>JABBOT010000080.1:39949476-40628290 GCA_016165875.1 Acanthopleura granulata | reverse complement strand
TTGAAGACAGAAATCACTTGCTGACACCTATGTTCTTAGCATTTTTTGTAATACTGGGAAGTGTTAGCATGTTACATGTAATACATATTTTAAAAACAATTCTACAAAGGTTTTCATTACAGAAGTCAATTTTTAAAATCTAATCACAATGCTCAGTTTTTTTGGTTATAGAGGCTAAATTCTGACCTATTTTTGTGAAGACAAAATTTGGGAGCTGGTCATAATTTTAACTTCCAAGGCCCAAAAATTGAGAACGGAAACGATATTTCAAAATAAAAATTGGCTTTTTAACATCAGCTTAAGAATGTGATTGTGGCCTGAAGGTTGAGAGATATGTTCACCTCCAAAGACCTCTAGGAAAGCTGTGGCCATTCTCCTCTGTTGCGGTAAGCTGCAATGGTTCTCAATAGACAGGATCAGTGGGAAGCTGTCAAGAACAGAGAGAGAGATAGAGCGTAAGGCCAAGATAGTCCACAACTATATCAATCCTCATGTTACTAGACATTTTCTCACCTCAATATGTTGGCCAACTTACATTTTCTCCTACTAGATATTTTGGCCACCCAACTTTTTCTTGACTGAGAATTGCAGCAACCCAACATTAAACACACTAATGTGATGTATCAACTAAACACACTAAACACATTGATGTGATGTATCAACTAAACACACTAAACACATTGATGTGATGTATCCACTAAACACACTAAACACATTGATGTGATGTATCAACTAAACACACTGATGTGATGTATCAACTAACCACACTAAACACATTGATGTGATGTATCAACTAAACACACTAAACACACTAATGTGATGTATCCACTAAACACACTAAACACATTGATGTGATGTATCAACTAAACATACTGATGTGATGTATCAACTAAACACATTGATGTGATGTATCAACTAAACATACTGATGTGATGTATCAACTAAACATACTGATGTGATGTATCAACTAAACATACTGATATGATGTATCAACTAAACACAGTGATGTGATGTATCAGCTACCCGAATTCTTCTAATTTGGGGGAAACCTGATCTGCCCTTTTTAGATAACATGTATGTAATTCTAACAGGGATACAAAGTTTCTGTCTTCTCCCATGGTCAGACCATCTAATGACCAACATATCCATATCTAGGTTAGATAGGAGAGAAAAGTAATATTTTTCTTTCAGCAGAACTAATATCTGTCCCAATAATTAGAAGAATTAAACACACTTATGTGACGTATCAACTTAACATACTGGTGTGATGTATAAACTAATACATGCTTCAGCACAGAAACCAATTAAATAATGTTCCAGATGTAATAGTTTACAACATGTTTTTGGAAACACATGTACACTATGGATAGTATATGACCTCAAAAATTTCGCCCATGACTAAGTTACTCTTTTTGCCTAATTCTGACAGTCTTATTGATGAAAAAGAAACACATTTTTAAGCTTGCTGGCTAAGCTGAGTGATATCCTATTCAAAAAGTTTCAGCATCATCAGTAATGTTTTCAGAGGTTTACCTGGCTCTAAATATACACTTATTTGAGCAAATTTTAATGGTAATTACAGTACTTTTGTCACAGCCAGTTTTCTTTTTTCATGTGGTCCTATGTATTAGTTCCTTTGTGTATATAAGCTGAAATGTGTTCATACCCTTTCCCTATTAATACTATGGCCCAAAGGTGACAGAATGTAAGTAGGCATTCTACCTCCTGCAAGTGTTAAGAAAACGCCTCCGAACAGAATCTCTACATAAGTGAGCCAGGGGTGCTACCAAAGACTTTACATGTTAACACGTATATGTGACCTCAAGGAAACAAGGAAATTTACAAAGAAACTGTTATGTAGTCTATCTGGTTTCTGTTCACAGTAAATTCTGGTGTACTTACTCAGACTGAACCCAGGCATGCTCTTTGATAGTTTTTATCACATCCAGGAATTTTATCTTTGACGTGAGTGTGTGACCATGGTAAATGTATGGAAGTCCATCTGGGCCATCCCAACAGTCCACTGTGAAAATCAAACAAAAAGAACACATAAAACATATGGTTTTTATATCTTAATATGCATTAACATACAGAAGTACAGACAAAATTCTCAGCCATGTTCTTGGAAAAGGAGGTGAGAAATGGAAATGGTTTGAACTACATTCTTATTAAAGGCCCAGCAGCTTGCCCAGCAAGTTAAGTACATGTAGCCCGTACATCATAACTTGGTGGAACGGGCAAGGTAGGTGCTCAGCTGGTCACAATACACATTTCACAGTTAACATAATCCTCCAAAAAATATGAACAAAATAAAGAGGTAATTTTAGGACATTAAAAAAATTTCTCATGTTTTCTTGACATTATTAAAATGTTCTCTGGAATATTCCCTATCAATATTTCACAAATAACAATGATCTTCATGTTAAGGTTAGTTTTCACAAGTCCCTTTCGGGGTTTCATTACAGGGCCCAGCATGAGTAAACCATTCAGACAAGATATATCATGGTTTGCCAGCATTATACTAGAAATTCAGACAGCGTGAAACATGGCGAGATCATACGCTGAATAATACAGACATAGGGAACCATGGTTGACAGTGATGCATAAACAATATAGGCATACATGTGGTGAGCCATAATCATTGTAGATATACATGTGGTGAGCCATAATCATTGTAGATATACATGTGGTGAGCCATAATCATTGTAGATATACATGTGGTGAGCCATAATCATTGTAGATATACATGTGGTGAGCCATAATCATTGTAGATATACATGTGGTGAGCCATAATCATTGTAGATATACATGTGGTGAGCCATAATCATTGTAGATATACATGTGGTGAGCCATAATCAGCGTAGATATACATGTGGTGAGCCATAATCATTGTAGATATACATGTGGTAAGCCATAATCAGCGTAGATATACATGTGGTGAGCCATAAACACTCCAGACAAAATATTTGTAGTGAGACACAAAGAATTGTAAACATTGACCCCTAGCACAGTGAACCATCAACAATTTAGACTTGATGAGCCTTGGCATCTTCATTTCTAAACTACCCTGGGTTAGAGGAAACCAATTCATCATCAAGAAACATCGAACATTAACTTGAACTCATACTGTTCAACATTAATATCAGATACTGAGACACTTCTTCTGATTAAGGAGAAGAAACAGCTTGTGGAGTGACTGCTTACATTCCAGACACTTGCATCCCATCCTCAGACAGCGGGTATAGGCCTCGACCGAGGACTCGCTAGAGAACTGATCACCTGTCAGATACCTGCAACAGAACACATCTACATGTACTCTGAGAAACAACCCACATCAACATCACACAGCTGCACACTAGAAAGCAATCACGTTATCACAAGGCATCTAACAGATATTATCAAAAAGTTTTATGATGTTTAGCAGAATAAGAAATTTTTCACAACAAAAGGGGCACACCTGAGAGTCCAAATAAACAGTGTGAAGAGTGAAGGCTGGCATACAAGTGAGGACATAAGTACGCACTCTGTCAGGACATACTTCATGTACTGTCCACGCCCAACAGCATATCGAGTGCACTGTTTCATGCAGTCTGGCCGCAATTTGTCAGTACTCTGTACTTGCCCAGGCTGTGCAATATCTGCAGTCTGTCAATGCTCTGTACGTGCTCTGATTACGCTCTAGTCACTTCCCAACAGGCCTAATTACCGAGATATAGCCGTGACGCATCAACGCCGTAACAATGTACATGTGCGTCCGCGATTGAAGGGGTGCCACATGTCTGTAATCTGTTAAATAGTACTGTGAACGATTGCGTTAGTACTGAAATTACCGATGATGTAAACGTATTTCAGTTGGAAAAACACACATGAATGAATGGTTCCAGTCATATACACGAACAATTATAGCTTGTTACGATTATTTTGGAATAATTTCTGCGTACATTTCACTCACAAAAATTCCCCATCACTTGTCCAGCAGAAATAAATAACCATCTAAGTGAGGAAAACTACTTCGAGACGAGTAATTTAAAATGTCGTCGGCTATTAGGTTATGAATATTACAATTGTACACATTAGAATCTTTTCAACCAATCAGCGAATCACATCAGCGGACGTGTGATAACTGAGCCAATCGGCACATGTAATTAGGGTGTCCTTTGATATTGCACACCCCTAGATGTTGCGCATTCGTAGTTTCTGGGCTAAAATCATGGAGAAACATAATTATACTATAATTTTATAGCCTCTGGCTGTTTTGAGAGAACTTCGTCATTTTAACACTGTCGGCCACCCAGAATTAAAACAAAAGGCTAGCAGCGCCTTTCTGTTAGTGCTTGTGTAGTCAACGGCTGGGCTGTCTGCAACCACAATAGTAATCCAACTTGCTGCTTGGTGGGTATATTTTCCTTTGTATCTCGGTGGATAGTGTATCACAGGTTTTTTTATGATTTTGTGCAATAAAAAAGATTAGTGGTTTCAATGGTTCATGTTTGCTTGCACACCTTAGCCGTGGCAAAGTGTTGGGCTTGTGTCATGATTATTAGCTTCACACCACATGTTGTACATGTATACATGAGAGTTGATGAGTGTCAAGTGTCATACTGCTTCTCACAGTGGCATGCATACATTAGTACCAGAAGATCTGTTCATTAATAATTGTGTTACTCAACATGCTTTAGATGTTGAACAAAAAAATAACTCAACCCAGGAAACTTTATAACGAAATCTTTAACAAATTTGTACAAGCCTGTGTTTTTACCTCGTACATTGCCTTGTTGTAGGTTTTGTAATGGCGAAAGTTTTTTCGGCGATACTTACCAATCTGCTTTGAATCTCAATTTCTTCACCCATGGATATTACACTATGTTTCCTCTGGCTACAAAAGTCCCACAGAAAAGTGTATCATGTGCGATTGCAGCATATCTACTGTCTCTGCAACCCTGAGCTACGTGATAACCAGTGGGCTTACTGATGTTGTGAGAAGTCAACTGGAAGCGGTAGGGCCACATGTACAAATAAAACTTTACCCTGAATTAATCAGCAAATTATATGCCTTCATTAAGTTAACAGTTACGGACACTGAACTAAAAAAAAAGTTTTATAGTCATCCTATACATATACTTGGCATTCCTTTTCTCCAAACTTTTCGGTTTCTCGATTTTGGCATGGTGATCGCAAACTCATTCTATCTAAATTCCAAGTAGGCGATCAGCAGGTGATCAATCAGTTGAATCACCTACTATTTCGAGGCCTGGTAAGCTGTGTACTGTGGGCGACGGTCGGCTGGTCGTCGATTTCCCGCGGTGTGGCCATGGTCTGAGCGCGCTTTGCTAGCAGTCTCGACGAGCTTTGTCAGCAGTCTGGGTGCGCCCGATTTGCTGATGGGCGTGGGTGGTACTATACACACCGAGGGATAACACACTTACACGTTGCTTTGTGTTGTGTGAGGACATACCTACGTGTTTTGTGAGAACTTACGCAAGTCTTGTGTGAGGAAATAAATATCATGTAAGGGCATATCTGTCTTGTGTGACCACATAATTATGTGTTGTGTAAGGACATACTTGGGTGTGAGGATATACTTGCGTAATGTGTCAGAACATATTTACATGTTGTGTGAGGTGATACTTAGATGTGTGGGGACATAGGTGTTGTGTAAGGGCATGCGTGTTGTGGGAGGATGCAGTTGCATGCTGTATGAGGACATACTTGCGTGTTATGTGAGGGCTAGCATGTTGTGTGAGGATACACTTGCACACTGTGTGAGCACATACTTGCACTCTGTGTGAGGATATGTTTGAATGCTCCGTGAGGACATGTTTGCACACTGTGCGAGGATACACTTGTATGCTGTGTGAGGACATACTTAGGTGTTGTGCGAGGGCTTGCGTGTTGTGTGCGGGCTAGCATGTTGTGTGAGGATACACTTGCAGACTGTGTGCGGACATGCCTGAATGTTGTGTGAGGATACACTTGCATACTGTGTGCGGACATGCCTGAATGTTGTGTGAGGATATGCTTGCACACTGTGCGAGGACACCCTCGCATGCTGTGTGAGGACATACTTACGTGTTGTGTGAGGAGGCTATCCAGTAGTGAGGCAGTGAGTGGTTCATGTCCTGATTAACTCTGTCATGCTGAGAATCCCAGATTGTGTTGTGTTCGGAAAACAAGTAATCCTGAAACTGAAAGCGGAAAGACATAATGTAATCTGTGAATGTTCTATGAAAGAAGAGCATGTCAATATAAATAAAAAGTCAGAGCTATGTACAGTACTTAATTACACTTTTCAAATTTTAGGTAATTGATAATTGATTGATTTTAGCCCTGTCTTTCAGAGGAATTTTAAAAACATCCCAATGTGCATACACTAGAATAATACTAGACTTTAAAATAATAATATTTTACAATTCACAGGAATATACCACATGCCACTGAGCAGCTGCACTATACAACTTACATACATTATATATACAAGGAGATGATTTTTTCTTCTCCCAAACTGCCATGCGAATTGTTACAGTAAGGATATTCATGTACTACCAGAGCCTGCTGGTTACCTATATCATTACTCTCATCATCCACTGACATTTATTAGGTCCAAAGACATGCCACCTTGTTCAATAACTTCAAAAATTAAAATTATGATTAGAATTTGCTTTAAATCCAAAGGCATCCTATCCTAGTCATGAGTAGACTTCTGAACTAAAGATCAAAATCCTCCATCCAATGGTATCCAAATTCTGTTAAAATCAAGATATATACAGTTGTTCTTAGAATGTACCCTGAAATCAAGGTATCTAGTTTTTCTCAGAAAATACCTGAAAACAAGGGTATGTAGAGTTTTTCTCAGAATGTGTCTGGAAATCAAAATATCTACAGCGATACAGATTGTATGAGAAAGTCCAGGTATCTACAATTTTTCTCAAAATGTACTTGGAAATCAAGACATCTACACTATTTCTCAGAACCGAGCTCCATGTATCTGCACCCGCTGCTATCCCTCTTACCTCATCATCAGTAAAATACAGCCCTCGTGCTGCTCTAAATGCATCCTCTAAGAAATCATCAATGATCTTCTTCACATAGTTCACATCAGTTGCATTGGGGTCCTGATAATATCACAGCATGCAAGTAGGTTTTACACAGCTGCGTATTTTCAGGTCTTTCTGATCAGAGACAATGTCCATGTCTCCCAGTAAAACAGCATATACATATAAACACTGAATGTAGAAATTCTGACATGAAAATATGACATCTCACACATGAACAACAAACTTTTTAATATTTGAAAAAATTGTAAATTATACACACAATAATGATTTCCTCAATGCACCATGGATATACAATCTGTTCTTTACTGGGTTCATTCTCTCCTTGCTCAATCAGCAATTTTTTTGTGTGGGCCAAAATGAAAGCTCAATAATAAAAGTCCCAACTAAAAATTACGTTAACCATTTCTCAGTTGTTTACTCTGAAGGCTTTTTTTTCACAATCATTTTCCACTCCTCTATGTACAATTCAAGCCAACTGATTCATGGCTCAACATAAAACCTTTCCCTTAAACCATATCCAAACTTTTTCTCTGAAATCCAAGGGTTATTTCCCTATCTCAATCCAAATGTAGGTTTGACTGCCTTTGAACTATTTTCAGCCACTGAATTCAACACACTAACCTTCTGCTCTTGGGCAAGGAAATGCTGAAATTTTTCAAACTTTATTTTCATCCTGAAACAAAAATAAATAAATGAATAAAAGATAAAAGCAAGCAACTTGAGAGAATCTCTATCCACACTAATGAGCAAGAACAAGATTAATTTAAATGAAAAATTTAATAGAAAACTGACAATGTCTGATGCAGTCAGGAAGGTATCACAATGATTCATGAAGTTATAATGTAACCACCACAATTCGAATACTTACACATCATGTGCTTGGTCAATGAACAGGGCAAAATAATCTATCATCACCTGGGGAAACATAAAGGAATTTATCCTTGATCATACTTATTTTCCTGACAAATTCACAGAAAAGCAATCTGCCATTTTATAATTGACTGCTGCATACATGTCTGATGTTTACAGGGTTTTTCCTGTTTCCAGTCAACCAGCTCAGGTGAAATGTGACACTACAGATCTGACTCATATTCTTTCTGCCGCGTGTTAAATCCATCAAATGCACAGGCCTTCCACTCAAGCGTCAGGTAACTTTAAATATGACAGAGGCATGGCTTACAAGCAGAAATAAGGCTGTGTTAAAATGGTGTATCTCACAGTGACGTTATACACCATCAAAAAAAAAAGGTAGTTCTAGAACATAGTCAGTTAAGTGCTTAAAAAACACACATATATCTGTCAGAATTGAGAATACTTACAGAAGGTGCATATACAAGTTTGGCATACAGTTTTGAAAACTCTGAGAATTCAATTTCTCCTTTTCCTCCTGAGTCAACCTCCTATAATGTATAAATGATATAAAACTATTTAGAAATGTAATACTCCCTGACACTGGTTAAAAACACTGACAATGACAGCAAACAAAAAATCAACACGAGAACAATGCTGATATATATGTGCAAGTATGAATGAATTTACCATACAACCTCTATAATTACCATCTGCGCACAACATTTAATTTATTTCATCGTTAATGAAGTCCATACTCGATAATTTTTCATTTATACAATGGCGATCGGTGTTATGGCCAGAGGATGGTAAAGCTATCACTAAAGACAGTAAAGCTAACATTAATCTGCAAGATTCTGACATAATACTGGTGGACGGCCAGTACTTCAATCTGGACATAAAAAGCTTATCGTGTGTGAATATGCAATGCCCTCAATATGTGACTGTTTGTAGATATCTGAAGACAAACAAAGCCATGGTGGAACAGACCTGGAATCTAACTCGCAGTTGACTGTTGGAAATCTTGAGGTTCAGTCGTGGCATCCAGGCTTTGGCATCTTTCAGAGTTATGCTTTGGAGAGAAAAATAACAACATACATGTAATAAGTACAACTGAATCCTGAATCTAAGAGTTTTATAATCAATAGGGTACTGAAATCCCTGGGAGACTTAAGGCAGGTAGAGTACTTGATTATAAATTTGTTCTATCTCAGAAGGCGACAGATGCACACAGTGAACCTCACCAGTTGCGGGCACAATAGTGCGAGGTACTGCACTTTATGCTGCTTACACGTACATTTCACATACGGTACCATACTATCAGTTGTGTCTCAGGCAGGGCCTTTCATACTGCCTAGGTTACTCAGAGCAAATCAGCTTTACCGCACACAACTGGACATTAGACACGCACAGGCCTGAGTAACTTTTGTCAAACTACCACGTCTGTATGTAGGCCTACATGTAAGACACCGAAACAAGGCTTGACTTCCATGTGTTTCTTCATGTAGCTACATGTATATGCATGTCTGTCTGTACGTGCATGTCTGTCTGTACGTGCATGTCTGTCTGTACATGAATGTCTGTCTGTACGTGCATGTCTGTCTGTACGTGCATGTCTGTCTGTACGTGAATGTCTGTCTGTACGTGCATGTCTGTCTGTACGTGAATGTGGATTCTTCAGGATCTTCAGATTTTGCAGTCCAGTAATCAGTCAAAGGGCTTAGCATGAACACGACAAAAGAGGTATTACAAAAGTGACTAATATGTAGTTGTGGATTCAACTATTACAAACTTGGAATTACTCAAGAATATTTCATTTCATTCAGTGGCGGTCTGTTTTGAATTAGGATTCATCTAGTTACAGACAAATATTCCCATGCATGTCGTACTGACACACAAGTGGTCTTCAACAAATGTTAGACTGCACAAACAGCCACACAAGCATTGTCAAGGAGATACTGTCACCAAAACCCCAGGAATGGGGGGGAGTGGGGGAGGGGAGAGGTCCACAAATGTCCTTTCCAAGGGTGGGACTGAACCTACCCTTCATGCGTCCTGGCAATCCCCTGTTGTTTGTGCGGTCAATTCAATCTTACTGTACTTCCATGTAAAGTAGAGAGGAATAATCTTATTCATATTTAAGTAATCTTAAGGTAGACCTCATCACACAGCCAACCCCCCCGCCAACCTCCTCATCACACCAGCAAGCATCCCATATTAACATACTTACCAATTCTGTTTCTCCATCAGATAAAATTCTCTTCGCAACCATCTGAAAAAAGAAAAGGAAAAAAAAAAGAGAATGAGAATGCAGGTCTAACAGGTTGAATTATCCTGGTCCACACAGGTACAGACATATTCCTTCTCTAAATACGCAAATATAAATCAATGCACATCACCAGGGTACATGCACAAGTAGGTGCACAAAACTGTAGACAAGTAGGGTGCCATGAGCACATATGTAGGAGTATTGCAATTTTGGGCACACATACACATGTAAATGGATGATATCATGGGTACATGTAAGTGTAGGTGTCTTTGAATTTCAGCTCACCTGTACATGTCCATGCATGCCTAAGTGAACAGCATGTACAGTGTTTTGGAATTTCGGCTCACCTGTACATGTCCAGGCATGCCTAAGTGAACAGCATGTACAGTGTTTTGGAATTTCGGCTCACCTATACATGTCCATGGACGCCTAGGTGAACAGTATGTACTGTACAATGTTTGTGTTTTCATATTTTCCCCAATGATGTAGTGCACTCTAACTACAAATGCAAAGATAATCCTTATCATGCATTCAGATAGATAACCACAATTACCTTAGGACATACATACAAGTAGGTATACAAGTAGATGATGCATTCCTCGTTACTCTTGACTTACCTCTCCACAATGATTGGATGTGCAGCTGCAGCCGTTTCCTTTATCAGGAACTCCAACCCTCGCAGCCATTTTGTGTACTCATCTGGTGCTGAGGCTGAAGGATAAAAGCAGCCCCATGAAACGTAACACACACATATATGACACCGTCAACAATCACAAAGATATCACAATCAGGCCTTATTGTATTTCACCTCAAGTTTAGCCTGCCAAAAATGAGCTTTCAAATGTACATAAAGGCCTTGCTGACACGTCTGATACCAACACTTAAGCTGTTCTGACAAGACATAAACTTTACAAAAAACTCATGTAACTCACAAACCTACATGTAAGAGACCAGGTAAGTGGTGCTAGGAGGCAGATAAATCAATTGAAATCAAGGAAAAGAGCTCAAGTTTAGGTGAAACATATGTTCAAATATTCTGCTGATGTAATTCACAGATGAAGGCAGATCAACATTTACTCTATTAGCTCATTTGAACACACAAAGGCAATTTTAGATGCTACCCTTGCAAATGTAGCATTGTCCAAAATAGGAGTTTACATATTTAAAGCAATTTATATGTGTGCTTCAGGGGTTTTTCTGACCACTTTCTTGTTGTGGTAACCACAACAAGAAATATCAGAAAATTGAATTTTAGACAAATTTTGTATTGAGTTTTCATGAAATAAATTGACTTTTGGATTTGCAGAGTCAACATGCTAATTTTAAACTAAGGGAGGGTGCAGGGGGTGTGGGGGATCCCCAGGGCACTTACCAACAAGTGAAAGAGTCTTTAACTTGAAATTACTTCCATAAAACAAAACAAAAGCACATCCCTTCTCTGTCCTCCTCAGTTCATCAGGCCATTTCTCAAAGTCTTTGGAGGTTCGTCCAGGCCGAACATCCTTCACTTCTCTCAAATTCACTAAAAGTAAAGAAAAGAGAAAAATTGGACGTTACACTTCAAGAAGCTGAAATTTTATCTGGAGGACAGTGTGCGGTAACTTCAGTCAGAGGCACTAAAATAAAGGCATCAACAGTAGTTCGAAGACACAGATGCCATCAGACCATGTACGATGCAATTTACATAATCCTATTTTGTAACAAAAACAACAAATCGGGGGTCGAAATACCGTACTTGCAAATAAAGTGACTATTTCAAATTGTCATTGGTCATCAGGCCTCACATTCTTTGAGATCTACTGGTATTACTCTGTATTAGTCGGTCCTTCAATTAAATATAAAAGGTAAACATTACCAAACTGTTGAATAATTTTTGTTTATAAATGTATACCATCTTGAAGAAGCCATACTTTCAGATGACTATTCATACATGTAGGCAGGTGGAGTCAAATGGTAATTGCATTAAAATGTTGATAGGTGACAGGTCAGCCAAGAGAGACCAACAGCTCTTAATTTCGATCAAGGATGTGCTGGTTTATTATTTATTTGATTGGTGTTTTACGCCGTACTCAAGAATATTTCACTTATACGACGGCAGCCAGCATAATGGTAGGGGGAAACCGAGCACAGCCAGGGAGAAACCACGAGCATCCGCAGGTTGCTGGCAGACCTTCCCACATACGGCCGAAGAGGAAGCCAGCACAAGCTCACAGTGACTGCTGTGGTGTATGCACTTATATAACGCACTCTTTACTTGAAGCTTGTGGATCAGACCACAAATGTAGATGGGATTATACATGTATTTCAGTTAGCGTCAGCTTTATAGGGAAAGACACCTACATGAAGCTGCAGGGTGGGTGTGTGGTCAAGCCAAACTCTGAGGAATCTCACTGTCATGCATAGTGTCAATGTTTAAGTCAGTTTCAGGCATGTCTGTCACTCTGAAACTGTTCCATTGGCGACATGAAATTTAACAGGAAGAAAGTTTTAAAACTTGAATCAGAAACTACATGTACGGCTGTGACTGTGGGAGGAAGTTTCAAAGCTTAACTCTGACAGACCACATGAAGTCTGATACATGATGACCATTACAAACACTGCTTCACACAAACACACGATACATGTACTTCCCAGAATTCCCAACACTAAACTCTAATTTTGTTTGAAATACAACACAGGTGAATACATGTAAAGAACTGGCTAAATCTCAAAATCTGATCAGGAAAAAGCACTTGTAATTCTCAGAACACTCATTTCTACTCCGCTTATTAAGTATGGAACAAGTTACTGTTTTCATCACCAGAAAACAGTGTTACACCTCTGATGTAAATGTGCATGTATATATGTTATATACAGGTACGAGATATGAAAATGTGTTAAAATTCCTCCTTGGCAAAGATAAGAAAAATGTATGTACATATTCATGTGAGTGCATAATTATGTGATCCAAATTTGAGAAATGTGAATAAAAAAAATTGACTTTCTTAGTTTCCACCAGGATATTATTGTTTAGAAGGAAGAAATTAAGTATTAAGTATTAAAGTAAACAGTTGCACCTCTGTGGCTCAGTCGGTTAGCGCACTATCGCATCACAATGACCCGAAGCCTCCCACCAATGCAGTCGCTGCGAGTTCAAGACCAGCTCATACTGGCTTCCTCTCCGGCTATACATGGGAAGGTTCGCCAGCAACCTGTGGATGGTCGTGGGTTTCCCCCTGGCTCTGTCCGGTTTCCTCCTACCATAATGCTGGCTGCCGTCATACAAGTGAAATATTCTTGAGTATGACGTAAAACACCAATCAAATAAATAAATAAATAAATAAATAAAGTAAACAGTCACCTGTATTTATTGTAATTTATAATAAAAACATATCAATGAGGTTTCTTCATTATATATTCTACACAGAATTAACGATATCAAGGTAGTGGGCCTAGGGCCCCATCAAAATATGTAAAAAAAAGCACAATAATGTTCTGACCAAGTAACTGCTTTAATTAGCCTATCCTACATGTACAGTAAAAAAAACACCCACCCAAATATACAGACACACATACAAAAAATAACATGTGACCTGGTTGCCTCACATATGCCTCCATGAAACATCATCAAGGCTGGTATGTCACAAGCACACATACATGAAGTTCTCTGAATCCCAAATTATCTCTCTGGTATAATGCTTAATAATGTTACTGTCATTAGATGTGCTGCTTGAGGGCCCTTAGAACTGTACAGTTGTACATAATGACGGCAGCTATTTACTCCTCTGCGGGAACATACATACAAGTAACTGATGTGCATCCAAGTATTACACCCACATGTTCACTATATTAGTGTGCTAGCACAATGCAATGACTCTTCCTCTTCATCCACACATGGGGAGGTCTGTCAGCAAACTGGGGATGGTTGTGGGCTTCCTCAAGACTACTGGCCCTTGTTACATCAGTGAAATACTGCCCAGTATACATAAAATTCCAATCAAATAAGTATACTTTGTATACATCAACATCTGCCTGTTATTTCTCATAGTTTATTTCTTTTCGTAACATCTCTGCTCAGTTTCAATCATCAAAGATTTTGTCAAGTCAAGTACACGGACACATGCGTATATCTGGTTCATGCAAAGCTGGGAAAAGAGATTTATTTTTTGCTTTTTGCATACTGAATGACATGCATCATGTTTACCTCACCATGTTGTTTTATGTCTTGCCATGTTTCACTTGTTCTGTTTAAATACACAATTTGTAACAATCTGTGGCAAAGTTTTTAATCTCAGAAGCTATCACAACCACTGTCTTTGAAATCACGCACATTCCTTTCATCACACTCTTGATTCAACTTTGATGTTTCATTTCGTGCTGATGGCCTGAGTAAATGCTCCATGTGTATTAATGCAAATTTCTCTTATCTTCCTCTCAATGGTCATCCTTTCAGAGACACATGTACATGTTAAGTACACATTATGCATCTACCCGCGATTTACATGCAATAAATGCAGTGTTTACCTCCCTGGTCAATCCACACCTCTGCTAATTGCTGGTACGAGTCTTAAGTAGTAATACCCTACCGAAAATTTACATGTATTTCAGGTTTCTCTGACATATATTGACAGTTGTATTATTTTCTTTTTGAATGTCTCAGGTTAAAAGCACTAAAAACGTCCCTACATACATAACACTACACACACGCAAATAATACTATGTGTCAGTATAGAAACAAGGTTATAACCCTTTGTGAAGCCAGTTAGTTCGATAAATATACAGTACACAACTTTTGCATAATAACTTGTAACTTGCATCAGGACCTCAAATGAATTTTTAGAGGTCCGAGAATGATATGTATAACAAAACAGATCAATCAGAGGCCTTGCTCGAATTACCACATAAGGCAGCTGATATGGTCATGTATATAGACTGGCACAAACGCGACCCTTACATAAACCTGACAATGTCCTGAAAACTATTGATCCTTAATAAATCACTGGCAAGTGATTGTTCCATCTGAATAGCCGAGGAAGACACGAGTAGCACGTCTGTAAACACTACCAGCAGGAAGCATATCACCCCTACTCCCCTCATTACCCAATGCCTCCTCATTGGTTCTGCAAATCATCCCACCCCTAATGGGCTGTCCCGTCACAACTGTGTGGAAAGCCGGCGTCGGGTCAGTAGGCTCTGTTTGTACAACCCAACATCTATCAGAATCCACGCTCAACATACAGTCAGGTACTTGTACGCCTACCAAGCTCCATCATCAGTTACGTTTACCCACCTGTTGAAATCCAATGCAGTCAAGCATCTCTCTGTTTACTGAAAGTTTATCAATAAATTTGCAGTCCTACAATTTTCCTTCATCTGCATGTGGTGTATATGTCTGACTACATTCATGTTCAGCTCTATGTAAGTAAAAGCACAGGGATATTTAGTGCAAGTACATGCACTCCCATACATTCACAATGACTCTCTGAACTCACATACACATGTACACATGCACAAGGACATTCAGTGTACAACCACTCCCTCATACATTCACACTGTCTCTCTGAGCTCACATACACACTGGGACTTTCAGTAATTACATGTACATATGCACAAGGACATTCAGTGTACAACCACTCCCTCATACATTCACACTGTCTCTCTGAACTCACATACACACTGAGACTTTCAGTAATTACATGTACATATGCACAAGGACATTCAGTGTACAACCACTCCCTCATACATTCACACTGTCTCTCTGAACTCACATACACACTGGAACTTTCAGTAATTACATGTACACATGCACAAGGACATTCAGTGTACAACCACTCCCTCATACATTCACACTGTCTCTCTGAACTCACATACACACTGGAACTTTCAGTAATTACATGTACATATGCACAAGGACATTCAGTGTACAACCACTCCCTCATACATTCACACTGTCTCTCTGAACTCACATACACACTGGGACTTTCAGTAATTACATGTACACATGCACAAGGACATTCAGTGTACAACCACTCCCTCATACATTCACACTGTCTCTCTGAACTCACATACACACTGGAACTTTCAGTAATTACATGTACATATGCACAAGGACATTCAGTGTACAACCACTCCCTCATACATTCACACTGTCTCTCTGAACTCACATACACACTGGGACTTTCAGTAATTACATGTACATATGCACAAGGACATTCAGTGTACAACTAATCACTCATACATTCACACAGACTCCCAGTAACGACAGGATATGGAAACGTTGCACAAGTGAAGTGAATGTACAGCAAATCATATCAGAAAATGATTGGTCACACCTGTTAATTAAGGCTTCTGAAGTTAATGTAATTTGTAAGGGATCACATCTGTTAACTGAGGGTACAGCAGGTAATATTAGGGTAGTGAGGGGTCAGTGACCTGATAAGTGAGGGCATTGCAGGTAATGTTGTGGTAACATGGGGGTCACCCCCATTAAGGGAGGCACCGTAGACGACATATATTCAACTATGTAACAGGGCCATGAAAAACCTCACACAGTCTATGACATTACAGCAGATATTGGTGAAGTGTACTAGTAATGCAAAGGTAACAAAGGAACACAGTTACCTGATCCATCTGCTAAACGACGAGACTCACTGCACTTAGCAATATTTAGCTAAGGTTTGCATCACACACGTATCTATTGACAGAACTCTGTCAGCCAGTAAATGCGTCCATGCCACTACTGAGAAACCATCAGCATGCTTTATGCATTTCCTGGGTTTAAAAGCTCATAAGGGCACAGATAATGGAAGCATGCAAAATTGTAGATGAGTCTTTATATGTAAAATGTCAAATTCATTTGGTCTGCGCAACAGGGACAACTGACAGATAACAAAACTAAGTGATCTACACAAAATCAATACAAGGATAAATACACATGACTTTTACACACAATGACAAATGCATGTGCCTATACACTTTATCCAGAATACACAGTTAAGCCCTTAATTTTCTTGTCTTCGTCAACCACTAAAACTGTTTATATTTCCCTTCTCAAGCTTCTCATGAAGACCAGTTGAAACGTCATGAAATCACAGATTCTGACAGAAGCCTGTAACAACTACACAAGGCCCCCACTAAATTATCTCCGTTGATGTCACTGAGTCACAGTAAAGGCACCTTTGTGTTCATGGGTGGGACCTTCCAGATAAAGTTACGCTTGCTTGTACAGTTGCCAACACATACAAGATATCATGTACCAAGTCATCAGATTTTGGCATATTCTGAAATGGAGTTTTTACAAAACAAATTGGGTACTGGTTGTTTGGGGGTACTCCACATTTTATAAGCAAATTTATCATCCCTGTAATATACCAATAATGCTGAAAATGATTTTTAATTCACACTCTCCACATCAGAGCGCAGCATAAACTTAGTCTTGTCCATTTGCGCATCTAATCTGCAAACATATACATAACGACAACCTTATTGTTGATGGTACTCATGGGAGACGAAGGGCACCGATATCAAAACTTTGCTCATCTGCTGATCCTCAACTCGGGTATTGCTCTGCACAATATTTTGATATCTAGCATGAGACAACTTTTGTAATCACCCCCAGGGGCTGTCAAGTGTCTCGGCCTGCTTCATTTGCTAATGCAGCCAATTAACATCAACAGAGGTTATATGCAGACGCTAAACATATTCCCATTTCCGATAACTAGCCACACCTCACCTTCATGCCTTTCTTGGGATCCAACAACAAATCGGATCATTGTGTAGCAAACCGGGATGGTGTGTTTGCTTCCAGTTATTCATTTTAAAGAAGAACAGAGGTACAAAAGATGTCAATCTATATTAAACATCATTGATAAAACTCTCATTGAACGCTCTTGTCTGCGTGGTAAGGCGGATTTGTATCACTTGTAATATTGTGAAGGCATCAATTTCTAACCAGCATAATAAGACACTTCATTCAGAATAGAGTTTGATACACTGTTTTTAGCCGGGGAAAAGCACTTATGGTAAGAAACCTGTTGAAGTAAAGATTTTATTTAAAAAATTCTAATATGCAGTCTTCTAGATAAGCAAATCGACTTGAACATATTAATATAGCCTATAAATGTAGCCTGATTGCTGTTAATGTATTAATAATATAACTGAGAAGGATAAACTAAAACTACTGATGCTAAATACATGTAAAGCAGAATAATAAACTTTAAAGGAAAGAGAAAAGTGTTTTAAGATAAAAGCATGTCATTATTTAGAAAACTTTAAATCTTTCCTTGAACATCAACGTAAACTCCTGGAATTTATTCACATTTCTCTAACAAACACCTGTACTATTTACACTTAAGCTACAGGAACTCACTATCAGAGGTCTTTTTTGTACTTACAGAATAAATACGCCTATGCTTACAAATGTGCCTTCTACTGAATCTATATCCACATGAATGCAACTCACAGACAGCTTTTATCTTCCAACAAACAGCAATAATTACACTACAGAACTTCACGATTCAATATTCCGACAAAATATTAGAAAGCTGTGGCAAAATATCCAAAATACTGTACAGCGCTATACCACAAGACATGATTATATATTGTGTTTGAACTTGGAAGAAAATGATACAAATACAGGTAGGCTTTTTAGTGCTACTATTAAAATGCATAAAAATTAAGCTTTATGTTCCCTATGTGATGAAACACTTGAAAAATTGAGCCTCTGGTGTGCAAAAAACGTTTCAGTATTTTTCAAATCGAGTTCAGAGAGCAATTTAGACTAAAAAAAACCCCTCTGAATATCTTCAGCAACCTTTGCAGTGAGTTTACCATTACACTTTCACGCTCTTGTCAAACTTAAATCCATAGCCTGTAGGCATTACAGCAAAAAAACCCATTATTTCCAACCTTGTTGATTATCCATTATTACTCAGTGGGATAAACAGGCAAGACTGGCCACATACTACAGAATGGGCTAACATGGAAACTGGTCACACATCGCTGGTCATCGGGTATTCTACACCAGGTTGCAAAGATTTGTATGATGTGTGAATGATCAGTACATGTGCTATTAAAGCACTATGATCCTGTACACATGAATATGTGCTAAATTCACAGCATATTAATAATTTCTTGGATCCACGCGTCCATGAACATTTCCATGTTATGTCTACACCACATTAATGGCACACTTAATATGATGATGGGATGTTGCACAATGACCAATCAGATTTGGTATCAGTCATTCTTGCTTGCCCAAGAAATTATATACAATTGGTGATTACAGTATTTTCGGTAAATTATGAATCATGTACGGACCAATGTTTCATACAGAGAATACATTTTTGTTTTCATTTTTCGCTTTATTTATTTTCTTTCCATTTTGAAGTCAAATGCCAGAATGTACAGCGTGGTGAACAGTATCTATTGGTGTTTGTTGCCTGCACATGTACAGCGTGGTGAACAGTATCTATTGGTGTTTGTTGCCTGCACATGTACAGCGTGGTGAACAGTATCTATTGGTGTTTGTTGCCTGCACATGTACAGCGTGGTGAACAGTATCTATTGGTGTTTGTTGCCTGCACATGTACAGCGTGGTGAACAGTATGTATTGGTGTTTGTTGCCTGCACATGTACAGCGTGGTGAACAGTATCTATTGGTGTTTGTTATCTGAACATGTACAGCGTGGTGAACAGTATGTATTGGTGTTTGTTACCTGCACATGTACAGTGTGGTGAACAGTATGTATTGGTGTTTGTTATCTGAACATGTACTGTGTGGTGAACAGTATCTATTGGTGTTTGTTATCTGAACATGTACTGTGTGGTGCACAGTATCTATTGGTGTTTGTTGCCTGCACATGTACAGCGTGGTGAACAGTATCTATTGGTGTTTGTTGCCTGCACATGTACAGCGTGGTGAACAGTATGTATTGGTGTTTGTTATCTGAACATGTACTGTGTGGTGAACAGTATCTATTGGTGTTTGTTATCTGAACATGTACTGTGTGGTGAACAGTATGTATTGGTGTTTGTTCCCTGCACATGTACAGTGTGGCGAACAGTATCTATTGGTGTTTGTTGCCTGCACATGTACAGCGTGGTGAACAGTATGTATTGGTGTTTGTTGCCTGCACATATACAGTGTGGCGAACAGTATGTATTGGTGTTTGTTGCCTGCACATGTACAGTGTGGTGAACAGTATCTATTGGTGTTTGTTGCCTGCACATGTACAGCGTGGTGAACAGTATCTATTGGTGTTTGTTGCCTGCACATGTACAGCGTGGTGAACAGTATGTATTGGTGTTTGTTGCCTGCACATGTACAGCGTGGTGAACAGTATCTATTGGTGTTTGTTGCCTGCACATGTACAGCGTGGTGAACAGTATCTATCGGTGTTTGTTGCCTGCACATGTACAGCGTGGTGAACAGTATCTATTGGTGTTTGTTGCCTGCACATGTACAGCGTGGTGAACAGTATGTATTGGTGTTTGTTATCTGAACATGTACAGCGTGGTGAACAGTATGTATTGCTGTTTGTTACCTGCACATGTACAGGGTGGTGAACAGTATCTATTGGTGTTTGTTATCTGAACATGTACTGTGTGGTGAACAGTATGTATTGGTGTTTGTTACCTGCACATGTACAGTGTGGCGAACAGTATGTATTGGTGTTTGTTGCCTGAACATGTACAGCGTGGTGAACAGTATCTATTGGTGTTTGTTGCCTGCACATGTACAACGTGGTGAACAGTACCTATTGGTGTTTGTTGCCTGCACATGTACAGCGTGGTGAACAGTATCTATTGGTGTTTGTTGCCTGCACATGTACAGCGTGGTGAACAGTATCTATTGGTGTTTGTTGCCTGCACATGTACAGCGTGGTGAACAGTATCTATTGGTGTTTGTTACCTGAACATGTACAGCGTGGCCAACAGTATGTATTGGTGTTTGTTACCTGCAAATGTATAGTGTGGTGAACAGTATGTATTGGTGTTTGTTATCTGAACATGTACTGTGTGGTGCACAGTATGTATTGGTGTTTGTTACCTGCACATGTACAGCGTGGTGAACAGTATCTATTGGTGTTTGTTGCCTGCACATGTACAGCGTGGTGAACAGTATGTATTGGTGTTTGTTATCTGAACATGTACAGCGTGGTGAATAGTATGTATTGGTGTTTGTTACCTGCACATGTACAGCGTGGTGAACAGTATGTATTAGTGTTTGTTACCTGCACAGCGTGGTGAACAGTATGTATTGGTATTTGTTATCTGCACATGTACAGCGTGGTGAACAGTATGTATTGGTGTTTGTTACCTGCAAATGTATAGTGTGGTGAACAGTATGTATTGGTGTTTGTTACCTGCAAATGTATAGTGTGGTGAACAGTATCTATTGGTGTTTGTTATCTGAACATGTACTGTGTGGTGCACAGTATGTATTGGTGTTTGTTGCCTGAACATGTACAGCGTGGTGAACAGTATGTATTGGTGTTTGTTACCTGCACATGTATAGTGTGGTGAACAGTATGTATTGCTGTTTGTTACCTGCACATGTACAGTGTGGTGAACAGTATGTATTGGTGTTTGTTATCTGAACATGTACTGTGTGGTGCACAGTATGTATTAGTGTTTGTTACCTGTGTGTATACATGTGTCAGCACTTGAAGTGTGTATCCAATTTTTAGCTTATATACATGTATCTAATGGGAAAGGACTACCTGTACATGAAATCACAGGAGCATTCAGGATCCAGGTCAAGCATAATTTAACACCGATCAGATACTCATTTGACCACAAATGGTGTCACACAATACATGTACATTCATTCTTCCTCCAATCTTGAATGTTCAGTGTTCACGGATCTGCAATCAACACCGCTACTTGTTATCAGTATTATCAGCAAACCCGAAAGGACGTGGACTTTAGTTACAGGCAGACTTCCCTTGTGTTTCTGTGGCAATCACCACATAGAAAATGTCTACTCTACATATGCCAGAAAAATCAGAGACAATTTCCCTCAAGTGAGGTAATTTCTGTGCATGCTGAGAGGGTGTAGAGCAAAACAGGACTAAAAAGTGCTGAATAGGTTGACAATTATCCTCCAACTTTCCACTACTGAACTGTATATTTACACGATCCTCCAACTTTCCACTACTGAATTATATATTTAAATGACCCTCCAACTTTCCACTACTGAACTGTATATTTAAACGAACCTCCAACTTTCCACTACTGAATTATATATTTAAATGACCCTCCAACTTTCCACTACTGAATTGTATATTTAAATGTAATGCTGAGATTAGTAGTTTTGGGCTAAGCAGAGAAAAATTTTATGCTAGCAAGCAGGAGTTTGCTTCATCTGCCACCTTTTGCATTCAAACAGAACTGTAATTATTCACTTGGTATTTTATCATGTGCTCAAGAATATGTCACTTTCACTTCACTTCATGTACGTGACAGTGAGGGTAAAGCTTGTGACTGATAAGGGAAACTACTTAGAGGAAAACAAGCAGGCAGATTAGGGTGTCTTTTTGAGAGTGTGTCGAATTACCCACAACAAATATGTTTTCAATGATGGCTTTATGTAAAAGTTAAACAAATTTTTTGATTTGTGGGGCATTAGAAATCTAAGGTAGGAGTACATACATGTATTACGACAGTATGCATTGGTGTATAGTCATTAATCCAGACTAAATGTACATACATGTAGTCTGCATGCACATGCACTTGTGTGTTTTTTGGCGATTCTTACTATTGTCCTGCTGACTCAAGACTCTTAAAAGATTGGATCACTGCGGCTATCACATACTTGAACAATGAGGTCACATGTTTGAATACAGCTCCCACTGCTTTGGCTGCAGCTTTAAGTCAGGATGTTTGTCACGCAGTGGTTTATTTTCAGGGACTAGCGTTTCCTTCCTTCATAAACTTTACTGTTGCCATTTGCATGAGAAATTCTTTAGTACATCATCAAACACAATCCATATGAATTTAAATAAATAAATGTACATACATCTTCATTACATAAACAGACAAAATAAGCTGACTATCTGGCTATCTCCTTAAATCCACACTCTAAAAAATTACCTTTTGAACCAGGTATAACTGTTGGTCACCAGTTTAAAGGCAAATGGGGTCTCAGGCTAAAATGCTAGGCCCAATTTTAATAAACTTCATCAAAAAACCACTTTTTCAATTTATTTTTATCTCGTTTTATTTTTTTTTATAATCAATGTTTCCTGAAATGAGTATAATGCTACAAGAGAAAAGTTACTTCAAATGATTTTTGATGCTTTTTAAAATTTGATGTCTGATTTACTGTCTACTCCAACAGTTCAACAGCACTCTTTATAGTTTTACCACATCAGAACTGAGTTCAATCAATAATGAGGTAAACACAGAATTTGCCAGACTTTCACTTCAGGGTGTCTCTTTTTTACTACCGTACAAGTAATTTCTCTTTTTCTTTCCCATATTAACTTCTTCAAAGTATTGCATTTCAAAGAAACTGGTACATTCCCCTGACTAAACCTATGTGTGCAAATCTAGACCATATATCTCTTTTTCAGTTTTTCCTGCTCATACACACATGTACTTTATCCATGGTAAATATTCTCCTGGCCAATACACCAAGACTGCCCCCCTACCACAAACACACAAATACACCAATTATAGTGCTCTTCCCTGATTTCAGGAAGAAGTGTTGTTGACCACAAAGACAAGAGTGCATGATGCTACGATTCTGTGAGCTGACTTATGACAAATTACCAGACTTAGCTATGTAGGGCTGTGATTGCATATACAATCACAGCCCTATCATCTGCCATAAGCCTACCTTAAACATCTCTGTACTTCCGGTGCTGTCCTCAATACATTGAGTCCGCAGCCGATAAAGGTCTTTGTCCATACTCGTGGACCTCTTAGCTGTCAATTCCAGGTGAGTGTCCTGATGTGTCATCACTGTTAAATCCACACAAGCGTAGCACTGGTTGAAACTTGCACAAATTCCAAGTCTGTCATGTTTGAAATGCACACTCCTCACAGCACAGGGAACTGAGAATGCAAGGGAGATAACCAAGAGGCTATTTTCTGGTCTAGCTTTGCACGACTGACACCACTACCATGTTTTGTGCAGAAATCTTTTTATTGTTGAAAGCTGTTTATAAATTCTCTAGAGGTCACTACTCACGCAACTGTTCGATCCTAAAAAATTAGCTCATTTGTCGCTCAAAAGGTCAGTCTTGTTAAGTCGTGGCAGTGGTATCTTTCGTGAAGTATGGTTTCGGTGCTGTGAGGAGTATGCATTCAAACATGGCGGATGGACCTAACATTTGTCCAAATTACAACCATTATATGTTCGTACCAGTAGTAACACATGGGGACACCTACCTGGAATGGATAGCTAAGACATCCATTAGCCCATCTAGATGCACTGAGGCTGACATTTTAAAATTCTGACATTCATCGCAACCGAGAATCCATTATCTGTACTCCAAAAAATTGCCGCAGATCTCCGAACTTGGAGTCAATGGATCTCCAATTCACCTTTTTTTCCCATTTTTATGCCATTTTCCAGTTGAATCTTGAATCTATCTTCTTAATTCACTACCTTTACTGGTGAAATTAATTAACAGTCTTGTGGTCACATTAGCTGTGAGAACTTCAAAAGTACCAAACAGCTCACTGTTGGCACCCATTTTGAAAAGTCTTGAAACCCACTCTTGGTCCTGAAATGTAACAGAGTTCTGGTTTGGAAAACATCTTGAAAACTAAGATGTTTTCATTGCCATTTGTAGGTTGCAATACAAAATCTTCATATTAGAACTGAGAAGGGCATAAAATTTTTCGGTTTTGGTCAATTCACTTTGAATATAGGTAAGTTTACATGACGGAAGTGCAGACCTCATGGAAAGCAGTTCCAAAGACTTCGAGTTCGGAGTTCTGCAGCGAGTTTTTTTCGTAGGGGTGATGGGTTGTGATGAATATCAGAATTTTAAAATAACCCCTGAGTCCATCTACATCTTGACGGACTAAGACGTCCATGAGTACACACAAACAGTTTTTAACAGCCCCAGACTCGATGTATTGAGAACAGCACCGGAAGTACAGAGGTGTATAAGGTAGGCTTATCGAAGACAACAGAGCTGTGATCATTTAAGCAATCACAGCCCTATAAAGCTAGGCCAGACTACAAGTATGATGTACGTACCTGTATCTAGACGTCTAAATCTGCTTTATGTTCATCATAAGCAAAATAAGAAGCCTTGTATAACTCCCTGTACCTCGGAGTCTTGCACCAGTGTACATTATCGTACCTTTGCCGTGCCTGAATATCATACTGACAATGATAACAGTGTTTCTTCGTTTGCTTCTTCCTTACCTGCTCCCTCCGGTCTGGAGTTCTGGATTTTCATCCACAGAAGTTGCTTGGTCTCTAACTTCACTCGACAGTTTCTTCTCTCCGGCCTCCGTTTGCTGAAGAATAGTGTAGTCACCAATCCACTTTCCAGCTGTCTGACCATTTCGTGTATACCATTGGCATGGTCGCCGTTTGGCAACCCACTGGGGGCGGCCATCTTGTCGACTGCTTCAACTTCAACTGAAAATTCGCTGCTGCTTTCGCGATTTCTCTTTCACAAAGTCTGTGCCCGTTCACTTTGGGCAGAAACAGTCAACGGGCAGACACATTCCACTTGAAAAGCTGTTTTATCGCCGGGTGAAAATTTCACATTTACATGGTGAAAAACTGTTTGTAAACTTGTGACTGCTGATTACGTGAAGTCAACACTGCGCTAACAAAAGGTGATTTTCACTCGGATTTGCTTCCTCGTTAAATCCAGCCTTGTGATCATCCAGGGGAGGTAACCCCTTCCTGTTTACCTTTTAACGCATCCTGATTCGACACACATGCCATCCAGGCACCAAAGTGCGTGCATCCTAGTACAAAAATATTTATTTATTTTATTAGCAGAGATATTTAGCCTCGTTCACATGAGTGTTCCGTGAACATTAGGTATAATAGTGTTCGTGTAGTACAGACACAGTGGGCAATCGTCACTGCTTGATTTTTCATCCAGAATCAAGATAGCCTATTTATACTATCTTAGTAGCCTTGACCATCACAATACAGTGATCATTCCACGCATGCGTACGCACACATCACGTACAGTTTCTTATAACTAATACGAATTACGTCATCGACCAGGAATTAGTTTTGTTGTTAAAGATTACAGATACATGTATGTTATATACATAGGCTTAGTGTTTCTTCGTATACATGTATACAGGACTAACCGTTGCGTTTTTCTTACAGGCCTATATTTATTTCATGTATTTATCCGTATTTGACAGATGTTTTAAGTCTTACTCAAGAAGATGTCACAAGGCCTACAGCATCTAAAAAGTGACAGACCCAGGCACCAGAGATCACAGATCGAACGAGATCACCAATGATATATTGTAGCCAAATTTCTTACCTGTTATTGGGTCTACGAATTTCCATTTGTGTTTAGGAAAATGTTGAGACTAACCAATAACTCAATCAGCCATACACGAAATAATGAAATTGGTTTTTACTTTAAAATTTGTCATTACGGCTTTGGTTCCGCAACATAAAATTCATTCATTTTCAAAGTTTGTTATTTTGACTTTGAAGTTAATCACCAGTTTTTGTTTTGATTTTATACATCATTCGTTCGAATTTAAAACCTACAATTTTGCATTTAAAACTGTGATTTGAAATTTTATGATATTGAGGTCATCTTTGTTACCTTGAATTTTATGAAATCGTTATTTCCAGATTAAAAATGTAATATTTAAAATTTGTTAAATCGGTTTTATAATTCATTAAAACGATTTTAAAATCGATTATAACGAAAGTAAAATTTGTTATAATTGAAACCAGGAGTCTTTTATGTTCACAGATCCAAATTCTGGACCAGGAGTCAAGAACACTTAATTGAAAAGTAATGCGTATGTAGTTCTAAACCTGCATGCCGATGTGGCGTCCATCGTAGCCATTCAATAAAATAACAGGGTACCAATGTCTATGTATACGTGATGCATATAAGTATAAAGGAAATGTGCCACGCCAGACCCCTAAATATTTCACATGGGGTTAAAAAAAATACACAATTGTGTAAACCAAATATTAGCGGTATCGGGCAACAAGGAAATGGAAATGTTCATTGATCGATTTACGGCATAACTTTGAAGGCGCCTCAACTGACGACAATTGTATAGCATATAGGGCTATTTCCGAGTATCTAATCTCAAACACTTTATAGCAATATGTGCAGTATTTGAGGACAGTTTTCTAGAAAGTTTACACCCTAAGGGACGGAGTGTCCATAACCTCTGGCGCTCTACCTGTATATTTGTGTCTATAGCCAATAATTCCATTTAACCCGGCTATCGAGGCTAGGGAACATACATGCATCGTGTTGATCACGGCATAGGATATAAGCCTATAGAACAGTTGTATTTAAAGCCCAACTGAGATATATGTTTTCATTAGTGGCAACTTAAAAACTATAGCATGGTATATTTATTGGGGACTGATTACTTATATATGCGCCCACAGAGCATGCATTCCTTGTGTCTTCCCAGCATCCAATTAAAACTTTACTGCTTGTTTTGTACACACGAATCCGCTAGTCCTCGATCGCAAATGGGATGGTCTGCCAGCAAACTGCGAATTGCCGTGGGATTCCCCCGGGCTCTGCCCCGGTTTGGTCCCACCGTAATGCTGGCCGCCGTCGCATAAGTGAAATACTCTTGAGTACAGCGTATAAACACCAATCAAATAAATAAATAAATATTACATGAATCCGAGCTAACCTCTTGTATACTTTCTTTGTTCTTTACCAGTTTGTGTTAAAACGTTGTTAGGGGATTTGGTCTGGCGATTATTGACCAGGGACCTCCATTATGGTTGACGTTTGGTATACGAAACCAAACTATGTTTATCTGTTCGACGCCTAGTACACGTTGTTCGTTTAAGATGGCTTGTCCTCTATATACCAAAATATCACCATGCATTTTATGACGTATAAATAATTGGTTATGTGACGTAGAAACAGCATACAAATTGGGAATGTACATTAAGGCCATGCACTCTCCTGGTAACATACTCAGTTTCACCGTCAGGCGTGATAGGCTATGTTTCGGTTTCTTTTCTCACCTTGAAAATGATCACCGTCGTACAATCTGCTTATTCTTGAAATATTCAGGAGTATGGAGCTATACAGCAATCAACCAATTGAAATCAAACCAAAGAAACTTAATTCTTTCATTCTGTGCCGTCTGCACTAACGTAGGCTACTGGGCCATGAGGTAAAACATATTAATGGAGTTGACCTATAACTAGTCCAATGAAGCTGATGTCACGATATGTATCTAAATCATTTACATGTATCGCTACACCGTTAAGTTGATGTGGTGTACATATTCCCTTCCTTCCCACAGATTCAGTTTCAGTGGATATTTTAGGGTTTTTTTATATACCATTGATATATATTTACAGATGATAACGCTTGGATTGCAAATTTCCACAAATTTCTAAACATTGAAGATAAAAAGTTAATCATATGTAAATAAGGTATAGGCAAATCAGAAAGTAACACATGCCGCCCCATAAAAGGGCCCTGTGTATGTCACATATATACACACATCTTGTCTTTCAGTATTTGACACACTGTTCCGGACACTCTAATGATTTCAGTTTGCCGTGTCACTGATTATTGATTCACAAACAGTACAGGGTGTAAATGATACTTCATCAAAGGTCTTCACTCTATAAGTTTCTCAAATTCTACTGTATACAGTTTAGACACCTGTGATGGCAAATATGGCAAATTACGCCGTACTCAAGAATATTTCACTTATACCACGGCGGTCAGCATAATGGTGAGATCAAACCGCGCATGCAGAGCCTGGGCCAAACCCACGACTATCCGCGGGTTGCTGGTCCCTAACTTGTCGTAAGCCTATCTAGTATTTTTCGCTTACAGGAGTGGTCTCAGCTAATTTTCAGTGGGCCTATGTTTGCTTTTTCCGGAAAGTGTAATCTTAAAAACGATAATACTGTCATTTAAAATCCACTTTGTAAATCTGCATACCTATCTGATTAGGTAACGTTGGTTCTGAAATCATTAGTTTGTCCTGACATTAGCGAAAGCTATGCTGAAAAATCTACTGCTAATTTATAAGCAAATATGTAAAGACATTGAACTGGAAAGTATAAATTCCCTCCTTGTCCCAGAACGGCGCCTCGAATTCATTCTCCAAACACTGGTTTGGTTTTCATGTCGCTCAGGATTGCTTTATATTGAGTGCATGACGATTATATATCTGTTGATGTTTATTTATTTTTGCAGTTCGTAAATCGTCTGGTCGTGCGGACTAACTAATTGTCCTTCATGTCGCTAAGTTCGGAGAGCGTATGAATGAGGATGTAAATGTCCCTGTTTTGTAACTGCTTTTCGCCATTACAGTCGTTGGTGGCTCAGCGGACGTTAAACGATTCGCCTCGATCCCGCAGCTTGCAGCGTTTCTTTTATACCTTAACATTGCCTGGACCTTATAATGCGAGCAAGGCTCATGGAGTGTTTTTCTTCAGCATCGTACACAAGAAATGTTTACTGGCATGAAGGAGGTTAGGTGTATGGGTGGAGGAAACAGAAGTGGCCGGAGTAAACCACGGACCTTCGACAAGTTTCTTGACCTAAAACCAAAACTGATACACACGTGTTCGAAAGCACCACATCACTGGTCGACGACAAACAGTTTTCCTGTGCTTTAACCATGTGAGATTGGGGAGGTCCCTTCAACTCCAACCAAGAGTACCTGCATTAATTCCTTTTCCCCCCGACCTCTTGGTAGGTACAGAATGAGTGGTAATGAGGTAACCAGTGCCTCTGAGGTGAGTTCTGTCGATTTTTGGTGTGCAATTAATTACAACTTTCTCTTTCGGTGATACTTTAATGAAAAAAAAAATACAGTGAGGTAAATTTTTAAAAAATAAATTAATAAAAAAATAAAAATGTTTCAATATATATAATGTTAATGTTTAACAATAAACATGCGTAAAAAAGCGGTGCTAAACCCAGCACCTTAGCTCTCAGCTCATCATAATGTACTTTACTAAATAAGTTAGTAGTTTTGAAGATACGCTGACCACAAAAGTTACCGAACCAAATATAATGAGACCTGGGAAAATCTGATCAGGAATAGGGGCTTAACCGGGAATTCATATGTGAAGTGTCCTTGCATTAGGCGTAAATGAAGATATGAACGGTAACAAGTCAACAGTAAACTCTGACCTGGGAAAGGGGGTCAGAGGTGAGTCTAGCTGACCAAAATCCAGACCATACTGGATAAACTACCAATATAAGTCTGTATGTATGAAAGTTGCTTTTCCCTAGCCAGGTAACACAATATGTGTTCAGTCTCATTCTCAGACATCTGCTGAATCCATATGTTTTCTCAGGGCGTTAATGGCACTATGCTGTCAATGCTTCTGTCTTTTGTTTTCTTCAACAACGCTTGAGGAAGATCGCTTTTCTTCACACAATATGACATACGTTACACAAGATTATGGCATTTTAACAGTCACATATATAAATGCAAGTGAGTTTCACTGAGTTAAACAAAGAAATTTGGGAGATATGTCAGTAAGCCAAAGACTAACTTCAGCTTAATACATCAGGTCAAAGTTTAGCCATACAAACTGCATCTTAATCCACTCTAAAGGGACTTCTCAGTGAATTCTTTTTATAGAAGTTTCATTTTAATATTGCTCAGTAGTTTTGGAGATCCATTTATAAGGTTACAAACCAAATATGAACTCTTATGTTTGATTCCAATTTGAATTAGAACATAATTAAGCAGAGCATAAGCCTGCACATCAAAGTTAAAAACCATAGTTCAAAGTTTGGCTTTTCTCTTTGTCTCTGCGGATAGATGAACTGTATAAGTGATCACATGACAAAAGTCAACCCACACAATGATTTCTCATTTTGCTAATGCGATAAAAATAAGACAAAAACAAATATACTAATGACTGATATCAGTTTATTAACAACTCATGGTGAAATGAAACAATTTCAATGGCATAAATCCATGATCATTTAACCTTTTCACAGGCTGTAGAAACCACTCTCTTTGAATTTGTTCACTTACATAATTATTAACACTTGAACTTTGCCCACAATACAGATAACAAATTATTATACATCAAGGGAATATACAAAAGGTTAGATAATTAATGTGCACCTTGTGTCCTAAAATGACAGTGTATCAAATGTAACAATTGCAAAAGTGAAGTAATTTATATCAGATGGACAGCATGTGTTGAAAACCCCAACACAGTTGCTAATCCTTTGTTGCATATCACAGACAATGTTTCTTGTCCCCACTCTCTACTGTCCAGTCATTGCTACAGGTCACGGGAAGGCAACACCATAATAACTGTGGCCCTCAGCATTGAAGCATTTGTAGGAGCAGAGTAGAGCACGGACCGGCACTGTACCCTGAATGCTATTTTGGATCTTGAACACCTGTTAATCAGAAGAAACAAACCAGGGTTTTAGCTTGATCAACGATGTGGGTGTATCAATTGATAATGTTATTGAAAAGTACGTACGGGGCCATCTGATGTGTGTTGGGATAAGTGGAAAATTATTAAGCACACCAAAGTGTACAATTCCATACACAGCTGAGACTGTGTAAGTGATTTATGCAGTGTACAGTTTCAAAGGTGGCATAAACCATAAGCTGACAAGGTGGAGCTTTAAAGTGAAGGACAGCTCATGATCTAAGTTAAGTTTGCCAAAGAGGTTGGACAATGTTATATTTATTTCGGTAAAGTATTTTTTCTAACAGCTACTAATACAGCAGAAACTGACATCTGACGGTGCTCCATCGCCTTGCATGAAACGTAGCCATTCTGTCTGTGCTGTGACGTAATTGTTCCAAGCACGGAACGCTCATGTCACCTGTGACTGTAGTAAGCTGTTTGGGTTGTGTTTGTAATTTAAGTATGTAATGTCAATTTATAAAATGAAATGATCAAGAAACTTACTCCAGCCATAAGACAATGGTCTGGAGAGACTTTGCAGAGTTGTTTACCCATGAGCTTGTTATAATTCAAACATATAACATTAAGACAGAGTGCTGTCATTATGTTATTACATGTTACATTGACAGTCAACTCATAACATTTACATCACAAAGAGGTGCACAGTTGATCAGGTGCGACATAGCAAGAGCACAGTTGATGAGGTGTAACAGAGCAATGGGTACACAGCTGATGGGGTGTGACATAGCAAAGGGGTGCACAGTTGATGAGATGTGACATAGCAAGAGGTGCACAGTTGATGAAGCGTAACATAACAATGGGTACACAGCTGATGAGGTATGACATATCAAAGAGGTGCACAGTTGATCAGGTGCGACATAGCAAGAGGTGCACAGTTGATGAGGTGTAACATAACAATGGGTACACAGCTGATGAGGCGTGACACAGCACAGGGGTGCACAGTTGATGAGAGGTGACATAGCAAGAGGTGCCCAGTTAATGAGGCATGACATGGTAAGAGGTGAACAATCAATCATGAGATACATGTATAGTTTGCAGAAGCATTCAGTAAGATGAATGACATACATGAAGCAAGACGTACAAGCAAGAGTTCCTGAGATGCGACATAGCAATAGATGTGCCATTGATGGTGCGTAATATTGAAAGAGGTGTAGAGTGGGTGGAGTATCAATTAGAAAACAAATGGCATAGGAAACAAAGTGTCAAGGGGGGCTGGATTTTATGCAGCACGTAGAGACGTACCATTGATAAGACATGATATAGCAAGACAGGTACAGTTGATAAAGTATCATGACATAGGCAGAGGGATAAACTTGATAAGGTATGACAAAGCCAGAGAGGTACAGGTAACAAAGTGCCTTGATATAGGTAGAAGTTACAGTTGATAAGGTATCAAACGGTAAAAGGGGTACAGTTGACAAAGAATCATAGCTGGAGGCCAAGAGTTGACAAGGTACCATATAGCAAGAAGGGTACAATTGACAAGGTATCATGGCTGGAGGCATACAACTGATAATGTGTCTCATCACCAGAGAAAAACAATAGATGAGGTATGACAGCAAGGGGTGTATGATTCAGTGGGGGTGTCAGGTATAAGTAATTATTGTAAATGACCTAAAAGCTCGTCCAAAAAAATCCCTCTTCAGAGACAAATAAATGTCATGAAATACTATTTCTGGCAGTGAAACCAGCATTTTTCCACTACAGTGTCACCCAATCTTGCAAAAAAAGCCATAACAACTTTCTAAAATCAATAGAATTCTCAGAAACAGGAAAAGTAAGCAACTTTGTCATGGGCGAAATTTTAGGACATTTAGGGTATCTGCTGCAAGGGTATATCATCAGTGAATTTTCTGAGGACCTACAATGCAACTAGAGTACTCACCTTTTTGGCATCAACAAATTTGACACACTCTAGCCAGGTGTTGAGGAAGGAGTCTCCACAGACAGCGCATCGACTGGCTTGTGATAACATCTCCTTGATCTGGGGGTAGTGACGTATAGCATGGCGCAAGTACGACCATCTGCAACACACATCATACACAAATCTTGTGCTACCTAATTCAGACGTGATGACACGGATACATGAATGCTTCCCTGTTACTCATGAATGGGAAACCTCCTCTCCCCAGATCATTAGAGCTTAAAGTGCCACTCTTGTCAGAATACAAACTGTGTAGAAATATTACAATGATATGAAAGAAATCCTACAGAGTAAGCCTAACACCATGTTTCAAATACATGTTGATGAATAACACTATTAACCCATATAACTGAAGATTTCTTGAAAAACAAAATCTTTGGCTGTGTCCATAAATTTTCCTGATGTGACGTGATAATATTCCTTGTATGGCATCAAATCAGGCAGATGTGACAATGATTTAGGCATTTAAGCCAGGATGACACGTCAGCGATTAATGACGTCATGTGTTAGCGGCTGACGTGACACCAGGCAAAGTGGAAGTGACAGAAATATTTTGTTTCCGTATACTTTGACGAAACATACAATATTGGTTTTAATACACTGCAATATTTTCACAATTTAGGAAAGCAATTCAGACTATCTCAGTCTTTATAAATTCACCTTGCTTTTAAGACACAGACACCAAAGTAGCTCTTTAAACTTTAATATCTATTGTTCATTCCTGCCTTTGCAATAACATTTTTGAAGACCTATGGTCAATTCATCTTTGGGTGGGAAGGGTACATGTACCTCACTGTGTCATACAAGGACTCATGGGCTTTCACATATCACATTAGAACATGTATATGGATACACAAATTTTCTTTGACCAGATAAATGGATATTTCCTGAAGTTTTTCTCTACTTCACTGGTGGCTTCTGAATGTTTCTTTGTTTCACATTATTTGATTTGTTTAGCTTGATCTGCACTTCTTTTCGCTCTCTAGTATGAAATAACCACCTCTCGATCACGAACTAAATCATCAAAGTAACATGCACAGATTGTTAGTTAATTAAAATAACTCTTGTACTTGGATAGTACTGTGTAAGCTTCTTTTGGTTTGTACAAATCACCATGTGAGAGAAGGGCTTTTGACAAATGAATTTTATTCACTCTGCAAGCACTAAGAATGAACCTCCAGCCATCTGAATATTCTTGAGTAGGGCGTTAAACAATAAGCATTCATTCATTCATTCCAGCCATCTGCAAGAAGGTGACTGGACCTTCCTGCGCCTGGGCCAACACATTATTTTGCTGCTTTTTAATTAAGTAATATTTAATAATTAACTAATATTTAATGGTTTCCTTCTTGGAATACTTTGCCTACGTTTTCTTTAAACACATTCTGTTCATGCTGTGTTGTTGTATGAGCTTTTTTCTTCAGTTTACTTTTTTTCCACACAAGGCACTCAACCATCAGGCCCTTAAAGATTTTTGGAAGAACTTGATACAAACACTCTCAAAAAAATATTTCACTATCTCAATTAAAATCAATGAATATCAACAATGATCACATTACATAATGTTTATACCCTACCACGATATATGCTACAGTACGACAAAATCATGCACACAATATAAGCACTATTAAGAAAGCAAGTTTTAAATGGATATTACAACAAACTAACAAACCAACTAAACTGTAATTAGCATGAGTCACAATCATAAGTTAACATGCCAGATAATGGAAATTCAAAGGGTTTGGCAAAACTTAACATTAAAATGGCTATGACATTTCTCTGTAAAACTCCAAATGTTATTCTACATATACATATCTACAACAATAATATTCCAATGCAGGGCACAAAATATAATGATATTTTCAAACTAATATGCTACATATTACAGTACAGCTAATCAACATGAGAACACCATTCATGTATTTCTACAAGAATCTACATGTCTGTTCACATTACCTGGGGTCCTCACATTTCCTGGGTAAATGGAAGAAAACAAATGAATTTCGCAATTTCTCTCAGAAATCCATAAACAAAACCAGTACGTTCTGTGTGCTATTTTCCTTGCTTTTAACAGATGTTAACCTGAACTTTGTGAGGACTGCAGTACAAATTAAGAGAAGGGAACCTTAAAAGTAATATATAATCAGGAAAGGGTGCAAAACTTTTTCTACAAGCATGATGGACACAAACAGTTGCATAACTCTGTCTCCAAGTGAGAGGGCACAAACAGTTGCATACCTTTGTCTACAAGTGAGAAGGGCACAAACAGGTGCAGAACTTTATTTGCAAGTGGGATAGGCACAAACAGGTGCAGAAATTTGTCTACAAGTGAGATGGGCATGAACAGGTGTAGAACCTTGTCTGCAAGTGACATGGGCACAAAGAGGTGCAAGACTTTGTCTACATGTGAGATGGACACTCACAAGTACAGAACTTTGTCTACAAATGAGATGGGCACAAACAGGTACAGAACTTTGTGTACCACTGAGACTGGCACAAATCAGAGTTTGCACAAACATGTTTATACCATGGTTCATACCATGACCTACATGCCTCCAACTCCCATGACCAAAATAAGAAGGGTTCTGTGAGAAGGTCACATAAAATCCATGGTACACTCACCTGTCCTTCAATTCCTTCATGATAAATCTGGCAGAAATTTCCTGAAGAAAAAGACAACACAAATACTGAAAGTAAACACCTCAGTTTATGTGGTTGTGCTAAGTACTGCTGTCATGTACTATTAAACACACAAGTCCATATATGTTCACATATACTCATTGACCTGATGGGGCTGATGAACTTCACAGCAAACTCTGATACGGGTCTAGGGTTGGTTAGGCCCTGGAATTCCCTCACACCTACATCACTGAAATTTTAGACCATTGCAGCAAATAAGTAACTAGGCCTTTTAAGAGTAGAACAGTTGATCATATCTTTATTATGGTACATAAAGAATATCCAATAAAATATCTAATTTCAATGAGGAAACCATTCCATCAGGCAAAAGATGTCGGAGTGGAGGTGGGAGTAGAGCTGACAAAATGGCTTTCCCCACCCCACACCTGGTACACACAACAGGGGGTGATTTCCCTTTGTGCCCTCCCCCATCCCTTTCTCTAGTCCAAAGAGCAATTACAGAGACAACATTGTTCATCATAAACTATATAGCTCCTTTGTGATGTAACATAATATAATGCAGTTTTGGTATAGAGTGAAGAATGCCCATGGTTCCACTCTATTGTTCTATTATACAGGTATCAGTTTTTCATTCCACTACATGAACGTTTACAAGTATTTACCATCATCTCTCTATGGCCACAATATGGCTGACATATTGTCAGTGTGTGGTGTTAAGCCAGGATTCATCATCTCTCCATTTAAAACATGTCCCGAACACCTAAATCTGAATTTATAACACTTGAGTCATGTGTTTGAGAAGTTTAGATCCATGCAACCTGGATAAGACTCAAATTATTTATTTGCATTATTTGATTATTGTTTTACTGCCAAACTTAAACATTTTTCACATGCAGTCGGTTTTAATATAGGTGCAGGAGACCAGGGTGCCCAGGGTAAACAGCCACCCTTGCCAAGTTTGTACTGATGAGCTTTCTCACTTACATATACTGATGTTCACACCACACCGGAGAAAGAATCTCGGACCTTCAAACAAAGTCAGACAGAGCAAACGGCCAAAAGGGTACGGTGTTGTTGACCGGTTTAATATTGTCACCAAGGACAGTGAAAGCAGGGGAATCTATAAATTCCCCGTCCAGGACATGGTCCACTATCCAAATAAAGCCACCGATTCATCTTTATAAGGCCGGGTGTTATACGAAAAATTTTCCATTCGGTTATAACAAAACAAACACCTTGAGGGACAAGACTTCCTCTTCCTGCACTGAATGGACAGGGACATGTTGTAACAGGGGGTTGGCCTCACAGAACAGCTCCTTCAGAGGCAGGTCAGCTATCTACAAACAGAGTACACCCAGCAGATTCACTATCACCAACACCATACATCAGGTGGCATGTACATGCCCAATTATCAAATACAAACAATGACTTCTGAGACTACGGAATATACTGGCTCAAGTGAACCTAGAGATTTGAATCTCATTTGAGACAGAATTCTCACTGGTCCTGAGAATGAGCTATTTCAGTGTCAGAAATATGTATTAATATATTTTCTAAAGATGATTGCAAAGACCGTATGACACAATAACTACACACATGCTAATTCAGATGATACCATTCTTTTTAGCGTCAGAAGGCAAACTAAATGTCCATTACGGTTTGTTGTAATTATTTATTTATCTGACTGGGATGTTATGCTTTACTCAAAAATACTTCACTAATTAAGCATGTGACACTGGATCCCCAGTTTCACGTCAGAAAGTTTTGGAAAACTGTTGCAGCCAGCAGAAAAATATTGATTTTTCATTATCATTATTCGATTATATTTTATGACAATTTCATATTTTGTGACAATTTGTGCCAAAACATGAAAAAATGGGTTTTGATGGGGTAAAATGACATGCAGGCAGAAACAGGAAACAAGGAATTAAGTCTGATTCAACTCATATGAGAGTAGTCAGGTTTGTGAGAGGAGCTTAGACAGAGGATGGTGGAAAAAAGACAGAACATGGAGGAAACCAAGCATGGGGGAGACCTGGATTAAGGAGAAGGAAACCAAATAAAGGGTGGAGAAAACCAGGCATAGGAAGGAGGAAATCAAACGTAAGGAGAAACCCAAACATAGGATAGATGAAACCAGACATACTGTGAAAGAAGCCAGTCATAGTCTGGAGAAATTCACCATTCTTTGCTAAGTACCAGTTGAACCACCTGAAAAAAAGAGCTATAGAGAATCAGTAGCAGCTGGATGGACAGGGTCTGTGATGCCATTACAAATGTAAATGTAGATCTAAATCCTAGCTGTATCTGCTCAGCACCAGAGCTGATATGTACATACCTCTGTGGGGAAAATTCTGAGGTCATTAGCAGCCACATCTAGAATCCGCAGTCTGTAGCACCGACTGATGCTCTGTAATGCCACATCAGTTAGTCTATCAACTAATTGTATATTGTAAACATTAAACAAAGCATCCAGAAATAAAGACATGTGATTAGTCCTGATCAAGACATTCCGAAATCCTGCAGGCAAAGTTCTGATGCTTAAAACATTACCCTCACCAGAAATTTACCTCTGCTTTTGCCATCTTCAGAAATAACAGCTGGATGCTATTTTATTTTATAAACTTTCCACGGGCATTCAGTGTTACATTCAAAATGAAGAAAGATGAACATTACACTGTCAGCATGCTTAACTGGTTTCATGAATTTAATACAGAAGGACTACTTCTGGATTACTTTAAGTTGCAAAGGATCCCTACTGTAGTTCTTCAAAAGGCTTGCACAGTTTATTCAAGCATTTCTGAGGGCATAATTCTGTGAAGAATGATAAAAACTTATACCTTAAATTGGCCAATCCAACTCAAGTAGTTTTGTTTCCAAACCCAAATCAATAAGTTAGTTAAATTGGACTGACAGCTGTTTCTTCATAAGTGAAAAGGAGGAGTATTTACTAAGAACTGTATACCTCTGGAAGTTCTCGGATCTTGTTCTTCTGGACGTACAGCCGCTCTAAGCTGACCAGAAAGCCCAGCTCCAGGGGAAGCCCCACCAGTTTGTTGTTAGCCAGTCGTAACTCTTCCAGAGTGGATAACGCACACAACTCCGGAGGTAACACTTCCAGTTGGTTGTTCTCCACACTCAGGTGGCGCAGACTTGTCAACCTGTCGGCATAATCAAGCATCTGGGGTCACAGGTAAGACTCTGTTAGGCATCATGCCCATGAGAAAAGCACCAGGCAAATAACATCTCTAACACCAGGAACTATGAATGTCAACCCTTCATCCATTACCAGAATAAGCGCAGTACTGTGGTTCTCCATCCATTTACAAAGGAACGCACATCTTGCAACTCACAAAACAGTAGGGTCCTCTACCTGCATGTATCAGTGATTTCAATAATATAACAAGTCACCATGTATATAATCACAACTGCTTCCTTTTTTTAGATGACTGGAGAAACAAACTCTGACAACTACAACAATGAGGATGTAGCTCTGTACATTTCGTCTTATTGAATTTCATGTGATTTCACGAAAAACTTCACATGATTTTTCACCAACTAACCATCCTTGAGTACAACAGTTTGTACAGAAGGCTGGTTAGTTGGTTGATAAAAGATTACTTGAGATCACAGGTGATTTACTGGACTTAGAGGTTCATCAAGCACTCATCTGCATAAAACAGGTAACAAGTATGTTTAAAGGCGAAACAATCTAACACCATTACAGCAATAGACAATCTAATACCACTTCAACAACAGACAATCCAATAACACCAAGGCAATAGACAATGTAATACCACTGTAGCAATTGACAATCTAATACTGCTACAGTAAAAGACAATACCACTGCAATAATGTACCAATCAAGTACCAATGTCATGACACAAAGGCAACAGACATGTCAACCTACAATTAGCAGATTAATAGTCAATACTCCTCCATGTGGTCAGACATTCATGCCTATTCACTTGGTCTGTGTTGCCCAACTCAACTTTTAAGAATCTACATGTAATGGAGGATTATTAATAATTTGCTGTATCTGATGGCCTTACCTGCAGATTTCCCTAGGAACTGTCTTTAGTCTATTGTTATTAAGGTTGAGGAGGGTCAGGTTTTTTAAATTGCCTGCAAGACAAAAACTGAATTACAAAAAGTTCATACAGAGGAACAATAAAAGACTACCCTAAGTGAAATCTAAAGAACATGTAAATTGCAAGCAATTAAATGTTGAATATGAATTCTGATCGTGATACTGTGATAACGGTATATGAATTCTGATCGTGATACTGTGATAACGGTATATGAATTCTGATCGTGATACTGTGATAACGGTATATGGGTATCTGATCATGATACTGTGATACGGATATACGGCTATCTGAAATTTTCCATCATAACTCATCAGCAAAAACGTCCTAGAGTTTTGCTGGGCAAGAAAATGAGTCACTTAAGCTGAGAAAAGAAAATTAATATTTCGCTGACCAAATATTTATGTTCAGAAAATCACAAGTTGAGGTACTTTGATAACAGATAGGTTATATATAACTGTAAGAATAAATCTATCTTCTTAAAAGATGAAATCATATAAAGTATCAAATGCCATATATGATGATGTAGACATACACCGAAAAGTGTGACATACTAGAGAAAAAAACAAGAGTAGATTATAGCTTTGCACCACTTTGATGAAGGTGGGAAATAGTTTTATGAGCTGCTCATTACCGTCAGTGGAAACTCAGTATGGTAATTTAAAATGCGTAATCATAGGATAACAGATTCCAAACTGGATTTAAATCAGATTATAATCTATAAGATCACCAATATCCTCAATGAGCCTTTTGAGTTTTAAAATATAACTTGCTTTACAAAGGTACATATATAATGGCTTAACTACATGCATGTAAATTAACAAGTAAATAAATATATGAAAAAAAAAACAATTAACTTACAAAGTACGGCAGCATTTAACTGGGCTAACTGATTGCTAAACAGATGTAACTTCTGCAAGCTTATTAGCAGTTTTAGTTCATCTGGCAGATCCTCAAAGTTGTTGTTCCCCAAATTCAAACATTCCAACTGTAAAAGGAATATGACATAGAGATTAGAATTAGTGCCTGGTATTTTATGCCATGCAGCATTACTTCAGCTATAATAACAGATGTCAGGTCGATGGGTGGAAGAAAAAACCTGGAAGAAACAACCATATCACGTATATGACAATTAATTACATTTCAACCAAGATTTAAAGCAGCAGTTGATCTAGCATGATGAGCTGGATTTCAACATATAGCATCATTAGGGCTAGTAGTCTTAAGAGTCACAGAGAAATAACAACCTTCAGAAATAATCAAGTACGTCGACATTTATGATCAATAATATCAACCATTACTTCACAAACACATCACAAATTAGCCCGATATGATTTGTGACCATATGCATAATTAATATACTGACAGGCAATGCATCCAGACATCAGACCAAAAAGGCCAGATGAAGTGCGGGCGTGTTGGCAACCACTTGGACCCTGGGGTATTGCCCCCCTTCCATCTCCTAGATCTCCAAAACCACAGATCCTTTTGACATCACACTGACATGGCTGTGTTCCATGATAATTTGTCTTCATCCTGGTGTATAATGTATGCATAGATGGTCCTAATACTAAAAAACGGCCACAAATCTCTTTTTCACTTCTCACGTCTCTGTCAGCACAGACAGCCAGGGCATGAACTCTTTCCCAAGTTGCATTTACGTGGCATGCAAATATAACTGTGACGTGTGGGGTCAATGGCATGATCTATTACTCACTGACATAAACACTGATCAGAGGCATCGGTCATGTAATCAAGTGCATTTTCTGGCGAACCATCACGCAGTGGAGTAGGCAGCCAATGAAATTTTGCATAAAACTCATTTTATTAACTATAAACCGAAGCAACTTGAATATGTTCAATACTGAAAGAGTCCAATGCCTTTTGCATTTTGTTAACTGGATACTGACACACACCCACCCCTCCATTATTACTGGACTTTGTGCAGCTTTGATCCTGCACATCACATTGACTAATCTTGTGTCGTTTACAAGAAGAAACACAATCTGAGAAGTGTGTCATCCAGGTTATCCAGGTCAGACACAGCCATGTCAGTGTTATGTGAATAGGATCTGGGGTATTGGAGCTCTTATCGATGGAAGGGAGGGTGAACCCCAGCCACCAAGCAATCGCCAGCAAACCCCCACTCCTACGGGCTTTTTCAGTCTGACGTTATTATGCAATACCTTTCAGTATATTAAATACGCATACAGACGCAGATCGTGCCGGGCTAATCACAGATGCCATTGCTCCGAGTTCGAAAACCTGCGGCGATTTTGTTGAGTCCGGGTGCATCGTCCATCTACATGGATTACCCCGTCAGCTACCCTGTACTATTCAAGCACCAGATTCCGCCAGTACACTGTGAGCTCACCTGGACCAGATTACTGAACTCAGTCGGCAAAGAATTAAGATTATTGTTTTTCAACTGTAATTGATGTATCTCCCTAAACTTGCCAATTATCCTAGGTAGCCTATCTAACTTTTTGTAACTCAGATTGACAGCTTTCGGTTGACTTTTCAGAGCTCGAAGTAAAAGCGTATCCGCCATTTCTGGTTGCTACACAAACAACACAGAGCTACCTGGCGTATGAGTTTCGTAACTAAATGTTTTGATAAACGTCCTAATCTGAGTACCCATATTTTGAAAATTTGATTCAGATAATTTTTCAACTTCAAATATCTTTAAGACATCTAACCGAACACATGTTTATTATTAATCGCGGTGTACACATATTGTGACATAGCTCTGTAAAAGCGTGAAGAACCAAAACTTCCGGTTCGAAAATGGGAAGCGTGTTTTCGTACGTCGTGAGTTGTGCGGTTTAGTATTGAAGTAACATACATGTAGTATAATGAAGTAACAGTGATACTTCATCGGCTTTGTTTGCAGGATACGCGTGGAGTGTAATTCCCATTGTGATCATTAGGATCGGAATAGCAGATAATACATACCATCCTGGCATCACCGCAACGGGACACCTTGTGAAATGGTTCTGTAACGTATTACCAAAACGTTGCTCCCACGTTGACTAAATAGTTTTAAGTGTCTTTCGTCTTTTTATCAAATGTAGATTACGTGATCTAGGCCCTCACAGAACATATTGGTAGTTGCCCTTGTTATTGATCCGTTGATCTGTAAGAGGAGTAGTGAGTACATATCGCCTAGAAAATGGCCAGTTTTGACATGGATGAGAACTCCAGTGTCCATCGCCTAGAGGGCTCAAGTGGCAACGAAAAGGGTGGCTTAGTCATCATGAAAAAGGGACCATCTAAAGACACAGAACAGCATTCCTTCAAAAAACCAGACCTGCCGAGAATGTCCATACTTGGCCTTGATAGATTGGCAGCCATGAAGAGAAAACAAGTGGAATCCAATGAAAAAGTTGAAGAAAAACGATCTAAAGTTTTGTCATACAAAAATGATTGGGACAGTAGTGAAGATGTTGATGATGACAGTGATGACAGAAGAGAAAGCAGAGGTCCAAAAGAAAGGTACATTTCCCCTTTTTTTATATGTTATGCACATTGTAATTTTTGAATGGTTGTCACCAAGGGGTTGAAATAAATTGCCTTGAACACATGTCCAAAGGGTAACCAATACAAAATCTCACATGCCCATGGGTAACAACAATAGCTAAAGAGCACTTGCCTTGAAGAATGTAAATATGCTTGGATCATGTAGACATGGGCTAATTTCATCGATAGCAAAATATAGTAAAATTTGAGATGTCTTTTAGTACTTGATCTCTTTAATGGTGTATAACATAGAAATTTTAGCCAAATCAGTCTTGAATACATTATCACATACCTGAAGATAGATACCTTTCAATGAGAAATAATGTTAACACTGCAGTTACTTTGAGAAAGTTTTATACTTTCTTACTGATACTTGGTTTTGATGTGCAGGAACTACCGATCAGCCAGGGTGGAAACACCGTCCCATCCAGGAGGTGTCAGCCGAGAGGCCATGGATAAAATAAACAGCCGTCATCACAAAGACAAAGAGAGAGGCGTGTATGCTTCATCAAAGGAAGACAGACGAAGAGAAAGAAGCAGGGAGAAGGAGCGTTATCGTGACAGAGACCAAGGTAGTCTTGTATTATCTGTAACTCTCACTTAAGGTACCAGTCTCAGTAGGTTAACATAGTGAAATACTAAATCCAAGAGATACATCATTGTTTGTCATCAGCATGTCTGAGTCAGGATTGTAAGTTTCCTGCAAGACTTGATGGGTGAGTCCAGTTGTGACTGCTGACAATTTCTTGAACCTGATCAAACAATCTCTCTTCGAAATCCAGAGGTGAAAGGTAATCGTAGGTCTGGTATGACTGATGCTCACGACAGGAGGTTTGTCCCGCACCTGGCATGGGTGGTATATCTGCTGGCAAGCGAATGATACCCACTCAGAAGGCTGGCCTACAACGTGTAGATGAAATATTCTTGAGAACTCAGTTAAAATCCCATTCAAATAAATAAGTCAGTAACATCACTTCATGCCTGTATTGTTATGAATGAGTATTGGTGGAGATGTTTTCAGTAATCAGTGTGAGTATCCCTGACATACGGCTTATGGTATGTCTGTTATAACACTGGCAGGTAGGAGGCGAAATGACAACAGACGCTCAGATCGAAAGGATCAAAGTGAACGGGGTAATCGCAGTGAAAGGGGAGAGCACAGTGCACGAAGTGAACGTCTACGAGATTACTCAGAGCATCATGGGAGAAGTTATCGAGACTGGGAAGAGACGCCCAGCAGAAGGAGAGACGAGCCCGGCACGCCCAATGTCAGGTTGAAGGGTGAGAAGTAGTTTTATGTTTAATATCGTCATCTCTGAATGTTATAATCTGATTTAAGTGGTGTTAGTGTTGACACCAGTAGCATTAGCTTTTTCACATCATGGTATGAAGACCATGGGGTTTTCTATTGGCTGTCTGATATCAGTGTTATCTGTCCTGTTCTGTAGACACACCCTCTGTCACTGGTTGTCTGGTATCAGTATTATCTGTCCTGGTCCCTGTTCCACAAAGGCTGAGTCGATTGTAACTACCTTGGCCCCCTAACTCTTTAACATGGGTAGTCATGGTAATTACAGTCAACTTAGTCTACAATTGCTTTGTGGAACAGGGACTAGTTCTGTAGACACACCCTCCACCTTGTCAAATACAGGCTGTTTTTCATACTGTTAGCCGGCGCCCAAATTAAGAGATGCAGCAAAACACCCAAATTAAATGGAAATGAAAAATAAATCCTGTCTAAATTAATGTAACAAAAGACAACAAGTATGCCATGTGTAGTCGCGATGGCCGGGTGCATGTTATTGTTGTTGTATGCGACTCGTTACCTTAGTCCAGCAACAATCGCCCTGCCCCGACAACAACGTGTACCTTGTGAACCCATTGCGTTATCTTCACACGTGTATGGTAGAGCATTGGACTTCCAGTTCAGTGCACTGATAGATTGTAGGATGCATATGGGAATAAGGTTCCAGAGCTCTTTTTGAGTTTTTGTTAATGCGTGGACAAAAATGAGGTAAAATGCTGCGGGGTCAATCGAAAACATCTGGGAAATACCACAATAGAAATGGTGCCAACTATGTGCACTGTCAGAAACACACTGCAGACTGGTGGCGGTATGAATAGATTAACTACTGTAATAAAGCAAGGGATAACGAATGACAACCAGCTGGATCAAAGTCAGTTGTTCGGCAGGGGAGAAAAGTCAACACAGAATCTAAGTAAAGATTTAATTTTGGGAAGATTTAACTGAAAAAAAATGGTGTTGAATTAAGACGTACTTGATTCAAAATAATCAACCATTATTCTTTAAACTATTTCTGTTTTAATATTATATAATATATTAAATATTAATGTATCAAGACTGAATCCCATCATAAAAGTGAAATATTCTTGAGTATGACATAAAACGCTGATCAGATAAATAAAAAACAAGATTTAATTTAATTAAAGAAATCTCAATTTTAACACCCCAAATTAGCCAGAATGCTTCTCGGGTCATTTAGACACCCCAAAGCTTCCAGTGTCTTGGCAGTCCCTGGACCCACACCGCATTTGCTCTGACTCTCGGTCCAGGCTTTTGAAATAGGTGGCCAAATTAGAAACCTGTATTTGACCCTGCTCCATGACTGGCTGTCTGATATCAGTGTTATATGTCTTGTTCTGTAGACACACCCAACCATCACTAGTTGTCTGATATCAGTGTTATATGTCTTGTTCTGTAGACACACCCAGCCATCACTTGGTGTCTGATATCAGTGTTATATGTCTTGTTCTGTAGACACACCCAGCCATCACTTGGTGTCTGATATCAGTGTTATCTGACCTGCACTGAAGACACATCCTCTGTCACTTGCTGTGTGTCATTAGTGTTATCTCCCCTGTTCTGTAGACACACCCTCTGTCACAGGCTGTCTGATATGATCAGTGTTATATGTCCTGTTCTGTAGACACATCCTCTGTCACTGGCTGTCTGATATCAGTGTTATCTCCCCTGTTCTGTAGACACACCCTCCATCACTGGCTGTCTGATATCAGTGTTATTAGTCCTGTTCTTTAGACAAAGCCATCGTCACTTCAGGCCTGATATCAGTGTTACCTGTCCTGTTCTGTAGATACACACTCTGTCACAGGCTGTCTGATATCTGTGTTATCTCCCCTGTTCTGAAGACACACCCTCTGCCACTGGCTGGGATGAAGATGACCCCACCCCCCTAAAATCATCCAGCTGGGATTTGCTAACACCATCTAGTGGCCGTGGTCGAGAGGACGACAGTGAGCGTCACTTCCGGAGCAGCCACAGCGATCAGAGTAGACGGTCTGAAAGATCTGGGAAGTCAGACAGACGGTAGGTTATACATTCATATGTGTGTGCCACCAGTGTGGTTGCTGCGAGTTCAATTCCAGCTCAGCTACATATACAGCAGTCTTTGTTTGGTGGTGGGTTTCCCTCGGGCTCTGCTCGGTTTCCTCCCACCAGAATGCTGGCCTCGGTTAGATCAAGTGAAATATTCTCGAGCACGTCATGAAACACTGATCAAGTAAATAAATGCATGGAAGTATGTGTATAGTCGGGGAGTTGGCTGTGGCTGAGTGATCAAAGTCTTCCGTTGACGAGGACAGATGATGATGGCGTTCTATCCCATCCTTGGACAGTTAATTGTAGATGCTGCCACACACGCAGTCTGATGTTTATTTAAGATCACTTGTCCTGAAACAATAATTTCATCCCTGCCACTACATAGTCCCATGTTTGACTGAAATTATTAAACCTTTATGTGCATTATATACCTCTAATTGTGTAATCTTTTGGATAGTGTTAAAAACAGAAGCAATGACAGTAAATGTAAACTAGGTCAAAACATACATTAGTACTGAAAGGATGTCAAGTATGCTTTAAATTCATTTTCAGGCATTCAGCATAGTTTACTGATTATCAGTATTCTTTTGTAAAGTATTTAATAAAAAGTGTGGCAATGCTTTCTTAAATTATGGGATTAGGTTTTTTTTTTTTTTGTTTTTATCAAATTATTTTTAAGCTGCACTATTCTTGCTTGATGTTATTTTCATTTTTTGCTATTTTCATTGAAGATCAAAGAAAAGATCAGATGAAACCCCGCTTCCCACCCCATCCTACAAGTACAATAGCTGGATGAAAGAGAAGAGGAAGATGAACTACACACCAAAAGATCGCAGTCAGAAAGGCGAGTGCTTCTGACTTCCACATGTAGTCAGCAAAAGAATGTTGACTGTCTATTCTGTTTCCAGATAAAGTACTCTCTGGTCATCAGACTTTAGCTTTTCCTTTTTTTTTTTTTCAGACAGAGTTGTTTATTTGAGTGGTGTTTTACCCCGTACTCAAGAATATTTCACTTATGCGACGACGGCCAGCATTATGGTGGGAGGAAACTGGGGAGAGCCCGAGGGAAACCAACGACAATCCGCAGGCTGCTGGCAGACCTTCCCTCGTACGGCCGGAGAGGAAGCCAGCGTGAGCAGGACTTGAACTCACAGCGACCACATTGGTGGGAGTCTTCTTGGTCATTGCGCTACATTAGCGTGCTAACCAACCGAGCCATCGTGGCCCCAACAGAGTTGTAGTACAGTGCCAGATGAGCTACTGACCGGTGTTTACTCCCTCTCTCCCTCTGGCTTCATTTTTACAGACCAATTTTGAATTTTGGACTTTTTCATCCATTTTTAACACAGTGATGTTTTTTTTTTATTCTGTGGTGGTGCTAAGATAGCTTTGTCAGACTAGTAGGGGATATGTGTTGTTTTTACACTACCTCCAGAATGCTTGTTTCCAGATAAAAATTTTCAACCAATCCCATCTTTTTGTCTCGCTCCCACAATGAGGTAGTTGAAATTGTCAGATGAGACATGAAATGTTTTTCCACGTCTGTTCATCAGGCTCAGGAGATGTGGAATTTCGTTCAGACGAGGACCGCTTTCAGTGGGAGGAAGAGCAGCGACGTCTGGACCGAGAGTGGTACGGCATGGACGAAGGTTATGACGATGATCACAACCCCTTCTCTGGGACGTCTGCGGAATACACAAGGAAGAAGGAGGAGGAGTTAGAGCAAAGGAAGAAGAAGAGGATGTCAGAGAAACAGCGGCAGATCAATAAGGTAAAACCCATCGTCTGTGACCAGCAGTGGAAATCTGACCCCCAGGCTCTTGTGAATAATACTGAATGAAGGTCTGAATTCCCAGGAAATCATCTTGGTTGAAAAAAAAAAAGAATGTGCATGCGGGTTAATGAAAGCAGTAACTTCAGAGAGATAAGTAGTATTTTCACAATTAACCAGTTGAAATGAGATCACTTGACAGTTTTGCTTCAGTCTGACAAAGGTTATTGGTAACTGATTTTATAATTGTGAATGGGTAGCATTAAATGTCCACCTTTGTTGATTTATAGTTCAAATGTGAAATATAGCCATAGATTTGTTGTTGATTGCTCGTCTAAAGGCCACAAATGTATAATATGGCTAGAAGTGGGATTCCTTGTTTAAATGCTGATAGTGTGTAAAAGAAAAGATGCGGTTGTATTCGTTGAAGTTCGAACATCACAGCCTTACCTTGTCAGGTTGATTTTTTGGCACAACTGCCTGAGGAACACTTCTCTGTCGTAGCGAGTTACATAGTTGTCTTCTTGTGTTGTGTCACTTGCATCACAGCTATAAATCCACCTTTGCTTCCTTGTGACAGGACATAGAGAAGTGGGAGACCAACCGCATGCTGAGAAGCGGCGTCCTCCTTAGAACCGATTACGATGAGGATTTTGAGGAGGACAACGAGGCCCGAGTCCACCTCCTCGTACATAACATTGTCCCTCCGTTCCTGGATGGCAGGATTGTGTTTACCAAACAGCCAGAGCCTGTCGTGCCAGTCAGGGTAAGTTAATGCATTGCTGAGTAATTGATAAACTTATTATTTTCTGCAACTACCTAATTTATTAAGTACAGTAATTTCTTGATATTTTCATATTTTTCTGTCTACGAATAACACTTCTTTCTTCTTAGCAACATTAACCTTTCATTTATGCCATATTTTTTTGGGTATTATTCTGACAGACGTGTTGGTATAAAGATTAAGTATTGCAAAGTAAAGCTACGGACAATATAAGGTAAAAATAAAGAAGAAACCACTTGACCATTGTGTCTTGTGGTTAATGTTTTACCTTTCCCTCAGACTTTATTCTATATTTTTTAATCATTAATTTCTGTGTTTATGGTGTTTATTGAAACATTTAATGTTCAGAAATTTTGTTTTTACAAATACTGTGAAACGCTTTTTTGGCCACATGGTTTGTAAGGATGAAATGTTTAAAGTGCAAAAGAAAAAATCAAAAGCACTCAACAGGATCCTCTCTGGTGCAGTTGTGTAATGGATTCTTCTGCCCATACCAGTGTGGTTGTGAGTTCAATCCAGTTCTTGCTCATTGCTACTGAGTTCTAGTGGTTTTTCTCTGGGATTTTCCTCCTTCAATGAACCAGATCAGCACTGTAAAATCAAGTGTTTTTAAACATAGTGCAATAAAACACTAACCTTATTCAGTGTGAAAATGCTGTGTGTATAGGATCCAACATCGGACATGGCGATTGTGGCCCGCAAAGGCAGTGCAGTGGTGCGGGCTCATCGAGAGCAGAAGGAGAGGAAAAAAGCACAGGCTAAACACTGGGAGCTGGCTGGAACACGCATCGGAGACATCATGGGAGTGAAGAAGGAAGAAGAGCAAGTGAGCAGTGTCTGTTGGTGTGGCTTCTCAGTGCATTAAATGTGTGACGTCAAATTTGTACCGTTTTGCTGCTTCAGCTGGGGCTTGGAATCAGATGTCAGACATGTCATCAAGAGTGCTGGTTTTCTTATTTTTTTTCTTATTTCGTATTTCTGCTTTCTCCATTGATAAACCTGACTGTCGTCATTTAAATGAATTTGTAAATGTTCAAATCTGCCTCTATTCATAGGGGCCTTGGCTACAAAGGCAGTCGTTGCCACTCATCTGGCTGTTTGTGCAGTCTAAGTTCTTTGAAAGCTCTTAGCTACATGGGCACTGTTGTTTCCTTCATTCTTGAAGTTGAATAACATCATATGAGTGAAGCATTCAACATCAACCTTAAACAATCATTGAATCTGTCAGTCAGTTAATCAATGTCTGGAAAACGGGAAAGCTTGCGAAGACTGTGTAACCTTATCTTACTTACTTTACAAAGAAATGGTTCAACATTTGTGTGCCTGTCTTCTGTTTTAAATCTCTTTTGATCTCCTTTGATTAGCAAGAGAAGTTGGATGACAAAGGAGAGGTGGACTTCAAAGCTGAGCACAAGTTTGCAGACTTGATGCAGGAGAAGACAGAAGCTGTCAGTGATTTTGCCAAGAAGAGGACCTTGCAGCAACAGAGACAGTATCTTCCTATCTACGCTGTTCGGAATGAGGTTAGCGTATAAGCCCTTTTAAGTATGTTACAGTTCATATAGCATATCGGTATGTGCTGGCTTCCTCTCCGGCCGTACATGGGAAGGTCTTCCAGAAACCCGCGGATCGTCGTGGGTTTCCCCCAGGCTCTGCACAGTTTCCTCCCACCGTTATGCTGGCTGCCGTTGTATAAGTGAGTACGGCATAAAACACCAATCAAATAAACAAATAAATAAATAAACACAAACTGTGTATAGTTGTTTGTTTCGTCATATAAGTGAAATACAGTTAGCCTTTCTGTAGAATATGATGCAACCCAAATCATATCCCCCAAAAATGTGTGGTGTACTTTCTTGTGAGAAGGCTTAACTTTGAAGACAACAGCTGAAACATCAACCAAACAAACATTTTTACCAAGAAATGTACATAAATAGCGCACCTTTAGAAGGTGTAACTATCCAGTTTCTATGTAAGTGAATGGATCAATTGGTACTAATGGTGAAAAAAACTTGGATATTATGTCAGACAGGCAAAAAGAAAAGAATAATGGCTGAGATTACGCTTCCTTGTGGATATATAATTCCGAGTTGAAAAACACGTGTGACATTGCTGTTGCTGCAATGTTACTTCCGTGAGTGTGACTTCGTCCCTCAGTGCAGACTCACTGCAGAGCTTTACTCACTGCCTACCTCATGAAGGGATTAATATTTATTCAGTCTCAGTAAATACCTGTAAATTTCATCAGATCACTGAATGGCTGTAAGCCAAGGTGTGAAACCAGAGAGGGGCGAGATTAGCATGCTGACTTATCTCAGTTCAGATGAACTCAGTCATGTCAGTCAAACATTCGAGAATGGCTTTTTTCATGTTTCCTTAATTGAATGCATGGACTTTCATGTAGCCAGCTTTAAAACACACATGAAAAGGTGAACATGCTTTTCTGTTCAGTAATTATAACGCAATCGTGTGATCGGGTTAGCAATAGTCTGTATAAAGTCGACCATTTTGAAGTCTAACTTTGCGGGTGGAGGCTGAGATGTTTGTGTTCAGTCCGTAAAGACAGGTTTACTGTCAAACAGTAGATTAATCCCCAGGTAATAAAAATCTCCTGCCTTTGTATTAAACTGGCAATGAAAAAAGCCCTTGGCGAAGCATATTTTCCATCCATAAAACGTAGCTTAAAATCATTAATCCTGACTTTGAACATAACCATACATTGGTCCCCATGTCATTTCGTTACAGGGCGATGTAGTGTATAACACAGCCCAGAAACTGACCATGGACTAGCGCATTATAGCGAGGTTACACTGTATTCTTGAATACGGCATAAAAAACCAATCAAATGAAATGATATGATAGGGTGCATGGTTAAGCTAGATCTGGCTCACTGTTACTGTCAGACTCCCGACCTATGATGTCTCTTGTTTGAATCCAGCTCTGATTGGCTGGGCTTCTGAATGAGCTCACCTGTTTTGTCAGGAGTCATGTGAAGGACATTGATTTACAACCAGCAATCTTCTTTCCTTCACCCATAAATTTGAATGCCATCATATAAGTAAAACATTCTTGAGTACGATTTAAAACAACAATGCTGTATATGGATAAAAATATTTACGGCTCTCTCTGGCGCTAAAGAGATCTTGTAACCAATGGGGTGGGAGCCCTCTTTCAGTTGTTCATTTTCGGGGGTTACATGTGTTTTAATGTTTTTAATGGTTCCTAAAGTGGTACAGTTCTTTTCCTGTCATGCAACTGAAATTTTCTACATTTCAGCTTTTGAATATCATACGGGACAACAGTATCATTATTATTGTGGGAGAAACTGGCTCAGGGAAGACAACTCAGCTTACACAGGTAAATGTGTTACCTCCCTTTAACCCACTTGGCTCTGTTTTTGGGGATTGCTGATGATGTGAATTAATTGTCTTGGCCAAGGTTGTAATGTTATAAAATTTTGCATTGGTTCAAGTTTTGTTTGTTTCTTTTCACAAAATCAGCAGACAACAGAACTGTTTTATTTAGAATCCTACCCCCTCCCAAAGGTTTCAGTTGTTTGAGTATGACAAAGTGTTCTATACCCCAGAGAGTTCATTCCATCAAATGTTATCCTTTGTTGTTGTTGTAATAGTATCTCCATGAAGACGGCTACACTAAATATGGCATAGTGGGTTGTACCCAGCCTCGTCGAGTGGCAGCCATGTCGGTGGCCAAACGAGTCTCTGAGGAGATGGATGTGGAGTTAGGGGACGATGTCGGCTATGCAATTCGGTTTGAGGACTGTACCAGTGATGTGAGTTTTCCGCTTTCAACCCCAGTGCTGTGCGTAATGTGCAAATCAGGCTCAGAATGAACAGAACTACCAGGCACTCATTGCCACAGCTGAATGTACCAATTCCCTTGAGGGACAGTACATTGCATGCCTGCCTTATCTCTTAATAATGGTGAAAGATCTGTGGATCAGATCGCCACAAAGCAACAATCTAATAAATGAATAGAAGTATATCTGGTGGAAAAATCTGTTCATCGGATCACCATTAAAATTTCATCAGTTTGTTTCAATCCTAAAATGAACTGACGCTCATAACTTATTCTGTAATGTTGCAGACAAACAGACAGACTCTCTTGGTAGAGGTAATCAGGTTATTTTGTATTAGTACCCCCCAACCACAATATACTACAAAACAAAAGCTTGATAGAATAAGCATTTTCACATAATTTGCCAGACTTCAGTAACTGTAACTTCATTTCATATTAGCGATCTGCTGATGATATTTTCTTACAACAAACTGTACACATATCTGGTGATGTTTTCTTACAACAAACTGCACACATATCTGATGATATTTTCTTACAACAAACTGTACACATATCTGATGATATTTTCTTACAACAAACTGTACACATATCTGATGATATTTTCTTCCAACAAACTGTACACATATCTGGTGATATTTTCTTACAACAAACTGTACACATATCTGATGATATTTTCTTACAACAAACTGTACACATATCTGATGATATTTTCTTACAACAAACTACACATATCTGATGATATTTTCTTACAACAAACTGCACATATATCTGATGATATTTTCTTACAACAAACTGTACACATATCTGATGATATTTTCTTACAACAAACTGTACACATATCTGATGATATTTTCTTACAACAAACTGTACACATATCTGGTGATATTTTCTTCCAACAAACTGTACACATATCTGGTGATATATTTCCTGTGTTAAAGTTTGGTGTTATGACATTTGCTGACAGAAAACGCTGATCAAGTACATGACTGATGGAATATTGTTGCGTGAGTCTCTGCGGGAATCTGACCTGGACAATTACAGTGCGGTCATCATGGATGAGGCTCACGAACGCTCCCTCAACACAGATGTGCTCTTTGGACTTCTCAGGGAGGTAAGGCCACCATACTAAAGCTTCAGAGACACTGGCTTTGTTTTTTTTTTGAACTTTGTACATTTTGTCTTATCTGTCTGGCCATGGAAAGCACCACTCTCAGATAAATGTGTTCATAAACTCTGCCTCATTTGTAGTTTTGTTCTGAACTGCGCCTCAGGTTAATTATCCATTCACAGAATATATCTGTGATATTTTGGAGAGAGCGATGGGAGAGTGTTAAAGTTGCTTGCCTTTCAGTCGCTGCAACACACAAGATGTTTGTTCAGGTCTATCCTTGAATAGGGAACTTGTTGATTCCTCAACACTCCCTGTTAATGGAGCTTTGGCCACACTAAGTGGTCAGTGACACGCCCACTTGTGGCATTTTGTGCAGTCCGGCATCTGTTGGAGACCACTTTTCTTTGACCTGTATGGTGTGCATATGTGAAGATCACATGTGAGAAAGATAGTCCTTACCTTTCCAAAGGTTGCTGTTTTACCTCAGGCACTCTGGTTTCCTTCACCCACCAAAATGCCCCCCATCACTTAAGTGAAAAGTTGTTGGTGTTAAGCAACTTTCAAATAAATGAATGAATGCTGTGTTGTCAGGTTGTCTCCAGGAGGACAGATCTCAAACTCATTGTCACCTCAGCCACCATGAACGCTGAGAAGTTCTCAACCTTTTTTGGGAATGTTCCCGTGTTTGAAATTCCTGGTCGCACGTTTCCCGTGGACACGCTGTTCAGTAAGAACCCAGTAGAGGATTATGTGGAAGGGGCAGTCAAACAGGCTCTGCAGGTGCATCTACAACAACAACCAGGTAAGGGAATCACACTGTGTGTGACATATTGACAAGTTGCAGGCTCCTGACTGGTTCTTGAATTTCTCAGAAGTAAAGTAGTTTTATTGAAATGTTTTCACGGCCTTGAAAGTCCCACACCAACAGCCAGGTATGAGAACCACACAGCTTGTAATAAAGTGACAAGTCGTTGAGCGAACTGTTTTGTTTTAATGTAATATCACATAGTACATGGTGTTTGAAACAGATCGATTGGGATTGAGTTACCGAGGTAGCTTCCAGAACTATCAAGTTATAAAAGTCAAGTAACATCTCTAAGTGACACTAATGAATGGTGTCGAAAATGTAGCATACTATTAAAGTTCTGGAAAAAACATTTTCTTTCATGGCAGTCATTTTGAAACTCGCCAGTGTGATCTATTCTACCCCCATGGCTAGAGTAACTCTTAATGTTGATCTGCGATGCTTTAAGAGCTTTTAGTTCTGAGGTTGACACTTCTGAAATTTTCAGTTTTGCATAAATTCTTTGCCAACTCCAGCAGGCAGGTATCAAGATGGATAGGAATGTTTTCATATAGTTAGATGGGGTGATGTAATTTCAGAATGATGTACATGTGTGTAGTGTCAGGCTTTTTGAGGGAAATCCGTAAAATGTATGAGAATAATAATAATAATAATAATAATAATAATGATATGCATAATGTTACAAACTCTTTACACCAAGTGCTCTGCTTTGATTACTTACCCAATAAAACTTCCTCTTGTGTTGAAAAATTCTTCCACGTGTTGTTCAAATCTAATAAATTACTAATACAAATCTGATTCAGAGATATGCCTTAATCTTCCAGTGTGGACTGATTTTATTAATGTATTTATTTATTTGATATGTGTTGACGCCGTACTCAAGAGTATTTCACTTCCATGATGGTGGTTAGCATTATGGTGGGAGAAAACCGGGTAGGGCCCAGGGGAGACCCACAACCATCTGCAGATTGCTGGCAGACCTTCCAACGTACGTCCAGAGAGAAAGCCAACATTAGCTGGACTTGAATCCACAGCAACTGCATTGGTGGGAGGCTTGTGGGTCATTACGCTGTGCTAGTAAACTAACGAACTGAGCCACAGAGGCCCCAACTCTGTCATTGATACCAATATATGATTTACGTATAAAACTCATCTACATTTTAGAAGACTGAGCCTGTAGATAATTATTTAAGAAGAAAGCTTTTGCCTAAAGCATGTATAAGGAGGCTGTTGTGATCTCACTTTCTGAAGTTTTTTGTGACAGGTGACATATTGATCTTCATGCCAGGTCAGGAGGACATCGAGGTGACATGTGACCTCATTGCAGGTGAGAAACTTAGTTCAGCTTATAGGGAATAGGTTGTTACCACATGGGGCTTGGAGGCTTGCATTTCAAACTCTAAATCACCAGGAGTGTGGGTTCAGTCCCATTCTCAGACAGGGAAGTTTGCGGATTTGCCATCCTCCAAGATAACATGCTTCACACATAGGAAAGTTTGCCAATAATGTGGCGAAGATCAGAGGTTTACCTTGGACTCTGTGGTTTCATCTTTTTATAAGACAAGTAACCATCATGTGCATTTAAGTCCTGCAGTACAGCATTTTACAATAATCACATTTTTATTTATTTATTTTGCTTATTGTTAGGATGTCGTTCATGAGGGGAATGTTGAAAAATGGACCCTGATATATGATGCATTCACATCTGCAGTGTTAACTCTTGCCTGTGCTTGTGTCTCTACTTCCAGAGAGGCTTGGAGAGTTGGATGAAGCCCCCCAGCTGGCTATCCTACCCATCTACTCCCAGTTACCCAGTGACTTGCAGGCCAAGATTTTCCAGAAAGCCCCCGACGGGGTCAGGAAATGTGTGGTGGCCACTAATATAGCCGAGACTTCATTAACAGGTGCGACTTCATACATGTGTACTAATACATGGTGACTAATTGTCAAACAGACATTTAGTGGAAGGTGTCCGTGACTAAAACTTGTATGTGGTAAAACGTATTTGTGAGTAATACTACTCACAGTCTTGTATTGTATTTATACTGTGAAAGTGAGTATTGTCTGGGCGGTTTGTGAATATTGTCCTGTACTCAGAGCATGCGAGTTCTACAGGTCACATCCAGCAGGGTGACAACACAATGCACAATATGGAGCTAATGGCAACTATTGGGATTATCTCAATACTACACGGGATGCACCATGCAAGTGTCCCTAATGTTCGCAGATTGAAAGTCATACTGATGTACTTTATTTCATGAGTAATGTCCGAATGTAAAATGTGAAATTAGGTAGTGTGAAATGTTTGCAACAGATAGAGAGTGGTACCCATAGCTAGGCACTTTGTGACAATCGTGAGTAACGTATGGCCAGTGTGTTGCACGCTAGAAACAAAGATTGTTCTTTTCTCTTTTGAGAGGAAACACACATGCTTTCAGTTTGAACAGTAGGTTAGTGAAACATGCCATACATTTGTAGTTGTTTAAAAAATTGTTTAAGATATCTTTCTTACTTATATGTTGGAGTGTCTTAAGTACATTTTGATTGATGCTTAACTCCGTGTATGCTATTTTCTAGTGGATGGTATCAAGTATGTGATTGATGCTTAACGTCCGTGTATGTTTGTTTCCAGTGGATGGTGTCATGTATGTGATTGATGCTTAACCTCTGTGTATGTTTGTTTCCAGTGGATGGTATCAAGTATATGATTGATGCTTAACCTCTGTGTATGTTTGTTTCTAGTTGATGGTGTCATGTGTGTGATTGATGTTTAACCTCTGTGTATGTTTGTTTCCATTGGATGGTATCATGTATGTGATTGATGCTTAACCTCTGTGTATGTTTGTATTCAGTGGATGGTATCGTGTTTGATTGATGCTTGACTTCTGTGTATGCTAGTTTCCATTGGATGGTATCATGTGTGTGATCAGTGCTTAACATCTGTGTACATGTATGTTTGTTTCCAGTGGATGGTATCATGTATGCGATCAGTGCTTAACTTCTGTGTACATGTATGGTATTGTGTGTGATCAGTGCTTAACCTCTGTGTATATGCGTGTTTGTTTCCAGTGGATGGTATCATATGTGTGATCAGTGCTTAACATCTGTGTAAATGTATGCTAGTTTCCAGTGGATGGTATCACGTGTGTGATCAGTGCTTAACCTCTGTGTACATGTATGTTTGTTTCCAGTGGATGGCATCATGTTTGTTGTTGACGCTGGCTACTGTAAGCTGAAGGTGTTTAACCCAAAGATTGGTATGGATGCTCTTCAGATTTTCCCTATTAGTCAGGTAAGATAGTTATATAGTCCTGGTATTTTAGAAGTGTACAAAGTTGTACCACAAATGATCCTGACCGAGAGAATGATTGAACAATTGTGGCCTAATGTTACATCTGTAGTATTTCAGCCACACCCGTATTATTTCAGCCATGTCTCCACGGAAACTTACACCGTGGATGTTTGCAGGGGGTAATCTCAGGCTAAGGTCATCAGGTTAACTGTGGGAGATGGTTTATTCCCATGTACTGTGGCTAAATTAATAAATGTCCCTCCATAACTGAAGAGCAGAGAAATGATATGCAATGCGTTGCAGCATATTAAATAAATTATTTTAGCACTAATAGTGCACTGGTGGGCTCTGTTTTTTTTTTTTGGTTTTTTTCACATTCTACTCATCACCTGACTGTTGTGTCACTGGTTGTGTTGTGTTACTCTCTCTCTGCAGGCAAATGCTAACCAGCGAGCAGGTCGTGCTGGCAGAACTGGGCCAGGGTGAGTCGAGAAGAAAGTTTAAGGAACTCACTGTGAACAGTTAATACTCAGCACAGTAGTTATTTGCAACTCTAGTGTGTAAAATCAACCTGTGATGGGAAAATACATACTGGTTCATTGTGCATGTAATATATTACCACTGAATATACAATAATGACAAAAAATTAACTAAACAAAATGCTGCAATCCTAAACTAAAATAATCCTTACCTTTGTGTTGTGTACAAGTATAATAACTACAAACTGACAATTAATATTAAGTTGCATTTGACAAGGATTTTTCAGTTTTCCTTTCTTCTGCTGTGCTTGACACTTTGATTGCAGTATTAAATCTTCAAAACATTTACTTTGCTGTTAGTTTGCTTCTAGCAAGTTTTTAATGTGACTTATGCTCTACCATTGTGTGACACATCTTTTTCCATCTGCAAGAAGATATTTAAATGGATATCGTGCAAATAATTTGAATCAGAAAGCAAAGTGTCATTCGTTGGGATGCCTGAGATTTGAGGTTTGATAGAAGTGAAACCCTTTTCAGCCCATAGAAAACAAATTAACTGCCCTTTCAAAGATTACTGACCTGAAATTTCATCCCAAAAAGTGCATTTCTAGAGGCAAATAAATGTCTTAAAATATTATATTTATTGCTGAAATGTACATTTCTAGTAGGAAATCATCCGACATTCCAAATAAACCTTAAAACACTTTCCTACAATCAGTAGAACATCCCAGAATCAAGAAAAATAAGCAACTTACTCCTGGACAAAATTTGAAGTCATTTAGGGTAAAGATGATGTATACTGTTAACCAGGAGAGCATGAAAATGAAGTTAAACCCTTGTGGTCATTACAGAGTGGCAAACTTTGCAGACAGTGAATGAGATAAGAATGACACTATAAAGTGTACAAATTATTGGTCTTTGTTTTCCTTTCCATTTGCAGTCAGTGTTACAGACTGTACACACAACGCCAGTACAAGGATGAGCTTCTGGTCACCACTGTACCCGAGATCCAGAGGACTAACCTGGCCAATGTCGTCCTGCTGCTCAAGTCTCTAGGGGTACAAGACCTCTTGCAGTTCCACTTTATGGACCCTCCCCCTCAGGTGAACTTTAAACTTTGCTAGAAACTTGCTTAAATTTCAACTATTTCACAAGAAAGTTAATATAAGCTCTTTCATGGACAAGTGATTGTAAAGTTTTGTATAGACAAGACATTGTCAACTATTTCACAGACAAGACTGTTTCAACTTTCTCATACATAAGACATCATAAGAAGTTTACAGACATTACGTTCTGGAGTATTTATACAGAGAAGACACTCGGAACCAATCTGATCTATTTCACATACAAATGTCAGTTCTGTCTAATTCAGTCTGTTAAGTTTTTATGAGCTCTTCGTGTCTGTATTAGCAAGTTGTCTGCCAGCCGCCTGTCTGTCTGTCTGTCCATCTGTCTGGCTTCTCTTAACTTTTCCTTAAAAATGCTACAGTTTTTGTCCGATTTCAACGAAACTTGGGTCAAGCATAGCGACATCAAGATACATAATTTGTAATATCAGTTTTTTATTTCGATGATCGATTGTCCATCTGTCTGTTTATACACAATACGTCAACATTTTCACAACACTACTCCTTCAGTTTTTGTCCGATTTCAACAAAACTTTGTTGAAGTGTAGACTACATCAAGATACATAAGTCGTAGTATTGATTTTCCATTTTGATGATTGGTTTTCCATATGTCTGTCTCTTTATCCAGTATATGTTAACACATATGTGCCTTTCAAAATGCTACTCCTCATACAGTTTTTGTCCAATTTCAGTGAAAGTTTGTGTAAGTGTAGACTACATCGATATACATAATTCATAATATCGATTTTGCATTTCGACAATTTTTTGTCCATCTGTCTGTTTATCCTGAATATGTTAACATACATGCATTTTTCAAAACACTCCTCCTACCGTTTTTGACTAATTTCAACAAAACTTGGTGTAAGTCTAGAATGTATTGAGATACATAAATTATACCACCAGTTTTCCATTCTGATGATGGGTTGTCTGTCTGTTCATCAAGCATTTGTTAACATTGCTTTCAAAATGCTACTAGTTACTGTTACAGTTTTTGTCCAGTTTCATCAAAACTTGGTAGAAGTGAATCAAGATACATATTTCGTGGTATTCATTTTCAGTTTTGATTGTCCATTGTCAATTATACATACATAATTTTTACATCTACGCCGTGATGATTTTGTCACAACAAGTAGAGCTACTGTCTCATCAGAGACTCTGGGTCATAAAAACTCTTAAGTGGCCCTGTAAGGTGGATGAATCAGTCAGGATCAAGTCAAAGGGATCATGGGAAAAAACCTTAACTTGAGGTGAGATACAGTACATGTAATTCATCGAAAAGAAATGATTTTCAAAAGAATTTTTGAAGTTTGAATGGAAATCGTAGTTAACATTTTTGGTTCGACAGGACAATATCCTGAACTCGATGTACCAGTTGTGGATCTTGGGCGCTCTTGACAACACGGGTACTCTAAACCCCCTGGGGCGTAACATGGTGGAATTCCCGCTGGATCCCGCACTCTCCAAGATGCTGATTGTCTCCCAGGATATGCGCTGCAGTGCAGAGATTTTGGTGAGTGACCTAACCCCTTCTCTCATTCTGTTATTTTTGATGGTACCTTATTGCTTTTCTCATAATGCAATGTTGGCAGGTCTGGCTTGGGCCAGATGTCTCAATGAAGGAGTGTAACACATGTTTTTCACACTGAGGGGACACAATTACTCACTAAAGTTATCAGTCTGCAGCACAGATTGGTAATGTACATAAAGTCAGTCTGAAATGTCTTGAAGGGCCAGAATAAGGTAGGCTGAAGGGAAAAAACAGTAATAAAGGGCTCAGACATTGTAATCTGATTCAGCCCATGTTAACGAAGCATGAATTGACTGTTTTTGTATTTTATACCATAAAGCAACCATGTTTTAACAAAAGTTCAATGATGCAGATGCTTTTGATACTTTCTGAACAGAAAGTACTTCTGTATCATAATAATGTTGTTGTTGTTGACTTACTAGTGAGAAGAAAACGCTAAAGTGTCACGTGTTAAAGATATGCATTATGCCATTGTTTTTGTGGAGACAATACTAGACAGTCTTAGCGGAGTGACTGATGGTGTGGAGGGAGTACTTTGTTGGATTAACAATGTTGCCCTACTTGGTACTTAATGAAAGTGGAAAGAGTGATTTTATGGGATAGCTGAGCAACACTAATAGTGTGAACCATAAACTTCATTCATGTTGGTGCTGTTGATCAGTGGGTTTGTAAGGTGAATGACTGACCATTTGATAGTGATGTCCACAGTATTCATAGAGATATTCTGGGAGGACAAATTCAGCTTAGAACTGGTTTACATGTTTTGGTAAATGCCGTTGCTGATTGTTACATAACTCCTGTTAGATCCTTTCCAAGGCACGTGGATGTAAAAAAGTTAAGCTCTTACTACATCAGTTGAGACCTTCTGTTCGGAGGTTTGTTAGTAACAAAGTGAGATTTATACATGTAGAGTTTTTTTCCCTTCAGCTGTTTATTTATTTATTTCATTTCATTTGAGTTTAACACTTTACTCATAAATTTTTCCTTTTGCCATGAAGTCCAGCCTGTGTGCAGAAGAATCCGGATTACATGAACATTAGTGAACTAAGTCACCGCTCTTTGCATTGAGACACCCATGATCAAATGAATGTACAAAAACGTTATGTATGAAACAGTCAGGAAGAAAACACAAGCTAAAGGTGGCTTTTCTGAGTGTTCTCATTTCACAATTCATGCATGACAGTGATGCATTTTCACCTTTTTATGATGGACATCGGTGTTTTACAGCATTTCTTTTATCAGGGATCTGGCAGTCTAGTGTAAAGGGAGATAAATCTTGATAGCATAGATTCTTACTGAGTCTTTGCATCGTGCAGTGTTTATTGTGACATTAATTGTGACAAGCAGGCTTGGTAAGGTGCTCTGTCAGATATTTGTCAATTTAACATTTAGCGTTACCTTTTAACATGGGTCATTCACCTAAAGGAAGAGGCTGTAAATAATGAACATCACTATTACAAGTCATTAAAGGCTGCTCTATTTTCATTATCCAGGTGCAAAACTTTCACATCATTGCTGTTTTCTAGAAAACATTAAATAATTTGTCAGCTTAGGTGGTTTTGCAAAAGCAGACATATGCAGGGCTTTGGTCAGGAGTATGACGTAACCAGAGAATCACTGCTGTCTTCAAACTCTTCACAGCGCTATTTTGGGAATATGCCAAAAAAAAAAAAACGAACAGGCAGACTGTTTGACGACGAAGTCGCAGGCCGAGTTCTCAAACTGTCGGCCCAACCGTTTTTTTGCATATAACTTTGGCATTTGTGCAAAAATATCATAAAAAAAGTATCAAAAAATTGTCATGTTGTACCAGTCCAGCATTTTCCTAATGCATCATACCATTGTAAGCACAACAGGGGCCACAGGCAATCACAAAAAAAGTCAGATTTTATGAAGTCCTACCTGAAAGCATGAAACTCTGTCCCTTTTCTCTCAACCTCGTATACACTGGATACATATGAAGAAATCACGTAATATTGATTTTTTGTGGATGAACTTTGGCATTAAGCTTGATATGTTGTGATACAGGATATGTTTGACAACTACCTGTTCAACCTTTATTTGGACGAGTCTGTCACATGGAACGTCATTGGTTATTGCCTGCAAGAGAAATTTGCATGCTTTGTTTGTTTTTGGCGAGACGCTGGTCTATGCTTCCTGGGTTAAACATTTTATCGATGTGATAGAATGTTACTTTAAAGACAGACAAAAAGCGAAAAATTTAAAAATTTGCTATTAATCAAAGGAAGCAAGTTTAGTGTCAAATGCCTACTCCAGAATATTAATTTGCGTGCCTGTCATTAGTTAGAAATCACTAAAAATCCACTGTGGTATTAACATTTGTTCCCTTTGAGAAAAAAGGCTATGGTGCACCCTATATATCACCGACTTTTCATGGGCCCTAAGTAAAAAGTCTTTTGATCGGTTAATGGTGACACTGCCTCAAACAATGGCTTCCCCAAAACTGAAGGCGTACTTTCTATATAATGCATAAGTTTAAACATGTTTTTCTAGCAACAGACATGACAGAAAAATTTGTATTTTGTATCATTAATAAGCAAAAGGGTTGGCCTTTCTTTTAATACCAAATATTATTGATTTACAGCCTTTTCCTTTAATGCGTTGCCTTGGTAAAAAGACATTGTCATTTTCCTTGATGTCACACCTGTTGCTAATTTGCACTATTTATTTATTTTATGTTAATATAAGCAGCCTTTTATGTGGGGACTGCTTATAGCTTTTCTAAGGATTCATCCCCCACTTCTGCCATGGTTTGTTTCGGGAATCACTCCCGTACCTAAGAACTCTGATTATGATAATTTATGTGTCTTATAAACCTGGTGAATTTGTTTCTTACTGAAGTAATACATCTAGATCATGCATGTGCTAAAAATCGTTTTACCACGTTTCTGAGTAAACCAATATAGCAGGTTTTATGAAACTTGGTATACATCATTTCCACACTAAAGTTGAGAACTGAGGTCAAAGGTCAAGGTCACTGAAAGGTCTGTTGGCTGGAAATCTTGTTACCGGGTTTCAAAATAAACTGTTATTTGACGAACATTGGTCCAAAGGTCCAAGTCGTGCAAAAGTTGAAACTTTCAGAGATAATTTGCTTTTATATTATCTCAGTTGTTATTTTCCATGCAGATAAGGTACATGTAAATGTATGCCAAGCGTGTTTCCTTATTTCAGATATGTGACATAGACTCAGGCAACTTTGTAGTATGCTTGGTATATTGAGGAGGAAGGTCAAGGTCATTGAAAGGTCACTCATGTGCAAAAAATCATTCTACCCTGTTTCTGAATAAACTTGTACTTCAGATTTCATGAATTTTGGTAAATTATCATCTCTGTGAAGGATGCGAATGGAATGACGCTTGACAAACATTGGTGTGAAGGTCCAGATCTTGCAGAAATTGAAACATTGCAGCTGGGAAAAATTGCTGGGTTAAAGTTTTCTTTCTGTTATTATCATTTTTTCATCACTTAAACAACATCAGTTAAACACTATTTGTGGCACCTTGGTGACAATATTAAAGCAGTCAAGAATGTGTCTTCCATCACGTATCTGTACATCACAGGTCGGAAGGTTTGTCCGTAACTTGCCAAAGGTTGGCAGTTTACACCGACCACTCTGCTTTCCCCCACCCATTTAATTGAGTGCCATCATATGGAGAAATTCCTGAGTTGAGTGTTGAACAAAAATCAAATAAAGAAAATATGTCAGGTAGGCCTAATAACAATGGTGTATGAATACCTGAAATTACAGAGCAGTGGATTGAGGTTTTTATCTTCAGAATGTCTCCAGTAAGTGTGTGAGAGTGAAGCTGCCAGTCTCTCACCTGAGTGACAATCAGTGCCAGGTCAGAGGTGCACCCTGGATACCACTGTCACTGTGTTCACTACTGTCAGTGCAGTGTAATACAGACAATGGAAGCTTAAGCTTAACATTTGTATTATTTACCGAGCTTGTTGTACAAAAAACAGAAGGTTCCCATTGTATTTTGCACCTCTGTGTGTTACATCATTAACAGGAGTCTTTAAGGTTTAGCCCATTGTTTGCTACATGCTTGTGTTGAAAACTTGCATCTGGATGCTCCATGTGCATGTGCAAGTATTTGAGTAAGAATATCAGGCATAAACTTGAGGTGAGCTGTTTGCCTCAAATCTACAAGTCTAACCCTATCCCATACCCCCCATTATCCAGAAAGGTGCATGTAGGGTGTTTGAATCAAGCTGGCATAATTTTGAAGTTGGACTGTAATTGCCTATTATTCCATTATTTATGTAAAAGAAGAAATATCCCGACTTCGCTCACAGATAAAGGGAACACACTGCAGAGTGATGACATATCTGCCCTTTCATGAGAGGATATTAAAAACATACATTGACCTTTAACCCACACCTTATTTCATAATAATTAAGACAAAATTGTCACTATAAAGAATAAAGTAGTATATTGCACAAGAGTTTGAATACAGTAAGTAATATTATTATTCTCTTGTACTCTTCTTTTGGAACATGTCTGTATGTGGAAAACAGTTCTACGTTGGCATGTATTTGACTGAAAAAAAATTATTTGACAGACCTGAGGGCTGGATTTGAACCACTTACCCCACTGGACAAAGACCTGGTTTCCTCCCACCATAATGATGACCGCCATCATATTAGTGGAATATTCTTTAGTATCGATACAAGGTAAAACACAATCAAATAAATAAATAAATCATTGGACAAAGAGTAGTGTACTTCGCATAAAAGAGGTTCAGCCAGAACCTCTTCTGGAAAAAATGCATTTGATATTAAAAGTGATGAAGTGGCTTTAATATAATGCCATGTCAATGAAAACATAGGCTTGGAAGGTAAAGGGAGATGAAAGTGCTATGTCACTGTCAAAATCTCTGTTTCATAAATGCAGGGTTACTCTATTAAAGTAAAAGACAACTCATGACTGAGGCACTGGACATTAAAAGGATTACAAAATTCTCTTGAATGCGAAAACCTGTTTGAATTTATATGAATTTGTTGCTCAAATATCTTCGTTTGAAGTTAGGAGTATTTGCTACCTTCTCGCGATCTGGAGGCGCCCATGCTTTTAAGCTTTTAAGCTTGAGATATTGGCCAGTCAGAGAGCTAGGAGATGTCTGTTTATAAACTGTGACGTAAATCTTCTGTGTTGACTGTCATTGTAACATGTAATAACAGAGGGACAGCGCACTTTTTAAATGTTAACCTGGCTATAACGCGCTTATCCGAGGTCAGGTTCTGGGCCGTGTTATAGGATATATCGCGCTATCGGCAACAACGCGCTATGACGAAATGACAAGGGGACCAATGTATGGTTATAGTCAAAGTCAGGACTGATGATTTTAAAATACGTTTTATGGATGGAAAATATGTTTTGTCAAGGGCTTTTTTGATTGCCAGTTTAATATAAAGGCGTGGGATTTTTATCACCCGAGGATTAATCTACTGTTTGATGGTAAACCTGTCTTTACGGACTGAGCACAAAACATCTCAGCCTGTTTTCACAGGTCCAGTCTGGTATCGCTTAATCATTGAACTATTGCATGGTAATCTCCCTAAAGGTGGAATGTCCACTTTATCTATTTATTAACAGAAAAAGCTACGGCGTAGCTGTTTTCCGTTTCGCTCAAGTCGTCTCGTATGAACCCATGTTGAAACTCTCCAAACTTTCCATGTCTCAAATTCAAAATGGCGCACCATGTACAGATTATTGCTAACCGATCTCGAAACCGCGTTATAATTGTTGAACAGAAAAGCTTGTTCACCTTTTAATGTGCGTTTTAAAACTGGCTACATGAAAACCAATGCATTCAATTAAGGAAACATGATAAAGGCCATTCTCGAATGTTTGACTGACATGATTGAGTTCATCTGAACTTAGGCATGTCAACATGCTAATCTCGCCATCCGCACTGCTGACGAAGCCACACTCGCGGAAGTAACAATGCTACAACAACAACGACATCGTCACACGTGTTTTTTTAAATCAGAATTATTTATGCACAAGGAAGTGTAACGTTTGCCATTATTTTTTTTTTTTTTTTTTTTTTGGCTTGTCTTACATAATATCCAAGATTATTTCACCTTAAGTCCCATTTTCTTACATGCGAAAATTGGAAAGTTACACATTCCCAAGGGAGTCTCCGTGGCTAAATCGGTTAGCTATCGCAGCGCAATGACCCAGAAAGCCTCCCACCAGTGCGGTCGCTGTGAGTTCAAGTCCAGCCCATGCTGGCTTCCTCTCCAGCCGTACGTGGGAAGGTCTGCCAGCAAGTTGCCAATGGTCGTGGGTTTCCGCCGGGCTCTGCTCAGTTTCTTCAGACCATAATCCTGACCGCCGTCGTATAAGTGAAATATTCTTGAGTACGGTATAAAACACCAGTCAAATAAATAAATAAAACACATTCCAAAGGTGCGCTATTTACTTACATTTTTCTTTGTAATATTGCTTGTTCGTTTGATGTTTTAGCTGTTATCTTGTCACATTTAAGCCTTCTTACAAGAAAGTACAACACATATTTGTAGGGGACATGATTTGGGTGGCGTTATATCTAATTTCGCGCTGTATCGAGGTGTCTTATAGCAAGGCCATGCTGTATATTTTAATTATAACAAGTACATGTGTGAGCAACGCTGCAAAGTATTTCCAGACCATTGTGTTATGGCTGGGGTAGGTTTCTTGATCGTTTCATGTTATAAATTTACAAATATACTTGAGTTACAAACACAACTCTACAGCTTACTACAGTACAATGTGATGAGTGTTGCGCGCTTGGAAGCTCACACAGAGTGGCGGTGTTTTGTGCTAGCCGATGGTGCACGGTTAAATGTCAATTTCCACGGTGGTGGTGGCTGTTGGAAAAAACACTTTTGCATAACAAACATGATATTGTCCAACCGTTTGGACAAACTTTGAACATGGTTAGTCTTTCACTTTAAGATCAAGCTTTTCAGAGGTGCTCTCCCTAAATTGCCAAAAGGGGAAAAAAAAAAAAAAAAAAGACCTGTGTATTTAAGTTGCTGTTGTGTGTGTTGGAGAATTGTAGAGGAACAGAAGTTTTCTGTCGTTTCCATTTTAGTCAGCTATGGTGTCATGCAGTAACACAAGGAGTCATCCATTACTGACATACATAGCCCCAGATGACAATATACTTTCAAACACTTGACATCATTCCAGGATAAATGGTAATAACTGCCGAATTCAAACATCCCATAAGGAATATTCAGATTTTCTTCCTGAAGACTCTTTGTTTTCTGTAAATAGTGTTATTCATCATAAATCTATTTGAACCCTTACGCCATTGGTGTACATTATCTCTGTACTATAGGATTTCCTTCCTACATGTGTCAACATTTCCCACTGCTTTCATTTTGGACTTGAGTAGCTGTTCAGGCAATGAAAAGTGTATGAAGAAACCCTGCGAACAGCATAGGGAGAATCAATTTATTGAACAGGGGAATTGTCTTACAAATATACAGCAAGTATTATATTGACACGCATTAAATATGTATGTATGAAGGGTATATCTATGTACAACAGTTGTTTCATATTATATACAATTTTTTTACACAGTTTGTTTGCTTTCATATCGTCCATACACCAGTAGCACAAGTACCAGGCACATATAACACAAATACACTCTGTGTACATGTAAATCATTAAGTTAGTCAGTGGTGTTGTGTGTAAACCTCCAGACAAGATCATGGCCAGTTCAGTTCATAGGCATGTTGCTTATAAACTTCACAACACATAAACATGGACCTATCTGGATAATAAAACTGATTGAGTTGGAATTTGATGAACTAGCAATGCTAGTGAAAGCCGGTTACATGACACGGTCTGGATAGATAAAAAAGATAAAAATATACCTGTAGTTCATGAAGTGTAGGAATTGTAACTGTATTGGTGAGGCATGCTGGGTAGGTCACAGTTATCACATGATATACAAGTAACTGAATCTGCTCCATATGAGGCAGTGACAGCTTTCCTATCAGCTTTCTTATCCAGAAACCTAGCACTGTAATTCACCTAAAAATTTGTCTGTAAAGAGGCACTTTCAGAAGGCCCTAACGTGATACTTCTAACTAACACTTGAATTTTTCTGATAAGGTAGGTAATCAGGCTTCAAAAAAATGTCTCAATAAGGTGGAAGAGTCGATCAGAACCATGGCAAAATGTGTCATTTGGAAAAGCTGAACTCTGGATGAAATACGGTAAATGTTGACAACCGCCCTATGCGTGCTACTCATCCAAATGGTGTGATGCATGCACCAAACACATATCTTGTAACCAGATGTGTCTTGCTGTGAGAAGTGGTGTGCAAAGTCAAGGAGAAATGACATCAAGTCATTTGTGAATATCAGTATCCTGTCCATGCAGTTATCATTTTCGACAACAGTTGATCATTTTGCAGGAATTAAAGATACATTTTGTATTAAAAGCTGACCATTTTGTCTGTTTCAACACAGATTAATGAGTGGTACTGTCAGTATTCATGGTTCACATTAACTTCAATGCATTGTTTTTTCCATTTGTCATATTGTCATGTGTGAACTTGTCATACTTGTCCACCTTGAAGAGATCAGATTTAGTGTTATGTCATACAGCACGTTTTGAATCTCGCATGGCACAAGTGTTAGCTTCTCGTAGCACCTTTCTTGACCTCAAACAGCCCTAGTGACATCTTCACAAGGCATTTTAATAAGTGTCAACTTCACATGGCACTAGTATCAACCTCTCACTGAAGACGTGGCTCTAGTATCGATTTCACACTGCACTAGTATTGGTCTCACATGACACTAGCATCAGTTTCTAATTGTACTAGTATGGTCTTCACACAGTACTAGCTTCAACTTCAACTTGCGCGAATGTATCGTCACACAGCACGAGCGTTGTCCTCACACAGCACTGGTATGTCATACAATCATACAAACAGCTAGGCATGCTGGCATTGGGCATATTGAAATTCTTACAAACTATTTGGATTGGAATATCACCAAGTTAGCCAAACGCAGTACAGAGTGTTGGTGACTGACTATGGTCATGACTGGTCATCACATTAGACAGCTTGAAAAGGTGGGAACCTGAGAAAAGGTTATTTATCCTTTGCATACCCATATTTTTGTAAAGAATCAGTAGTCTAGCACCTGCCATAAAGAATCCAGAGACAGGCTTTGTGCTCTTTACAACCGGGTACAGAAATCACTATGGTCCGCGTCACAGCACTGAATGTTTGTGTCTGTTGAATTCCCTGGAAGACTTGAATCATCCCTCTTTCCCCTAACTGCATGCTTTTCACCATTGCTGTTGGTGGGTTGCGATTGGACAGACTTGTTCTGACTACTTCTAGAGTTGTAACTCGCTTCATCTGTGAAGGCAAATGATTGGTTGATGTAACTCTCAATCTCTTTAGAACTAATATTGCTGGATTTGCCTTCAGAGGCCTGCCTGTGATAATGATTGACAGCTGTGCCCATGGAGGGCTGGGTCGATGTGACCACAAAGCCGCGCCCCAAACCGATCTCCTTCTCCACGTGGCTGTTTTTGTTGATGGTGAGCTGTTCGTATTTAGGAGCTCCTCTGTCTTTCCACATGACAATGATGAGCGCGACAAAGCAGGGAATGATGGCCACCATTCCCGCCATGATGCCCACATAGGCTTTGTAGGAGATAACGTAGACGGTGTCACAGGCCATGGCTATCAGCAGCGTCTGGTTGTGGTAGGCGTTGATACACACATTGTAGTTTGTGTAACTCAGGATGTCATCCATCACATACTCTCGCTGGGATCTGTGTATCCATGGCGACACTTTCACGCCTTCCTCGGAGCCGGAGAAGACGAACTTGAAGCCGTAGATGCCGTCTGCAGGGTTAAGAGACCACTTACAGACAATGGAGTGGGCATCAGTGGTCGTGTTCATCTGAAGGTTGATATCCTCCTCTGTGGGAATGTAAAGGTCAGACACGTTGGAACTAGTTTGATAGTCTGGCTGAGGCTCAGACTCACAGAACGCCGATTTGTGAGCTGCGTCATGGCAAAGAAACTCTTCCTGCGGGAAGGTGTGAAAATTCAAAAGCGAGTCCTGCACTTTGCACATCCAAGGTTGATTCGTCGCTGTTTGAACTCTCAAGTCCCCGTCCATGGAATCCTGGCACCATTGAAGGAGCCAGGTCATGTGACAGTCACATGTGAGGTTGTTGCCTTGGAGATGAAGGTACTTGAGGTCGACCAGGCGGTTGAAGTCGCAGGCATAGAGTTCGCTGATGGAGCAGTTGGTGAGGTCTAGGAATGCCAGGTGAGGTGGAAGCTGAACCTGGTAAAGGCTGTCCAGATGATGGTTGGCAGCAAGGATCAGGCTGGTGAGGTGCTGCAGCCTCACAAGGCTGAACTTGTCCAATTTAGAGATGCGATTAAAGCCGAGGTTGAGTGTTTTCAGGACAGAATTGACCCCTCCAAACTCCTTGGAGCCGACTTCAGCCAGCTGGTTGTGGGCAAGGTCAAGGGTGTGAATTCTGGGCATGCTTGCCAGCATCATGTCACCTAGGCGAGACACATTGTTATGGGACACATCAAGAGTGGTCAGGCGTTGAAGGCCAGCAAACCACTGTGGCTCGATATGCTGGAAGTGATTGTTTGACAGGCTCAGCTCTTGGAGGTGGGTCAAGTGCTGGAACGTTCCCTCGGCCACATTGGTCAGTTGGTTGTAGCTGAGGTTGAGGTGCTTGGTTAGCATGCTGGGAAAAACGTCCAGTGCCTGAAGTGCATTATGACTTAAGTCAAGAGAGTGGACATCACTCAAATAGAAGAGGACGGTTGGATCTAGTGTGGTCAACTGGTTGAAGGACAAGTCCAAGGCAGGTATGCTCACAGAAGTGTTGGAGGAAAGACGGCCAGTCATGTCACTGACGTTGTTGTTGGTGAGAACCAGCCTGCTCATGTTGATCATTTGGGAAAGATGGCTGACATTCAACGTATGGATCAGGTTATGGTCCAGATACAGTTCCCCAGTGAACAGATTAGGGGTGAGGAGGGCCGCTGGGATAGCCGTCAACGAATTGTTTGACAAGTCTAAGATGGAAATTTCTGAAATCCCTTGCAGAAAGTTTTTAGGAATTCCAGTCATCTGATTGGAGGAGAGGTCTAGATGATGCACTTTGATTAGCTGGGTGGAATTCTCAGCCAGAAACAGACTGTTTATAACACTGCCATCACAAGATATGTTGTAAGCACCCGTGAAGGTGTCTGAGATACAGTTGCACTGCAGAGAGAGTGGAAGGTCACATGATGAGGCATCTGTAGAGGAGACCAAGTATGCAGAGGTTAGGACTGAAACCACAGCCACCATCGGCTCCATCCTGCAAGGAGAACGAGAACACTGAATTAGAGACTTACAGACCATCTGAGGGAGCTAATATCGGAACCCTTAATAAGTCAACAGAGTTATAGAAAAGCGTATACCAGACGTTTTGACAAAAATTTCATATTTACTAATTGAATTGAATTTTCTCTAGTTACCAAGAATAGCTCAGATTGTTGTCTGTCACAAAATATCAGACTCATACCTGCATTGTGTATAGTGTTAAAATGATTGTAATGGTTAAAAAAGTTGATTTTGAATGGTAACAGGTACACTGTACAGGAGGCTGATGTTTTATGAAAGATAATTATTTGGGCTATTGTTAATTAAGAGCCAAAATTCATTTGAATTTTCACTTGTCAATTTTTGGCCAGAAATCTCTGGTATGAGATATAGATGAAGAAGTCACCTAAAAAATTTTATTTGACCTGTGGTAAATCACAGTAATTTTGTTTGAAAAGATCACTTTGCATATTTACAGGATACATGTGACAGTATCCATGTCTCAGTATTCGTGATATTTTTGGCCAATTACATTTCCTTAATTCTGAATCTTCCAGATGATAACCCAAGTTGACTACTGATTTTGTGTTTTGAGTTATTCCAGTTTTTACTGTTGTCTGTATGGGGCCCAGTTTCATTTCGTAGTGGTAATTTTCACAAAAGTTCCTTACAACTTTATAACTGTAAGTGTCGTTGAGCCTACATTTACAAGAAAAGTTATGACGAAGAGATTCAGGAATTTTTGTTTTCTGGGTGACAGGGAATAGTCCTTATACATCAATAGCTTCTATAATTTTCTGAAATTTGGAAGTTTTGATTGTACTGAATTTATCATCCACACCTTTTCAAACCTTGAAATCATTCTGCGCAAAGGGGGCCGGCAGATAACTACCATCTTAATCCCCTCTTGACTGTATCATTTGTATAACATGACATGAATGTTGGTGACAGTAGTAAAGGTTTCACACTACATTGTGGAGACACACACACACGAGATTGCCCATGCTTGTTCTTCACATACATGCGATGTATGACGTAGTGTTGTGACGTGGAGATAATATAGTTAGGAATTAACAGTGTTGGACATGTTTTAGGCCTCTCCAGTACCCATATGCATGTACCTTGTTTTTCTTCACCTCCCAACTCCCTCCATATCAAGCCTAACCATTGGTGTCATTTGTTCTCACCCTACCCCTCCTTGAGGATTGTCTCTGGCAGTTATTAGTGGAGTCTGCTGTTCCTATTCCTGACTGTTCTGGTGCTGTTATTGTACACCCCCCCTCCTCTCCCCCACAGTGGAGGTGATAAGTGTTGTGGTACACAAGTGACAAAACATCCAGCACAACACAGTGGTTGGCCACTGGCCAGGATATGTCCAGTTTACAGCTGTTATGTAACCACTTAACATGTCAACTACATGTGTACATACCATGCTGTCACACATTATTACATCGTTAAATCTATTACGATGTACAGTCCCAGACATCAGCATATTTAATGAGGGTTGACTTGCTGGAGGACTTAAAATAACATTCCCAATGTCTGAGCTAGTTATAAAAACTGTCAAAAAGTTTTCCATTTTGAACTGGTAAAATTCTGAATTTTTTTGAAAGTCTGAAATAGCTTTAAAAAAGAAACTGTGCCAATTTTATAAAATATAATTCCGGTATAAAAGCATAAACAGTGTGAAATAAATCCTTTGGGAGTGAGGGGTGAAAATTGAGGCACAGATGGCTGAACAAGCTCATTTAATGACAAGTTGGACAATCATTAGCTCTTACCTATTGCATGCAGATAATTTAGTGTACCAACTGGTGTCATGTAGAGTGGTATGTGGCATGTGAAAGGTGTCCAGTACATGAAATCCTCAGCTGAGTCCTGGTACATGGACACAGGAGTCTATGCCTATCACTGAGCAGTTATAATTGGCAGTGTATAGCCTTGACACCCCATCTTATGGGCCAGTGGATTTGGGTGGACATTGTTCTCTACATCCATTGTGTTTGTTCTTGTCTTGTTTCCCTCACCTCATAATGTGGTATGTACACAGGAAGGTCAATTCAGCTGTGGGCTTGTATCAATTTAGACACAGCCAAATCCAAACAAGCCCCACTATAATATATTTAATATGGAATGTTTGTGAGATCTGAGTTAGCCTCAGGCTGGGTCAGTGCAAACAGCTCTTTTCATAAGTCAATATTGATGTAACACTGAAGCTAATAGTGGCCCACACCGAAAAGCCCTTGATTTCTCTCTTACCTGTTACCAGCTTCATTTACAATTTATTCGTATTATTTCTTACAAAATCCTTTGGAAACTGGTGTTATCCGTTCTTTTAGAAATGGGTCTTTGTGAAGATGGGCTTGGAATGCACCTTCATGGTTTACAAGTGGTACTCAGTGTATATGTTTATGAATGTCAGATTTGAAACTTGTCTCTGTTTACTGTTACACTGATACTCTGTGAATAGTGAAGAAATATACTGCCGATTGCATGCCGTATATAAAACTTGACAAGTATGCAGTAGTGTGTTTTAGGAGCTTTGACTTATAACACTTGCTGACTTAAGGTCATAATCATTCTGTTTTTTATCTAGTTCTTTTTTTCCTCTTTTCATTGTAAATATAGTAACAGGGACATGTAATAAAGTGGAGGCTTCGTGACTCTGTCATTGATAAGGTCAGTGAAGTGTACATCATTTCTACAGCCTTTCATATGGTTTATTTTTTCTATGAGACAGGCATTTTCTAATTATTAAATGGTTATTTTTTTTTTTGTACTAAATTAAAAAACCTAAGCTCTGGAGCTGTGTAATAATTCGAGATCAGGGTCACATAATATAATCTCAAGTTTTAGCATGATATATGCTAGTATAACAAGTTCTTGAACAGGAAACTGGAAACAGGAAATAACTTTATTTATCAAGGATCATATTAAGTGTAACAAATTCCAATTTATCTTCCCTGGGCCCTCGAACTTTATGAAACAAATTGACAGTACTATGATACAGATAATTTTACATCTGATGAGGTGTGATTGTAAAAATTTGTCAATAATTATGTAATCATTCAGCTCATTTACAATGATTAACTATGTGCCAGGCAAGCAGGTATTGATACATGAGCCAGTCTTTGTTTTAAATTCTGTTGTTTTTTTTTTTAATTTTTTTTTTAAGTTACTCCTAGTAGTTCTGATTGATTTAAGTGTCACTTGTATCACATATGGGTGCCAGTTGTGCATTTATATATTTAACATAAACATAACCTCTCAAATTAAAAAAAACATAAACATAACCTCTCAAGTTGTGAAAGACATAAACATAATCTCTCAAATTGTGAAAGACATGAGCATAGCCCCTCAAATTGTGAAAGACATGAACGTAACCTCTCAAATTGTGAAAGACATGAGCATAACCTCTCAAATTGTGAAAGACATAAACGTAATCTCTCAAATTGTGAAAGATATGAACATAACCTCTCAAATTGTGAAAGACATCAACATAACCTCTCAAATTGTGAAAGGCATGAACATAACCTCTCAAATTGTGAAAGACATAAATGTAACCTCTCAAATTGTGAAAGACATGAACATAACCCCTCAAATTGTGAAAGACATGAACATAACCTCTCAAATTGTGAAAGACATAAACATAACCTCTCAAATTGTGAAAGACATGAACATAACCCCTCAAATTGTGAAAGACATAAACATAACCTCTCAAATTGTGAAAGACATGATGCATTTTATATTTGCCAAGGTAAATCAAGCATTTCCTCCAACAAAGCTGTGTCATTGAGTTGAGTGTATACATGTAATACTATATTGACGCCTGGCCCAGGGACCACAAGCGATCTCAGACTTAAGTCAAAATTTCAAGTCACTTTAAAATTGTTATCTCGTACGTAATAGGCTCAAAATATTGTTTGACAATGTAAATTCTGCTTAAGTTATTGTAAAACAAATTTCAGCTAAAACAAGAGAATGAAGCATACCAAATTTAATGACTGAAGTTTTGACTTAAGTCTAAGATCGCTTTGTGATTCCGGGGCCTGGCCTGAGCTCATATCAGATGTATGAAAGGTATAGTTGTGTCCCTGACATCCTAAGTGACAAGCACTCTATGTTCGTAGCTCTTGGAAGGAGGAATGTATCTCCTTTCTGTGCAAGCTTGGAGATGTTTTAAATATATTTGTTTATCTTGGGTTTGTATAGAAGAATAACCAAAATTGTCCAACTTACCTGTCATTAAAAATGTGGGTCATTGTATTTTAGAAATATAGATGTGTTTGTACTAGGGAAATAAAAATCCTTTCTTGTCCCTGAAATTCAGGGAATGAATTATAATACCCATATCATCATGCAGTACTCAGTCATACATTGTAAACGAAAGTGACAGAAGATGGGGTTTGGGGGTGGGGTGGTGTTTGTGTAATGGTGTGCTCTGTTTGTATTTTATAACCTTATTTTGTTGATCAGTTCCCTTTCCAGTTGAGTTATATACCTGTCAAACTTGTACATTGTACGTACAATATGTACTCTATTTCCCCAGAAGTTTGACCTTGAAAAGTGCATTCAGATAATCACCTTAAAATGATATGCTTTATGCCAAAGTTTTTCTGATAAGTAAGTAATCAGACTTCACAAAAAGTGGCCGTATAAGGTGGATGAACAGTATAATGTAGATGAATGTTCTTCAGCCATAGGAGGTAAATTTCTTAGGACTATCACGCTATATTTGAGATATTAAATATGTGTTGTGTTGACATAATTAGCACTTTCACACTGGGTGGGTATATGGTGTCAGTCAGCAATTTATGAAACTCTGTGGCTGTTTGCACCGTATGATTTTTGTTGAAGACCTTGTCTTAATTGCAATTGATATGGTTGCCCTGTATCCTCATATACAGTAGTGGATAGGACAGTTTGTATGCAGCTTGCCAAAAGTCGATGGTTTAGTCCAGGCTCTCTGGTTTCTTCCTCCTCCTCCCGATATATCTGACCTTCATCATATATAAAGTAAAAAATTCTTGAAAATGGCATTTAACAGCAAACAAATGAGAGACACTAGGCTCCACAGATACATGCTTGGAGTGTCTGTCTTTATGTTACACATAGGAATGTTTGTCAGTGGCTTGCCAATGCTCTGTGGTTTACCCTGGGCACCTTAGTTTCCTCCACCCATGGGTTAAACTGATTGTCATCATGCAGTGTAAGCGCAAAATTCTTGAGTATGGCATTGTACCTGTATCAGATTACAGTTAGACTTAACAAGGAAAAGGCCACAATCGCTACCGATTCCTCAGTCGTATCATCTGTCTTCATTCAGTTCACTTTACAGGTAATTCTGTAAGTCTTACATTTAACATTAACAGGTTCACAATCACTGGGGTTAAACTTTTAAATTCTGGATTGACCTTTTAGTGGGGCATACTGTGTAAACTTTTACACATGCGAAGGAGGAAGATGTATACATTGCTGTGTTTGGGAGAACTTTGGCAGTTGTGTATAAAGAATTACAGAGCTACATGGACTTACGTGAACAGCAAGGGCGTACCAGCTGTAATAAAATGAAAAGGATGATTGACATTAATGGTGAATTAACCTTTAAGGGGTATTCTCTAGTAGTTGTAATTGCTGATCGTGCAAGGATTTCTTGTTATGCAAGCCTTTGATTTTGCATTAGAGTGGAAACTTTACATAAGGTTTAAAATCACTGTTTGGTAATTATTTAGGTGATGTGGAAACTGTACTCCGTTGACAAACATGGATGCTTATCTTCCCTGAGGCCTTCAGGCATATTTGTATTGAAATACCAAATTGTCACATACTTGTATGTAACTTTAGTTGTCAGACTGTTGTACTGTTGTTTAAGCCCAGCTGTTACATGCTTGTCAACATACTGCTTGAAATACCCTCACCTCACCACTGTTGTATGTTACAATCTGACTGTTACATGCTTGTCCACAGACAGCTTGAACTAGCCTCATCTCGCTACTGTTAAATGCTTGTCCACAGTGAAACCTCACTAACTACTGTTGTATGTTACAATCTAGCCATTACATGCTTGTCTACAGACAGCTTGAAGTAGCCTCACTTCACCACTGTTGTATGTTACATCCTAGCCATTACATTCTTTTCATCACAGTCAAACCTCACCCCACTACTATTGTATCTTACAATCTAGCTGTTACATGCTTGACCACAGGCTGCTTGAACTAGCCACACCTCACTACTGTTGTATGTTACAATCTAGCTGTGGCATGCTTGTCCACAGTCAAGTCTCACCTCACTGCAGTAGTGTGCTACAATCTAGCTGTTACATGCTTAACCACAGACAGCTTGAACTAGCCTCACCTCACTACTATTGTATGTTTCAATCTGGCTGTTGCATGCTTGTCCATAGTAAAGCCTCACCTCACTACTGTTGTGTGCTACAATCTAGCTGTTACATGCCTAACCACAGACAGCTTCAACTAGCCCCACCTCATTGCTGATGTATGTTACAATTTAGCTGTTACAACCTTGTCACCAAACAGTTTGTACTAGCCTCTTCTCACTGCTGGTGTTACAATCTCCATGTTGCATGCTTGTCCATGTATAGCTTGAAATAGCCTCACCTCACTTCTGATATATGATTTACTCTGGGTGCTACATGTACATGTTTGATCTTTAGCCTCCCCTCAATACTGTTCATGTTACAATCCAGCTACTGATGTGTGGTTCAAACACTACAGCCTCAAGTGGTTCAAAATGTGTTATGGTTTCCTCCACCTGTAAACCATCAGTCACCATGGAAATAAGTCATGATTTAAGGTTACCTACTGTATTTCATCTAAAGTTTAGCATTGTATCACAGTGTGTTGTAAGTTTAAGTTATGCAATAATATTTCATGATTTGATTCTTTTTTTTTTTGACCAGACTGCTGTATGGTTTGGAAGACAAAAGATTTCACAGGTTTTAAAGCACACTCCATCAATGATACATTAGTACAAATATGCAGGCCTAATTTAATAACAAATTATTATGACAAGTCAAAAAAAAAGGCTTTCAGCATAAATTTACATGTACAAAATATAGAAAAAGCCTTACCTGTTGACTTTATGCCTATGAATCAGAGATCAGAGTTGTTGTTTTTTTTACACCACTGAGTTGACTTCTCAGAAGATGTAATTGGTCAACTGGCTGCTGTATGGGTTACAGAGTATACATATCAGCATTTACATCCACCAGTTTGACCCTCACAGCCCCACAGTCTCAAGAAACTTTCTGTCGGCTGTCTGGCTGTTGGATTAGGGCTGGTGGACTTAAGAGTGGTAGGTGAGTGCAGTGTGCAGATGGCTAGTTGAGGAAGGTGTGCAAACTGCTGGGGGTGTGCTCACCAGTGTAGAAGCTTAGAGTGCTAAATGGACAACCATGTCTACTGCTATTGAAAGTCATGCGATCGACATTCAGAGAGATGGGGTGACAGAGCATAGAACTAGGGTTAGAGGGAGGGCTTTGATACCAGTACTGAGGACTTGGGATCTTGTACAATATGCTTGAGGGACAGGCGAGTTAACCACTGTGCTATTCAGGAATAAATATGAGGTAATATAATTCAGTAGGATAACTCAGGAATATGGGAGGACTCAGGATTAAGAGAGAACTCAATGATGTAGGATAACCTGATAGAATGTGGGATGTATAAGATGTATAGGGTTATATGGTAACCCAGAAATTAGGGATCACTTTAATAGTAGTATGTATGAGGTAAAAGTATATGGGATAAATCAGGAATAAAAGATCACTCGGGTATAAATGATCGCTAGAATAGAAGATAACAGAAATATTGGAGGTCTTAGGATTATGAGATAACTTAATTATATGGAAAACGTGGAATATGAGATGCCTTAGTTTTATGGGATGACTTAATTATATAGGATAACTTAGGCATGCATGTATGGGATAATTCAGTGGAATGTGGTTTGCCCAGAAATATGGATAGATATGAGATTTGAATAAGATTAACTGTATTACACAGCAGAGAAGTACACTGTCACTGATGTGCTGATAATCTGTCAGTTTGGGCTGTATTTGTAACCTTATGGTTTTTGTAAGGTGACATGAAGTCAGAATCACCTTTAATAGGAAATAGTTGTTGTGATGTTCAACTTTTGTCATGTCGAGAACAACAACACAGCCATTAGATGATCAAAGCTGGCCCAAGTTAATGAATGTAATGATTCAGAGCAGGTGATGTTTGAGTGCAGCATCCCACATGGTAAACTGATTTCCGAGTTCTACTGGTCTACTGGCCGAAGAGACATAATTCATAGTATCAGTTTTCCATTTCGATGATCGGTTATCCCTGTGTGTGTCTACCAAATCTACTACCTTTAAAATACTACCACTCTAGTAGCTTTTGTATGATTTCAGTGAAACTTGGTTCAGGTGTAGACTGCATCAAGATGTATAGTTCATAGCACTGATTCTCCATTTCAGTCATCGGTTGCCCATCTGTCTGTGTTCATACAGCATATGTTAACATTTCTTTTCAAAATACTACTAACTACTGGTACAGTTTTCGACCAATTTCAGCCAAACTTGATACAAATGAATCATGATACATATTTTGTGATATCAATTATACATACATAAAGCGGCTGTGTGATAATTTTGTCCTGACCAGTAGAGCTACTGTCTCCTCAGTTTTTTGATTGGTGTTTAAGGCTGTACTTAAGAATATTTCATTGGTAGAATGGTTGCCAGGGCTGGATTTGAATACAGCAACTGCATTAATTTGTGAGAGGCTTCTGAGTTATTGTGCTGTGCTAGCCACTAGGCCATACAAGCTCCTCAGGGTTAAAATAAGAGATGCTAACTGTATTATTTCGTGTACATGGATGTACTAAAATTGGGTGCTGGGAATGACACTGGTCATGTGGAGAACAAAACAGAATAATTTTTCAGCTGTATAGATTGAAAACATTTCCTGGAAGTTTTGAAGTGATTGCCTTTTAAACTTAAAGTATACTTCCTAGATTTTGGAAGTAAGCCTGATATACTTTTTATGCCAACTTGTTTTGTTTGTTTTTTTTCCTTTATAATCCCTGTATGTGAAAAGGAGTTTTGTCAACTCCTGTTATGTTGTTTTAAATCACACTGTGTGAATGTGGCTTTTGTTGACATGTATAAACTATTGTATCGCAGGTTGCACATTCATTGGCAAGTTGTGGTGAATTAATACAAGTGTTAACTTAAAACTTATACCATGTTCCTTGTACTCAAGTTCATCATCTTCCTACAGCTGTCATAGTTTACAGGTACTGGTGGAGGACAGTTCGTTTAAACTAACAAATACCAATGCAGTGTTTTGTTGAGCCTAGGTTAATTGTTCTGCTCACCTGTATACAACTGACGAACTGACCAACTGTAATTGGATCCTAACAAGTTCCTATTGTACCAGGCAGATGTTATAGCAGGTAGACACGATCAGGCAATTTCAGCTCCTGACTGCACATCCAGCCGTGTTTATTAGACACGTGAATGCATATATATTGGAATTCAGATGTATTTAGTTATCGGTCTTTCTAAGTGGATCATGTGCCACTTTAGTAATAGAACGTCTTTGCAGGACTGTTGTAATAGGCATTTCCGAATGCGTTCCCAATGATGCCTGGAGGATACCCTTTGATCAGGGTGTAGATCAGTGGGACATGCATCGCTGTCACTTACATGTCCACTTTATTGGGTAATTTATGCAACTGTTCACTTGTTTTGTGGTGAATGTCTGGGTCAAAGAAATCATTAAGTATTAAAGTTCAAGTGGTTTCCTTTCAGTTTCCAATGTGTTTAATTATGTAATAAAATTATTAACATGTCTCATTTAAAGTTGTTTATAAGCACAAGATTTTTGGCTTTGTGGGCTGGTTGGGCTGCATTTGCAGATTGAAATATGTTTATTTCAGCAATACATACATGTGTTACATGGAGTGGGCAACAAACAGCTTCGGAATATGACATGCCATTAACCTCCAATGAATGAACAGGGTTTTTTTTGTGTGGGGTTTTTGTTTCTTCGTTTTGTTTGTTAATTGTTTTTTTTTTTTTGTTTCTTTGCTTATTGGGTGGGGTTTTTTTTCACAAAAAGTGAAAGCTAAGCAAGCTGGAGTGGAGATATTCCCCACTTCTCAAGAGCATGGTCATTGTATGGCAAAATATTTGACAATAACACTATTGACTTAAAATGTCTGAAGTTACATATTCTACTCGATTCTGAGAGCTCTGTTAGTCTTGTTTTCAAGCCTGTTTGGAAGGTAGGATGATGCCCTACTGGAACAATAAAAGCCTTAGTGCCAGAGGTAATATTACCTCTAAAAATGCACTTTTTATGTGGCAAACTTTTAGATCATTTATTGTATTGCTTCATGCTGCAGGCTGCATACGTGTAGCAGTTCACTACAGTAAACATGCACACGTATGTTAAAAGAAGCAGACAGAATGAAGTTATGTAACAGACCAAGACATGTTATTTGGCCCACAGCATAACCTGATTTGGTCTGTGAAATGTGTGTAGCTGTTCAAATGTGTAGAAAATTAGCCTAGTACATGCATGTGCTTATGTTCTTGTAATGATGTGAGGAATACACTTGAAATCGTTAGCATTAGCAAAGGTAAATACATGCAACATTAACAGTGCTGAGAGAGTGCTGCCATGGCTCAGTTGGTTAGCACTCTAATGCAGCATAATGACCCAGGAGCCTCTGACCAAAGCAGTCGCTGTGAGTTCAGGTCTAGGTCATGCTGAATTCCTGTCTGGCCAGCAGCCTCCGGATGGTTGTGGGTTTCCACCGGCCTCTGCCTTGTTTTCTCCCACCATAATGGTGAAAAGTGCAAATAAGTGAAATATTCTTGAGTACGGTGTAAAACACCAATCGAATAAATAAGTAAATAAACAGTGCTAAGAATGTGTACCTGCATATTAACTAGTCTTTGATCAATACGTAAAGCTCCTGCTACAGTATTTAGGACTATTCCATGAACAGGCTGGGTTGCTGTGTTGCTCTCATTTTTATACTTTAACCTACTACTCTATGGATGGTTGTATGTTTCACCCAGGCTCAGCCGGTTTCCTCCCATCATATGCTGGTCGGCATTGTACAAGTAAAATATTCTCGAGTATGGCGTAAAACATCAATGAAATAAGTAAAGAAATAAATAACCACCTACTCGGCGTTTTTTTTCCACAAAAGTGTTGTCAACTACAATTAGCATAAGTTTTGTCTGGTCCTAAATGGAATTCTTATGGTTCAGGTAGCGTGTACATCGGCAGTTGACCAAATGGTATGGGATTGATCATTAGACCACAGTGAACTTGGGGTTGATATGTATATTAATATCCTCTCTGCCTTTCAGCGGCTAGAACACGAGGAACATGGGAGTTCAAACCTGACCTTGGGCAGGAAGTTTGTACATTTCTCACTGTCACTGTTATTGAGGATGTTTGCTCAGGCCAGCATGTACTGAAAACCACTCAGCATATCTGTATTTAAATGTTTGTCATGAAGTTGGTGGTTTCCTGGTATCACAAAGGTTTCCTCAATCCAGTCGTAAAACTGACCTCCATCATTCATATGTAAGTGATACTTAATTTGTGTATCTAATACAAGTCACATAAATACATGTAAATAAAACTTAAGGCTGGCTGTCAGATCCTCAGTGTCCCAAGACTCCAGGGAGTGGATGCAATTTTATGTTAGCTTTTTTCGTTTCTTTCTTCACTCCAAATATAACTCTCATAAATGCATGATGCTTGTCACATTATGTAAAAGCTGATTTTAAAACCAACCAAAAACCTCTCCTATTTCTGAAGAATTTGCATGTCTGTGAAAATCCCTGAGTGGTTTTACTCAACGTTACCTGTGAGTATGATCATGGGCTTGCCTTTGTTGTTGTTGTGTGTTTTGTTGTTAGTTATGTGACTTACACTGGAGGTGAAAGTACATTAGGGCCACGCATTAAAAGTACCTTCTGTTCCACTTAGCCGGGTTATTTTTGTTTGCTTCCTGTATACCTACTGTGAATACTGTCAGCACATCACTTCTCACTGATTTATCAAGTGTGTTTTTTTTTTTGGGGGGGGGACTTTTTTTATGCAAAAAGTCTGCAGTTGATGCAATATGCCCAATGGAAAAAGTCCAGTTTGTAACTGCTGTAAAATATTTTTTGTGTGTTTGTGTTGTTGATATGATTGTCGTTCAGTTGGTCACCAGGATATGGCTTTTATTGGCAAACTGGTGTTAAGACATAACCATTCATTCTTTCAGTTAGTTGCTGAGCACATGTATGACAGTTTCATATGACAGTGGGAGATGGTTGAATGGTTGATAAAGGTGGACGGTTACTTAACACTGGGAGAGCATACAGTGACATGTCATTACAGATTAATGCTGATACAGGTGGCCATGTAATACAGGGGAGGCAGTGACATATTGTCATGATGAATTAATGCTGATACAGATGGCCATGTAATACACAGGAGGCAGTGACACATTGTCATGATGGATTAATGCTGATACAGGTGGCCGTGTAATACAGGGAAGGTAGTGACATATTGTCATGATGGATTAATGCTGATACAGGTGGCCATGTAATACAGGGGAGGCAGTGACATATTGTCATGATGGATTAATGCTGATACAGATGGCCATGTAATACAGGGGAGGCAGTGACATATTGTCATGATGGATTAATTCTCATACAGGTGGTATGAGGAGAAGGGTTCAGGCTGTCATCCAGGCACACAGTGGATACACGCGATACTGATGTAAAACACCTTACAAGATACCAAATGACATTTTCGTTGAGTAATTTCAGCGATTGCTTCAACACTGCTCACCCCAGAGCCATGCTTGTAAAGCCATTGTTTCCGATGAAAACCAGTGATGATAAAAATGCATGTGTGTTATCATTAAAACACATGGTTTCCAATCATTTTGTCGTTTTGGGTCACATGGTTCATAACTCATCACATTTTAACCTCTTTTGATACAGTACATTAACCTCATGTGTACAAAATCACCACAGTGAGAACCAGGGGGGTGCTTAATGAAGTTCTTTGTCATGTTTGTGTATGGCTGATATAGTGGATTTGTGCACATGTATGAAGTTGTTGGAACTGTCCCAGCAGACAAAGAATTTTCATCATTCTCTTGCCTTTAAATTCTCAGATACTTTGTAGCATATTAAGTTGTGGACATGAACATTATCTGAATAATGCCATTCATGCATGTCTACAGCAAAAGTGTGCGTTCAGTCAAAACTTGACTCACAGTACAAAAGCACCTTACAGGTGCACACGAGCCGTGTAACAAGAAGCCCATTTTACCCTGTTCCCCACAGTCTCGTTCTTATTGTCACCTTCTGACAGAGAGCTGAATGGAATGCTTTCTTGTTGCCATCTGCACACGATCACAACCTCTTGCATATTTTGCGCACGAACAGCTTTCGGCCATTCTTATATGACCATTTAAGGGATGTTATTTACAATTATCTGTGGTCTTACATGGCCCAGATTTCCTGTCAGTTGATTTGAGTGACTGAGAGCTATAGGGTTTAGCCTTAATATAGGTACCTTTGCTTTTGTGGAATTAATTTATGCATCGAGAGAGGCTACACCTCAGTTACTTTTTACCTGGGGATGAGGATGGCATACAGCATTCATTTTTGGGCAAAATGTGACAGGGAGTGTGTGTCAGAGTGTCCTTTGTGAACTGTATTCTTTGTATCAAGTTATCAGGATGTTGGAGGTTTGTTATATGATTTCCTGATGTCAACCTTTTCATGTTCATACATGGTAAATTTTGACAACCTTCTCCATGTTGATATGCACTGCATGTGCATACTTTTCAGTTCTTCCGCTCCGCCCGTACATGGGAAGGTCTGTCAGCAATCTGCGGATGATCGTGGGTTTTGTCTGCCTGGCTCTGCTGGGTTTCCTCCCACCATAACGCTGGCTGCCCTGATATAAGTGAAACATTGTTGAGTGCAGTGTAAAACACCAATCAAATAAATAAATAAATTATGTTCAGTTTGTTATGAAGATGAAATTCAAACACCTCTGATGTGATAAATGTGAAATTTTTTTTCAAAGGACATTCATGTATATGTACGTGTACTTTTCAGCCATTCAAACAATCACATTTAGCCATTCAAGCAATCACATTTGGCCATTCAAGCAATCACATTTAGCCATTCAAGCAATCACATTTAGCCATTCAAGCAATCACATTTTATTCCAGCTGTCAAGTCTCTAGAAAACTCTGCATGCATCTAAAAGCTGCTGACGTTTAGATCCCTGCTTCCCCCTCCCCCTACCCGTCCCCCTACCCGTCCCCAATATGACATGTGCCTTAATGACATGTTGATAATAACGCACACATACAACTGGTCTCCTACGGTCCCCCCCCCCCTTGAGATTAACATGCTGCAGATTTACCCATGAACCAGTTGTATTTCATCATCAATATAGGTGCATAGTTCTCAGCTTTCAGCGACATTCTAAAGAATTGCATACAGATTTTAAAGCATGGGACACAGCAATTGTATGGCTTGGGAGAATGTAGTTGGAGTTTGATCAGGAGTGGGCTGTTAATGCAGATACTTTGTCACTTGTGGATATGTAAGGGATCATTGCACTTCTTTAGAATTAACAGAGATGTCATGAGTGCATTTCAGTTTTGCACACGTATCTTTTTAAACGTCCTTGGAAAAGACCTTTTAAATCGTCCCATCTTTTTATACTCTCCGTAAAGTACATGTATGAAATACTTTTGGGACAAATACGTGATCGTTAGTTACTTGTTTAAGGCTGGTGGTTTTCTCCTGGCATTCTAGTTTTCTCCAATCATGACACTGACCACTTCAGTTGAGGGAAATATTCTTTACTTAAGGGTTCAATCAGATCATCATATACATGGTGTCACTACTCTACATAAAAAATATTCATTTATTGCCCATGCAAAAGATTTAGCCATAGCATTGATTGCATGTTGTCTGTGGGAGTCTATGGGAGAATAACTCAGTGGTAGAACCCATCTCTTTGTTTTTTAGCTGTTCTGGTCGAAGACCAGAAGAGTTTATGTATTGGCAAGTTGTAAGCCATCTGTCGGTCTGACTATCAGTCCCTCCGTCAGATATCTGTTAACTTTTCTTTCAAAACCCTACTCCCGTACAGTTTTTGCCCAGTTACATTACATCAAGATTTATAATCTATAGTATCAATTTTCAGTTTGATGATTGGTTGTCCCTCTTTCTGTGTTAGCCCAAAATATGTTAGCATTTTACAATGTTCTACTCTTACAGTTTTCATCAGATTTCAATGAAAGTTGGCGCACTTGTAAACTACATCAAGATGCTTCAGTACCGATTTTAAACTTCGCTTATCACTTGTCTGTCCGTCTGTCTGTCTTTCCATCCAGCATATGTTAACATTTCTTTCAAATTGCTATTCCTTCAAAAGCTTTTATCTAATTTCAAGGAAAGTTGGTTTAAATGTAGAGTACATCAAGATACAACCTTCTTAGTATCAATTTTCATTTGCAACAATTGATTTTCCATCTATCTGTTTGTGTATTCATCCAGTATATGTAAATGTCTTTTTCAAAATGTCACTGCTGTTACAATTTTTGTTTAGTTTCAGTGATACTTGATACAAGTGTTCATAACATGATTTCATAGATGAGTTGTCAATCTCTCTGTCATGTCTGTCTGTTCAGCATATGTTGACATTTCTTTCAAAATGCTACTCCTATAGCTTTGTCCGATTCAAATGAAACTTGGTTCAAGTGTAGATTACATCAAGATACATAATTTGTTTTTGATTTCCAATTTTGATAATCGGTTGTCTGTCTGTTTTGTGTTCATCAAGCAAATGTTGACATTTCTTTTAAAATGCTATTATTGTTAGTTTTTGTCCATTTTCAAAAAAACTTGGTGCAATTGTAGACTGAATCAAGATGCAGAGTTCATTGTATCAGTTTTCATTTGCGATGATGGATTCCCTCTGTTTGCCTGTGTGTTCATCCAGCATATGTTAGCATTTCTTCAAAATGCCACTACTACTACAGTTTTTGTTTAGTTTCAGTGATACTTGATACAGGTGTTGACTACATCAAGATTCATAATTCCTATTAGCCTAATGAATTAGACGTTGTATGCTACTGATACAAGTTCTAACAGAAGGCCATCCAGAAAACGAGAGGTACTCTCCTGTCCGCATCTAGATGCTGCCTAGCCTTTAATATCTGTGTGTTTATCAGGCAGCAATGATTAGCCGGGGGTATCGCGCAGTGCTGGAGTCTCAAAACCCTTCTGTTAAGCTCTCATCGCTTGTTTTAGTCAGCGGCCCCATTATTAATTACTTGCCGATCGCTAGATATTTTTGATTATTGTAAATTCTCCACACTGTGGGAGTTTTCAGCTTGTGAGCTACTCTATGTAACAGTGTGAATCTTGTATTGAAAAACTCCCCATCACGGAGATTGCCGGATTCTCTTGACGGTTGACTAAACATTTTTTGACTTTTGACTAAACGGAATTTTGGACTGAAGCAATGGTCTGAAACAGCCTATATGGACCTAACACAAATGTTTTAAAACCTCTGTGACATGCGATCCCCTCAGCAGATCATTGCAGATTGAGGTACACACAGATCTTAAAGGCTAGGCAGCATCTAAATATGGATGGGAAAACGCCCCTCGTTTTGTAAATGGACCTCCGCCATAACGACAAAAACATGTGTTGACATTGTGTGATGGGTGGAGCTTTCTGCTTTCAGATCATCGTGTCCATGCTGTCTGTTCCAGCGATATTCTATCGCCCCAAAGGCAGAGAAGAAGATTCTGATGCTGCCCGAGAAAAGTTCCAGGTGGCCGAAAGTGACCACTTGACCTACCTGAATGTTTACCAGCAGTGGAAGAGAAATGGGTGCGTCTTAATCTAGACATCTGCAACGCCAGTAAATTATGAAATGAGTTTAGCTTTTTTTTCAGATGACACATTTTTGCCTGATTCTGATTGATTCATCATCTGACTTAATTATAGGATCATGCACATAAGAGATTTGTGAAATTTGATTCATGTCTTCTCAGGAAACACTTCATTAAATGTTGGCATCTCCTCAAAGTCCATTTCTACAGGTCAAACTTTAAGTGAAATGCAGTTATCAGGGAGTGTTGACTCCTGACCTGAATTTGTTTTTTGACTTCTCTTAAGCTACATTTAACTAAGTTGGAAGGATTTTCTGATGCACTGTATTTGAAAGTTAGTCATTTTTGGGAGATGTTTTAGGTCCAATAATTGTGTTTCACTTCTCACCTGTTGCAGGTATTCCTCATCCTGGGCTAATGAGCACTTCATTCATGCTAAGGCCATGAGGAAGGTAATCTTGATAAAGTGTGTTTGCAGTTTTACTTTACTCACTTATCTCACCCCTCCTCCCCCCCAACCCTTGGCCTTAAAGTAAAGAAAACATTGTAAGTTCATTTCATGCAGCTTACAACTTAATATGGTTTTTATGTGTTTCTAATCATTTATGAAGTGAATAACATGCCAGTACCTCACCTTAATGCTGGTCAACTTGATAGAAGTGAAATATTCTTAAGTACAGGATAAATATACCAGTAAAGATTATGGTGGACTTTACTGACAATATAAGAAGGTGATGCAGTGAAAATCTGTACATCTGTGTTTTAGTACCTTGTTTCTTCAACCTTTTGGCATGTTCACCTGGTATTTCATATTTTTAGGTCATTTTTCTACCTACATGTAGATTAATTTAAGTCATATTTTGTTTGAACACCTGATGATGGCAAAAACCAACAAATCTAACTTTTTGCCATTAAAATCTAAAGATTGGAGGTGGGTAAATTGCTTTTAGATTTGCCCTCTAACATGAGAAAAGTTTGAATCTGTACGTCAGAGCCTGCGTCAAGACTTTCATATACCAGGCAATAATGGCCGTTTTGGCTTAATAATCATAAGACCTATTTGCCAAATAACATTGAACACAAACCACCAAAGAACTTAGGATTGATTCATCCGATGAGAAACAGTAAATTCAGTCATGGTGGAATCTACCTTTCTTCTTTGTATGCAGGTGAGGGAGATTTAAGATTGATTTATTTATTTATTTGCTTGGTGTTTTACACCATACAGAAGAATGTTTCACTTATACGATGGCGGACAGCCCTGAGGATACCCATGGCCACCCGCAGGTTACTGGTGGACCTTCCCACATAAGGCCAAAGAGGAAGCCATTATCAGCTGGACTTAAAAACTCATAAAGACTGCATTAGTTAGATTCACCTGCATTATCATACCACGCTTGTGCACTTATCTTCTCAGCCACAGAAGCCCCCATTTAAGAATGAACATTATACACATAATAATTCAAGTACAATTACAATTGAGTAGTATTGTCATTTTTTTGGACTTAGGACCCGGTGTGAAAATTAGGTTGTCTTGACTTGTGCCGTAAGTTCTCATGCATGTTGAGCTATATATGTGAATAGATGGAAGGCATGGGTAATGTGGACATGTACCTTATAGGTGAGGGAGGTGCGCCAGCAGCTGAAGGAGATCATGGACCAGCAGAAGATGGACCTGTTGTCCTGCGGAAATGACTGGGACGTCATCAGGAAGTGCATCTGCTCTGCTTACTTCCAGCAAGCAGCCAGGCTTAAGGTGAGCCAGCAGTAGGCAGTGAGTGTATCTGCTCTTAGGTGAGCCAGCAGTAGGCGGTGAGTGTATCCGATCTGCTTACTTCCAACAGGCAGCCAGGCTTAAGGTGAACCAGCAGTAGGCGGTGAGTGTATTTGTTCTCCTTTCTTCCAGCAGGCAGCCAGCCTTATGGTGAGCCAACAGTAGGCAGCATACTTTCAGCAGGCAGCCAGGCTTAAGGTGAGCCAGCTGTAAGCAGTGAGTGTATCTCTTCTGCTTACTTCCAGCAGGCAGCAAGGCTTAAGGTGATCCAGTCGGAGGCAGTGAGTGTATCTGCTCTTAGATGAGCCAACAGTAGGCAGTGAGTGTATCTACTCTAAAGTGAGCCAGCAATAGGTAGTGAGTGTATCTGTTCTAAGGTGAGCCAGCAGTAGGCAGTGAGTTTATCTGTTCTGCTTACTTTCACGAGGCAGGCAGGCTTAAGGTGAGCCAGCTGTAAGCAGTGGTTGCATCTGTTCTGCTTACTTCCAGCAGACAACAAGGCTTAAGGTGATCCAGTCGTAGGCAGTGAGTGTATCTGCTCTTAGGTGAGCCAGCAGTAGGCAGTGAGTGTACCTGATACTTCCAGCAGGCAGCCAGGCTTAGGCTGAATCATCAGTAAGCAGTGAGTGTATCTGCTCTCAGATGAGCCAATAGTAGGCAGTGAGTGTATCTGCTGTGCTTACTTCCAACATGCAGCCAGGCTGAAGGTGAGCCAGCAGTGTGCAGTGAGTGTATCTGTTCTGCTTACTTCCAGCAGGCATCCGGGCTCAAGGTGAGCCAGCAGTAGGCAGTGAGTGCATCTGTTCTGCTTATTTCCAGTAGGCAGCAAGGTTTAAGATGAGCCAGGCACTGAGTATATCTGATCTGCTTACTCCCAGTAGTGAGTGTGGTGTGGATATGTGCATGTCATACGTAGGGAATTGTTACAGTAACTTGCCAGTGGTAGATGGTTCACTCCGTCCATAAAGCTGACTTGTCCAAGTTCTAATCTTTGAGCCACCAGTCTACCCTCCGTAGCCATTCACATATATATATAATTGTAACAAGAATACACAGGTTTTCTTTCTTTACAAGGTTGGTCCATCTAATGAATGCACCATATGCATATCTTTACTTTTACAAAACAACTGGGAGGGAAGTGAAAACTTTAGCCTTCAGCACTCTTATGATCTGTCTTAAAAGTTAGGAGAACTAGGGTACCTTATCAGATATAACCTTTGACTCATTGTCTCAGGTGACAAATTCATATTTGCTTCTTTACCCCAAAATGGTACAGCAGCATTGGGCAATAATGTATGTAATCCTCATGATGGGGCAGAGCTGCAGAATTGGAGTGTTCGTCAGTGACTAACATCTGGATTTTATACTCTCATGTTACTTTGGTGTATGTCAATATGTTGTTTGAAGCCTTTAGTAAAACATCAAATGGAACATATTGTCTGATATTGGCTGATACAGTGGCACTGTATCTTCTCCAAAAAATTTGCCCCAGGATGTGCATTTTATAAGTATATGTAAAGAAAGATCATTAAATATGATTGGTTCTGAGAATGACATTTTTTCCTGTAGTATACTATCCTGCATCTCTGAACAAACTTTATAACTCCCTTTTAAGAGCAATAGATTTCTAAGAGCAAAATTAGCACCTTACTCATGGACAAAATTTTGTCATAGAACAAATTCAGTATTGTTTCCAAGATGGTGGACATATTTAAAATCGTCTGACACGTAAGTCTTGTAGTACTGTGTTTGTTACATATTGATCTGCTATTACGCTAACTGGATTTAGAAACACATCTCACAAGTACGTGCACATATTAATTTACTGTTTAAGTTGATGGTCATAGTTTTGCTGTGATCTCTAAATATGAATGTGTGTTTTGCTTTACAGGGTTTAGGGGAGTATGTGAATTGCCGTACAGGGATGCCATGTCACCTTCACCCCACGAGCGCTTTGTTTGGTATGGGGTACACCCCAGACTACATCGTCTATCATGAGCTCATCATGACATCAAAGGTAAGCCTTCATTTCATGCTCTCAAATCCAGCTCTGGCAGAGACATCAGAAGGTTTAATTTGTGAGGCATGGAGAGGGGTGCAGTGGTTTCCTCCAGAATCCTCCACCAGCAATCCAACTTTTTCTCTTCAAATGAAGTCGATTCTTCTAGTTTCCACCAGTGAACCATTAAGATTTTCGCTTTCCTCCACTGATAGACCAAACCTCTACCGATTTCCGCTACCATTGAACTGACCCTTCTCAATTTCCTCCACCAATGAGCCAACTCTTCTCAGTTTTGTCCATCAATCAGCCGACACTTTTCAGTTTCCTCCACCATTGAGCCGCCTCTTCTCAATTTCCTCCACCAATGAGCCAACTCTTCTCAGTTTTGTCCATCAATCAGCCGACCCTTCTCAATTTCCTCCTCCAATGAGTCAACTCTCCTCAGTTTTGTCCATCAATCAGCCGACACTTCTCAATTTCCTCCACCAATGAGCCAACTCTTCTCAGTTTTGTCCATCAATCAGCCGACACTTCTCAATTTCCTCCACCAATGAGCCAACTCTTCTCAGTTTTGTCCATCAATCAGCCGACACTTCTCAGTTTCCTCCACCATTGAGCCGCCTCTTCTCAATTTCCTCCACCAATGAGCCAACTCTTCTAAATTTCCTTCACTATCGAGGCTGACCCTATGCAATGACTTGTCCCAATTTCCTGCACTAGTGAACCTGGTACTGATTTTAGCAGATCTCAGTCAGTGTCACAGTAACCATCTGAACATGTTCGTGGGATGCAGCACAACAAATGTTTTATAAGAGCTATCAAAGGGTCATACATGTGTTAAACTAGGTTTCAGTGGTGGTGTTGTGGGGCCGTATGTCCAATTTATATTACCTGTTCACATTTACCAGCTCCTAACTTTTGTTTTGTAAATGAATAGATTCTGTGTGTACATGTGGTTTTCTGAGATTATATGTATGTTGTGTTTTGTCTTGTAGGAGTACATGCAGTGCGTGACAGCTGTTGATGGACAGTGGTTGTCGGAATTAGGACCCATGTTTTACAGCATAAAAGATCCAAGTAAATCAAAACAGGTAAAGAGTCTTTACATGTATGTACATTATCGACTGTTACCGTCCTGTGAAAAAGGAGAAAACTACATACATCAAAACCACAAAGGAAACATTACCACCATCATACAAGTGGAATATTCCTGAACCCAGTCCCCAATGCCAGTCAAGTAAATAAATAAATCGAAAAGGAAACATATTGCTCACCTCTCGAGCTGGATTTGATCGACATTGCACAAGTGGTGCATTTCTTTACCCAAAGAAGACACCATTATATATGCCATTCTCATTTACCTGAAGTGTGTCTTTGCTTGACCCGTGATATGACCATACTGACAACATTTTAAGAAGGTTTATTTGTTTTAAATTATAACAGAGCAAAGGCACCAGTAATCAGAATCTGGCATTTAATATGAGGGATCAGTAATGAATTTCTACTGGTTCTTGAAGTCTTTAAAATTAATTGAATTTTGTTCAAAGGACTTTCATGGGCCTTCAGATTTGACCAGTAAATAAGCGGCTTCCCAAACTCTGTCCATTATTCTTCGAATTAAGATATGTACATGTACTTATATTGAACCTTGAAAGTCTTTGAAAATTTTTCAAAAGTGAGACCCCTGTAAGTGAGTTTTATTTTCATTCCATCAGTGTAATGGGTTAAATACGAGTTATTTATTCTTAATTTTAATATAAGGTAACGTGGGCATCATTGTTGGGCTAGGAAAAAGCACTTAGTGTGGTAAAGTGTAACTCAGGTTACATCCAGGTGCATTTTAGAAGCAAAGAAAAGTGGTAAAATATTCCTTTTGTTGAAACTTGCCATTTTTAAAGTAGGATATCCTTCCAGAGAAACCTCAAACCGCCTTTCCAAGATCAATGGAACTCTCGGAATCTTGCAAAGTCAGTAACTTAATCATGGGTCAAATGTTTGGTCATACACAGTAATCCTTGATCCATATTATTCCTGTTATGCCATGTTCAGAAGGTTAAGGGGAGAGAACTGTGTTTTAGGAACGGAAGAAGCAGGCTGTGGAGCACATGGTGGAGATGGAGAATGAGATGAAGCGTGCAGAGGAGTTGCTACAAGCCAGGAAGGAGGCCCATGAACAGAGTCAGATGGGCTCAGAGAGGTAGGCGGGCGAGTCTGAGTACATGAATGGAGTTTAATCAGACATCTGTTGGTAGGAGCCAACAAGCAGAGCCAAGTTCATGTGCATGTGTTCTATATCTTGGGTAGTTGGTGGCAAATAGTAGTCACCCTGTCTAATATTTGTGAGAAATTTACCGATAGATCTCAGATCAATTACACTGGCAGCACATTAACCTCAGTGCATTTTTCAAATTAACGATTTTACATCATGTTATAACAGAACGATGTCAAGGTACTTTAGCTGAATGCCGGGATCCGAAGCGGTAGTTATCTACAGTTGTACATGTAGTTTTCTGGATAGTAATTCAGGAAGTTTTGGCTTTGACTTTTCCCTGACTACAGTTCACATGAGGGCGACAAGTCAAAAAGAGACGCTTACCAGCAGGTATATGCTGCTTTCATGTACACAAAGTGAAGATCTCAAGTGTTGAGTGATAATACATTGGTATTTGATAATTAATCTGCCGATCACTGTCAGGATAAAATGTTGCCGAGGCTTGTTTGTCTGCATGTTGGTGTTCTGCATGTTGTATACAGGTACACAAAAACACCCCTTTCATACTTTTCAAACCCACAACTATCATTGTTAAAATAATATCTGTTTTACTGGCTGACGTAAAAATTTTGGCTGCAAGTTTTGCTAATCGGTCACCTGTGTTTCGGACCCTCTCTCACCTGTACAGTACCAGTAAGCTTACTTGTACACATATATAACTTAGGGGTTTGTAACTTCATAAAGTGCAAATACACACAAAGAAAGTTTCATTTTTGCGCAGGTACACCCTGCCTGAATCATGTATAAACACTGCAAAATCCATTCTTACATACAGTATGTATACTGTAATACAGTAATTCCCATAAAATGAACGATCACTGATGTTGATGTTTTCCGCAGCCATGCCAGTTGCATTCTTATGCAAATTACCTGTCAATCCAGTTTAATATTTTTTTTTGTGAGGATTTGGTGGTAATTTTAAGAATGAGTATCCTCAGGAAAGCCCGGCAGTTGGGGCCTATATAGGCCCACCCGGGTTTAGAAGAGCCTCACACCCCAAACTCCCCAACACATGCAACTCTTCCTCTCCCTACCATTATACAGTACATACATGTATACTGTGTGAAGGGTCAGTGTAAAAATTCAGCGCTCATTTGATTCAGGTTTAAGACATTCACTGGCACCAAGAAAAACAAATATATAATATTACGGTGGGTCTGTATCAAGTCATTTACATGACACAGTATTTCATTCAGATGGATGTACATGGGGATTTACAAACTTTGTCAATCCGTATGTATGCACATTCACTGTTTTCTGGTCTAGGCAATTTAATGAAAAATTACACCAGATCTTTTTGTTGCTATTGTTAAAAACAGATTTTAATTTTGTAAATACTGATATTTAAAAATGCCAGTAAATATCCCTCTGTAGAAACATTTTTATTTTTTACTTGATTATAGGAATTCAAATATTACATGAAATAACTTTCAGTGATCAGTACTGTGATTACGTGAGAAGTTAGACACGATTTTGCCACGGTTGCTTACAATTCAAGTTTTAAAATTACAAATACCGATACTTGTACAGGTGACATTAGGCGCTATTACTTCGCTGACTGGTAAATTCTTTTAAAGCCATTGTTTTCCCAAAATGCAGGTTGGATAGTATAACTATTTCGCAGGACCTCAAAAATAATGTTGTTCCCCTTGCATTCACAGTGTTCAGTCTCTCGTAGATTTTTGAATATTACTCCCCTGGCCCAGTTTTAGTGGGGAGAAGTGTCCATTGATGCTGTGAGCTCCGTGACTCGAAATAAATCAACAAGGCGGATTTCATGAATGGGTCAGCGAGTTGAGTAATGTTAGACAGATATAAGCACAGAAATGATTTTTATTTACCCTGAATTTAACTCGACCGGCTGTGGAATTGGCCGAATCATTTTTATGTTCAATCATGTGACATACTGCAGTGGCACCAGTCAAGGCTCAGGACAAAGATCACATCGATTATAGCCCTACATGTGGGCATAGTTTATATCCATGCCACCCGTCACTCTGTTGGAAAGTGCTCAGCGGTGTGAAAACATATTCGTTCCTATCCTCGCTGCATGCACTTTTAACTTCAGAAAGCTGCAGGTCATATTGTTGAGTTGTGATGTCATACACCTGACTAAGCTTGCCCTCCTCCTTGTCAAAAGGTCGCGGAATTATGGTACTACATAGAGCCTGTACAATAAGTAGTTAGGGAGTGAGATATGACACAGTGAGGAAGGTTTTCAACTCCTAACCACAGGCTGTAGTACATCCAGGTTCATTCCCAGTCTTCGCTGTGGGATAAACAAACCCTCCCAGCTGTGTTAAAGCATTGAAATCTTAGTCAATCAAACAAATATCAGCCAATTTCATGCATTTTATGGGAGTTTTTGTGAAATCAGGGACTGAACACTGGGCTGAACCAAGCTGAACACTGGGCTGTTGCATGTCTGTAATGTTAAAGCATACCCATGAATGAGTGAGTGAGGGAGTGCTTGGGGTTTAACGTCGTACTCAACAATATTTCAGTCACATGACAACAAGGAGTCTTTCTGGTGTGTGCATATAGTGTCTTGTTGTGGCAAGGCAAGTCTTGCCGCCAAAGTGCTGCCGCCACTGGAGCATCATGCCAAAGACACCAGATGTGACACCCTACCAGTCACATTATATTGACACCGGGCCGATCAGTCCTGTTCCCCTACTGTAACCCCTCAGTGCTGAGTGCCAAGTGAGGCAGCAACAAGTACCATTTTTAAAGTCTTTGGTATGATCCGACCCGAGCTTGAACCTGGATCCCCTGACCTCGTGTCCATGAATGACAAAGTGCTTATGTTTACGCGTGTGCTAGTATGTGTGGTTTGAAACGGCTATCTGGCCTATTACACAGTATCAAAGCAAATAGAAGTTGTTAGTCATATAACCTCATTATGTTATCCAACTCAACCTCTACATTCCTCTCGAAAATAATATCACCCAAGATTTGGTCAGATTAAGCAGTGGATCACATTCGTGTTGCTGATGATAGAATCATGATGTCCTTTGAACACTTCTTGACACACACCAGTTATCTGTGTTATAGGGTATTATTCTTGAAAAGGTGTGTTGTAGCTTGCCAGAGATCAGTGAGTTCTTTCATCCATAAGTGTATGAGTGTCATCGTATAAGTGACTCAGTTGGTTAGCGCACTAGTGCAGCTTAATGACCCAGAAGCCTCCCATCAATGCTTTTGATGTGAGTTCAAGTCCAGCTCATGCTGGCTTCCTCTCCGGCCGTACATGGGAAGGTCTGCCAGCAACCTGCTGATGATTGTGCGTTTTCTGCCGGGCTCTCACCATAATGCTGGCCGCCGTCGTAAAAGTGAAATATTGTTGAGTACGGCATAAAGCACCAATCAAACAGAAAAGTAAATCATGTAAGTGAAAAGCTCTTGTCAAGTATGACATTGAAAAACAATTAAATAAATGATGTATATAAGTGCAGTTTCTCGTAATTTTAGTTTCAATACAAAAAGGAGTCTTACTCAGAGAAGCACATTAGTTTTGATTTATTTATTTATTGCTGTTTAACGCCATAATCGTAATTATTTCACTTATATTATTTCAGCCAGCGCGAGGAAACTGGGCAGACCCCAGGGAAAACCCTTGACCTTGTATTCACAGGTTTTTAGTTTTGATCATACCTTGCTGAAATGCATGCCTCTCAATATCCTATTACTGCATAATGCAGAATTGTACTCTGTAGGAGTGGGATAATTAATCATAGGATTGTTGGAGATACTGATACTGAATCCATGGATTGTTGCAGATACTGAATCCATGATTTCTCTACTACTTTCAGAGTGAACATTGTAACCCCTGGTCGTCGCTGCCCAACCACCCCTGCTACACCACGGAGGACCCCAGCAAAATTTGGGTTATGATCCGGAGGAAGGATGCAGGGATTCCTGTGTACCAGCATCATTAGGCCTACTGTGCAAATATGACCGTATCCATTTGGGCAGTGTCAGTCTGGAGAGAGAACAACCGGTCCTTAGTGGTTGAGACCACATCCCTGCCACATGCCAGCATCACTACAGTGCATTGCCCACTCCACCCTCAACCCTGCCCACTCCACCCTAGCTCCTCGTTCTAGGGATGGTGGTCTGGCCCAGCATGTCCAGTGTGGCTGTGACTTAAGTTCAGACTGGAACTTTAAAATAGTGTTTTGTGGCTAAGATAAGGGACTTCGGCTGGCCTTGTTACGATTCCTATTCTGTGTATGATGATCTAATGAGAAGGGGATGAGATTTCACAGTTTGTGGTATGGGTGTGACCAGTCCTCTGCCAGAATCAGCCTAAACAGTTGACTGTTGGGGTGGATTTACCCTTACACCTCTGTCTGATATGTATATAGATATATATATTATGTCCTTCCTCAACAGCATGTATTACAGGGACATGCCTCGTGTTATAAACTATAGCACTGTGGCATGTTTGAAGTAGACTGTGCATTGATGATCGCTACAAATGGGCATTTGCATATAATATAATGTAGTTTTCATCCAAGTGTATCTGTTAGAAGCGTAATGTATTGATCTCTTTTGAATTGATTCATAAGAATTAATAGTACTGCCAAGGCTAATTAACGTGGTCATTCAGTACATTGTACATAAATGTGTACATATGTGTGTTTATGTAGATATATGCATGTTTACCTTCTCAAAATAAACTTATTTTTCACAAATGATGGTGTGTGTTTGTTTATGGCTGATACAACATGTGAAGATTTAGCCCATTTCCAAAAGCTTGGAATTTCAATGAGTGTTTTTATTTTAATAGAGTGAGATCGATTAAATAGTTTTCAGACAAGTGAGGCTGTTTTTGGTTTAGCCTTTTTTTGCTAGACTAGGAGGAAATAATTTGTCACCAAGTTTGGATATCTGATGCCCAAGTGAAAGTCTGATCTACATAATTGTAGACAGCGCTGATCTTCCTAATCCAACATCCTTGTCAACATCACTCTCTGATCTTCCAAGTCCAGCACCACTGTCTGATCTTCCAAGTCCAACATCGCTGTCTGATCTTCCTAGTCCAACATCATTGTCTGATCTTCCAAGTCCAACATCGCTGTCTGATCTTCCTAGTCCAACCTCACTGTCTGATCTTCCTAGTCCAACATCATTGTCTGATCTTCCAAGTCCAACATCGCTGTCTGATCTTCCTAGTCCAACCTCACTGTCTGATCTTCCTAATCCAACATCACTGTCTGATCTTCCAATTGCAACATCGCTGTCTGATCTTCCTAGTCCAACCTCACTGTCTGATATTCCTACTCCAACATCACTGTTCGATCTTCCTAATTCAGAATCACCAAATTTAATATTTCTGTGTGAGTAAAGTTCTGACTTTACTCACACTGCTGCTATCAGGCTCTTAACCAATCAGGTGGTATGTTCAAATACCGAACACGCCCTTTCAGCCACAACATTGACTAAAGGGTTTGTCGTGTACCAGCTGACGGTTGGTGGTGTGCGCTGAGCACCCAGGTTTCCTCCACCGATAGACCAGGCAGCCTGTTAATAACAAGTTCTTGATCATGGTGAAAACAGAGTTAATGGTACCAGTATCAAACTCAAAGTTATGTCACCCACTGAATTCGCAATATGAGTTGTCTGTCATTCCAATCAGATGGTGAAAAATGTGAGTTACATGGTTTAATGATTGGATACTGGTCTTCAGGTGGTACATCTTCTTCATGTTAGAAACCTTGATATCTCAGTAACAGTTGCAATAATGCAGACTCCTACCTCTCACTGTTTTGACTGGCGCATAGTTGATGACTCTTAAATAGCTGTTGTTTTTTTTTTTAAAGTTACTGAGTAAGTTGCCTAAGGTTGGTGGTTTACCCCGGGCACTTTGGTTCTTCCTCTCATGCACACAACCCATAGCCACTCATGCATTACACAGAAGTGAAAAATGAGTAGGCTTCTGTACATGTAAAACACCTAAAATTTCGTAAAAGAAAAAATAAAGTGCATTTTTTAAGGGAAAAGAATGTCATAAAATATTATGGTGCTTGAGCTTCTGGTGGGATATAATCCTACCTTCCAAACAAACCCTCAAAAACAATCCTAAAATCAATAAAACTCCCAGAATCAGGAAAAATGAGCAACTTCATCGGGGGGGAAATTTCACGTCATCAAAGGCAAAATAATCTATTTTACCTCCATCTAGAGTAAGCCTTATGACATTAAACAACAATTAAATAAATAAATCACAGGTATCACATTTTCTGAGACGTGTAACGAGTCAAGTCATCTTTGATGAGTTTATTTCCGTTCAGGATGTATGCTCTCGAGGGAACGCATCAGAAATTTTTCCTTCTGCTAGCCTCCGATTCCTATCCTTGTGAGCCTCATCGCTAAGGCTGAGAGTAAGCCAATCGCAGGGCAGTGTTTCTGATGAAATACTGAGCCCTTGGAGATGAAAGAGTCCAAGTGTACCTAAACGCTCCCATTGTTAGGACGGGCAGAGTGCGCTGATGTAAGGATGTCTGTTGTGGTATTAAAATCTAAACAACTTCTCTCACTTTTGTCGCCGAGCTTGTACAGATCAAGGGGAATAACTCTGCCCTGTGTCGCATGTCGTCAGGTAAGGATGACATCCAGTTTGGGTACAGAAGCTGGCCAGTTGGACCCCTCAGCGTCAGAGCCCGACTTAGAGGATGTGCTTCACAAAACTCTCGACCTAGAGACGATCGACGTGAATATTTACAGGTATGGCAAACTGTGAAACTGATTAAGAATGAGTGCACAAGTGTATTGTTGGGACCACAGGGTGGTCAGTTGTCGTTTTTTCCGTAACACCCGTCCCTCCCCCCCGTCCCTCCACACAGTCCTTTTAGGGATAACAAGGTGGGTCCCATCAATGGCCTCGGGTATGGCCTCTCATGCCATGAAGCCCGCACCCATATCTCATTTGTGCGTGTGCGTGTGGGGGGGGGGGGGGCAGAATGGCAGATGATTTTTCTTTTTAACCACGTTATGATTAAGATCCTCGTCACCTGGGGATTGGAATCTGCTTATTGTCGTTTTTCTGTATAAGTGCCCCCAGCCAAAATGGATGGTTTAGTTGAGCTTCTCAGTTAGTTGCAGGATGTAATGTTCAATTTGTGCAACATGCTTTAAACTTTAAACCCTCACATTCTACAGGGAACCCCCAAACCTTCTTCGTGGTAAGGCATGTATAAGCCATGGAGAGCGGTCTTGTAGGACAACCACACATCCCGCAAAAATGCTTTCATCAGTTATGCTAAACACTTTTAACTAAAATCAGTCATGTGTGCTTGAGTTGTAGTTAGCCAACTTTCTTAAGACCAGTGGCATATGTGGTATTCTCGATATTTGGTTGGTTTCCTCTACCATATTGTAGCCAAACAGCATCCTATAAATGAAATATGCCTTTGCAATAGTACCAATTACAGCTATGTCTGTCGAAATTTTAATTTGTCCCCCAAAAAATAAAGACATAAGTTGATGTTTACAATCACAAGGCAAATGTGTGCCACAAGCAAGATAAAGCTATCAGGCTCTACATGTATGTCTTGGAAAGTTGTGGAAAGCCATTGTGTCAGTGTTTTATGTCCCATGGGCCTGAGGCCGCTAATGCACTGGGTCAATCATAAGGGGTTACTGTTGGCTCAAATTCTCGAAACAGGACACAGCCATGGACCAGCTCAAGCTGTTGTTCAGAGGCGTGAAAATTGAGGCAATATCAAGAAGGTGAAAAATGAGATATTAACTGAGAAATGAATGTCTACACATGATTGTCTTGCGTATATAGGCTTAAAAATTGATTCAAAAAATTGATTCAGTTTGTATAAATATACATGTACAAACAACAGTTTCCTTTTTTTTATGGTGTTATTTTTTAAATAAAAACATGATATCCTTGAATATTCAAATAAATATCTTGTTACCTGTGAAATACAGGAGATATCCATCCCAAAGTTTAACAAGACTAGCAATCTGTAACTTAAATCAGGTTTGATATGTATTATTCCATTAAACAGTATTCACTCTTGTTCCACATACGTGTATTCTTGTTTATTTGAGTGGTGTTTTACACAGTACTCAAAAATGTATCACCTGTATACAAAGACAGCCAGCTTTATGATGGGAGGAAACCAGGAATAGCCAAGGGGAAACCCACAACTATCCACAGATTGCTGGCATATCTTCCCTTTTCCATGTGTAGGATACACAAAAAGCCTGCTATAATTTTTTTGTTGCAAATATATATAAGTTTATTGTTGAAATCTCTATTTGACCGTTTCTTATTTCTGCATCTTCAGAGCCACAAGTGCAAACTTATGGAAGCCGCCGTTGGCACGGTTTGTGTTTGGAGGACAGATCGTAGGTCAGGCCATGGTTGCCTCCCTTATGACAGTCCAGCCGGAGAGGAGCGTTCACAGTCTACATGCCTACTTTCTCAAGGGAGGTAACTCAACTTTGTGTCCAGTCACAAGTTTTAGATCAGGGATTTGATCATATTCAGATTATACTACAATTACCCTAATTCTTCTAATGCTTGGGACACTGATCTGCCCTTTTTAGGTAACATACATGTAATTCTAACAGGGATAAAAAAATTTCTTTTTTCTCCATTTGTTAGACAGTCTAATCACCAACATATCCATGTCGACTTTTTAAAAAATACGGAGAGAGAAAGGTAGTATTTTGCTTATATTAGGATTGATATCTGTCCCAGTATTTAGAAGAGTTAGAGTATGCAGCCTGTACTTGACTTGATTAACCATGGTTGGAAGGCTTTCTTTTGTAAATTGGAACAACAGCATCATGAATTTTGAAAATTTTGGGAGTCAGGAAAGAGGCATAAACTTGTTATTGTTGAGCATCATCATGTGTAAATGTGTGCATTGCTGTTATAATGATGATGTAGTCATGTTGTGAGCACTCATGGGTGGGTGGATAGTTTTGATTTCCTTGTTATTCCAGTGTGATGATGACATTTCTGACCTACATCGTTCAGTGGTCAAGACTGGTCTTCAGATTTTCCCTTTTCATATGGGGGATGTCATGAATTTTTGTTTTCAAATATCTGTGGCAATCTGCTTGGTATACCATGTGGTTTCAGTGGCTAGGACATACAAGATGCAGGTTCAAACCTGGTCTTGTCAGGAAATTTATATTCCCTCAACCACTGTTTGTTGGACCTTGATGGTCAGAAGTGGTCTGCCTTCTCTTGAAGACCACATTTCTCTCACCAAGATGGTGTACACACAGTATCTATACATAACATGTGGAAAAGTTGGCCAGTTACTTGCCAAAGTCTGGTAGTTTACATCAGGCATCCATGAAATTGACAGCCATCATGTAAGTTAATTATTTTAACTCTGTGCATTACACTTATTTATTTTATTTCATTGCTCTTTTACGCTGTGCTCAAAAATATTTCACTTGTAAGATGGCAAGCAACATTATGGTAGGAGGAACAGGTTGCTGGCATGGCATTAGAAAGAACATTTAAATAAGTAAGTAAATAAATATACCCTTTGAAGTATATGTTATTGTGACAGGCTAGGATATCATGGCTGTCTATCTTCTGCCTAAAAGGACTGCTTCTTTGGCCCAGTGGTAGAATTGAATCATTGACTGAAAATCTATGGGTCACGGGTTTAAATCCCTGGCTGGTAAGCCCTGTCTCACTTTTGTCTGGGCCTGTCGCCAGGTAATCCCAACTTCCCGGTGATCTACCACGTGGACCGTGTAAGAGATGGGGCAACCTACTCCAGCCGCACGGTCAAGGCTATTCAGAATGGGGAGAACATCCTGTCCATGCAGGTGTCCTGTAAGGAGAAGGAGGAAAGTACCCTGAGTCACCAGTATACGATGCCTGATGTCCCACCACCTTCCTCCCTCCTCACCAATGAGCAGATCCTGCAGAAGGCTGTCGAGTATGTACAGGACAACATGTGGATGACTTGCATGCTAGGCATATGTCATGTGTTTTGTATGTAAAAAACAATGCACCTTTAGATAAAGTACACATAATCTAAAGCCCATGTTGCCCCAATATAGTCCTCACAATCTATTTTTTTACCTTGAATGAAATAAGAATAAAGACTGAGTTTCTGCAATGGAGCTTTTTGAACCATTTTGTAACAGAGCAAAGCAGTACTCAGTCTGTTTTAGGTGTCTTCGTAGCCTTTTTTAGGAAAAAACCTGACAAATCAAAGAAACAAAGGAAACATACATAAATTACATTGGACGAAACATGCTATATTGCCTCCTTGTTTTTCACATTTACAACCTGTCTGGATTAGTACTTGTCAATATTTGTGTATGTAACATCTCTGTTTCCATCAATACACACACATTATACACCACAGATCCTAGTCCATATGTGTCGACGTTATTTCTTATGTATATATATATATATATACATGGTTATTGATAACCTACTGCATATAACACTACTAAACAAACCTTAGCTTGTGTGGATAATCAGATTTAAATTCAGGTAACAATTGTTTATGGTGTAAGTACAACTTTTGATATACATGTACATGATAGGGATATTCCATGAATACACCCGAATACATCCTTCTCCATTATCACATCAAACACACCATATATCTATACCAAAGTAGCTGAACAGCAATCTATAGTTTAGTAATTATAGTGGTCACAGTGCTCATCTGCAGTACTACATATCTGTAATGTACACATTAATGTCACCCAAGAGGTAGATAGGCCTACTCAATACATACAAAAAGCTTTATTACAAATAAGCAGTAATAATTACACCACAAATCCGACAAGCAGTGGTCCAAACTGTCACCAGGTGTTCATATGGATGGATCGATATTAACCTACCAGGCCTGTGAACAAGTAATACACAGTCTGCTATAAGCTGTCTATTATACAACCACTGCATGTACATGTAGGTATTTAACATGATACAGGCCATGAACAAATAATAAAAGAGAATTATCAGAACTTTTCCACTAGTTGTCTGCTACTGTAGCAATACATTTAGATAATACAAAAACCAACAATCAACACTGACTAAAAGAGAAATGGACGGAGAGTTCTCATCCATAATTAAACCAATACAATGAGTCTGACATCAGTAACTCTGATTCCACCCACAAAACTGAGTGCCATTGTGTTAAGAGAACAACTCATGGGTATAGTGTTAAACAACAGTCAAATAAGTAAATATAAAACTTTATATATTTTTCTCTCTTAGGTCTGCAGAGATCTCAGAGTCCCGTAAAGAAGCATTCCACAAACTTCTAGCTCAGGAGGTACCAGTAGAGCTACGCCCCACAGATCCATGCGTATATCTGAGAACTGTCCGATCCCCACCCCGGCGCTACATGTGGATGAGAGCTAAGGGGCATATAGGTATGTCTGAGGGCACAAGGACACGGCTCCATGGTTGTGAAGCTTCTCTTAAACCCAATTTATGTGGCAGTTGTGTCAAGACAAAACTAGTTACCTGAACCATTTGGTATCTATCAGCAACTCATCTGTCATGACTAAAAATTTGACATCAGCGCCCCTGTGTCTGTGTTCTTGATAGTAGAGTGTGTTCTACTTTTTGTGTTCAGTTGGAACTAGTTCCTATTAGTTCTGACTCAATGTAAATGACATGAACACTCTTGCCACTGAGTTGCAGCAGGATCTGTACAAGTACTATCAATTAGGGGGTATAAATCATGTGGTGGCCAACCAAGAGTTTTGGTATGCCATTTTGCTTCAGTGTGGTCATGTGGTTCAAACTGACTGCTGACTGGAAAACGGCTCGTACTACTGTTCCAGTCCCAGTTTGTTTCGCCCAGTCACTGATGTGTGCAATCTTGTGTGACATAAGCCCCCAGTTGCACTCAGTTGCAATTAGTTCTGTCTTATCGCAGTGCCACACAAGCTAGGCTTTTGAATCATTGAATACAACATTGCAGCCTTTTGTATTTGACATCAACATTGACATCTTTTAGGTATTCTTCTGTCACCATTGCTCTCAGCGCCTAGGTCGCAGTAAAGCAATACGCCCAGATGGTGCTCAGAGGGTATTTTCTGTTTTACATGCAGTTTAGAGGAGATTGATCATCTTCCACCAATGTGGCATATACATTGACCACTCGCAGCAGTAAAAACCATCTAATTAATCATCATTTTCAATTAACACAAAGAGAAAGCTTGTTACTTACTTGCCAAATGCTGGCAGGTTTTTGTCTGCGGATACAACTTTGTCCAACCATAAAACTCGCCAACATTACACAATTAAGTGAAACATTCTTGAGTATGTTATTAAAAAACAGCCAGGCTAATTTTTTATTGTTCTAGAAAGTGCATTGTTGATCTGTTTTTCTTTTTTATATATGACCACTGACCTTATCACTATAAATCTCCACACACTGTCATTTTCACCACATAACAGGTGAAGACATGAACATGCACCAGTGCGTCGCAGCCTACTTCTCGGACATGACCTTGCTGGGCACAGCCCTCAACCCTGAGCCCAAGTTCAAGGTCAGTTTTATGTCCTCCCTCGACCACTCCATCTGGTTCCACAACTCCTTCCACGTGGACGAGTGGATGCTGTATGAAACGGAGAGTCCACAAGTTGGTAAGTCACACCACAGGATGTAAATAGAAATTTGTTGAAGGTGCTGTATTTCACCATATAGTACATAGCGTACAAGTGACTTGTTGTGCTTGATGCTAACTTACTCATCCATCTTATAGGGCCATCGGAGGGATTTTTGTGAAGGTTGATTAATTTCTTATTAGAAAAAAATTGAAGTGTTGGCACCATAAGTATCATTTTTTTGCCTTTATGTGCTTCAGAATATACACTTGTACAAACTGAAGATGTACAGAAACTCATTTACAGGTGTTTGTAACATATAATGGAAGGACAACTCAGATTTGTTATATTGGGGTCATATTAACCAAAGAACGCAGTTTTTTGACCAGATATGTAACCAAAGATCACTCAGCAATTGTTCATAGAAGTCATTTTTCCACTAGCCACCACTCTCAGGAGAAAATTGAGTTTTTCTTTCAGTCGAAATTGAATATCCATGTGTTTTTGTTTTGACTGACCTTTTAAGCTACCGAAATTGAATATTTTTGCACATTCCTCGTTAATTGAAGTAATTGATATTGCTAATCGATAACAGGCATGAATTGCAGGTGTCGTTATTTCAAGCTTCCACACGCCAACGGTGTTGAGGTCCATGAAGACCTGCCCCAAAACTTACAACCAAGATAATCTAGACCAAAATTCTATGCAGTTGGTGTTGACATTACTTTCAACAATACTTCAGTCTTGAATCATGATACAGTCTGGGTGTCAAAGTTGATCAAGGAATTCTCAGTCAATGAAAAGGCATGTAAAACACAATGAATTTGAAAGGTTGGGGGAAAAGCACAAAAACACAACAACATAAAAACAAAAAACAGCTGACACACAGTATAGATAATTAGTACGCATGAAACATGTTACATGAAAATAATAATGGATGTAGAGGTTTGTTCTCTTAACTATCAAACTTCTTCTTGAAATATACCTTGCTTCTGAAAATAAACATTCCACTTCATGGCAGCTGTTCTAAAACTTTGACATTTCTGATAGTGGTTAAAGTAAAGGAACGTGAAATTCTTATTGACAAGTTACATGTCACATAAAATTTTTGAAAAAATCCAAGCCGGTAGATCAGAAAATATAGACTCTATAACCCCGATGATGGAATTTTATTTCATACTTACCGGCATCCTAAAGTAGACAGGCTACACATTTAGAGAGATTAAGTACACTTCTGCGGTATGTAGGGATGACATTGTCATTGTCACTTGTTCAGTGATCATTACCACAAGATGTCAACGGCTACAAATCCTGTCTGGCAGACAGTCTTAGGGCCATGAAAATGAATGGAGGTGGTGACAAATGTTTCGTATTCACATGTGCAAGTGGTGCATTCATGTAAGTGGCGCACCCATAACTAATGAGATAAATTCCAGAAAAAATCCTTGTACCCATAAAAGTTTTACCAAATAATTTTGACAATTTATAGCTCTGCGTATGGCCAGCTGATTGTCGCCACACACCCACTGTGACATTCCTTTAAATTCTGAGCATGTTTCCGCATTTTATATGCGCGAGAGTAGATTCGGTCACTGACGACACTGTTGTGGCACGTATATGGAGCCTTCCTTCTACCCGTCCCTCTACAACATCTACTGACTGGAAGAAAAATGATGCAAGGCAAATCAGTGAGGGCAAACTATATCGGAGAACATTTCTATCTTGAATTTTACAACTTACGGACAGCATTTAGTTTCAAACTGGTCATTATGGGTAATTCTAACTAGTTATGGGTCCTTATGGTTACATCGTTCGGGTAGTCTATTTTGTCCTTATGGATACTTATCGGTAATTCGTAGAACCCCCGCCAGACTGCATGCGCCTGTCTCAGCACCGTAAAGTCAAAAACAGAAGTATCTGGAAGTAGGTCAAGTTTATTTGTGAGGATTGGTGGAGACCGAAAAAGCTAATTGTTCGTCATGTTTGATTTTACAAGTCCCTCCGATGCCAAAAATAAGCCTTCTCAAGTCCAATTGAACCTTCTTGGTCATGGAGATTTACGTGCAAGGGAGATTACTCGTAATGCGCTCTGGGAATTTGGAGATGTTCAGATTGAATTTATGTAAAATTTTGAGTATTTCTTTCCAAAAACAACATAAATGGAATAAAATATAAGCATGTATTGAGTTTTCTTTATTCAATCGACCGACACAATGCAGGTTGGTCAAGACCACTTCTATAAATCCCTGCCCAGAGAAAGAAATGCTGCAGCCATGCTAACCTTGAAAAACACATTGAGAAAATTGAAAATGCCGCGATGTTTTCGGTTTTAACCAACCAGACCTAAGTTACTGGTATCTCTATAACCAAAGAACACAGCTGTTTCCACTGATGTCACCTGGACCATGTTTTCCTTTTAGCCATATGAACTCACAGCAAACAAAGTGTTTTAGTTTTGAATAGAAGACACTTCAACTTGTCTTTTTAAGTTGTCAAAAATCCTTGTGAGGAATAAGCCTGTGGTCCCCAAATTGATGTTTAAAAATGCTTATGTGTGTGTTTGTAGGGGCTGGTCGTGCATTTACCCTAGGTCGTTTGTGGCGGCAGGACGGCATACTGGCTGCATCGGTGGCTCAAGAGGGGGTGCTGCGTGGCAAGTTGTGACACAGATATTGTGAATACTTGAAAATTGGTATTACACCTTCTGGCCAGTTCAATCAAGGAAAATGTTGTTGGTATATTGATGGAACTGTTATCTAGGTTTCTCATCTGTCCAGACTAATGCATTTAATATACAAGTATTTCATTTCACATGTTTTTCATACATTTTTATTGGACAAACATGAGTTTACTTGTACACATAAAGAGTGTTGAGTTGACGGGAATAGGCATTCCAGAACAAGCCAGTCCTATAAAGCTGTACAAAGTGCATTTGTTTGCTTCAGCTAAAACAAGTTGGTTCCAAGATGTGCAATGTTCACTTGTTTGCTGCCTCTAAAACGCGCCAGTCCCAAGATGTGCCAACCTCACTTGTTGGCCGCAGCTAAAACAAGCCAATCCCAAGATGTGAAAAGCTCAATTGTTTGCTGCAGCTAAAACGAGTCAGGGCCAAGTTGTGCCAACCTCACTTCTCTGCTGCAGCTAAAACATGCTTGTGCCACGATGTGCAAACTACGTTTGTTTGCCTTATCATTGGAGAGTTACAGCAACAAGTCACATGAGAAATATGAAGTCTATGCGTACATAATGAGATGTATAAGACACTCATTCACATAAGAGAATAATAAAGCAGGACAGGTTTCCAAACTATGACAAGGTCACCGTGTGTGTAGTTTCCTACTCGGGTACTCCAATAAGTCATATAGGTATGATCTTGTGTGGGTTACAAAACAAAATGGAAGTTGTCGTTACTCTTGTGTTCAGTCTGAAATTTAAGTGATAAAACCAGAGATGATTATCCTTTGTACTGCTGTTGCCTTGGGACTGTGAATAATTAGGCTTCACTTTGATCAGGAAATTCTGCCAACTTCTGCATGTAAAAATTCCTAACGATACATGAAGTGATGATGTTTCCAAATTGCTGATATTTTCAGCAGAATCTAGACTTATATAGAAGGTTTAACACTTGCATGCAGTCATCTTCACCGTTGGGCAGCTTCAGGTCAAGAGGCTTGTCAGGTACCTGACAAAAGTTGGTGGTTTACTCTGTGCATTACGATTTCTCCCTCCCATAAACCTGACCACTGTCACAGGTCATATAGTTCTTGAGCACAGTGTCAAACTGAACGCTCATCAATCTGTCATTTTATACTGGGGGACTTTCTCTTATTGTGTGCCATCTATATAGTCATTGTGAAATTGTAGAACTGTTAAAATACACTCATAAATATGCTGTAGTACATGCACAACACTTGTGGACAGATAGTTATATCACATTGTTAAGATTTAAAACTGTTAAATGTATGTTTGTTAATTAGAATTAATACAACAACTGGTAATGTACACACAGATATTTATATCACATTGTAAAGCTGTACCAGTGTTAAAAACATATTTGTAAATATGCTATTGAAAAGTGCTGGGTAGAGCTGATACTTTAGTGAAATGCCATGGTTAATGCATAACCAAAGTTTTCCATGTAGTTCACATCAGACCACAGATCTTAACCAGCTCAGAACATGTGGTTTTGTGTTCTATTTGTCAGGTAAAACGTGAGAAATGCTGTTTTCTTCCACTCATAACAGTGACCATTTTTTTGATCTGAAATGCTATTGATAACAAAATGAAATATTAGTGATATAATAATGAAAGATTAAAACTTTTAATTGTATAATAGTAATGAAGGTGTTTTTTGTTGTGGTCTTTCTGGTTTTAACATAATGCCGCCTGTAATTGTACTTACATAGGCACATTAAATTCTCTATGCGTAATTTTGTCCTATTATTCCAGCATAGTACAGGGAAGTACGACTGGGAATATCTGAGTCTGGTTGGCCTTCAGCAGCTGTTCTTGATCTGATGATCTGGCATAACATCTATGAAATTCTTGCCTTGCACCAAACAGATACAGAGCTTGCTCTGTGGGGAGCAGTTCTTTAGGCAGTCTCATTAAAATCCTACCATTAGGCTAAGATGGCATACCCCAGCCAGAGCTAAGAATCTGATTTTAGTGAGATTGATCTATAGGTCTGAAGTTCGTCAGCAACCCCCGCCTAATGGAGATGATGTACTCTGGGATCTCGGGTTTCCTCCACTCATAAAACTGACAACCATTGCAGAAGTGAAATCTACTTGCTTGAGTAAGGCATTGAAAAAAAAACAACAATCCATTAAGAAGTTGATCAATTTAATGTAATAGTTATAGTCTGACCTTAGTAACACGTGTCAACCAGTTGTGATAGACTGTGAACCTTCCAGATGACGTCATTTTCAGCATTCCACAAGTAAATCAGCTGGTTGTTATTTTTTAAATATGTACAAAGCATTTGCTAATCACCCTGAAGTCATCTCACTGTCTGTGCTGTCGAGATGACACAAAGAATTACAGGGTACTGGTAAATAATAATGTGACGAACCGTATGTATATATATATATATATGTACATTCTGATATGATTTGAATAGAATATACTCATGGCATACAAACTGGAAGCTACAGTTCAATGTTATTATGTATTAAAAAATGCCACAGTACATTATTTCCTTCGCCAGAGTTCAAAAGTATGAATTTGATTATGGCTGCCTATAAAGGAGTCTACAGTCTGAACCAAAATACATTCCCAAGACGAAGGACGAAGGAAGCGATGTTTTGTTAACTAGTATGTACACTAAAGTTTGACATCCATGTTTCCAAGATAATGCGAATGGGTACCAGTATATCAAGAGAAGTTGTAAGGGTTTCAAAACATTGGGATCTCTAATTTCACTTTTCAACACTTAGGTAGCTTCTTATCTTGATTACTGATAACTTGAAGGGGCTATACCAGGAATTTATTAAAAATTTATATTTACCAACAACAGCTCAAAATATTGCCTTCCAGAAAATATCACGCTTGTTCCTCTTCTATTTATACTGTAATGTGATTCTAAACTTTGAAAAAACGATTCACCAGCATATGTGTTTTACGAAGTTTACTTTTCTGGAAGACAATTATTTGGGCTATTCTAACATAATTGCAAAAATTCGATTGAATTTGTGCTTACCGATTTTTGCTCAAACTCTCCAGTATCGAGTCATCAAAGAGATGAACGTGATAATGTACAGAAATAATAGTATGTATATGTATCTCTTATATATGTCCTGCTTGTGAGGTATTCATCTTCTATGTAGTCCTACAGGCAGAAACATTGTTGAATGAAGGACTTCATCACCGATACACAAACTGTAACAAAATTGATCATCTTCATGACCTTTGTGTACCAGGAGTATACAAATTGTGAGGAAAAAAAGTGCACACGGTTGTGTACCGGTACTACACAAGTGTAGATGTTCGATTTTGTGACAATTTGTGTACCTAGTATGCTAGAAAACGAAAGGAAAGGTCTGTACCTTGTAGTATTGAGATTTGGACCATTTCACCACCTTGCACTGCATGGATCTCATATTTTGCAGCCATTTGCTCGAAGCGTAACTATTGGCATCGCCCAAAAACTGCGGATGCGCTGTTTCACAACACAGAAATAGACTGAGTTGACGACATGGTATATATGCCTATTCCTATACCAACTGAGTATGTTGCCAACAATTAAATAAATAAATAAATGGGGCCTCCATGGCTCATTCGGTTAGTGTACTAGCGCAGCGCAATGACTCAGTAACCTCCCACAAATGCGGTCGTTGTGAGTTCAAGACCAGCTCGTGCTGGCTTCCTCTCCGCCCGTACGTGGGGAGGTCTGTCAGCAACATGCGGATGGTCGTGGGTTTCCCTTGGGCTCTGTCTGGTTTCCTCCCACCATAATGCTGGCAGCCGTCGTATAAGTGAAATATTCTTCAGTACGGCGTAAAGCACCGATCAAATAAATGAATAATTTAAATAAACTACTAAATGAATAAATATTCTTTATCCGGTGATTTAGCGCTAGCGTAATGTAGGTCATCGAGAATTTTTTTTAAGCTAAACGTCTGCAATGTTTATACGGTGTGTTCGACGGATTTTCCTCTCACAATACCGTATGCAGCGCTGAGATGAATTAGGACCTTCAAGTCACAACGTTCAGCCTCAGTGGAAGGTCCCACTGCGGAGTTCTGCCGGTGGCCCATTATAACGTCATTCTGTGTTTAATGTGACGTCATCATTACTAGCTTGAAAAGGAACGCTTTAAGCGAACAATAAAATACCGTCAAGCCTGTAATGGCCTACGTGGCCTACCTCCGTGTTGTCCCATGTGCATATGCAAAACAAAATAGGCTAGGCCATATCAGCTTAGGCCTATATATACGGTATACCATAGGACCTTGTCTTTATTAACACCGAATATTTATTTGTTTTCTTAGCCTTGCCGTTAAACTTTACTGTTGATAGCCGAAATAAAACCCTAACTGCTATATGCTTGATCCTTCGTTCAGCGTAGCGTCACACTGTTCCCTATGCGTCACATACAGGTCTACGAGCGGTCATGGGTTTGAATGTAGCCGTTGCGGATGTATCCGTTAATGCGATCTATAAGGCTAAATCTGAAAAAAATCAAAGGAGGCTTCTGGGCAGATGAGGTCCAGTGTTCGAATCCATGCAACCACCTCCTTGTAGCGATATGGGATGCGGATCTAAGTCAGGATGTTTTCAGGTACGATTTGTGTGTGGCGAAGGGTGGTCGTTTTCTCCACCCGATCACTTTCACCCGTTATTTTCGAGATCGGTTGCCTATGTTGCCTTGCAGCTTCGTTGCCACCTAATATAGTGAATTCATACCCGAATACAGGTTTAGGAAAGATCAACGGGAAGAAAGAATTGGAGTTCCTACATGTATGTCGATAGAAGTAATAGAACTTATAGGCTTAAAAGCGGAGATATTCGTGTCCACCGAATGATTGATTGGTACACAGGTACTATATGCAAACAACAACAACAACAATAATAATAATAATTTATTTCAGACAAGGTCCATATGAAAAGTAGTTTTTACAAAAGAATTTAGAGAAAGGCGTAAATGATATGAGCACTTAAGATCTGCACTAATTTCATCGGCAATGAAATCATATACATACTAGTACAAAAAAACCTTTACTTAAAATATTTAATAATAAAAGATTTTTAAGAAGCCGATACGGACAGCTTAATATTAAATCATTTTTCACATAAAGAACATATGGGCTTGTATCATAGATGTTATGTATGCTTTTGCTCTCCTTGACAAACACCAGATATAAGTCTGACAGAGCATCACCGTCACTTTGTAAGTGATTCCCAACCATGTCCGTCTCTGAGTATATCCATACCAAGCTTGGCCAGCTCAAGATCGCCGAAATGGTAAGACCAGTGTATGTCTACATGTCAGCAGATGCGGTTACCGGTACAGTTCGTTTGTATGCTCGTTGTCGGGAAGGATGAGGGTGGGGATTGGGAGCAGAGCGGGGGGATGCTGGCTAACGCTTTTAACTGCACTTCGATCATTGCATAGATGCGTATCACGACGGTGTTCTCTTGTCGTAGCCCGATCCAGGTGGCGACGTATTACAGCGCTGCTTCACTGAAACACAATGCCAAATTGCCTGAGTACAATACAGCCATGAGACCCCGATGTATATCATGACAAATTGCTGACTACTACACCACACCGCAGTAGTTAGTGTGATGTAAAATGATCGCTCCTATCCCATGGACTTAACTACATAGTCTTTATTGGTGCAGTGTTACGAATCATCGAGTTGGTTAGGACACCGGTACTTATGTAGGTAACTATATTTTTTTGCTTTCTATCTGAATGATGTTTGTATGACGCGGGCTGTGTAACATATAGCTTGGCCAGACCCCAGAATCCTTATGGCCGGATAATGTACATTGCCACCACCTAAATAGCCATTGGTCTAGGGGGTATCGGGGGTTCGGATCCTGACTTAATAGGAGAAGCTAATGACAGAATTCCCCAAAGCGTGACAGGCATCTTTTCACCTGAGGAGCAAACTCAGTATATATATGGAAGGCAAGTAATTTCATCTCGAGCGAAAATGTTGTCCGCGAGCCCTATCCGACAAAAAAAAAAATAAATAAAAACCCAAAAACAAAACAAAACAAAACAACAACAAACAAAAAACAAAAATAAATAAACTACTAACTTATGCTTTTCAGGCTTCGTGTAGCCAAGAGGTGACATGCTTGTTTGCCGATTCAAACACCAACGTAACACATAGTGTGCCAGCTTTGAAACGGATGTTGTTGAGATTAGAATACACCCAATGGATTGTCAGAGGTGCATTCCTGTCCTCCCAGATAAAGTCTTCCGCGGAAACACGCTTTGAAGTGCTTTCTTCAGCCTGTACATTTGTTGTATTAATCCTGAAACGTTTGTTTATCAAGATGTACCACAATGTTTTTATATTCACCCCTTATCGTGATTTTATTCCCTCTACCTAGCTTTCCCAGTGTGTTTTTTCACTTCATTGTCTTCTTAATACTGGGTTGTCTTATTCAATTATTTGCCTGATCTGGCGGTGTTCTATGTATCTGTTGGTAAGTTTAACTATAGTTCACATAGATTAATTTACATTTTTGTCTGATTTAAATTTTACGACGGAAATTGCTCATTTTCACGCCCTTTTGCGCCGTGTTATTTTTTTCTTTGTCTAATTTTGACAACATGGTATTTTGAGTAAATCTATAGGCTGGTCACGTGGACTGAATTACAGTTCACATCAGTTTTTAACTCATTGTGCTTGCGCTATGGTACCAGAGTGTGTGTAAGTTATTACTTCTTAAACACTTACATGCACAGTTAGAATAAAACACTGACTGAGGTATACTGACAAGAGGCCGGATTTCATGGGTTACCTGTGACCATTCGCCAGCTGTTATGCATTTCTGTCCTGTGGCTCCTTTCGATAATCTTTGACATGGCTTTTATTAATTCTCCGTCTGATGTTTTATGTCATGTCTGAGTGGTTTATTTGCATCATGTTTCATATTGTTTTGTTCACGTCTTTCATGTCTGATTTTAGCCTGTAATTATGTCTAACTTTTTCCTTTCCATCATGTTTCATATTGTTTTGTTCACGTCTTTCATGTCTGAGTTGAGTCTGTAATTATGCCTGAGTGGTTCGTTTCTGTCGTTTTTCATATGTTTATTTTTTTCACCCCCGTCTTTGTCAGATTTCAGTGCTGTATTCCGGTCATCTTTCACATTATTTAAATGCATTTACCCCTTTTTCTAATTTCAGGCTTTATCTCAGAATGGTTCATTTCGGCTAGATTTCTCATTGTCTTGCTCACCTCTTGGTTTCAGCTCCGTTTGTCTTGCTCACATCTTGGTCTTGAACTTCCACTGTATTGCTCATATCTTACTTTTGAGCTCCCTTTGTCTTATGTACCTCTTGGTTTTGATTTCCTTTGCCTGGCTCACCTTTCGGTTTGAGCTCCCTTTGTCTTGCTCATAACTTGGTCTTCAGCTCCGACTGTCTTGCTCACATCTTGGTTTTGAGCTCCCTTTGTCTAGCACACCTCTTTGTCTTGGGCTCCCTTTGTCTTGCTCAACTCTTCATCCTGAGCTCTCACTGCCTTACTCACCTCTTGCTCATAAACTCCCTTTGCATTGCTTACCTCTTCGTACTGAGTTTAAAACTGAGCGGTCGATATTGAATTGGTAATCTTTCGCAATGACTTGCTCACCTCTGGGTTTTGTCTTGCTCACCTCTTGGTTTTGAGCCTCCATGGTCTTGCTCTGTGTCAGTGGTTCATGTCTGCTACTACATTTCCCCCTTACGCCTGGCTGGTTCATTTCGGCTAGATTTCGCATTTTATTGCTCACGTCTTGGCTTTGAGCTCCCAATGTTTTGCTCACCTCTTGGTTTTGAGCCCCCATTGTCTTGCTCACCCTCATGAATCTGGGTTAAAATAGTTAATTACTGCCAGCTTTCCCTCCAAGTCTGAGTGGTTCATTTTGGCTACTTTCCCTTTTACATCTAATTGGTTCTTTTCGGCGACGTTTTTGTTCATGTCTGAGTGGTCCATTTCTGTTATATTCCCTTTTATGTCTGAGTGGTTCATTTCGGCTACATTCCCTTTTATGTCTGAGTGGTCCATTTCTGCTACATTCGAGTTTATGTCTAAGTGATTCTATTCGGGTGCATTTCCCCCTTATGTCTGAGAGGTTCACTTTGGCTACCTTTCTCTTTTCATCTTTAAGTGGTTCATTTCGGCTATCCGTCTCTTTGTTCTTGAGTTGTTTATTTCAGATTCCTTGGGCTTTTTCTGCCACTGAGTGATTCTTTTCAGACGTTGTTCCTTTTCTTGTTTTCGTGTCTTATGTCTGTTGCTTTATTCCACATAATTGCAGCAGTCATGCCCAGTGAATGTCTCGTTGTAATTTTACAGGTGTTATCTCTGGGTGGCTTTATCTCTGCGATGATGGCTGAGGTATTGCTGACTCCGTCAGGCGGAATCGCTGTTTACGTCTTCACAATGTGGGCATTGGTATTTTCGTTCACTGTGTTCGTGCTAAACACGTTTCTTGTGAAGAGTCGGCCGCAGAAATGCCCTGCTATAGTAAGTCAGAATTACACCTTAATTCACATATATAAACGTGCAAGTACATTAAGCTGAGGGACCATTTTACAAAACGTCGTGAATATAGATTTTCCCTATTAATTTCTTCTAGATAGCTAAACTAAGACCTTTCCGGGAAATGTGACGTGAATTAGGACTTCTGCCGATTGGTACGCCTATGCCTAATGTTAAAAAATCATTTGCTGGTTTTTGTGGCGCTTTTATTTAGACATCGCCATTTACTCAAACAGCTGTGACATAGAGGCCATGCATTCCAGCATTGGCCAAATGTTGAATCACTTGACATTGCTATCCAATCTGCATTGCTACTGAGCGCAGTGATTAGTACAGGGAATTAAGAGCGTAACTTCTATACATGTATCAATTTCTGGTATGTGAAAATACGTTGATGTGGACACCACAAAGAAGTATTGTATCCTAGGAAATTCACAAAAGCAGCTTTGATACAATACATTTGGGGTGAGGGGTGGGGGCAGTAGATAGGAAAGCAGTTCAGACGGACTCTATGTTTATTAATTAACCCTGCTATTAAAGAAGGACAGCTTCTAACAATGTATGCATGCGTGGTTTACCTTGTCATATGAGGTTGTACGTGTATATGCAAATAAAACAGGTTCTAGAGGTAACGGTAGAGGTTGTATAATTGTTATCAGTTTCATGCTTCATGTTGTTGTATATATTAATTGCATTTTATCAGGCTTTTTTTCTTATACAGATGTCTATTTATTTCTGCCTCAGGTGATGCCCCTAACCTTCTTGCTGACACTGCAGCTATTGGTCGCCGGTATCCTGGTAGCACTTCGCGCCTATCAGTTCGCCCTCATCTTCCAGATGTTCTTACCAATGTTGTTGCCATATGCATACGCTACAATAGCCTGTGCTGTAGGTCTCTTCCATCCGTATATATACATGGCTGTCAGTTCCCTTGAATTAGTTTAACGAATATAATGAAAATATGTACATGTGCACCTCTCTCTCTCTGTATATATATATATATACATGTAAATATATTTCATGTATGGTTTTCCACGTGTAAACTACCGTGTATAGCAGTGGATTTAGTCTACGTTACATCCCTTCATCATTACAAAGCAACAGACTGCATCGAGACCTCAAGGCAGGCCGATTCCACGGCGAGCACGTTGTATAACCCCTGATTGTAAAAACAACCCTAAGTTTAAGAATCAACGCTAAAAGTAAAAACTTCACCCTTAAAGTGTAAGAGTTCACGTTAGTGCGAAAAGAAAAACGATCGACTTTAAAAATAAATCAAAACAGTGAAACTCATAGTTAAATCGTAAACTTTAAACGTCAAAATAAAAAATCTACAGAGACTGGCATTTGGAATATGGAATATTTCCGTTGATTGCGCGACACATAAAATGCGCTGGAATTTTTTTTTCACCATCGATATTTTCTCTGCAGTCACTCCGAAACACTTTTATTCTTACAGAAAACGTAAAATTTCCATCTTTGAAACACAAATAACCGAAATTTGCAAAGTTTTTACTTTTAGTATTGATTCTTAGAGTCAGGGGCAAAGTTTTGACTTTTAGCATTGATTCTTACACTTAGCCTAAGGGTGAAGTTTTTACTTTTAGCGTTGATTCTTACACTTAAGGGTAAAGAATTTGCTTTTAGCGTTGATTCTTACACTTAAGATTGTTTTTATAGTTAAGGATTGTACGCACGTTAACTCCCGCCCACTTTTGTACAAACACATGCAGTGATTAGTTGAACACGTTCATAAAAGCCACCGCCAGTGGACAAATGCGGTCGTGGTCAAGTGCAGGACGGGCATAGGTATAATCGCAACAGCACCAGTGATCAAAGCTGTGTTGCTATTGATTTCATTGGTGCTTTATGCCGTATACTAAAAATATCTCACTTACAGACGGCGGCCAGCATAATAGCTTGAGGAAACCGTTCATATCCGTGGGGAAACCCACGACCATCCGCAGGTGCGTTGCTATTGAGGGCAGTGGGAAGGAACGTAGCCTGTATATCTAACGGGAAGGAACGTTGCCTGTCTGTATATACATATACACACACGGCATATCAACTGCTGTTCAGGGTATTTGTGCAAATGCTCGGTATTTTATCCGTTAAATATGTACTTAATTTAGTTGCTTTTCTGTTGTAGTGTTTCGTCTTGGCTGATTGTATAGTGTTTGCCATCGACTCTTGCTACACCTACTCAGAGTGGAAATCCCGATCCCAAAGTAATAGGAACCCATCTAACATAGAATCCCCTTCTCATATGGTACCCGCTCCTGCGGGCTTGGGATGGTCACAGCCCCAGGAGGCACCTGTATAATTTTAAGGCCGTGCATGGATTGGTTTCCTGATCGATATTAATATTTCACCTAAACAAGTGTGTACACAAAACACTGATGAAATAAAATGAAATGCAACACTTCTGCCTTTCGATCTATGCCTTGTCTAGGTATAAGCCCTATGTCTCATTCATTTCTTCAGGACTGAGGATTTTTTACATATATTCAACAGGCTATCAAATAAGACACTGTCAATGTATGACAGATCTGAGCCCGTGGTTCGTTTCCTTCGGCTTATGCTCCTTTAGCGTGAAGTTATGGTGAATGAAAACTGTATCTGAAATAACTGATTTTTGAAGATTTTATTTCCCACCAAATTAAACGCAGATATAAATACAGTCAAATGTTTTGATTGTATATTGACCATATTGAACAGGCTGAAGCACAATGACGTCAGACTTTCCGTTTTCCTTATTGTTATATGTTTACGTTTTATATAAAGTACTACACCTTTATTTAATATAACAACTGGCTAAAATGAATGTGTGACATCACTGCTTCAGTCTGTTCAGTATGGACCATAAACCCCACAATACAATCAAAAAATTTGACCGCGTTTAGTTTGATGAACAAATCCCCCGCACCCACCCCCCAAAAGTCAGTGAGGGTATTTTCAGACACAGTTTTTAAAGGTGTTTTCACCCACCATAACTTCATTTTGTGTCTTAAAGGCCTTCCCCTTTAAGACAACGTTATGTATGAGTGGTAAATATTAAGGCACTATGCATGTATTGTAAATATTAAGGTGCATGTTATCTGCATGTGTAAAGTACTGCATGTAAAGAGCTGAAGGTTTTGCACATGTACATGTAGGCCTAGTTAGATGTAAAGCATGCACAAGAACGCGAGGGGGAATTCCATCGCCGATGCGTAGTGTACATATTAATTTCCGTCAAGTACAAAATTAACGACACAGCGTCAATAGCGTATATATTGGAGCCTCTGAAATGATACATGAAACTTTTCGTTTTTATTTATTAGTATGCAGTTGTTTTCAAACATTGTAACAATTACTATAGCCCCATCACCATTTGAACATTTGTAACTCAGGCACCACTTAATCAGTGACAGCGGGTTCTGTCAGCCGATTGCATGTGAAGGCTTCTGTCAATTTTTTCGTCTCAATTCCAGTATACACCGAAATTTTTTTAATCAGCTGTGTTATCTGATTACACGTGTACATTTTATCTGCATCCAACACTGTCCGGTGTCGTCAAATACGAAGATAATGAATGCACCATGCCGCCACGCTCTCTGCAGGTCATGTGACCTGCCAAGGCTGCCGTCTGCAGAATGAATGAGTCCACGCGGTGTTCGGAGAGCTTAAGATTCAACGAAGAACCATGGAGATGGATTTACGTGTGGTTAGTATAACAGAATACAAGAAATCTGTTATCTTACACACAGCTGGGATTTTTTATTAGTTGTTTTTGAAATCGTTTAAAAAGTAATTAGTGACTGGGTTCGTGCTTTATTAGGATGTTTTGTAGTTTAAAGTACATATACAACATTATGTAGGCCTGTCAGCTAGCAGCGGTCAAGATTCATTCAAGTAGTCATGTGTGTCGATCATCACACGGAGAGCTCGGTGGCTACATTCTATTTAGTTTTGAATTTTCATCGTTAAGGAATTTAAAAAAATCATTGAACTAGATGACAGTATAGCTTACACGTGTACTGAAAGTGAAACTTTGACCAAAGACTCGGTGACAGCGGTACTAGTTGGCCTACATAGAGTGGAGTGAAGTTGTCCGCTTTTCGCACGTTAATGTTTCAGTGATCAGCATTCTAGATTCATATTCCACACATACTCGGTTCTCCAAGCGAGTCTCTTCAGATGGACTATCATAAATGGACTGAGATATTTAATGTTCTTCTACTAAATTATGAATATATATACTTTGCAATATGGCAGTGCCCAACACTACCCAGAATGTGAGGTTAAGGTCAAGTTATCGCCCGTCTATTAATCTGCATGCATCATGGTTACTAAATCACTGATGTTAGCAAGAAAAAAGCAATAAAATATTTTTACATGGAAATGGTATTTTAACAGTGTGGGATTTGATGAAAGTTCAAGTGTATTCCAGGTGTGTTTAGATTAATGACATGGAAACTGAATAACAGTACGTGTGTACTCGCTGAAAGCAGTATCTGGCAATGTCAAAACATTTCTCTTTATTGGGCATGCTTCCAGTCATCACCTATATGTTATTTTACCCTTTGCATTGGAACTCATTATATCATTTTTTTGCCAAAAATTGTCACAAAAGATGAAATTATCACAGAATCTAGACCAATAATGAGAATGAAAAATGAAAATTGATCTGCCACCCACACCAATTTTCCTAATATCATGACGGGAAACAAAGGATGAAGTTTCATAGGCCTTAAAGGTTGATAGGTGAAAAAGAGATTTACTGAAGAGCACATGTAAGTTCATCAAACAGGAGAGGAAATTGGTGAGGGGTGCACTTAGAGATGGTTGGGTCAAGCCACACCTCAGCAGTTTCATTCATGGTGATGACCACACTATTTTCAATCAGAAGGAGCCGAAACACTAAGGTTTAAAGATTTGCGCACAAAATTCACTTTCAGGTGTTTTCAAAGCTGCTTCAGTATAATTTAACATGTTCTTTTGGGCAAGTTTTTGCTTGACCCAAGGTGATCAGGCTTTCCCTGGAAGATTTGAATCTCTGGGTTTGAAGTCCACACTTCTACCATTGGACTGAAGGGAATTTTTTTTCCATCCTCAAGCCTGGACGTAGATAAGACTTAAATACCACCCGGTTGGTTACCCCTGCTTGATAGCAGAAGAGTACCTATATGCAGTAATGTACACACAGGGCAGAAATTAATTGTATAATTCACTCAATTTTTAAATTCAGACAATCATCACATGACAGAATTATAGCAATCATGGCCATATGCAACAAATCAATGCTTTTATTGCCTTCAAATACTGCATGTCTGTAGATTGAAATGCCATAATGCCAAATATAAAGCTACTGATACAGCTAATGTGCACTCAGTTGTTTGAAATGTTAATTTAATGTACGTGAACAAACTTAGAACTTCAGACAACAAAATTTGCAATGTGCATGGAGAAAATAAATACTAGTCCTAATCCACACTTTCTCCGAGCCTCCTCTCAATAACTGGATCACTCATGTGAATCAACAGATCTTGAAGATCAAATCTTCCATGCATGTAAAAAATGACCAGCTGGCCGATTTCAACCTACTCTATGGTGTAAAACTTAACTGTGTTAATTTCAAAAATTTTAATAAACCCAAGATGTTTTAGGACAGTTTAGAAAACTATTTATACGCTGTATCAGGAAGCATATAGTAATATGATAAATTATTGGCACCTTAAAGATACCTGATAGAGCATATAAATAGTTTTCTATTTCTTTGCAACTGTCAAAGTGAAGTGCACGTATATCTGATTGTGATATATCGATGTGGTTTTATGTAAATCTCTTGTTGTACTATGCATAACACTGATGTTGTGACAAAAACACTTTCAAAAATTGTGCGTGCATGCTTGGCCTGTGAATGGAAGTATGTCTTGAGATGAGATAGGGGTGTAACAAGATGCAAATATGAATGTTGTGAAAGTTACAATGCTGTACTAGATGCAATGTTTCCTAGTCCCTCAGACAAATATTTTGTGCAAGGTTTCTTCAAGTGAAAACCAGACCTTTATCCACAACTATGATGAGAAAATAAAATTCTAGAACTTTCAAAGTTTCCAAAGACCTGTGTGAACCCTGTTGTGACTGGTATTTGTACATTGTATTTGAGTACTTACGGCTGTGAAAAAATCTATGTTAAGCTGTCTTGAGGCAAGGTACTGGACTGAAAAAAATAAAAAAGTACCATCTGCATAACAGAATGGTCAAAATTTCATTTTGCACTATAACTAGATGCTGCGTATCTCTGTGGCTCAACCATATACTTTATTGTACGAGACAGAGACACTGCTTGGTTACCTCAGATCAAGGATACCTTTTCTCTTGAAGTCCATGGCATTTTCCTGTCATCTCAAATCATAACAAATTTCACATGCCTTGATGCATATCTGGTCTAAACGGACATGATTAAGCTGCAAGCACAGCGTCATGACTGCTCTCCACAATCATTAGGAGGTTATGATCCTAGAATGCAATGTTTCGTGTACAAGGGAGGCTACTCCTGTGATGTTGACAATCACTATTGGAATGATGGTGGCGATGTATATTTGGTCTGATTCTTCATACCAGCGACAGTCACAACCTTGTGCTTGTGAATACATGCATATACATGTATGATAAATAACTGGAGCCAATGTGTAAGTCGGTAAATGTATATTAAAGGTTATCAGTAAGTCATCATATACTTTATTTAGTCTTTGAATCTTTATATGAAAAAGGTTGATGTCACAGTTTTTTGTATCCTCAAGAATTCAGGAAATTTTCTATGTTCTATGCATCAGGTGTATTTCTCCTATTTCGTTGGGAATGCTCTGTGCCTGCTTGAAAAGCCTACTATACAGCTCTGGACTATGTACGGTACTGGTCAGATACAGCTGGTCCTAATAATGTGTCAGTGTGGGTTATAATTTTTTTTTTTTACCAAGAAGTGCCAGAAGAGACCAGGCAAGACATGCTATGTAGCTGCATATGTTGTCCACTTTCAATGGCCTTTTCAGGGATATTTATTTATTTGATAGTTATTTAATGGTGAACTGTCTCGATTCTATATTTCACTTTAGTGAACTGATTGATATGCCTGTGATATGAAAAGAATGATGCAAACAAAATATGATATCTGGTGACTATAATTACTTGCAGAAAATAAAGATATACTTAATATCTAAACTTCCAAGAAGAAAATCGCACATCACTTATCTGGCCATGAAGGGTTTATTTATTTATTGGATTAGTGTTTTACGCCGTACTCAAGAATATTTCACTTACGTGACAATAGCCAGCAATATGATGGAAGGAACTTTGGCAGAGCCCGGGGGAAACCCACGACCATCAGCAGGTTGTTGGAAGACCCTTATGAATGGCGTTAGTGTGCTAAATACATATGGTGTAATTGTGACATTTCCGATTTTGATGTGGAGTGTTTACTAGTCTGTGTGCAATATCAAAACAAAGCTCCTCTAAATGGCTAGAGAACAATTTACAAGCCTGCAAATAGGTGCCTGACATTTTTGAAAACACCCCTTTGGATGAAGTGGTATGACCATGTTTGTCATGCTGTATAGCACTAGATAACTTTCACTTGGGTCATACCACTCCCAACAAAGGTATGTTTTCAAAAATGTCAGGCACCTATTTGCAGGCTTGATTTAGAGCACTTACTTGGTTTCAGATTTTCACTTTACATGGCAATTATTCATTTTCATCGCTTTGTGTGGTCCAGTGGGAATGTATGAAACTAACCCCATGGTAATTCAGAGTGTGATTAGCACAGATGATTGCTGCACAAAACAGCATATTGCCACTCAGGTTATGCACTTGGTGACTTCAAGGGTAGATAAGCATGTAAAGAGTACCAAGCTTCATGAAACTCAGCCTTTCTAGCTATTTATATTGTTTAAATCACTTTGGCTCTGTGTTTCAGTGATGCCTAGGATATACTGTGCAAATTTTGCGCGAAAATTTTGCACTCTTCACAGTGCCATTCTTAAGGATTTTTTTCTTATATGACAGCATTTGAATGGTTATGAGGTTTCCCCGGGCTCTGCCGAGTTTCCTCCTACCATAAGGTTGGCCTCCATCGTAGAAGTGATATATTCTTGAGTATATGGAAAACCCTATCAAATAAATAAATAAATAAATAAATAAATGTATGACCGCATTCAGTTTCATGGTTGGAGGAAATTGGTTCGCTTAGAGTAAACCAATGACCTTGGCAAGTACAGATATGCATACCATGCATATTGATGGAAAACCAGTCAAGTAGATTGTTAAGATTTGCATATTTAATGATTTCCTCTTCTGATTGGATGCCATATTGGTAAGGAATGTGTAATGTGCTCATATCCTGAGAACTAATGTGGGGAGAGTCCTGAACTCACAGGTTGTATCGATTTCTGCATGGTTAATGAATTGTTTGTTGGTTTCTCTGGAATGACTTCTCTTAATGTTGTTTGGTTTTTAAGAATTCTGTGTGCAGGTTCATATTTGTGTAACTTCAGATTAAGTTGAAACCCAGCAAGAACCATGCATAAGATTGTGTTATGAGACTCACAGCTGACATTTTGTTTGTGAGACCTGAGATCAAACTTTTCCCCTAGTTTCTATAATTAGTTTAGAATATAAAATTCCCAAGAACCAATTCTGTATATTTTACTCTCTGGATATATTTTACTTGAGTATACATATATGGTACATGTATGTTGTATTATGATCAAAGCAGGGTTGGTGCCTGGTGGGCTTATCTTGTCTAGTGATAAAGGTGTGGACCCTGAACACGAGTGATCACTGGTTCAATTCCCAAGCTGGTAAACCGGGTCACATTTTTTTTTTAGAGATTGCTGGGATGGGTTACTGTAAATAGCAGACTGCAAAGCTGTGTATGTTCTACTCTCCTTTCCTGGGAAGTGATGAGGATTTAACAGGTTGTTATATAGGCCCTGCTTGTATTTACCTGCGGGATGGAGGTAAATTTTTCTTTTGTCTAGTGGTAGATGTGTGGACTCTAAACCCAGAGGTTGTAGATTCAAATCATCAGCTGGTAAGCCTGACCAAACAATGTGCCTGTCCTGTCACCCAATCATGTCTAATTATAGTTGCTTATATATTAATATCCTGTAATTTGTGTTTTTTCTTTCAGCCATGGGTACTTATTGTACATGAAAGTAACATGATGCACCAAATCGTGGGCACCATTTAGAGGATTTTGCCGTAAGAATCATTTCATCCTTGCAGATCATGTCTTGCTAAGAGGAACTCCTGTCCAATATTATGCTTTAGAGAGGGCGAAAAAGTGAACATGGACAAACAAACACCTACAACTGGAACTGGCTTATACCATCAAACTCCATCTCCTGTCCATGCCACCAGACAGACTAACTTGTCTAATTCCGTCACTTGTGGCATTGTTAGACCAACGTATCAATCAAGAGTACATGCATCTACACTTGACTCAAGCAGTGACATACACAGGAGCCCTGGGTTTTATCACAGAAGATGTGGATCAGTAGAAGGTTTTCAAAGTGAAATAAATATACCACTTAACAGTGGTGGTCTAAGAGCAATGAGGGATCCAAGAACAGATGGGTCACTCAACAGAGTGAGCCGCTGCCTGATACAAGATCTGAAACTACCAAGGTTTCATCCCTGTCTTAGAGGTGACAAAATTTCTCTCTCCAGACCCATGTGTAAACACTGTCTGTTGCCACAGTCGCAATGTCATGACAGCCAAAGTGATGCCTTTTTGCAGTATTATAAAGCACAACATGCCAGTATGCCAGCATGGACAAGATCTTGTCACATATCACAATGTGACCATTGCTCGATGCCCAAAAGGAGGTGTGCTGATTGTGAAAGTAAGCCATATGGAACCTGCCCTCTTTGTCACGGGATGGCTGTCAATAGCTGGGAGTTAAACAGTCCTTTAGGCAGATTACTGTATGATACAAGAAAAAGGCCTCCCAATTTTAAATTTACTCAGCCAGAATATTGCCCAAGACAAAACTTTCCTGTTAGATGCAATAATCAGTTCAGAGGCACACAGTCGTACATGAATTGCTTTCATAATCATCAGACTAGAGAAGAAAGAGAGTACCACAGTCATCTTGAAGACAATTCCAGATCAAACTGTGTCAAACCATGGGTTTTAGATAAAGCTTGCAGACTGTGCTCAGGCCAGCATGGGGCTCCAATAAGTGCAGCAGGACTGCCAATTTTGGAAAAACATCACGACCCACATGCTCATTTTAGATTATCCAGAGATGCTGTATGGGATCAGACAAACTCCTTCAGGCATAATGATGACAACAGATTCAGTTATTTTTGTCCAAGTGGAGCAGATGAGCATCAGAGAAGAAATGACATTGGCAGTCTTGTGAACAAGGCACATAGAAGAGTGAGGAGAAGATACAGAAGAACTTTCAACGCAAGTCGAAGACTGACTTTTGAAAGAGAAGAGTCACCTTATCTTGATGCCAAAGCCAAAGAACAGAATTCAGAAACTCAGTTTTCAGGTTTTTGCTCTCATGGTGGACAATGTGACGACAGTTATGTGACAGAGAAGAAAATGATGCACACTCGAAACCCATGTGAGTTTCCAGCATCACTGACAATGAAATCTCAGCCTGATGAAAGCAGTAAAATTCAGTTGGCACTCCCAAGTGTGATCACTTCTGTGACAAGACCCAAGTTCACTGGCACTGTTTGTGAAAAAGACAACAGTGTTTCAGAATCTATGGAGACAACACATAATGAAGCTACATGCAGAAGAAATGTATTTCAGGCCATAGAGAACTCTAGTCTATCAGTGTTAATTCAAAATCAGCAGAAGGAAGTATGTAAATCTTTGGTTGCAGAGGAATTAATGAAGAATGTAGATTTGAATGCATTCAGCAGTGACAGCATAAAAGAATTTCTTCCCAACACAACTGATCAGTCAGTGAGTAAGGAGAGGAACACTGCTCCTTTTTGTTCAGAAGCACCTTCATCTACAGATCCTGAGAGCGTAACTGGTGATTTCCCTGTCCCCAGCTCTGTGGCACTTCAAAACGCACCTTCTCTGTCAGCCAGCAAGCAGATTAATTTGACAGGTGTCCATAGTTATAGTCAAACAACTCATGTTAAATCCACTTCAGTAAATCTCTCTAACATACCAGCACAAGATGGGACTGTTTCTTGTGTGCCTGTTGGTCAAAGTGCAGGAATTCAAGACGCAAGTATGCTTGCTAGGGGTAGAAGGATCAAGTGTTTCCTCTCTTCATCTGGAAGCGTAAAGTCACTTAGTCTGATTGGAAAATTCCCTTTCATGGGTTCAGTGTCTTTAAAGCAAGGGATTATGAGACCCACACGACTTTGTCTTATGCACAGCTTAACGCCAGTTAAAATGCAATGCATCACTTCTAAAACACGCAAAATGTGGCAGAGAATTGAGAGAAGAGGCATTCCAGGAGACTTGAAGGCAGGAGAAATGAAACAGTGCCACGAGGGCAAAATGAAATGTGCAGACGCCATTAAAACTGGAGCGGCTTCCACTGTACAGGAAAAAGATGTGCACCAAAACAAGTTGAAAGTAGATCTTAAAATTTTGGCCGATATCAAGAAAAGTGTTACAGACTTCTGGAGAAATAAATGTGTGAGAACAACCACTGACCCCAAAACAGGTGAAATGCCAGATCACCGGCAACTTAGCTCTGACAGTGAATCCTTCAGAAATCCTAGATGTTTTCGGGAATTGTACCCTGCTTTAAATATGACTCTGCGAAGATGCAAGAAGACTAACAAAGAGAAAATGACCATGGACACACTTAATAATTATACCAAACCCTGGATAGGCCAGTCTGACACAAGCAGTTGCATAAATGCCAGCAGTAGTGAAAGAAAAAGTTTTCCTGCTCTAACCTTGTCAGATGAGAATGATTTCCATGTGGAACAGATTCCTGAGAAAGAGAGGGAAGCCTGTACAGATCAAGTGAAAGAAACTTGCCAGGGTATTGGAGAACAGAGTGACTTCAGCCCAACAATTTGTCGAGGTAACTTAACTGATGTAGAATCACCTGTGATTCAGACAGAGCCCAAGGAACACCTTGCCACACTACTATCCTCTTCATGTCCATTAAAACTGTCCACTTCCACATACTCTGGCTCAGTCCACACACTGAGAGAGAACTCAGTCAAAACTAAGACAGATGTATGCTCATTGTGGAGAGGAAATAAAGGGGACACTTGCTGTGCCTTGACACACACAACAGTAACCATTGCGTCAAAGTCCCAAGAAGAGAGAGACCGCTATGCCATTCTGTGCCCAAACCAGTCAAATCCAAATGACGTACCTGTAGAAAGACCAGACCCTATACCAACTTCAGGCCCAGAGTTACATGTACTCTCTCATACAGCTAGTGCAGAGCAGCTTAATGTTACAATTAGTCCCCCAAAGCTTGATGCAGTAGCTGATGATATGAATGAGAGCATCACTTCTGAAGGTTTCACAACTCCAAGTCCTGTGCTTTTGTCTCCCATGCTTGTGGTACCGTATAGTTCTGATTGTGCTTCACAGTTTGTATCAGTGTCTAAGGAAACCCCCCTATATGCCAATACCTACCCAGTGGACTCTTTAAACATTTTGGCTGGTATTTGCAATATGGAACGTGCAAGGATAGAAACTGGGAAGGCTTTGTCTCTGAGACCAGTGTCAGACAGAGTGACCGATATGTTTACCATTATCAGATCTCCTAATCTGATGGCAACAAGTAGTCCCAGTAACCAAACGTCTTTGAATGCAAATCCTAGGAGCACCATGGACAAGACAGAACTTGAATGTGGACAGTGTAAAATTGCTGGGAAAAGGACAATCGCCCCAAATCCAGAACTTAGTAGCCGCTCTATTCAAACTGGTAATCGAAATACAGGTTTGATCCAGCAAGATAAAGAGATGATTCTGAACCAAAAAGCTGCTGTGAGCTTAAAAAATGTTCACAGTGATGACGTGTGTATAACAAAAAGCAAGGCAACTACAAGGAGCATACAGCCCAAAAATATGCAATACAACAAATTAATGGCTGAGGGGAAGTATTTTCTCCAGCTTCAGGACAAGAAATCATCAAGAAGTGTAAAAGACAGAGAGGGAATAATCAGTGAAAATATTGAAGAAACAGCTGCCTTGAGAAAATCAGCAAGGAGAACACGCTTCAAAGAACATGGTGGCATGTCATTTGATCAGGTTTCTGCCAGTGAAATAAAAGCTGACAAGATTTCCTTAAGCTGTAAAGCCTCCATCAAGGTGACCAGAATTGACATGGGTGATACAAGATCTGTTATTGTAGAAGAGCCAAGCAAAATTGAAGTAAAGTTATTTAAGAGAAAGGAAGACAAAGAAGCAACATCTTCACCACAGCAAGGCTCGAGTCCAGCAGATAAGCCAAACAGTAACAAAGATACCTGTCTGGCCTCCATCATGCAGTCTTCCGAGTTTAAGAGATGCAGACCTTTGAGAATTTCCCTGAATCGAATTCAGTTCGATATGAACCATAGACAGACCAAAAAAAAGCAAAGCAAAAAGCATGGCTTTGAGGTCTCTCAGAAGGGCAGTCAGAATGCAGCTAGTGGTCAGTTGACAACTTCAGCCAATAGAATTTCCAGCAAGAGAAGACTTAACTTGAAGGAGGCTGTAAGAGGAGAACCATGTAAAAATGACTCAAGGGGAAAGCCTGATCCATGTACCAGCAGGACTAAACTGGATTATGACAGTAATATGGAAAACACTAAATCCTGTGATGCTGAAAGACAGAAAGGAAGATATCAAATTTCCATAGAGGAGTGTAATGATGATGCCTTTGATGGGTCAGTATCACAGGGTAACGGTTCTAAGTGTTTGAAACTGAACACCAATACAAATGCTTCTATAATAAACATGGACAGGGATCCTCTGGTCAAAGAATATCATCAACATAGAACGCAGAAAGTTTTTACAACAGCAAACAAGAATGTTCAAGGTCAGAGCTTTGTGAAAGCCGGTTCCTCTCAGTTCCCTATTCGGGTCATTTCCCAGCCTCTCATTTCTTGCAAGTTTTGTAACAATTACTCAGCCAGGTGGCAACAAAAGGTCAGCTCCCATGTGAGAGAAGCACATCCATTCCGCTGTTACAACTGCTTCAAGACATTCCATACTAAGGTAAGGTGACATTTGCATTGTCTTTTTTTGTGTGGGGGGGGGGGGAGGGGAGGAAGGGGTTTTTCCCACTTTCTCCTAGTGGTAACCACAAGAAATATCAAAAAATTGAGTTTTAGACAAATATTGTATTGAGTTCTGATAAAATGAATGAGTTTTAGATACATTTTACATATATTGGTGATGACAAATATTGAGTCTCTATAAAGAAATTGGCTAGAAAAAACCCTGGGGGAAGGTGTAATTGTTGCTCTATTGTGACTAATCAGTGTGTCATTTTATCACTTATGTGTTATCTAAGTAGTAAATAGTTTGGGCCGCAGTGACTCAATAGGCAAGATACATGATTATCCCGTTCATGGTCAAGTTGTGCTTAGCTTCTGGCTCAAAACGAGGTGACCGTCTTAGTGACCCAGTACTTAAAGTGTCCACCTTGAGGTCAGAAGATCAGGGATCAATCTCCAGTGTGGTCATGCCAAGGATTTTTTGAGATTCGTACTTGTTGCTGCCTCGTTTGGCTCAGTTAGAGATTAGAGCGAGGAAACAGAACAGGTCCGCCTGGCGTCAGTATAGTGTGAGTGGGTGGGGTGTCGTGTCTGGTGTCTCCAGCATGATGTTGCATTGATGGCAGCACTTTAGCAGCATTGCTGGCATAGGCATTTTATATATAGATTCTAAGGACTTCTTCTTGTCATATAACTGAAAACTTGAGCATACAAACATGTTAAAAATTGAGGTTATTGCTACTACTAGGCTTTTTAGGGTTTTAGTGATCTTGAGAAGATTTTCAACATTTCTTTTGGAGGTGATAACTTTCTACTATGTAAGTCTATATGGGCAGATTCTTTTTAATTTGCAGGCAGTAAATTGGTAAAAAACAGTTTTGCTTTAGCATTCTGTAGAACAAGAAAAAAAATTTATTTCCCTGGCTGTGGTTAGGTTTGTGGGTGGCGAGATACGGTAATAAAGCAGTGACTTGAAAACCCTTTCGGTTTCAAAGATGTCACCTCAAGTGCTCAACAATCAGTGCTTTAACTTATTTAACCCAGCGATGACCCTCATATTCATTTATTGTTGTTCAGCACGATACTCAGTCAGTTTTATGAGTGAAGGAGGCTGGGGTGCCTGGGATAAACCATTGAGTTTCCTTCAAGTTACAACAAACTTTCCCACATTTACTTTACTGATAAATGTATATACAGTTGAAGATAAGTGGTCACACCTTCTCTCTGTATGTTATCACATGTATATGAATTCATGTACTGAAAATCTACTGTTAGGGTGTCTCTTTTGAGGATGGTATTACTTAAATGTTTGTGCTTTCCCTTGTGTCTCCTCAGGAGGAAAGGTTGTCTCACAGTAGAGATCACATAACCAAACTCCATCACTGCTCATTATGTAACCGGGCCTTCACGAAGTATCATTATTACACAAGGCATATTAAAGGGCGACCCCACCGGCAGTTCCTTCAGATACAGCAAAACACGTTTAAGCTGATTCGAAGAGCCATGCGTAAACAAATGAGAGGTACATTTGTCTTTGACATTCTTTATAATTCCTTCGGATATGGGTGATAACATCTTAAGTCTTTAAAAGTTATGCCTATGTTTCAGTTAATATTAAAACTGTTACATGGTTTACAGGATTTTCTGTTTTCACTTTTTACTCTTAAATGGGAGGTCAATAATAAATATGTGACATCCTGGTTTATCTTTGGCATCTTGATCATAGGTAATATGTGTATTAATTCTTCACTTTTCTCATTAATTTTGATTAAGCAGTGCTCAAAGATGCCGAAAGATGCAGCAATGTGTTGGCCTTGGATAACCAACCGTTCCATGAAACTAAAATTCTTCCTGGAAAGGATGATCCCAAACAAGATTCAGCCATTGAACACTTTTATCATGAAAATAAGGAATTCAAACGTCAGATGGCAAACTTTGAGGAAAAGGAGCTGAGTAAGATGATAACTGTAGCTGTGGCTCAGATGTGTGGTAGTGGGACACAGACCCAACTGGAGCTGAGCAAGGACACGGAGGCAGAGGATTACGATTGGTGTGGGGCACCAGTACTGGCTCTGCCTGCGCCAGCAACATCAGATACCATCTCCCATTCTGCACCATCGCAGTGTGCTGAGACAGTGTACTCTGTGTCCAACACACCACCATCAAGATGTAATGACACCATTTCCCACTCTGCACCCTCAAGGCATGTGGAGGTGTCGTCTGCATCATCAGCATCACCATATGTAGTGTCCCAGGCTGAGCACACATACTCCTCAACATTCACCCTAAGCCAGGATGATGATGCATTCCTCACCAGTCTTCTGGATGTGGGAGATGTAAACAAGGACAAGACCCAAGATCCCACCACTAGCAACCCAGCACCTGTAGCCGACAGCCTGATGCCCCACTGTAACTGGATGACTCAGTCAGTGGATGTGATACAGAGGGCAGATGATTTCATCTCTGAGCTGAGTGACAACTCGCCAGGGTGGACACTTCCTAGAATCAATCTTGAAGACCATTCCCAGACAACCACCACCACCAAATCCAGACAGGATATTGACTTAACCTCTCTGATGAGAGATCTTCCGGACGTCACAAACAGTGTTTCTGAAGCTACCATTGTGGATGCGGACTCGCTGAAGAATGCAGACCTGAGTGTCGATGAGAACCTTCTGCTACTCTTGTAAGCCAAGTGACAGTGGTGCAGAGCAAGCTGTCTTAAACGCTTACACAATAAGCCATCTCTTGCTGGTTAGAGATTGGCTTGTGTTTTGTGTTAACTAGTATAAAAGTCCATTTGAATACCAGTATAACTTCTGATGTGGAATGTGAAGGTTACTGAAAGTGATGTACATGTCTATGTGCAATTCTGTCAAATGTATTTTGAATTGTACTCATTTTTCCATCTGCCATCTCCCGATGTATTATTGATCATTGCACACAAACATGTCCCATAGCTCAAGTTAATCACCCAGTAATCTAAAACCCTGATACTGCTACCTATCAGTTCTGTATCAGTTTGTGAGTATAGAACTTGATACGTCATTGATTGTAACACATGTATGATGCACACATCTACATATGTGCAGTGGACAGGTTTCTCTTGTATAATTTATGAAACAAAACGCCTGTGCAAAAGTCTTGGAGCAAATCCTTGCCTTTGCCAATACAACAGAATTCTTTAACCATTTGTGTTTTGGCTAAAGATAATTGTCAAGATTTAGAGGATTTAACCTGGACATGTTGAAATAAGGCTTTAATACAGCCTACAGGACATCTGTTACTACATCAATGCAAGTTACATCTACATGTACATTCCTGAATGGATTCCCTTTTTGTTATGTGCAGTACATGTTTTTGATGTATTTTTGGGTGGATATTCATGTAATTCACCTGAACATGTGGAGATACTCTTCCTGTTTTGTGTTCATGCTGCACAGTACAGCCAACATATAATAAAACATATTAAATGTGCTGTAATAGTATAGCAAGATTAAAATGTGCTTACATGTGAGTTCGTAGCAGTTGTAATCTAAGTCATAACTCTGCTATAATGTCAAATGGTGCTGATTTTTTAGATGCCATATATAAGCAAGAGCTTTATTTTATTCTTATACACAAGCTCTACTTCAAGTCACATTATTCAGAAATTTTTGGAAGTGAAATGGTGGGCAAGCCACTCACATGCTTGCATTACGTGTGACCTTGCTCTTTTTGTGACATCATGACAACTGTTGGGAACCAATTTACATAAAATTTTTAGACCATAGATACATTCAGTTATTTCTTTTTCTACAACCTTTCTGTTTTTCTTTTGAAAAGTGGTTATTGTTTGTATTTTTTTCATAAAGTAGTATTGCAGCTAGTTTTGCAAGTACATATAGTTTTAAGTTTAGCTGTTACTTTACACGGTGATTAGTTCCAACTGGGGACAGAAAGATGTTCCTATAGTTGCAGTCTTAAGAACATTTATCAGCAATTTACCAATATGTATGTACAAGAAGAATTGTTTCCCAGCAGTGCAGATATTTTTAACGTAATGTTGAAATGATTCACAAAGTCTTAAGCAATTTAGCCAATTGAAATTTTATACTGTTTGACTTAAATCATAACTGATACATTATTATTGTTATTTTTTTAATGAGAATTGCCAACAAAATGTAAATTGCAATTTATCAAACGTTTCAGCAGAACTATCTTTTCCTTATAGTCTGAAGATACTTGAGCACAGGTTTGCTTTTGGTACGCTCAGAAATGAAGCATTCATTTAAGGCTGCAAGAAAAAAAACTTGCCAAAGGCATAATGGCAGAATAAAAGTTTTATTACCATTTTACCTAAGTGTAGTGTTTTATATTCACTTCTGAGCAATGTCACTATTTTATTTGGATGGCTGTATATATCAACAGAAGAGCAACTTTTTTTCTCGAGATTGGTTAACAGACCAATTGCTAAACTGACCTACTGGTAATTCCTCTCTGCAATACTCGGTGAATAAAGCTACAGTACTGTTGCTCTCAGATTGCTCTACTTTGTCACTGTTGTTACAGAGCAAACTTTCATAAAACTTTCTAAATCCACTTTTCATAAATTTTCTTGTAAATAGTGTCATCTTATGGCGCTTTGACTCAGATGATGCTATGAATGGAGAAAAGTTGGAAGAAATTTGTGTGAACAGAGCTGTGGGAATGTAGCCCAAGTATCTCGGCAGTCGACGCTTCCCCTACAAGCTGAAACACCAGAGAAACAATTCTGAGACGGAGTCTACTAAATCATGACAAATTACATCTCTTCAGGGCGACAGATTATTTACCTGTATGCTCAAGGTCATTGAGCTGGACAGTCGTGAGGCAATTTCGCTTCTTTTCCTTGTTTCCTCTCATAACGTTTGTTTCCTCTCCTCACTGAAAGTGGTCTCAGCTGAGAGCCTCTTTCCTACTCAGACTGGTTTCCTATATCGTTACAAATCAAAACTGCAGAGCTATAGTTCAATCCAAAGTGGTAACTTATTTTGACTTTCTCAACTGGAGTGCAATACAGTACTAAGGCAGTCAGAAGAAAAGCATAGCAAAACTTTGCCAAGCACATAAAAAGCCTGTTGAAATCCATTCAAAGCAACAACAGCTGGATTTAATTCTCTGGTCAGAAGCTGATTGTCTACGGAACAAAACTTTGGCTGATAACAAGGGAGTCAACTTGACAAAGATTCGGGTACCTTGTTCAATTCCCTGCATACCAAGCAACTATACAGGTAGTGTAATACTGCTCTGTTGACGTGTTTGTGTGTCTTTGCAAATGCCTAGCCAAGGTAGTTTCCTTTGATGGGGAGATTGGCCTGAGGAAATTCATGCAAGGTTTCTTTGAACACTGAAGCCGAAGAACAACAAAAGCTTGAATGTATGATTATGAGATAAAGATTTTATTAAAAAAAAATTAATATTTGACACAAATATATGGTGCTACATACACATATACAGAGATGAAAAGATTTTACTGTTTATTTTCAGGATGTATCACAGACCAAGTATACATTTATTTTCAAAACACTATAACAACATGTAAAGAGTTTAAAAACTTCTCATCTTGGACGGCAATTAGCACTTCACAAATGTGAGCCACTTGATCTTTAATCCAGGACGGCAAAACAGTTGTGCATTAACACAAACTGTTAACATACCATCATAATACTTCATAAATTAAAATAACTAGGTTCTTGAAATACTCCTGAAACCTACAGATATATGCAAAGCATAGGTATAGCAAATTAGCTTTCAACAACTGATGCAAGATCATAATTCCCCATAACTATAAAGAGAGAAGGCAAATGGGATTCATACAATGCAATTGAAGTGGTGCAGGGGCCAACTTTATGAATCTCAAAGCTTGAAACTTTCAAAAACTATTTCAGGCTCAGGAAAGGAAAGAATACCTCCTTTTTTCAGCACAAGAATCAATGTTCTTGACTAGGTCATCCGTATGTATACAGGCACGAAAATATCAACTGATCATGATGAATCAATTTGGTAATCAAATAAAACCTATCTATGACCCATTCCTAAAATCCTTACTTGACCCATTGAGAATCTGGTATGTAAAGAGAGGTCCAAAAGGAACTACACCATAATGACATTTGTCTTCTAAAATATAAAGCTTACTGGTTTGAAAAGTTTGACAAACAGTTTTTGTTCTGGCCTGAGTGAGTAATAATGAGAAATACACGTGGAGCTAAAACAAGGTCTATGTATTGTCCACATTAGACCAACCTATATGTACATGTACATACAACACTGATTACTATACCAGTTACCCAAGTCAGGCTCTAACAAACACCTCGGGTTAAAAATGTACTCTGTAGCTAGAAAACCAGTCATGGTACTGTATGAAACCTGTAAACTGAGCAGCACCCATTGTATTAAAAGCCACACATCTGGTATGATATGCATGCAACAAATAAATATATATACCTACTATACTGAATCAGATTACCCATGTGGGACCATGTCTGTAGTTGAGAAGGCTGTAGAGCTAGTTAGTGTCTGTACAGAAGTAGGGGTATGTCCAGGAGCAGTAAGGCATAGCAGGGTGTGCGAGATTCCTTCCACAGCTTCAACCATACGTAGAATCCACCTGCATCTCCTTCTCTACAGACTCCAGTGCATCCAGACACTCCACGGTAACATTGAGAAACCCAATCACCGTCTTTTCATCCACGATGTCAAACACTGACAACAGACACATAAGCAACCTATACATTTGGGTCTTGACCGACTTGATGACCTTCAAGGGTTACATGGACCCAAGGGTAATGTATCATTTAGTTATGTGATTATTTGCAGACAAAAGCAATGCCTACACCACAAGTCAAACGGCTAACATTTACTAGAGTTGCTGCACGTCTTCTTGTAAAATTCAGCTCTTTACGTAACTTAAATGTATCTTGGCAGGTGATAATACTGTACATCAAAATCACCCTCATCCATGCTACTAAGCATACCAGTACAGTGCTTGCCAACACTGATGCCAGGTTTGGTATGGCAACATAAGCTCCTACTTTCTTAAAGTGAACAAGTTAAAAATAGGCAATTTTTAAGACATATCTGGTACTTCAGAATTATGGGTACAGACAATCAGTCCTTTCATCCATACCTACCTTTGATATCCTCGTCCTTGATGTCTCGATGCTGATGTAAAATGTCCCTGACACTGACAAAGGCCACGCCTACATCCTCACACTCCGCATCCTGATTATCCTCCGGCGGCTCACTGACCACAGTGAACCGTATCCTGGGCAACACAACAGCAACAACAACAACATTCAGATGTACTTGACTGATGTTACATGTATGTGTATATCCTCTATGCGTGTTCTTGAGTTTTCCACTTGTACAACTACGTTCAGCTTCGTGTGTGAAGAAAGATGGGGTGCCCACAGTAAACAAACTTCTTTCCTAAGATACCTGACCAACATTCCTGATCAAGCTGAAATACTGAGAGTTTACTGGTAACGGGGCCTGTGAGTCAGGGCAAGACCAAGGCCTTAACTGACTGAGATCCTGCATTTCAGACTTAAGGTAATGTACCAGAACTGACAGCATAATTAAATGTTCCTAATGTAATCACAGCATTGTGCTCAATTAAATAAATCAATCAATAACGGCAATCAGAGTATCTTGCAGGTCGACAGTGTACACTTGTTCACACCAGACATCAGAAACGATTTGGGCAAATTATCTTGCTCAGGAAATCAGGAAAAGATCCATGTATTTGAACTCAAAACGACTGTATACTGCCATGTCCAAATTGTATTTAAAAGCAATTTTGTTCCACTGAATGGCACTGTTTACACTGGGTCACAATTTGTGTGTGAGCACTCAATTCATCTTGGCCAAAACACTACATATTCACACTTGTGGCAGCATCCATCTTGGATCAGGTGATTTTCACACTTTCAAAAGAGCAGTACTTTAAATCACTTTGTGAGTTAACGACCTAAAGTGCATCAGAATAGCTTTGTGTGAATGGGTTCTCCCACAGCAATTAAAATTCTGATTACAAGACAATTCTGATATACTTCAAAGCCATTTGGAATACATCTGGAGTTTTTCCCCAAGGTCTCAACTAAGAGGCCACAATGCATGGCCTTCGACTGTAATACAGTTGACCTGGCACACACAAAAGTCTCACCTGAAGAGCATATGGTACGGATGACACAACACTGTTTGCCATTTCTCTAAAATGGCATATCCCATGTCCCCATAAAACTTCCAGATTAAAAGGTGATTCATAGAGTTGCCAAGCAGGTCATAAAGATATGACCACATCTGTTCTGCATAGATCCCTCTTTTGAAATAACTTATTACTTATACTTATACTATTTGTTGTCTTTTCTTTTAAGGCTGCATCACAACTATGTGAGATCTGGGGAATGTGATTTGGAACTGATTTCAGTCTGAAGACAGCTTCAGGAAGTGAGAGTTGTGAGAACTACGCACCTGCCCTGGTCTGGATCATCAGGCAGTAACATGCTGGCCAGATACTGGCGCCTCTGGTAGTTCCTCTCCAGGTCAACAGGGAATGCTACAACAACAATGTATCATACTGATGAAATGTCTGATCATTTACAGCTACGGTCAATGTGTCTGATCGGTCAGCATTTCCACCCCAAATAAGCCAGTTCCAAGTTGAGTAAGAACACACCATTCTCTGCTGTTATGCTGCTGTATTTGGGAACTATGTATACCTTCACTTTACGAGCACAACCATACAATAACAGTAACATATCACAGAAAAGAAAAACAGAGCAAGTCGCTTTGGTCGAGTTCTTTCAGGTGGGCAATGAATTGCAGGTATCAGAATTTTGGAACACAAGGATATCAAAAACATCACATGATATCACATAAGGTCCTAGCCTATGTCAACTCACATCTCAAATTTCATGTCAACCTGACGACACGCCAAGATTATTCACACAGGTCCTCATCAGATTAAAGTCTTTTTTTCACTTTATTTCTCTTGTCCATTCAATATGCCTTTCCTGTACTTCATCCTAATGAGTTCCAGCTACAGTGCAGAGATCATCATATACATGTTTGTGCCAGATTCTCACAGTTTGTATAACTCTTTTGACTTACACTTCATGAACAGAGGACACCCAAATTGTGGTCATAGTTAATGAAGAGTAATATACCTAGTCTTTCTCCTTTTTTTTTATTTCACCGACTAAAAGGTCAGAGGTATGTTGAGCCTTACTCTTGCTGAAGTTGAAGGTGAGTGACTGGTGGGAGTTCTTTGGCTTGGGCAGGGAGAAGGGTGTCTCTAGTTCCTGTGGGGGTAACCCCAGGAACTTGTACTCCACAAACAGTTGCTGTATTTGGTCATTCTCCATGACTGGGGAGTCGTCCTCTAGCGACAGCCGAGACACCACGATTGTCACATTGTTACCCTGTCAAAAACACCAGTCAACAGTTTGAGTCATGCATCACAACAAAACCACACTCACAAAAAAATGGAAAAAATCATTCAGTCATTCAGAGTTTTTCTCCTCCACCTGATAAACAGAAAAGTAAAACAATACTTTTTGCCACAAAGAATATTTCACGCATGATAAGTAGAAGACTATATTAATCTTTAAGGAGATAAATTAAATTTAAAAATATAGACAAAATGTGTGATAGCTTGGACATCTGTCTGAATACAGGGCTGAATGTACCAGCAAGGTGCATACACTGACCAGTCTGAGGGTCAGGCTCTTCCTGATGTCCCCTTCAGGCTCCATGACCACCCCCTCACTGTCAGATTCCATCTCGGGCTTCCTCGGAAGACTCTGAGTCATGTCCTCAGCTACTTCCTCCTCAATCTCCTCCTCCACTGACTCTACACAGCAAAAACATCAACAGTCAGAGATTCTGTACAGCAAAAACATCAACATGAAAAGTCTGTGCACAGTAAAAACATCAACAGTCAGAGCGTGCAAACATCCAACACATCAACAGAGTCTCTGCACACAAATGGCGATAAAACATCAACAGACAGAGTCTGTGCACACCCAACACGTCAACAGAGTCTCTGCATATAGATGGTGTGTCTTTTCACAGCCAAAACATCAACATTCTGCGTTTCTACACACAGCTAGAACACCCAAACTTAGCCTGCCCGTACCATAGGCCTGTAATCCCTAACTATGAGCAGCGGCCTGTTCAACACATTGGAGGCCGAGGCGGATAGCACGATCGTGCAACGTTATGGCCCAGGAGCCTCTCACCAATGCGGTGGCTCTGAGTTCAGATCATGCTGGCTTCCTCTCTGGTCGTGTGTGAGAAGGTCAACAGCAACCTGGGAATGGTCGTCTTATTTTGGATAGTATGAGGTCTTCAACATGTGATAATGTGACATAATGATTCCCCACAATTATCTCCCTTATTGGAGGTCATAAGCCCTAAAACCGTCTAATGTTACACCTGTAATACTGCAAAAACAATATCACGTACTTGCTAAACAGAATCAGCAAATGTGTTACATGCACACGACTGTTCTCCAACTGAAGGGTTTTACCAATTCAGACTTGCTGTATTTGCCCTAAAAATTGGCCTCAAAAATGCATTTTTCAAAGAACATAAATGAAATGATAATTAGAACTGGATCTACAACTTTCAGTTTTCCAGCAGGCTTTCATCATCTCAGTATCAAACAAAATGAACAACTTTTGTGGTGGGCAACATTTCAGATGTTTAGTCAGCAACATTTTTTATCTGAGGTTAAAATCTCTACATGACTCTATTGACAGGACTCAATAGATGTTCCCTTTTTTATTTACATGTATTTGCTTATTTCCCTGGTGTTCACCATCTCACTCAAGACTTCATCCGGGCTACAACTGCTGTCAGTTTCTTGGGGGGAGGAAATTGGAGCACTATGAGTGAACCACAGTCAATTGGCAAGTAACTGACAAACTTTACAACATGTCATCCATGAGAGCCTTTGCTCATCTAGAGTTCTAGGAACTGCTCTCAGGCTACATGATTTTAGGAAAAGTTACTAAGTAGTTGATGAGATAAATGTACATTGTAGTAATTAATCCAAGGCTGGATTTCATGTAGTTACCCTCAGCTTCATCCCCAAACATCGTGTCCTCTGCTTTGCTCACTCCATTCTGAAGATAAAAACACCTTATAAATTACACATCACCAAAAACAAGTGAACAGAAATCGTGAAATCCTTCCCTGGACCTCCACTGTACATCCTGACCATAGGCATGTGCAGTGGTATACCTAAGAGTTACCCGAAGCACTCCTACATGTACAGGGCATGTCAGTTCTGTGCACTTCTATAGTGACGTGTGGTCAAGACCATACAGATTATAGTAATGGAACAACTTTGCATTGTATTTCCCAAAGATGAGTTTCAGCGCTATCATATATATCATATATACAGTGTACGGCCCTTTTGGGCAGCAAAATGTCGAAAACACCACATGTACGATGTCTATGAGTGAACATTCCATGGATAGTTGGGGTCTACAAAACAGAAGATCCTGTCTTAAATACCAAGACAATTTGATGTCATTTAGAGAATGGGGGGACTTACCGCTCTGGGGGTGCGTTCAGAATCTGAAACAAATAATTCAAGGGTTAGAGTGAGAGAAGCAAAAGTGAAACACAGTAAACTAGAGGAGGAAGGGGGCCAGTTTGGGCTGGACAACTCAGCCAAGTCAGGTTTAAACTTCATCATATAATGCTTACTGCTTTTTCCTGTATGAATAGACTTTTCAAAAGATGTACGTCTCAACAGATGTCCACAAATTCAACATTTCCAATCCACAAGGAAATATTACACCTGTTCTTCATACATGTACTTTGACTGCAATCGCAAAAGTTTTTATCAGCACTTAGACACACCAGCTTCAAATTGAGGACAACAACCTTAATAAACATAACTCATGAAATTCACCGAATGATTTGACAAGTCAACAGATACATTACATATGCACCTGATAAATGTTAACAGCAATGTTAATAAACAGCACACCAAATCAAAGCGTGTAGTAACAGAAGTAAACAAAATTGACCAGAAAGGCTGCAAATGATTTGGTGAATGATGAAACTTCAGCACTGTGGTAATCCAGTATTCCTGTAAGGTAAATCTATAGCTACTGAAATGAGACAAAGTCACAAATTCCACTGATACAAATACTGAACCTGTCAGTACAAGGCAGTGATTTGTGCAAAACGAACAGGTACTGTGGTATAAATGTCACAATGAACATTGAAAACAAATCTACAGTATTCCTATGTTCACACTTTGCACTTAAATTCAACCGCGGCCCGAACCAAATTCGTCAGCAGTAATGTTTTTGGAGTGATTCATTCACACACAGGAAATCAGGAGCATGGATTTGCTTTCCTAAGTAAATTTATTTTGTTCAAGTAAAAGACAGCTCATGGCTGAGATACTGTCTATGAAAAAAGATTACAAAATTCTCTTTTAAATACAAAAAACTATTTGAAATTGTATTCCTTCATTGCTGAATAATCTTTGTTTGAAGTATGGAGTATTTTGCTGCCGACAGGATATCAAGGTGCCCAGGCTATTAAGCTTATGAGAGACTGACCAATCACAGAGTGAGGAGATATCAGCTGTTTATAAGGTGTGACATATATGTTCTGAGTTTTAATTATAACTAGTACAGATGTGAACAACACTGCAAATCCTTTCCAGGCCAATGTTATGACGATAGTAAGTTTCTACATGTAGATCATTTCACTTTGACATATTATATATTATATTATATATTTACATCTACACTTAAGTTTCAACCACAACCCTAATAGCATACCACAGTCTCAGGTTATATGAATGTACCACATTGGAACAATTATGTTAGCTGACAGAGCACGGTCAAATGTCAATTTCTACTGTCGTAATGGCTGTTCGAAAGAAAAAAAATACTTTAATGTAATAAACATAATATTGCCTGGCCTTTTTGGCAAAGGGAACTTAGAACATGAGCTGTCTTTCACTTTAATAAACTAGTCGTTGTTCAGTTTAACAATTCAAGATAATTCAGACAGAATTCAGACAATTCAAGAAGTATTCAACATGCAATTAGAAACTTTCCGAGGAGATTACGCAGTATGTTTTTTTTGTTTTGATGTTAATAAGCCACATAGCTGTTTTGAGTTGCGCATCACTGTGCATGAGCACGATGTGTCATACATCAAACAAAAGCACATGGCCATTCATGTCTACCTCTTAATATTACAGATTTCGGCAACAGCCCAGTTTAGAGCTCACTTCTAATTCTGATTTTCAGAGAGTTTTCCACTTGGAACAGCCCTAGAGCCAATGCATAATCTCAAATGTCACAGACACATAAAATGCACAAAATGAGCAGGACTGTGTGTGACTGCCTACAGTTGCAACACCTTCAACACAGCCACAAGAGTCTGTTTATCTATCAGCTAAGGAAGTCCGGTCATGCACAGGCTATCTAGCTTATTAACGCGCCTACCAGTTTATACTGTGTCCAGTTTTGGACGCAAGACAAAGCAGCTAGCCCATTAAATGCAATACATGTAATCAAGTGACCGTTTTCATGTCTGACATACTGGCTAATCTCATCCCTCACATCCATCCTTTTTCTTTCATCTTTGTCATTGCAGTCTTTAATAACGAACGACAGTTTATTCTTGTCCACTTCATGAATCAGCAATTCAATGTGATTTGTACCCGTTGCCACGTTTAAATGTTCAACTATGCTGATTGATCAAGTCTGAAAATCTGGAAAAAGAGTTCTGCGCACCATCTGTCCGAATGTGTGGCCTGACACGAATTCAGCTCCTGTGTATCCGAATGGTTGTACATTTTGCAACTACACCTATTTTCCACAACATCGAAATGGAATTCCTTATGGCCCCCACACCCTTCTTCATGCCTAGTGTGAACACAGCTTACCACTCAACAACAATATTAAGCCATGTAACATTGGTAAACAAATCCTGTGTTTTACAAGGCAAAACAGAGGGGCCATATCAGCTTATCACACTGACTGTATTACAATAGAAGTGTTTTCAAACAAAAGTTTAAGAGGGAGAAGAATGTTTGCTATAGACACACACAAAACCTTTGACTACCTGACTCTTCCTTTGGTGCACTCTCGGAAGGTGAGACCCCCTCATGCAGAACCTCTTCCACAGCAGCCTCAGCTACTGTAAATACAGATGCATGCCACATGCAGGTCAAAGACTAATTTCAAACACAAACACTATCACCACTGGACAATTAACATCATGTACAACAGCACACACATAAACAGGTTTGACTAAAAGTTACAAGGTACATGTATCAAGCAAATGATAACTTGCACTGCATGAAGATAGGAACAGTGTTCAGAATTTCTTGAACATGAATGCTTGTAACTGTGCATTCAATGACAAAGAAAGTGTATGTGTGCATGTACACAGAAGACTTCAGGAATTGTTAACAAAATGTTAAACATTTACTATCACCCTGCATAAATATAACAAAGTCCATGGGTACACAGAAGGACTAAGTATAGGAAATAAGACTGACTGTTACAGTCGCATATACATGCATTGGACACCTGGAAAAGTACACTGTATACATTTCTCAACCATATTTACTGACGCAACCTGAAGATAATGGATAGGGTATAAAACAATATTGATGTAGATCACAATTTTCACAATAAAAAAGATTAGCTGTGCAAAGTATTAACAAAAAGTGACTGATGTGTATGAGGGCACAAATATTTTTAAAAAGGGGAAAATAAAGTTATTAGCAGAACCAGAAGAAAAAATGAAATGCTGGAAGACAGAAAATAATAATCATACAGTGCAACTGTGCAAAAGAGGTACTAGATTAATACATGTATTTCAAATCCATTTAAAACTTTCCAGGAAACACAAATCAGTGAAGTATCATGATCACATTTTTACAAGAGGAAAAAAGAAAAGCTTTAGCAATATTTAGAAATGCTTCAAATCTGCAAGAAACAAAACAGCAAATAAGGGCAGAAAACAAAGAAACAATTCAGAAATCTGTGAGTCTACAGACTGTAAAGGTGAATTTAAAGGAGAAAGTGCATAGGTCAGAGGTCACACACTGCTACCTTCATCAATAGCATTCCCCTGTAACTCAGATTCTGATTCTTCAGCTGGATCCAGACTCTCCTCTACTGGAGACATCTCTTCACTACCAGCATCTCCTACCGACAGGACACAGGTATAGGAGTACATGCAACAATACTACTTTTGTATTAGCATCAGACATTCTCCCAAACTGGAGACAAATCTTCATGACCAACCTCTCCCACAGCCAGGGTCGACACAGGAGAACATACAATAGCAGTACAATCCCCTAATAACTATATAGCATTCTCTACAAAGGATATATATGTGGATAGGAGAACATGCAATGACAATGTGACGTACACACTCTCCTTGTCTGGGGACATCTCTTCATCACCATCACTTAAGGCATATTCTGTCATGCAACCTATCAGCCTTATATAATTTACTTGCTCTTATTCAAAGAAATGGAAACTCTCAGATCATGTTGACTATCAAAAACTGAAACCAGAATCCCTGATAAGACAGTAACTCTGCTGGTTGGGACAAAATTGGGTCAATTACAAAATTAAAACTGTTATCCAACAATGTTACCAGGGTACAAACTATAGTCCTTTCATGATAATTCTAAGAGCATCTATTATTGCATATTCTGTCATGCAACCAATCAGCCTTATCAAATGCTATTATTACACGGGTTTAAACCTAAACTTACTTTCAGATCTGTATTGTTTACAGCAGATATACACAGGTGGATCAGTACTATTTTAGAATATGACATATTTCTTCTAATTCCTTGAAAAATGCTTTAAGTAGCTGTAGCCTGAATGACCCACACAAAAACAACAAAATATTCCTGCACGCGGAGGAGAAAAAAAATGATAAAAATGATTTAATGTTAAATTCATTTTACTCAATTCTTACATCACATTTCCTCACCACAACACTTTCTAAAAAGAATATGTAGCAAAACTGGACACCCAAAATGTAAAATCATCTTTAGAACACAATCTCTTTTTCACAATCCGCAATTTTCAGCATAACAGCTGTATCTCTTTTCTATCATGTCACCTCCAAATAATGGAAACACTGCACTTGTTTGGACTTTGATCGTAATTTGTGTCAAAAGTGTACATCACAGGAAATAGATAAGATCTGACCTGTTACCATCAAACTACGCCAGGTAGCATAGTTAAAATATTTAAATTCAAAAACTTTTGATCACGTGACATTTTAGTAATCAGTGCATTTCAGTGAGTGCAGATGTGAAAACAATTTTTGTGCATTTAACTTTCCCTAAGAAGCTTTTATCTGTATGATAAATTTCAGTTCAATCGCATACACCGTACTCGAGAAAATGACGTGAAGACGTTCTACTGATGGTAATATGGTGTTCAAAGTAGGTCAGGTTGAACAATAAAAATTGTGGCGAAAAATTTTCTATGTAAAAATGATAAGAAATAGATTGGATTTGAACCTCAGAGTGTTAGGACTAGTCTGCAATGCCTAGTAATTTAATGATACTTGAAAAGAAAGAGAGAGAATTTAACTGGATTTGAACCCATAAAGACAGCTACGTGTGGGTACAATGCAAGCCTGCATTCCGTGAAAGCTGTATGACCCTTCAGTAAATACCTTTGTCCAATATTGACAACATGGACAACACGGTCATACCATTTCATCCAAAGAAGTGTTTTGAAAAATGTCAGGCACCTATCTGCAGGCTACTAATGTTGACTAGGGCCTTGGTGAAAGCCAGTGAAAAGAAACTAAACAGATATCAGGACTGGGGAACATGAAGGGAGAGATTGTGCTTTGATCTAATCCTCCCAGCCAATCCTCCCATCTGGCCAGCCAAAACATAGTAAAGGCTTTGATGAAGTGTTGCAGAAAGCTCCTACAGTGTGTTATTTAAATGTGAGAATTTTTGTTTAGTTTCTTAGTAAAAACTTGAAAACTATACAATGCCAGAAAGTAACAGGAGAGTTTCGAGTTCAAACTCTTTTGTCGCAGAAGGTAAAAAGAGTTCAACTGTGACATGTGACTTGTCAAAAGTGTCAGGCAATTTTGTTGATTTTAATTTACCGTGTTAGGGGGCACAAACGGCCTTTCCTTCAATCAAGAGCATCTTAAATTAAAAAACTTCCACCTCCTTTATCCTCCTTATCTTATGTCTAGTCTATATAACTTTTTCTGAAACTTTTCGTAGACGCCCATGTTATAGTAAATGTAATCAGAAATGGTTCCCTAACATTTTTGACAGGTTACATGGTACAGTAGGGCTTTTCCTGCCTTTAGCGATAAAAGAGTTCGAACTTGAAACTCCCCTATTCTTGCAGATTTGTAATCCTGACATCATGGAGAACCAGCTAGTGTGTTTGTTTTATCATTTTAAGCAGTATTTAGATGTGACGTAATTTTCACCTACCTTAAAAGGTCAATTACAAACAAGCAATCATCGAAATGGAAAACGCATACTATGAATTATACATCTTACTGTAGTCTAACCTTTAACCAAGTTTCGTTAATATCGTACAAAAACTGTAAGAATAGTAGCGTTTTAAAGGAAATGTTGACACAAAGACACAGAAGGACAAACGATCAACAAAATGGAAAACTGATGCCAAGAATTATATATCTTGTTGCAGTCTACAAGTGAACTATGTTTTCTTGAAAATTGTAGGAGATGTAGCCTTTTCAAAATGTTAACATATTCTGGATAAACAGACAGACAGACAGACGGAGAACCAATAAATGAAATGGAAAATGGATATCACCAATCATGTATCTTGATGTCATCTGCACTGGACCCAAGTTTTGTTCAAATCGGACAAAAACTACGAGAAGTAGCATTTTGAAGGATAAATTAACAGACAGAGAGAAAGACAAACGCCATACAGCCTGCTAATACATAAAATCTTTTGGTCTTCAACCAGGAGAGCTAAAAAGGATTTTTAAACATTTTTGTTGATCTTCCACATGATATTCTGTGATTTTATGCAGTGATAAACTATTCACTTAGCACAGAATGTACAAAAAAACAAACCTATACCACTAATTTTAGAACCTTCTAGTTTCTTGATATTGCCAAAAAAAAAAAACAAAAGAAAAAGCTATAGAGACTGTAGACAATCAATTGAGTTCTATTTCCTGTATAGCTGATTTGAGAGTTTCCGTTTCTTTTAGCAAGAGGTGATGACAAATTGCTTATCAGGATAATTGATTCGTAGAGGTAACACATGGTAATGTGAGGGAACTGACCTGATGACGTTTGATCCTGGACTGTTGAGGCTGTGACGGACAGCTCAGGTAACACTGCAGACACTGCGTCAGACACCGCATCATTTACCATCCCCACCCCTGATTTCCCCTCAGACTGGTCCAACACCCCACCTGTGCTCTTCTTCCGAGGGGCTGGAACGCGAGGCTTGGGGAACAACTGATACAAGAACACACACAGATACAGGCACCATACATCAAAGGACCATATCACATATAACAGAAAAAACAACATTTACTTTTGTTGTTTTCAGGAGGCTAAAATAATTCAACAGCAGTATCAGGAATGACTGGGAGGGAAGAATAATTTTTATGCAACATTTTTTTCGGTCATGAGAGGACTTAAATCCCACTGGATTTTCTGGATCCCAGCAGTTGATTCCACAAAACCACTGCTGATTTAAGTTACAATCTGAAAAATGTTTTGTATATTTGGCCTCCAGAAATTAAAAATTTGGCTATCTTAATAATGTTATCTTAACACAAATGTGTTCAAAATTCAACTTCCAGAACCAAAATATAAGCACGGTGACAAGGTTTTAAAGTTTGATTTTTGGGATACAATCATGCAATGTGAAAGCTTGCTTTTCCACAAGAATTTTCGTCCAAATCATAGGATTTACAAGTGCACACGAGTCCATCTGGCATTTTCATCTTACATGAATTTCACACCAGAATTCTAGTTCTATTGGTCTACAGTTAAGGTTGCTCACCTCCTTGGAAGGTCCTGTTGCAGCCACAGCTGCTTTCTGAGCAGTTACCTCCCCTTCTCCATTATGCACCTTGACCAAGGGTGTGGAGGTGGCTGATGGCCCCTTCATGCCCGACCGAGTACCACCCCTGGGCTTAGCCTGAGGGGTCAGGGACTTGGGGGAGCTCAGGGACTCACCAGGCATCGTTGGCAGTTTTTCTGGGACATCCTGAGGGGCAGCAGCCATCTGTTAACAATCAAGGAACACAATGCATTTAACACTGATTTAAACACTGAAGTGAAAATAGGAGCAATACACAGGTTTTGAGATACAAGGTTACAACAACAGGTGGACGTGCCTTTGTGATGTGACAATGTCGCTTTTTGGCACAGCAGGGCTAATCTGCCAATTTTAAAATTTGTGCAACAATTACTGAAAACTAATGATATTCTGCTTCTAGTCTACCTTAAAAACAAATAATATTGAAAGATAACCACTGTTCCATTGGTGCTGTGGTTACTCACCTCACACCGCGCCTGGCTGCTCACCTGTGCTGGAGTATGTGTGGCTGCTCTAGGCAGGAGGTACAAGTACTGCCACCCCACCTGCACCTACATGTCCTGCCGGCACCTCACCTCACACCCCCCAAACACTGTCCCTGATCGATCACCTATGCTAGGGTACATGTGGATGCCCCCGGAGGGAGGTATGAGTATTGCCACCTCAATTGCACCTCCAGTCAAACGTAGGCTGCCCTCACCTCACTTAACCCCACACTTCCCTAATCACTCACCTGTGCCAGAGTATGTGTGGCTGCTCCAGGAGGGAGGTACAAGTCCTGCCATCAACCGCACCTCCCCTGTTCCACATGTGCTGTTGTCACCTCACTTAATCCCACACTCCCCTAACACAGTCCCTGATTAATCGCCTATGCTTGAGTACGTGTGGCTGCTCTAGGCAAGAGGTACAAGTCCTGCCACTTCAGTTGCACCTCCACTGTCCCGTCTGTGCAGCCATCACCTCACCTCACTCTCCGCTGTCTCTGATCACTCACCTGTGCTGGAGTATGTGTGGCTGCTCTAGGAACTGCCACTTCAGTTGCACCTCCACTGTCCCATTTGTGCAGCCATCACCCCACCTCACTCTCCCCTGTCTCTGATCACTCACCTGTGCCGGGGTATGTGTGGCTGCTCTAGGAGGGAGGTATGAGTACTGCCACCTCAGTTGCACCTCAATTGTTCCACTCGTGTTGCCGTCACCTCGCTTCAGCTCAAACACGCCTGTGATGGGTTTGTCATGAGCCAGGGGAATAAGGTGGATGTCAGCCATCCCAATATACGACGCCTCCTCTGGATCCGTGTCATCAAATACAAAAATCTTCAGGGGCTGAAAAGTTAAAACATAAATTCCTATCTAAAGATTCAAGATCCAGTTTCACAAAACTTCTTCTCAGGAAAAATACCCACAAAAGTGAAATTATGCTGAGTCAAAAGATCATTAAAAAATCTGTATCTTAAAATACCCTGACTGATTTTTTTTTCACTAAATTAACAATCAAATGTTTGGATTGTATGGTGGTTTTATGGGCCACATCGATAATGTGTATCAACAGAGACGTCACGCAGAGTTTTCTCTGACCCTAAAGCAGAACTTTAATGTCATGTTAACTTTCCCTTACACAGGCACACATTACAGGAGTACAGTCCACAAGAACTTTATTCAGAGCTGAATATAAAGGTCTACAAAAGTTTCTTAACGTCATCACTGACACACACCATAACTTCATTTCTGCATGGTCCTTCCCTTTAAGTTTTCTTGTTTAAGGAAAAAATAAAATATCTCAGCTGTATTTGACTGAAATTTATTTTCTGAAACACACTATACAGACTTCGGCAATTTACTAAACTTTGAACAGTTTTGTGGAAAAGGGCTCAGGGCGAAAACTGGCTATTTATCACATGAAATAAGTAGAGGTGCATGTACCTTCAGGAACAAAGGCAAAAATTCTCTGATAATAATTCAGGATGAAAACTGGCCACTTGTAAGCCATTTTTTCAGGCAGACCGTACAGCAAATAACCTAAACTCTCCTCATGACAAAGTTGCAGATTTTAATTGATTCTGAGAGTTCTAATGATCTTAGAAAGGTGTTTTGAGATTTATTTGTAAGACAGGATGATAATCTATAGGGAAAGAGTCTCAGCACAAAAAATGGAATTTTATGACATTAATATTAGGTCAGTAAATGAACATTTTAAATGCATTTAAACATTTATTTATAAGAACTTTAGCAAAACCTCAGGGAGCATTATGAATCAAAGCTCACTAAGAACTGAAAAGCTTACCATGTTCTTTAGATACTGGTCCAACTCCATGGTCATGGGAACAGGGTAGGTTTGGTGGTCATTGAACTCTGGGTTATTTGAGCTGTGCAGGATGATTGTGTCGTGATCATTAAAATCATAGAACTGGTAAACACAGTACGGAGAGGGCTGAACATCTGAAACAGTTTATTACAGTTGTGGAGTTAGACAAGTGAATTTATTAATTAAACGTCTCCATGACTGCACCATGTATTACTGGTCACCCGGGAACTAGTTCCATTTGGTTTCCTTGTCTATTCTCTGTCTGAGGATTTGCCGCATACAAAATACACGGCTAAGACACAACTTCTACATACAGGTACACTAAGTTGATTTTAAGCTTTGATGATTACTCAAATTTACTTACTATGAAATGATTTATCTCTTTATTTTAATGATCAATAAGCTTATTCATAAATAATCATGAATTTAAATTATTAACTGGAATCATTTTCAATGTTATAGTGGTGAAAGGCAAATGGCTTCCAGTGAACTTCATATCCAGTTGAACTGCTTTATATTCTAGTTATTTATTTATCTGATTGGTATTTTAAGCTGCACCCAAGAATATTGCACTGATACAACAGTGACCAGCAATATGGTGGCAGTAAACTGATCACAGCCTGGGAGAAACCCACAACCGACTACTGTACAAGCACTGTGGACCACTTTAACAATGCTACCAATGCCTGCAATCGGCGGAAGCGAGGGAGGGCTCAAATTCCCTGTACTTGGATTGAATCAACACCTCTGTGTCCAGTGCTCTGCATGAATCTATAGTGTTGAGTAACCTGAGCTGGGCTTGAGCAAAGGTCTTTAAATATGGAAACTTTCTCCTTCTAACAAAACAAGTATCCAGTGAATGTGTTTCAGCTTTCATGGAACTTGACTTACTTTCTCTCCGAGGTTTGAGCCCTGAACATCGCAGTATCTTGATGTGAAGCTCGTTAACATTGTCGGCTGGCCGCTGTACAGCTGTTTCATCCAGGGCCTGGAGGGCTTGACCGGTCTGCTGGACATTGGAGGTGATGTAACCCAAAGCTTTCGTTCTCTCCTGATCAACACACATCAAGGAAATGGTAAGTCACAGTTCATGTACATACATAGGTTCAGTCCAGTCAGGTTCCAAGAGAATCTTACGCTTACATGTAGCTGCACTACTGTTTTTCTTACTCATGAAAACAGACCATCAGGAAACATGGTACTTTAAAACTGCACCTAAAAAGTACATCTAAACCTGAATAAAACTTCATTCACGTTCTCTTGTTGCATTAAACTTTAACTCAATGGAGTTCGACTTGAACAAAAAAAATTTAGTCTTTAGTCTTGAAATTCAGGAGTATGTTCAGTGATGTTAAGGTGTTTTTTTTTTCTCAACACAGAACAGTGTCATGGAATGCCTTATATTGGAATTCTACTGACTATAAGTGGCTGTACCTTGTAGAGTCTGAGAGCCTGGTCCATGGGCACTTTGAGACGGACCCAGTATTCCAGGTGACCGAAGCCTATACCGGAGCCCTCGCCTTCTGTACCTGTCAGGTAACAACAGATAATTACATGTACACATGAAGTTCACCTCCTCCAATGTGGCTGGTACATGAATCACATGACGAAATGTTTCCTGCTACAGGTGCCTTCCCTTGCAGAATAATCTACACCTCTCCCCCATCACCATGCCTGAGAACAGGTGCTGGAATCTCCTGAAAAAGAATCCTTGTGGGGCAAGAAACCTTGGCCTAATATTATACATGTATAACATGGACAATAAAGATCTTCTCAGGCAGTTTTTTTTTTCACCTGGCACGAAATCTTACCAATGGGTGACAACTCTGCTAAACAGGCCATAATGAAGCACATTACTTGCGGGTTGCTGGTCATGGGAAAATATTACATCTTATGTCTAACATATAAATATGTAGTGTGGCAATGGACACAGAAGATTGTACATCATATCCAAATGAGTATAATACCACTGGCTTCCGTAAATCATTACATGATCAAGTACCTGAGCACCCAAACTATTCACAATGTGAGAGTTTTCTTCACTAAAATGTTTCAAAATAGGCAAACACATGCAAAAAAACTGATGGAAAATTTGGGGAAGACACATTTTTATGACCATGCTGCTTTGAATCATACTGCAATGTTGGAATTCTACTTAAAGAGAAAAAGTCCTCTATAAACAATACATGTACATGAATAAGCATTAACAGTACATACAATTCCATTTTTCAACATATCAAGTCAACAATTTAGCACAAAAAGCATCAGCTGAAGCTAGCTCACTGTATCTGTGCATAAGTCATTACAACAGACCACATCACAGAAATATAATCATGAAGATATTTGTACTTCTCCTCGTCGCTGTCATCTGTCACTGACAGCCCCGCCTACCTGTTAGAGAGACGTTGCCATGGATACGCCCGTGTGGCTTATCAAAGATGTCCTTGAAGGAGAGCTGGCAAACAGCTATAGTTCTGTAATCCTGGCCAAAGGTTTGGTGGAGCTCCAATGTGCAGGACTCCTGCGAAATACAAAAGGAGAGCTTGTAACTGTAGGATATCTAAGAAAACTTTACTGTGTGACAACCATTTCAAATGCATACTAGAATATACTGCACAGTCCACTGTGATGAAATATCCTGTGCAACATGACAAAGTCAGGACATTTACATGTTGAATATAAAGCCACATGAAAACCAGCAGGAGATTTGAACATGAAACCTCACTGGTCCACTTCAACGACTTTATTTATTTATTTATTTGCCTCTTGCTTAATGCCGTATGAAAGAATTTATCACTTACAATGGCAAACGGTTTTATTGGTGGAGGATTTAAAATTGAGGTATTTAAAGTTTTAACAGCTGATAAAAAAAAAATTCCTTCAGTCCAGAGACTCTTACCTTCTGCAAATAATGCAAAAAGAAATCATCCACCTTGACAACGTACTGAGATGTAAAATCAAACTGTGGTCTGAAAGGACAAATACATGTATATATGCCAAAGCTGCAATGAGAGCCTCAAAGTTCCAAATAAAAAGCCTTTCCAAGAAGTGTTTTTCAACAGTTTTCCATTTATAAAAGAATAACACTTACTTCCTGTATACCATTTTTTAAAATGATTCAGAGTCGGCATACATGCCTTAACATTCACTTGTGTACTTAATCACATCACAAGACACTTAACTTTATTACAGTCTCAGGTGACAAGAGGGTTCCGCGCTTGAGCAATTACGTCACAGATTACACAGAATGGCTGCGTTTCATGTTAGCCGCCGGAACATGGTTAAATGTCAATTTCCACTGTCGTAGTATAGCTGTTAGAAAAAATACTGTACCGAAATAAACATAATAATGTACAACTGTTTCGCAAACTTCACTTTGAACATGGGTTATCTTTTACTTTAACTTGATGCTGTCAGCTAATACGCCTTTCCCCCTCACCTGCTGCCCCTGATGACAGGTGTGGACTGGATCTCAAACTCAAAGAACTCCCAAGTACAGAACAAAGAGGGCTCTTCATCGCCCAGATGCTTGATGGCGTCCTTGCTGAGTGACAGCTGTTTACAGAGAAACATAACAAATATAAGGACATTCCTGTCACAAGGGCTATGAAAACATGTGCATGAACACAACAACAACAAGAGTATTCTCCCCCAGAGCTGTACGACCAAACTTGACAGTCCTCCACTGTCCTGGTACACATCACCAGCAGGCTCTTTCTCTAGAGGCCTTAATGCTTACCACAAAGATTTTCACTCACCTTTGAAATATGGATTTCAAACAGATTCTGGCCCCGTTCCAAATGTACTGTTTCATCAAAGTCCAGAGTTTCTTCCTACAATTATAAGTTAAATTGTACAAAAGTGTCACAAAAACTATAAGCAAGTAACTAAATTTATTGATATATTTATTTAATTGTCGTTTAGCTCAAAACTTTTTCACTTTTATGGGCTGTGGAGACTGTAGTAAACCACCACCGTTTGGCAAATAATTCACACACTCTTTCAAGCACATCAAGTATCCATGGAAGAACACCACCTGCAGTAATAACATTAGTAAATACTGAAATTTCTGTTGCAGATTTGATAGAGGAAAAACTCTGTTCATCCAAAGTCCACGGCTGACCTGGTCAGTGGCTGCTGGTATCTTGTACTGTCGTGTTCCATAAGCCACATCTCTCAGCTGAGACTCCAACTTCTGTAATCAGATAAGAGAGCGTGAGGAAACTGAAGTCTCAGACATAAACCTGCCACATGGGGACTGCAGTTAACTTTCAGGGACTGAAGCAAATGTGGCAGTAATACTGGCTTATGGTTCAATTCTTACTCATGAAAGATGTTCAGCAGAACGTCAACGTGTCTTTACACCCTGGAAAACCTCAGTCTTTGCATATGTATCACTTTATATTACTCTTTTAACATTCAGACATTAACAGTGAACTTCAATGGTGTCTGAAGTTTCCAAAATGTATAGACTTTGAACATTCCCTACTGCTTAAACATTGTCTTCTACTTCAACAATGATTTTGGTTTCCTGTTGTTTTTATTTGTGATCTGATTCCATTGAAAAAAAAAATGGCACAGTATCATGCAGTTCAATTACTGCGTTTCGTTAAGCATTTATAGAGGGAAGTAAAGGTCATAAAATGTTCCTCTTTTTACCCAAACTCACATTTTCCCCAAAGGATGTTGTCCTGCATTCCGAACATGCCTTAAAATATCTTTCTAAGATGCAGAGAGCTACCAGAATCAGACAAAGTCACTCACTTTGTCATAGCCAACATGTCAGGTCAGAAGCTGTAAGCCATAGTTACCTTAATCCTCGCAGCTCTGATGTCGAGCAGGCGTGCATACTCATCTAACTTCAGATCATACTCTTTTTTTGTTTCTTCCAGCTTCAATGACGCTGCTTGTACCTGAGAACATTAATAACATAAAATAGTACCACCAAAATTCAACTGGCAAACATTCATTTTGAATTAGTGTTTCATGTCATCTTGACTCCCCCACCCCCCCCCCCCAAAAAAGGCAACAAGAAGATCCCAGAGTAAAACAATGCACATGGCCTCCCAACAGCAAACACAAATGAACCACCTAAGACTGGTTTCAAAGAACATATCTCATGGCTCACATCTCAGGGCACACCTTCTGTCGAAAATATTTTTGTCTTTATCAAATATGTGACATGGGCCACTTGTGATGTATCAGGAATCAGTGTATCTTGCTTATTATTTCTTTACAATTCCTCACGTCACCAGGACAACAGCTGGAAACAAAGCAAACCCGTAAATAGGGTGCCTGACATTTTTTGCAATCACCCCTTTGGAGAAAGTGGTAAGATCCACTATGTCCATGCTACAGAATAATGAACAAAAATCGGGTTGGTACAATATTAGAATACAATACTAACAACGAGGGTCTGGCTATCTTCTCTAAAGTGGTCTTATAATATTTTCAGGTTTAAGCAAAAGTCCACCAAAACTGACTCATTCTGCCATCAAACCAGGGTTACAACTGTTTCCTAACAGCCCACTGACCCCACCCCCTCGACCCGTGTCTCTGTCAGCGCACATGCCCGGCTCACCTCTTGGTGGTAGTCCTTGTTGATCTTATGCTGCATCACCAGCAAATTGCGAGTCTTCTCTAGCTCATGGACAGTCTCTGCATACTCTGCCTGCAGAGTTAACAGCTGCTTGTGGTGGTCTGTCAAAACAGAAAATGTGTCAGGACTTTTAGGAAGGAGGTTTACAATGTGACTTCCAGCCTGCTTGCCACTGCCATGTGCACTGATCTGGCACAGCTATGATATTTAATATATTTGCTTGCCTTGGTTGGGATAAATGTGGTGAAAAGGGATTTTCTGTTCTTTTCATTCATTATGAAAAAGATACAGATTTGAATGAAACTTAACATATACAGAAAAATTTTGGATAACTATGAAATAAAGTTCAAGGTTGATAACTTTTACTTTTGCCATCTCTGCCACCAACTGTTAGCAAAAAAGGAAATGGCAATCAGAGTTTACATATTTTCTGGTAGGTATAATTTAAAGATGGCACAAACATGTAAGAGACAGAAGTGAAATATTCAGACTTGATATATATTCATTATCAAAAACACCACCCACTCATAAAATTGCAGCCTTACCCTTGTTCATCTCTTCATCGACCTTCTGCAGAAATTCTGGTTGTTTGATCTCCTTCTGTTTCTTCTGCTTGACGAGAACTAACGCTTCCTCCAGCTCTGTGAAGTCCACTGCGCTTTCCTGCAATGAACAACAGCACACATAATACACTGCAGTGAAAATTAAAGATAACAAAGATAAACAGTCAAGAGTGAAAATAACAGTCCACAGCACAAACAACCATAAACCTTGAAAATAACAGTGCATGTCACAAACAGCAAAGTTGAAAATAGGATTACACATCAGACAGCAGTAAACCTTGAAAATAACAGTCTACATCCCAAACACTTGTAGACAACAGAGAACATAACAGACAGAAGTGAACCTTACAAACAGACCACACTACAGACAAAAACTCGAACTATGTGAGGTTGACACCATACAGGGTTTTTTTTGGACAAATATCTTTCATTGAACTCAATTTGAAAAAAAGCTTTTCATCATTGGGGACGTAAAACAATTTTTAAGCTTTCTGATACTGGGACATTTAATAACCTGTTGGTATGACTTTCCTCCAAGTTCAAACACAATATGTAGGCCTAATCATATCCAGTGGTATAACACTGTACAGTACTGGGTATTTGCCATAACCTTACAAGACTTAATATTAAAACTGTGTTACTCACAACATTAAACTGTGGCTTATCCCCTTAGTAGAAAAGAAAAAACTCTGTCAATGAATTCCTCTACCGGTAATGACTTAGGTCTACCATATACTTTTATCTTACAGGTTTTCTTTATGTTAAAATACTTTTCTTTAATCCTAGGTGTCCTTTAAGTTTTATTATTCTACTCTAATTTGCATTAGAAATTTTAGTTTAGACTTCTCAGTTATATTACTAATATATTAATATATAAATATTAACAATCAGGCTACATTTACAGGCTACCGGAAGGCCTATGTTAATAAGTGGATATACCTTGGTCTAACAGACTGTATATTATGCTTTATTAATAAAATCTTTATTTCAACCAACAACTTGCATTAACTTTAGCTTTAACATTAGCTTTTTCCCCTCAAACTAAACTGTACTAATTTCTAAGCTGAATGAAATTTCTTATGATCCTGCTGGTTTGAAATGGACACCCTCATAATATTATATATGATACTTGTAAATCTTTCCTTCCCACGGGGAGCCTTCAAATACAGCTACAAGTAGCGACAGCTAGGATGTCATTTTAATACAGATTAACTTCAACTGAACCTCTGTTTTGTTTTTAAATGAGTAAGTCAAGCGCTATATGATACCAAGGGCAATAATGAAAGCCTACACACCATCACTGTTCGCTACACAATGGTCCAGTTCATTGTTAGAACCCTAGAATGGTATGTGCGTAAGGTGTGGCTGGGTATTGTAAATTGAACCATGTAGAATGTCAGCACATAACCGCTGTCTATGTTCAATAAATGATGCAGTTCTAGACATTAGAAAGCCCTTGGCAGTGGTTGCAGAGGTCACTCCATGCTAGACGAGTCCAAAAAACTCAATTTTCTCCACGCACCACAGCACCCAGTAAGATCAAATAACCAGAACACTCAATTTTCTCCATGCACCACAGCACCTAGTAAGATCAAATAACCAGAAAACTCAATTTTCTCCATGCACCACAGCACCTAGTAAGATCAAACAACCAGAGCACTCAATTTATTTTTCAAAAAAACTCAATTTCAAAATATGCCAAAAACTCAATTTGCACTGGTTTCTCATTGGGGTTACATTGCGGTCTAAAAAAACCCCATCCCATATGTAGGTTCTGATGATGCTTTTTTCACTGATGTGTACACGCTATTAAAACATTTTGTCCCTTTTGTAGCCGTGGTTAGTCTCATGGCTGGAAGAATCCACAATGTCAGGAGTACAACTCCTGAATACAGAGACTTTAACACAGAAAGCAAGTTCAAGGCGTATGTCAGTATGATGAAAGGCAAACTTAACCAGGACCTACACCAAACTCTCGTCAAGAAATAAATAAATGCACAATGTGTAACAGGCCTAAAAACAACCACAGAGAAATAAGAATGAGAGTTCTTACCTTGGTGAAGAATCTCATTTTCTCTGTCAAGTCATCATACTTCTCTTTCAGTTGGAAATACTGAATCTTCATTTCCCTGTGTTCCAACTCCAACTTCTCGAACTGACCTGGTAAGGCACAGAAAAATGATTAAAATCGAGGTGATATGGACTGAGTCTGAAATTAGTGATTTTCATTTTTTTCATCACAGGTTCAGCAGATGACATAAACAAAGTGAGTCGTTGTATTAGAAGAATATTACAAGTGCATATGGGTTGCAGTGGTGGCGTTAAACCACTGACCTTTGATAAGATAATAAAGAAATTTCTCACATGAGAGATACAAACTTTCATGCCATACATGTATTTGTTGAATAAAAGTAGTCTTGAACAAAAGTAAGATGGTAAAACACTCCCCATGAACGACACTGACGAAATGCTGTTATCAAAACCTCCTAAATGAGAGAAAATCTACAAATTCCCTGTCAAAGTCACGTACGTTACCAATGACACATGACCCATTCCCTTGTTGTTTAACCAGCATTTCAGGACTACAGCCAATAACTACAGCTATACACCGAATCTTTTACAATATCCTGTTAGCTTCCGTTTATTTTTAGTCTTCTTTTAATTCCTTTATTTCACTGGATTTTTCATAAAATTGCAAGAGTAACATAAGTCTTTACTTCTCTCCTCTGTGAGCTTATCCAGGATGGAGCCCTTTTCCCCTAAGTCTGACTTCATTGTGGCCTCCAGCTGGGCAATCTGAACCTTGAGGGCATTCTCTCGTTGTCGCCACTCCCTTTCCCGCTCAAGGTCAAACGCACTAAGCCACACAGAAAACACAACATCATTTACATCATCTCATCAAAATGGATAGAACAGAATGGATAGATTTCTTAGATTTACTTGATTGGTGATTTAACGCCAAACTCAAGGATATTTCACTGATACGACAGCTGTTTACGGGTGGATGACACTGGACTGATTAAAACAGAAATAAAGACTGAGATGATACGAAGGACTTTTTGTACCATGTTGAAGACGGTGACGTCAGATTCTTTTTACCTGCAAAACATCCTCCAATTTCTACATCTACATTCTACATGAATATACATGTAGTACAACACCTGTATTTGTACTTAATGTTTAGCTGCATGAAAAGAATCTGTGACGTCACTGTGTTTCAATACGGTCCAGAAAGTCCATCGTATCACCTCAATCTTTACTTTCATTTCAAACAGTGTAAAAAAAAAAAGGCCAAAAAATAATGTAGACCATATTTGGAATCAGTATGAAATCATCCTTCAGATGACACGCACTTTCTAAAAATGTGGTCTGTTCTTTCAGCAATCTGGGCCATCAAGGCATACAAATTTACAGTCATTATTGTTCATGTATTCCTCAGAAGCAGAGAAAACTGTGCTTTCACCTAATTAGTTGGATGAGATTTCTCATTAACCGGACTCACCAGGAGCTAATAAGTTTCTCAGTAACCTGATTCACCTGTACAAGATGACAACTTTCCCATTAACTAGACTCACCTGCTGACCAGTTTCTCATTGGCCTCCTTGAGGATCTGGTTTTCTCTCTGTGCATCAAGCACCTGCTCCTGAAGCTCAATCACCTTCCTGTCCACAGTTGTGGAGGACTTCAGCTGGTTCTGTAAGGTCAACACCTTGTTCTGTTCCTCCTTCAACTGTAAGTTGAGGTGTTCCATCTCCATCAGCACTGTGTCGTGGCTTCGTTTCACTGAACGCAGGTTCTGACAAAAACATCATAAAATCTGCATGATTAGGATCCAGGTTTTAAAGGCATTCACAAATCGACAAGAAATCTGTATCTAAAGGATGCAGGTTTTAAGAGCACTACACTAATCCATCTAAAATCCGCATGTGCGTTCACAAATCTGCTCCTGTACTTATTCAGTGGTACCTCTCCCCAACCCTTGCATTTTATGCACATCAGTCCCTTATCACCTCTTGGCTTAGTCAGTTAGTGCGCTAGCGCAGCGCAATGACCCAGAAGCCTCCCACCAATGCGGTCGCTGTGAGTTCAAGTCCAGCTCATGCTGGCTTCCTCTCCGGCTGTACGTGGGAAGGTCAGTCAGCACCCTGCGGACAGTCGTGGGTTTCCCCCGGGCTCTGCCTGGATTCCTCCCACCGTGATGATGACCGCCATCGTATAAGTGAAACACTCTTGAGTACAGCATAAAACACCAATCAAAAAACAAACAAACAAATCACCTCATGCAGGGCTTGAAAATCATGATGGCCATCATGTATATTATACTTTGGCTGTGGTTTAAAAGACAATAAAGCTCTATCGTCGGCCGCGTTTGGCTTTCGATTCTCCCTTTCCGTAAATACACTAGTATACTTCGCACTTCCCCCCCTGGGGTCAAGCTTTTGATCAAGGCTACCTAGTATACAGTAAGATAAAGAAAGGGTGATTTATTTCCATTGAAATTGACGCGTGATGGCTTGTAACTCCCACGAACGCTCCAAAAATGTGCCAGTGAACCGGAAGTATAAATGGCAACCGGCTTCTTTTCCCTATTTCTTTTGCTCATTTTTCAGCTGAATCTCGAATCCTATCATGTTAATTTACTACCTTTACTATGGTTGTGGGTTTCCCTCAGGCTCTACCCAGTTTCCTCCCACCATAATGCTGGCCGCAGTTGTATAAGTGAAATATTCTTGACGACGACGTAAAACAACAATCAAATAAATGAATAAATACTACCTTTTCTGATGAAAGTAATTAACTCCCTGTCTTGTGGTCACAATAGCTGTAGGAACTTCGAATGTACTTAATGCATCAACGTTGGCAACCATTTTGAAAAAGTTTCGTAACATATTCTTGGTCCAGAAATTTGACAGATTTCTGGCATTGAAAACATCTGGAAAAGTATGACATTGTCACCTGTAGGCTCCACCTCAATCTTCACGATACAAAAAATGATAAAAAAAAAAATAACAAAAAACCTTTTCATTCTTTTACAATTTTGAATACAGAAGTTTACGCGACATGAGCACACTACCTCACCGAGAGCAGTTCCTTAGAGTTCGGAAAACCTGCGGCGGTTTTATTGAGTTCAGTTGATTGTCATGGTTGCGATGAATGTCTGTATTTTAAAATAACATCCCCTAGTCCATCTAGATGGACCACCTCGGAATGAGTGTGACAGTATGTAATTGCAGTGTCAAAACCCGTCGCTGCGCAGATCATGGCAGATCATAGGTAACATGCTGTTAAGGCTTTGGGTCTATAAAGAAGCTATTGTGGCGACAGATACCCAGCCCACTGAAAGGGTGCATAAATTACAGAAGTACAGCAAAAATATTTCTTCAAAATACTTAAGGACAAGTTACCCCTGCAAATTAAATACTAATGCGAAGTATACTGGTGCATTTATTGTAATGTGTTTCGTTGAAATTTGGTATGCATGTATGAAAGTTTGCCCTGTTTATGTGAAGGTAAGTCACATGTATTACATGAATCACTGACTATGCCATCTTGACAGAGACACAACAGAGAACCAATCAAAGGCTTTGCATCATCTGACATTTGATATCAGTAGCGGAAACTTGCATGGTGTCTCTTAATTACGATTAACAGAAGAATCATGCAAGTTCTTTCTCACACAAAGTAGAGACTTAAGTTAGATTTCAAGCAAAATGAAACAGACAAGCAAAGTGAAACAGACAATGAAGCAGTACTGTTATAACTGTGGCCATGGTAGAAATTGTTTTGGCCTTCCTTTCAGCTTTTAACTAGTAATTACCAAGGTCACTTTTGGCATTGATGTCCAGAAATGAATTTCAAGATCTGTCCTGTACGTGTCCCGTGGCACCTCTCCTTCACCCTCACCCTTCCTGCATCTCAGTCTCAAATCACCTCCTTTACTTATACTGTCTTACCTCTCCTCCAATCTCACCCTTCCTGTATCTCAGTCCCAAATCACCTCCTGTACTTATACTGTGGTACCTCTCCTCCAATCTCACCCTTCCTGTATCTCAGTCCCAAATCACCTCCTGTACTTATACTGTGGTACCTCTGCCCAACCCTCATCCTTCCTGTATCTCAGTCCCAAATCAACTCCTGTACTTATACTGTGGTGCCTATCCAGTGGCACCTCTCCCCAACACTCACCCTTCGTGTATATCAGTCCCAAATCCCCTCCTGTACTTATCCTGTGGCACCTCTCCCCAACACTGGCCCTGTATCTCAGTTCCAAATCACCTCCTGTAATCCTGTGGCACTCCTCCCCAACCCTCACCCTTCCTGTATCTCAGTCCCAAATCCCCTCCTGTACTTATCCGGTGGCACTTCTCCCCAACCCTCACCCTTGCTGTATCTCCGTCTCAAATCAATTCCTGTAATCCTGATGCACCTCTCCCCCACCCTCACTCTCCTGTATCTCAGTCCTAAATCAACTCCTGTACCTATCCTCTCACACCTCTCCCCATCCTCACCCTTCCCGTTTCCCAATCCCAATAACCTCCTGTATTTATCCTATGGCACCTCTCTCCAATCCTTATCCTTCCTGCATCTCAGTCCCAAATCACATCCGGTACTTATCCTGTGGCACCTCTCCCCAACACTTATTCTTCCTGTATTCCAGCTCCAAAACACCTCCTGTACGTATCCTTTGGCAATTCTCCCCCACTTTCACCATTCCTCTATGTCAGTCCCATATCACCTCCTGTACACATCCTGTGGCACCTCTCCCCCAACTCTCACCATTCCTGTATGTCCGTCCCAAATCACCTCCTGTATGTATCCTTTGGCAATTCTCCCCCACTTTCACCATTCCTCTATGTCAGTCCCATATCACCTCCTGTACACATCTTGTGGCACCTCTCCCTCAACTCTCACCATTCCTGTATGTCAGTCCCAAATCACCTCCTGTACTTATCCTGTGGAACATCTCCCCAACTCTTAACATTCCAGTACGTCAGTCTCAAAACACCTTTGGTACTTCTCCTGTAGTCTCTTTCCCCCACCATTCCTGTATCACAGTCCCAATTACCTTCTTCTCACTACTGTATAACCTGTAGAACCCCATCCACATCTCTTCCCTGATTATGAGCCATTTCACCATCACAACATGTTCTCCCCTCTGCCTCCAACCCCCTCCCACATGCACACTCACCTCTTCCATAGTCCTGTACTTGTCTTGCAATGCCACCAGCCTTGTGGACTTCTCCTTCACATCTCGCTGTAGCCTAATCATCTCAATGTTTTCCTGTACGCTGGACCTGAGCACAGATCACACATATTGCATGTAGACTGCCATAAATGAAGCACATGTAGTACACATGAACTACTGTTTCACTGATTTACTTAATTTTCAATATCACTGTGGAATATTTTGTGTATCTTTGTGGTGTGCCCGAATCAATCTTGACAGATTTAAAGCAATCTCATGCGGAAGACACCAGACATAGTAGACACCAGGTTGACCATCATTTTACCGTCGTCATCAAATTCCAAGACTGTAAAATAGTTCTAAGTAACTTTTTATGAACCAATATATTTTGCTGTGTAACACTTGTACAAAGCTGGTCTCTGGACCTATACTTCCAGAGCTTTCTGGACTAGAAGGAATGTTTCCACTGACTTGGAATGATTGCTTATTGCAAATATCAATGCACAGTGCATGGAAAAGGTCTCACTGGGGGCAATAAGGACTTACATGTACAGGTAAATGCAGTTTACCAGAAGTACTGGAGCAAAGTTATCAAGCACTAACAAGGACTATCACAACCACAATGACATGTCCATGGAAACACACCATTATTTACAAGACAGATAACTGCTGCACTGTTCTCACTTGACTGCCCGCTTGTAAACTTTCAAATTAGCGAGACAATTATTTCATGTCTCAGATACAAGGACCTACTTTTGTTCTGCTGTCATCTGCTGGCGCACTTTGAACAAGTCTTCATTGAACTCCTCTTCACGAAGGCGATTCTGCACACAAACAATTACATACATGTGGAACTGTGTCTCTGTTTGATTGGGTGTTCAACTATTTCGGTAATATGAAGACGATGTCTCCTTGTAGCAGGCCAAACCCAAGGCTGACATATTTACAGTGTTGTCTCACTGGAACGCAATGCCAGAGATACAACACAAGACTCTCCACCAAGTCACATTCTACTGACACTATACTCATTATATGCACGTAATCAACACTTTTTGACAATAAATCTATGAATTATCATGAAACATCTGAAAAAATTCGACAAAAATGCGAAACTAAATTCACCAAAATTACAGAAAAATTTTAGTTTGCTTTCTTTTGAGGTGAATTTTTAGTTAATAACAAACATCAAAACAATTCTAGCTACATGCTAATTCTTAAACCACGGAATATAAAGCTGCATGACTACATCAGTCCAAAACCCAGAAGCAGTCTCTAACTCCCAGTCCACATTACCTCTTCTCGAAGCTTCTCTATCTCCATGTCACACACATTCAGCTGTTCTTCTAACTGTCTTACATAACTCTCTCTGCAAAGAGGAGAAAAAAGAAGACTGTAATATATAGGTGGCAGTAAGTTTCAAAAACAACAAAGTCTAAGAGCAGTTATAGTGATATGATGATCCCCATAATCTTTCAGGCACATTAAGCCTCTGATTTTGCATGAACCAGAGCACTGCCCTTCACTCCCTGCCCTCCTCCCCCCCCCCCCCCCCCACTCACACATACCAACGTTTGAATAGTGGCATACTTTTGCAAACTATTTATTTTACTCTTTCACTCATACGATGATATTCAGTTTTGCAATTGGAGAAAAATGGATTGCCCTTGGTAGGGCACCGACCTTTACTAACAGCTTGCTGACAAAGTTCCCCACATGTGATGTACAGATATCCACACTGTATCAGTTGAAGACAAATGGTCGTCAACACACGTTGCACTTTACAAGCTTTTCATGTCATATAGTTCTTGACACGCAAATTCATGATTATCAGTAATTCACATGTACTTACAGATTTTTATTTTCCGTTCTTGCATCGTCTAGTGCACTATGACCGAATCGATGCAGAGCTGTAGGGCTTTGGGAACGGAATCTGAAATCACACAAATTAACCAACATTACATAAAGCTTAACTCATGAAGGCTTTGCAGAATACCACAATAAAAAATGTTGTGTAAATGTTTCACATGTGGCACAAATACCAATATATGTTTGGGCAGCAAGCAAATGAAAACACACACATCTTTCATACGTAATCCCTCAAGGAAACTCTGCAGTGTATCACAATAAATTGTTGTACATTTGGTATGATGACAAATGATGACAATATGAAAGAATGCTTAACATCACTTTGGCAATACTGCAAGCACACTGTGGTGAGAGACCATGTTGTGTTTCCACACTGCCATTGCCAAGTAAATTATGATTCCATCCTATTCTCAACAGCCAATATAGATGGTTTCCTCCTGTCAAATATCTTAGTGTACCAAAGATTATCTCACTACTACAGACACCTCCTACTCACACTCTCTGCTCTGGTGGGCCCATTACACGCAAATTTTTGGTCAGCCTGGGATCTGGAGTTGTCTTAGCTATTCCCTGCAATGAACAATATTCCAAGACAAATACGAATGAATATCAAGGAAAAAATAAAGAAATAGTGTCCTAAACCATATTTCACTTGTAGGACAGCAGTCAGGTTTATCCGTGGAGAATACAAACTCCGTGTAGATTTCTTTTTGATGTACACTGAACTTGAACCACTTCACTTGTGAACAGAAATCAAGTTATGGGATGCATGAAAATAAATAATCCCATGTGGACACTACAAAAATGCCTGCCAAACTACATGTATGGGTACAACAGCCAACCATATATAAGTAACCCACTTAAACTGAGAGAGATAAACTTGTGAAACTTTGTGAAATCTACCTTCTGGTGCTAGCCTTGAAATTGTAAAAATTTGCCTGACCAGGAAAGGAGTTATGTAAAAACTGTGCAACAGAACATTTGTTACACTTTTGGGGTTTATTAAGTTGGTAACTTTGGAGAAATCATGTTGCAATCATTACAAAAAAAAGAATTATACACAGAATTGGTTAAGCTGTTAACTTGATGTCTTCATAAAATGCTGTCTGTACACACATGGAAGAGGCTAATTCAGCTGGAAAGAGAGAGGATCTTTATGCGTTGTTTTATCCAGCAATTAAACAACTAAGAGATAACAAGACCTTGATGACAAAATGTAGCCTAGTTTGCATTAAGATATATGTTCCAAGAAGATAAAAGGATGCTTTTCAGTGAATACTAACCGTATTGATTCTGGCCTGAGTGTATGGGAAGGCGGTGGGTCGCTTCCCAGATGTCGCAAGTTGCTGTTTGGTTAACATCAGCTGGAGCAACAATTTCATCACATAAAAAACACTGAATGTGCTTAATTACGTATTACTGTGTACAAGTGGGAGGATTTTCATATGAGACATAAATGATCAAAAATTTAGTCCAAAACTATATCGCTCATTTGCTTGATTCTGACAGTTCTACTGGCCACAAAAAAATGTTGCTTTCAGCAGCACAAATAACATTAACTGGACATTTATTTTACTTTACATGTACAAAACGCATCTTTAGTGGGTCAGATTTGAGATAATTTACCACAACTGGCCAAACAGATTTATTCTGAAGAGAATTTAAAGTCATGTATCTGACAATGATGTATAAATATGTCACAGATGACAAAAAAAATGATGAATAAACTTTTCCAATAGCAGGTTCACCTTTTCTTTCAACTGTCCATTCTGTTTCTCCAGCTCATGAATTCTTGTCGTGTAATCTGCGATCTTCTCTTCTACTTCCACATTGCGTGTGATCTTCCCACCTTTAACATAGATACTATATATCATAAGAGAGAACCATTTCAAATTAGACAAGGAATATACCTCTCATGCTAAATATGCAAAACTTATGCATTGGAAAGAGCAGGATATTTCAAACAGTTAATGCATGGAATCAATGGCCAATCAGAATCTAGAAAGTTTTTAAAAATCTTGATCCATATTTTTTCATGGATTATTACCCAAATGTGTCTGTTTTACAGAGCAGAAGTGTGTTATGTGCACACCTGGTATCTAGTTACTACACATTATATAAATACATACAATTACAAGGGAAACAAACCTGAGACCCCATCAATTTCTGTCTTCTTCTTATCACTGACCAGGCGCAAGAGTTTAGTGGCCATTCTGAAACAATAATAGGGTGTGGGATTTTGTTAGGAAATATTTCAAGACAAAGAAATGGTGCTGGTCTCTGCAACCAGTTCAACAAAGTCATGTCTGATTTCATTGAAAATTGAAGTACAACTTCAAATTTCTCTTTTTAAGCTCTTGAAATTTTGACTACCTTTTCAAACTCTTGTATCAGATACTAAGCATTTTCCAAGGTTTTCACACTGATTCAATCCAGAAGCAGCTATTGGGGAACATGTAGGGTTTGAGTTACATAGTTATGACAACAAAACATCAATTTGTGATGTGACATCACCGTTTTAGTGCATGGTAGAATCAATTTGCAATCCTCTGACATGGCAACTTATGTATTCATAAGAAATTACAGTTGGAATTTTGTTGACCAAAATGATATCCTGCACCACTGGAAAAAACATTACAGAAGTTTTATTTCATTGATTTTGATAAATGTGCAATGTTGTACATACCAGCCCATGTTCATTTGTGCATACTGATTCTACTGCGCCACAAAGCAGCAACATCATGCCACAAAGCGAAATGACTGTGTTGTTGTGACATTACATCTCAAAATCTGTTTACTGGTGCCCGATGCAAAATACTCCAGAGAGCACTCAATAAATCCAGAAGATATGAATCATTTACCTTTTAATCTTGTCCTCTTGTTTACGTGCATGTTTCTTCAGTAAGATATTTTCCTCATACATTCGTAGGTAACGGTCCTCCAGATCATTTCTGTCCAGTTTGGCAACAAGGCCTCTCTGGTGGATGAACTTCTGGTCCAGTGCTGAAGGCATAACGTAATCACAAAACACAATATGAAAACAGACATAAATGAACAAGGTACTTGTATTACTGAAAATTTAAAGCAGAACTTATAATGCCTATTCATGTAAGAAAGTACAAAATTTGAGTAATTCACAATTTCACTTCTTTTATCATTGTTTAATATGTGATATCGTATCACTTTTAACTTACACAATTTTTGTCGATAATAAGCAAGAAGAATAGAGGAGTGCCTGTTGATAGGCAAGCATTTTATCTACTCAGCCACAACCCACTTAGCTTCCCTAATTCATGCTCATCTGTATTGTGTTCCCACACCTTGAAAAAAAATATAGAAAAAAAAAAGAAATGTGTGTGTGTGTTTTGATATTATATCATTTGTCACACATTAAACTAGCATGCAGAAAAAGAACCTGTTCAAACTGCTCATTACTGTTCCCATTGCCTGTACTTTATTTTTCTATAAAATGCACAGGACACCCACCTGAGTCTGCTGCCTTGCCCTTTGGTTTAGGGTTGTTGTCCCGGACAGGAATCAAATCGTCATCTGCCATCTTTTGCACATTTAGTAATGCCACTGTTTCTAAACTGGATCCTCTTGCTACATCAAAAGGTGACTAAACTTCAACAAGCTGGAACTAGAAGTTTTAATAATAAATCAGTTTCATTTAATGTATTTAAATGATGACTGTTCAATACTCAACAAACTGTACAATCTGATTTTCCACCGAGGATGACTACAAAATTACAGCTAGGAGTGGCGGATATATAGGCCTACACAACTACGCTGACTTTAACATTAGTCAGACGATAACAATTTTTCCAACAATTATTTTGATGCATCAAATTACATCAGCTCAACCTATGTACCGCTCAATGACACCTGTCATCGCACACAGTTTGGCACAAAATGACTAGACAAGCTCAGACGTGCAATTTTCAGAACTGTTCAAAGAACCGTATAATTAAAATAAAAATATCAACATATAAACCCGTGAAAGTCAAGAGGTGTACAAAATGAATTTTGTTCCTCCAACAAAGCTTTATTCCATTTCACTCTTTGACGACAATTATATCCCATGCATTTCGCAGCAGAATATATATATCGATAACTGAGTCCGTCAAAGGTTACAACAACGACAATGCACTCAAGCGATACAGCGATATGTAAACTACTGGTTGCTAGCATGATTTTGGAGTAACTATCGCGCTTAGACAAACCTATACATAATGTGCGTAAAGCCCAAATCTTGAACAAACCTTCAGCATCGTCAAGTTTCAAAACATAAAAAAGTTTACATTTTATCACGGTTTGAACGCAGAGTCTAACTTTTTTCGACAGATATTCTGGATAAACTTCCGGTCCCACTGAGCATGCGCGTGGATATTAACGGAGGGTCTTGAAAAGGGGTATCGACTCCTCTCACGAAAAGCACGAATAAGCCGAATCGGCGTTGCGGAGGTCTCTCGAGATCACGCAAATTTTGGGCAAGACAGGGTGGGGCTTTCCCAAACAACAATAACATTGTTAACCTCCGTGAAATCATGGTTAGTTCGCGAGAGCCCCCACCCTGTCTCACCCACATCCAGCGTGATCTCTCGACACGGCTTCAACGCCGATTCGGCCTATTACATGCAGCTTTCGAAAATGAATACTGGTAGGCATATTTATCGCCCCATACAGTTCAGGAAAAAACATGTCGAATGTTGCTTTTAAAAATGAATACTGGTAGGCATATTTATCGCCCCATACAGTTCAGGAAAAAACATGTCGAATGTTCGTTTTGATAAGACTTCCCTAAAGCATGTTCTGATCAAGCGTCATCAACTCATCTGGTACCAATTTAAATCTGGCAACTATTACAGACTTGCCTCATTGAGTCTAAAAAATCAGTACCGGTACCAACTTCGATTCAAAATATAAAGAATTTAGGTCACAGGTTTTGACAGTGTTCATCCTCGCTGTGGTACACTTTTGGCCAGTCTGAGAATTTGCCACACTGAATGACTTTAAATTTGTAAAATCAGCTTTGGATTCTGCTGACAGATGGATGACATAGGAGACATGCAACGGCTGGAATCGTCAAGCTTGGACTTGTATATAGCAATATATTTACTTGCCTCTTGGCCAATCTCGGTCAAGGGAGTTGTTGTTATACATCATACCCGAAGATGTTTCATGTAAATTTTCATTTTAAATTTCAATTACCGGTGTTTGAATTATTTCAGAATTTGAATTACCTATGTGCTGGCAACTTTGTCTGGCGTATATCATGTCACATCAGCTACCAACACTTTCTTCTGTTTGTAACCTGCATAGCAATGTCTGTTGGCCAAACTCAGTATGTTTGCTAGGATCAACTGCTGATCATACACCTAACACTGAAATTGCTTGGTTTGTAACTGACATCTTGACACCAAATTTGACAAATTGACACCAATTTGATTTTGTCTGACTAGTAATTACACTGCTGATACATGTAGATGGGGTTTGAAGTTTGGGCTTTGGCAATATCTTGTAACTCTTGAAAATGATCAGTTGGTTTGTAGGTGTATTGTAAACAAAGTAACTGTCCTGGTCATGGAAATGTATGTTAACCAAGCAAAATCAGCTTTTAGACAGAAAGCCCTTCAGTCATTGCAGCTGTTTAACCATAGACACTGATATATGGCTAATGGCCACGTCGAGTTTTGATTAAGGCTTTCTTGAGGCTGTAATCTGCAAAGCACTGAGGTATGCTTTCCTTTTAACAGGAAGTCAGACTTCTGAGGTTTCGAATCATGATTTGAAATCCTCCTTAGTAGAACGTACAGCTGTATATTTCACAACCTTCAGACACTGAGTCAGCCAGCAGACTCTATATCAGTCAACAAGGAATGGGCCTTGGTCTGATGGTTACTGGCGTAAGGTCTGCCTTTCTGTCACTAGGACACACAGGGTGCAGGTTCAAACCCGGCATCAGACAGGGTAGTAGCTGAATCCGGTCACTCTCACTTCTTGTAGGGCGTTCGTGTCAGTGAAGCAAGAGTGGCAGAGGGGCAGTTCTAAAGTGTTCCTTGAAGACCTTTTGTCTGCTGACAATATGGTGCTCATTCCTTTGCGATGTCAAAAGAGGGAAAGTTTGTCAGTAACTGGCCAAACATCCGTGGTTTCTTCCCACCAACAGAAACGAAAAATCTTTGAACATAGCGTTAAGCAAGAGTCAAATAAATAAATCACACCAATCAAGTCGGTGAATGTAGTCCACACTTATAGACAGGCCCTGTACACGATTCTCCAGCACACCATGTCCACTGTGCCAACTCCTGCGCTCTCCTCTGGGGCCCGTTCCATGAAGAGAGTGTAACATCAAACGTAACTACCATGGCAACGTATCCACAGTATGCATCGTCACAACACTTATCTTGGACATAACTTACACATTGTTGGTAGAACAGGCCCTTTGCCCATCATGAAATGCCCGAGTACAAAGGCTGGGTGTCTTCGCAGGTACATGGGCTGCCAACACGGACATCGTCAAAATGCCCGAGTACAAAGGCTGGGTGTCTCTGCAGGTACATGTGCTGCCAACACGGACATCGTCAAAATGCCCGAGTACAAAGGCTGGGTGTCTCTGCAGGTACATGTGCTGCCAACACGGACATCGTCAAAATGCCCGAGTACAAAGGCTGGGTGTCTCCGCAGGTACATGGGCTGCCAACACGGACATCGTCAAAATGCCCGAGTACAAAGGCTGGGTGTCTTCGCAGGTACATGGGCTGCCAACACGGACATCGTCAAAATGCCCGAGTACAAAGGCTGGGTGTCTCTGCAGGTACATGTGCTGCCAACACGGACATCGTCAAAATGCCCGAGTACAAAGGCTGGGTGTCTTCGCAGGTACATGTGCTGCCAACACGGACATCGTCAAAATGCCTGAGTACAAAGGCTGGGTGTCTCCGCAGCTACATGTGCTGCCAACACGGACATCGTCAAAATGCCCGAGTACAAAGGCTGGGTGTCTCCGCAGCTACATGTGCTGCCAACACGGACATCGTCAAAATGCCCGAGTACAAAGGCTGGGTGTCTCCGCAGGTACATGTGCTGCCAACACGGACATCGTCAAAATGCCCGAGTACAAAGGCTGGGTGTCTCCGCAGGTACATGGGCTGCCAACACGGACATCGTCAAAATGCCCGAGTACAAAGGCTGGGTGTCTCTGCAGGTACATGTGCTTCCAACACGGACATCGTCAAAATGCCCGAGTACAAAGGCTGGGTGTCTCTACAGGTACATGTGCTGCCAACACGGACATCGTCAAAATGCCCGAGTACAAAGGCTGGGTGTCTTCGCAGGTACATGTGCTGCCAACACGGACATCGTCAAAATGCCCGAGTACAAAGGCTGGGTGTCTCCGCAGCTACATGTGCTGCCAACACGGACATCGTCAAAATGCCCGAGTACAAAGGCTGGGTGTCTCCGCAGGTACATGGGCTGCCAACACGGACATCGTCAAAATGTCCGAGTACAAGGCTGGGTGTCTCTGCAGGTACATGTGCTTCCAACACGGACATCGTCAAAATGCCCGAGTACAAAGGCTGGGTGTCTCTGCAGGTACATGGGCTGCCAACACGGACATCGTCAAAATGCCCGAGTACAAAGGCTGGGTGTCTTCGCAGGTACATGGGCTGCCAACACGGACATCGTCAAAATGCCCGAGTACAAAGGCTGGGTGTCTCTGCAGGTACATGTGCTGCCAACACGGACATCGTCAAAATGCCCGAGTACAAAGGCTGGGTGTCTTCGCAGGTACATGTGCTGCCAACACGGACATCGTCAAAATGCCTGAGTACAAAGGCTGGGTGTCTCCGCAGCTACATGTGCTGCCAACACGGACATCGTCAAAATGCCCGAGTACAAAGGCTGGGTGTCTCCGCAGCTACATGTGCTGCCAACACGGACATCGTCAAAATGCCCGAGTACAAAGGCTGGGTGTCTCCGCAGGTACATGTGCTGCCAACACGGACATCGTCAAAATGCCCGAGTACAAAGGCTGGGTGTCTCCGCAGGTACATGGGCTGCCAACACGGACATCGTCAAAATGCCCGAGTACAAAGGCTGGGTGTCTCTGCAGGTACATGTGCTTCCAACACGGACATCGTCAAAATGCCCGAGTACAAAGGCTGGGTGTCTCTGCAGGTACATGTGCTGCCAACACGGACATCGTCAAAATGCCCGAGTACAAAGGCTGGGTGTCTTCGCAGGTACATGTGCTGCCAACACGGACATCGTCAAAATGCCCGAGTACAAAGGCTGGGTGTCTCCGCAGGTACATGTGCTGCCAACACGGACATCGTCAAAATGCCCGAGTAGAAAGGCTGGGTGTCTCCGCAGATACATGTGCTGCCAACACGACATCGTCAAAATGCCCGAGTAGAAAGGCTGGGTGTCTCCGCAGGTACATGTGCTGCCAACACGGACATCGTCAAAATGCCCGAGTAGAAAGGCTGGGTGTCTCCGCAGGTACATGTGCTGCCAACACGGACATCGTCAAAATGCCCGAGTAGAAAGGCTGGGTGTCTCCGCAGGTACATGTGCTGCCAACACGGACATCGTCAAAATGCCCGACTACAAAGGCTGGGTGTCTCCGCAGGTACATGTGCTGCCAACACGGACATCGTCAAAATGCCCGACTACAAAGGCTGGGTGTCTCCGCAGGTACATGTGCTGCCAACACGGACATCGTCAAAATGCCCGAGTAGAAAGGCTGGGTGTCTCCGCAGATACATGTGCTGCCAACACGGACATCGTCAAAATGCCCGAGTAGAAAGGCTGGGTGTCTCCGCAGATACATGTGCTGCCAACACGGACATCATCAAAAGCAGAAAACAAACCAAACATAATCCAGTTCGAATCACTTCGGTTTTATTTCCCATAGAGGGATTTTGATGAAGCAGCGCATTCATGAAGAATCAAGTTTACACATGTGTCTGACTACTTGAACATGTACATTATTTACAGTCTGCGTAGGGTTACATATCTCAAGCTGTTTTTGTGTTTACAGAAAATCTGCCAAGAGTCCACAAATGCAGGAAGCTTCAGAATTACCTCACCACAGTAATGTTTTAAATTTTCCCATTAACAAGGCTCAGGTTAACACATTTATTGGCATATCAACTGTTGTAATCATGAAACGATCATCTGTATGACCTCATGAAAAATCCGCAATAATGGTTACAAATTAACATAGCCTATGATTTACATTCTATGAAATAAAAAAAAAATAAAGTGCAAAATCAACATAAATGCCATTCTTTATGAAACTGGAGATGACGATTAATAGCCTGTTCAAGTTGTATGAGCAATCCTGTATCATTGTATGTACCTACAAAACTACAGTGTGAACATCAAGGTGACCAATGTTATGGTATGGTGGCGGGAGTTATCTCCCCTGCTGATGGTGTTGGCAGCTCAACAAAGCCTGAATTATTCTGGACAGACACTATTCTGGAGTACACTGGATTGCGTAGTCTTACTAATTAATAAAATACACCATTAATGTACCATTAAAAAAAAAGTCAGTTATAGAATCTAGCAGACATTATCCTCACAGTTTATTTCTCTTGGACCCTTCAGAGAGAGTCCCCTGACTGGTTGAGCCAAAACTGTAATCAACTTAATTTGTATAATGGTATAATTATTATTATTCATGACGTAGCAGGAGCCAAAACCAATCGGTAGAGGAGAGCAGCTGCAATGGCCACACCCAGTGGGAGGAGCCAACTTGTCCATGAACTGAAAGCAGAAAAAATGACATCATTCTAAGACTGGATTTAGATACATAAAAGTTTTGCAAACTTATACTCCTGCAGAATGGCAAATGCAACAGGGCATTATTTTTTTATTTGATGGGTTTCAAACACAGTTTTGAGGATTATTTCACTTATGCGAAGGCAGTCAGATTTATGAATGAAGCAAAATCAAGAGACTGGAGTGGAAAATACTCTTTGGCACATACCTGAGCTGGAGATGAAACTAGATGTCTAAACCAGTTTCTCCCCATACCAATAACATTACAGTATTGTTACTGAATTCAGGAGCAAATGGCTACATATACACTGTAGCTGCTGAACAGTGCTTTTATTACCACAGGTGTGCTTCTACTAGACACCAGAGAGTTATAAATACAATAAAACAAAGTGAAGTTTAAGACCCTTTCATAAATTCTACCATGAATGCGTTTACACCATTAATATTGTTAGTGTATTAAATATGTGCAGGTAGAGCGTGCAGTGTACATATACACAGTACAAAAGAGACACCCAAATGAACTTACTTTCTTTCTGGTCAGAAGAGGAATTAAGTCATTTTTGTAGAAATGCATCTCTGAGATATTACATAAGCTACAAGTTAATACTGTACATGACCTAAAAATTCACCTTCAAAGGTCAATTTTTGAAGGGAAATAAATGTCACAAAGTATTACATTTGGTGATGAAACTTATATTTTTCAAGTAGGATATCATCCAACCTTCCAAACAACCTTAAATATACTTTTCTATGATCACTTGAATCCTCAGAAGTTTGCAAAATGTATAACTTACTCATGGTTGAAATTTTAGCTTATTTAGGGTAAATACCTTATATACTCTTTATCTCACTAGAAAAACCGCAGTTTGTTTGGGTGTCTCTTTGTACTAAGTACTCTGCACACTCTATCCATGCATTTTTAATGGAACTAACCACATGTCCCATTATTCTAACTGTAAGTACACAAAGTTTGGCTTTGCGCATCTACCTGGTATTCAAAACTTGTGATATCTGGTCATTTGCTTGCACACACAGTGGACAGGCATCATACTTACTTGGAAGAGTCAACTTCTGGTACACTGGGGCCTGTGTTTGTTTTCTGAGGAGGATAGAAAGATCAGTTACTGAACAATTCCAAAACCGGAAATATTTAATACAAATGATTATGATGTAAAAAGCCATAGGTTGTAAATGCTACCTAAATACACATGACAATGTAAAGGATAAAAAAAACTGATATTGATAATACAACATGTCTTCTGTCTATGACAGGTACACCTCGCAAAAAACACAGAACAACAGGCCTACTGTTTGTGACAGGTAGACCTGGCATATAACATAAAACAACAGGCCTACTCTCTGTCATGGATACACCTGACGTATAACATAGAACAACACCTGACGTATAACATAGAACACACAGGCCTTCTGTCTGTGACAGGTACACCTGGCATATAACACACAACAACAGGCCTTCTGTCTGTGACGGGAACACCTGGCATGACAGAGCAGGCCTTCTGTCTGTGATGGGTACACCTGGCATATAACGTACAACAGGCCTTCTCTCTCTGATGGATACACCTGGCATGACAGAGCAGGCCTTCTGTCTGTGACAGGTACACCTGGCATATAACATAGAACAACAGGCCTTCTCTCTCTGATGGATACACCTGGCACTACAGAACAACATGCCTTCTGTCTGTGACGGGTAAAGCATATAATGTAGAACAACAGGCCTTCTCTCTGTGATGGATACACCTAGCATAACACAACAGGCCTTCTGTCAGTGATGGGTACACTTGGCATGCAACACAGGCTAACAGGCTTTCTGTCTGTGACGGGCACACCTGGCATATGACACAGAACAACAGGCCTTCTGTCTGTGACAGGTACAGCTGGTATATAACACAGAAGAGGCCTTCTGTCTGTGACGGGTATAGCTGGCATTACATAACAACAGACCTTCCATCTGTGATGAGTACACCTGGCATATTAGACAGAACAACAGGCCTTCTGTCTGTGACCGGTACACCCGACATATGACACAGAACAACAGGTTTTCTGTCGGTGATGAGCACATCTGGCATATGACACAGACCAACAAGCCTTTTGTCTGCGATGGGTACACCTGGCATTACAGAACAACAGACCTTCCATCTGTGATGAATACAACTGGCATAACACAGAATTGGCCTTCTGTCTGTGAGGGTACACCTAGCATATCACAGAACACCAGGCCTTCTGTCTGTGAAGGGTGCACCCGGCAGTACACAAAACAGGCCTCCCCTGTGTTAAAATCATGTACATCAAAAAACACAACTCCCACATCTTAGTCTTTACTCTAAAGGATTGGACGATTCTATCTCAAGTTCACAGACAACCCATTATGATTTACCCACAAACACTCTGCTACAAATATTGGGCTCTCAGATATCATTACTGTCGCTGACACACCAAACAACATATTTTCTAATGTGTATCGAAGTGGTTTGATGAGAACACTGCGGATCCAGTTCAATATGCAATTCTGAAAGCGCTGTTTTGTGGGAATTCCTTAACACTGATAATCAAAATAATTAATTAAAGCAAAACAAATCTAATTTCTCAAAAAACCTATGTATCATCTACGATGTTAATCAACTGTATTCAATGCGAAGTGATGGGTATTCTATTCTGGTGTGTCGACAATTTATGTTTCAGCCTCAACAACAGCCCACCATTCCATGCAGTTTCTGGTTAATCTACCCTCACATTAGCAGGGAATTCATGGTCAGACAAAAGTCTGAAGTTTGCCGGGAAAGTCTTAAAATACCATATCCTATCCCCACGTTACATCAGCAATCACCTCTTCTCACACAATCAGTTCAAATTTGAAACAAGAAGTCTGAAATCAGCCAACTGGAGAAAAATTCCGATGCCTGCAGCAGAGCTCCTGTTCTCAGCAATGCCCATACACCACTAATTAACAATCACATGCTTCACACACAAGTGCCCACAAGAGGGGGTGAGGTAGGGGCAAACGTTAATAGATGTGTCATTTGTGAAAAGTTACCTTAAAAAAAAAAAAAAACTTTCTATTGTGAAAGTGGAAACTGATCATTCTATTTACATACCTGTAACTGTGTTAGTGTTTTAAAAATTTACAGAATATTGCATATATCCATGATATCAAAACTGCATGTGCATGTACTTCACATTCAACTGACGGTTCGTCAGTTCTAGAAGTAAAGAGCAGGACACTGTAATGCTTTATTTCTACATGGAACTATTACATCTACAAGCAAACACAAAATTAAGATGACTCAGTCCTCCGGCATCCAGCCATCCTATCAAATATCATTTTGGCTGGCCATGATGATATATTTCTTCGTATCCCTTTGCCATGCCAAACAACAGGGAGCAGCTTTTCATGGCAAGAATACAAGTCCATGTGTACATGGGGGTGTTTTATTTATTTATTTGATTGGTGTCTTATTTATTTGATTGGTGTTTTATGCCGTACTCAAGAATATTTCACTTATATGACGGTGGCCAGCATTATTGTGAGAGGAAACCGGGCAGAGCCCGGTGGAAACCCACGACCATACGCAGGTTGCTGGCAGACCTTCCCACGTACGGCTGGAGAGGTAGCCAGCATGAGCTGGGCTTGAACTCACAGCGACCGCATTGGTGGGAGGCTTCGGTCATTGCGGGGGGTGTTTTAATATCTACAACTAAATGTACATGGTGTGTTTGCTGCATAAAGACTATCCTACCCTCAGATGAAGGATCTGCTGAGCCCAGCCTACAGGATTGTACAGAATGATTTCTGAAACAGGAGAACACCACGGTACAGCATGTATGGGAAGAGAGCACGCCAACCCCTTCAGTTCGGGTGGGGGAGTGGGGGGAGTGATCTTCCACTGAACAGCAGAGTGTCTATGGTTGGTTACATGATTCAATCTTTGTACACCACAAACTTCCTGAATCAACCCAGAATTTTTCGGTAACATCAATTTCAACAACTTGTGTGGTAAATTTGAAATTAGCCCAACCATGTTACATGAATACAAATGATCTGTATTGCCCTTTGCGGAAGCTTGAGGAATGAGAGATGACTGGAGGTAGGTCATTATTTTCAGTACATCACCACCACATAGCTGCTCACAAATAATGATTTTCCTAGAAATCATAATCACTCAACAGCACACCTGGTATTAAGTCAGATATTGTTTCATATAAGCCTGGCTCACTATATGATCACATCAGTATGAGACTGAAAAATTAATTTTTTTTCCAACCTGAAATATGGGACAGGTAATTATATTTTCCACTACCCCCAAAGTTTCTCCCCCCGTACAGATCTATCTCTAAATAAAACCGCATATAAAATGTTCTAAAAGTTTTAACTAGAGTAAATGGCCTAAAATTTTGCATAACAATGCACATTTTTTGTGGCAAATCAATGCCATAAAATATCATTTCTGCAGCTGAAACTGACATTTTTCCACTAGGATATCATCCAATCGTCCAAATAAACCTCAACATATCTTTGTAGTCACTAGAAGTCTCAGAACGAAGAATTAGGAGCAGTTTCGGCATGGATGAAATTTTAGGCCATATAAGCTAATATGCTGAGTTTTGGCCCAAAGGTATGTCACGAATTTTCATGAACAGTGTGCTAAAATGCTGGTAACAATTGTCTTTACCTGTCACTTGGAAAACCTTCTGTTATACAGCTTTTGGACGTTGTATTTATTTGATCCCTGCCTTAATACACCAAACATATACAGACACTGCATGCACTGGTCATTCAAGACAGACAACTGCATGCATATGGGTCAGGAGAACTACAGCATTAAGAGGATAGCCCTGAAGGGCCAGTTTTGCACTAAGTGGCACCTGGTACAGAATGTATGAGCATGTTTAGATATGTACTAGGTTGGATAATACGATGCACCATCAGAGCAAAAGTCTCAATCACACCTGTCAACCACTGAGGCGAAATCATTCTGATTAAACAGAAACAGAAACGCCCGGGTGAAGCCGATCAAACATGAGATTTGGTCCACTGTGAAAAGAGGGCGAAAATAACTGCCCAGGTAAATAATGTGACATACTTTGTTTGGTATACCATTAGCAGTTTAGTTAGCGTGTAAGAGAGGATTGTTTCTGAAGAATAACAATATTTAGAAGCCGGGAACAGGTGAGATAGGAAGCCAACATGAGAGAGCACCTGTTACCTGTTAAAAAGGACAAGTGCTGGCTGTGTGGCCTGACTGCCTGACTGCCTGCCTGACAGACTTAACTCTGCTGACAGGAGGTAGAAGGGATCACAATAAATGATGGCTCACGATGAAATACTATCACGGTCCCTATCCAGTGGAGTGGTGTTGGTCAATAACGGCAATGAACAGACCCGTGTTAAAATGGTTTTGTCTACAGTCTTTCATTCACAAAGGAACAGTGTAATATATACAACATAAATGATAGTGAACAGGTTTAAAATAATTTTAAAACATTCTTGAATAGGTTCAGAGTACATCTGGGAACAGTCTGACTAAAAAAGCCAAGCTCTATAACAACCTTACAGCCTATTGATGACACTATTAATTGGGCTGTACTGAATTAAGTTTGAAGAAATGCAAGATCAGTGTTTAGCTTGAATGATATATGCAATCCGTTACAAGTTTCTACGTGGCATTAATAACTCTCTACTATGCATCAAAATGTACACTTTTCACTCAAAATGATAAAAATATATTGCTGTGAAGTTAACTGTTTGGCAAGTTGTCAATTATCCTACTGTTCTGTGAGCGGAGTTCTTTTCCCTTCTTCATTACATCCACCACCCCAAAATGATCCTGGACTGATACGAAAATTTCCTTGCTGCACTTTGTGGGCAGAAAATCCCTACCAAATGTCGTTTCCTTGAGCGCAGAAATCTACTAGAATGATTTGTGGCCATATTGTGGGATATCAAAACTAATTTTATGCAATCAACACTTATAGCTAGGGAGGGTGGACAAATAATACAGCATGATATATGTATAAAGCATTCATTAAAGATACTTCAACTCCCCAAAAAGTGCAAAGCACACACAAACATGAAGCTGTTAAGCAACTGCTGTTTGCCACAGATATCTTACTGCTAAGTTACAAATACATGTGCATGTTAATCCAACCCTCAGAACCCATTACACATGCATGTACAGCTGGGCACATTCCTCAAAGGTACCCTTCTTTAAATTACCTGTTGTTGTTTTGAAGTCTTGTCATCCTGAAAACAGACAAGTAAAATATATATTTCCATATCATTTTTGATTAAATAGCAAACGGCAAGCCAATATGCAGGGAGTCCAAAAATATTTATGTGCATAAAAAAAATGCAGAAAGTAATTTTTTTTCAAGTAAAGTCTGGCATGTCTAGAGTTACATTCAGAAAAGGAATCAATAAATACCATGCTACACGATTGCACTGCTCTAACCTATTCACTGTGACATGCAAATGAAGATAGATGAATAAGTTTTTAACTTTCAAATGATTCAAACATCATCTGAAATGTAAATACTTGTTTGCTTACAAAGAACACAACACATTTCACAAGTTCTAAATTACATTCTAGTGCACTTTCAAAAGTGAGTCAAGGAATTAAAATGTTAAACTCTAAACTGCTTCATCTCTCATCATAATTATTGACAATTATACTGCCAATATCTACATGTACATGAATTAGATAAACAACTGAATCATAATCATCGGTATAATGACTATGGCCACTCACTGCATGTAACTCCCCTATCAGATACGTCTTCATCAACTCCCTTGCATCAGTCGAGTGACCCACGTCTTCAAACGCCTCTGTCCCATCAGAACCTGAAACAACGTCAACTTTCAACATAAAACACTGACATTTTACTCTCAGCCTAAAAAATATTTTAATTTTTGTTGATATTGATATTACATTTTTATATGGTCTTAACTGACACCTGACCAGATTTTCACGTGGTCCAAATTAACACCTGTAGATCTTCATCAAAATCAGCCTTTCAACCAATCAGTTTCTTAGCACCCACAGTTCCAGTCTTTTATCCCAGCCATCCTTACACTTAAACAGGCCTATAAAGTAGGCATCCTATCATCAATCTCAGCTGCTTCCAACTTCCAATCAAAGTTCTTTGATTTATATATTTTATCAGAGTTTTTCACCCTACTCAAGAATATTTCACATATATGAGGCGGGCCAGCATTATGCTAGGAGGAAGCTGAACAGAGCCCTGCAGAAACCCACAACCATTTGCAAGTTGCTGGCAGACCTTCCCATCTAAATGACAATGGAGATGAAGCCAGTCGACTCACAGCAACTGTGGTGGTAAGATGGTCCTAGGTAGCTGCACTAGCACACTTGCCCCTTGGTTCCCTGTACTCTTTGCACCAACTGGTATTCTCATAGTATTACTCCACCATACGCATTACCAAGATACATGTAACTGAACTTTACGCATGTAAACCAATAAATCATGTCATTGCCATTCACACATGTAAACCAATAAATCATGTCATTGCCATTCACACATGTAAACCAATAAACCATGTCATTGCCATTCACACATGTAAACCAATAAACCATGTCACTGCCATTCAAAAAATGCAAACCAATAAACCATGTCACTGCCATTCACAAATGCAAACCAATAAACCATGTCACTGCCATTCACACATGCAAACCAATAAACCATGTCACTGCCACTCACACATGCAAACCAATAAACCATGTCATTGCCATTCACACATGCAAACCAATAACTCATGTCATTGCCATTCACACATGTATATGCAGGCCAAAAATTTGATTTGTAGAATTCACACAGGTTGAACTTGGACAAAATACTGAGAATAAATATAGTAGTTTAATAACTTAGCACAGAAATCCATTATTTTGCTGTATATGTACATATACAGATACATATAAAATGTTTAAAATGCTTTTCTATACCTGCTTTAAAAACTATTTTCACATTTGAAAAAACTAAGGAATTTCAAATATTAATGTCAAAGATAAAATAACCATTCGAACATATTTATAAAAAAAACATAATATGTCACGAACACATGAATCTACAGGTTGTTCTTTCTTTGCTTTGCGAAACACATCCAGGTCAACATGATGTTAAGCAGTATAGTTGTACCTGCATTAGGCAATAGGGTTGAAGTTTTAAGCAGCGAAGCTTACCAGCTACATTAAGGTTGGACCAGTTAAGGTTGGACCAGGCTAGATTGCAGAATTATAGGTGTACACTACTGAGCATGTACAGAAAACAGGTCAGAAACTCAGAACACCCATTTGACCTACATATTTTTAACAGCCTGATGTTAGCAGTCATGTCTTCTTGTTTTTGTTTGCTCAGCTACATTAGTTGTTTTTTACCACAGGTCAGACAGTATAAGAAGGCTAACACACGCACATTCACATAATCATAGTGAACCACATGAAACCAATACTTTTGTGAAGTCAGAGATTGTTACGTGTACTTAGTAACTATACATCGACATACTCAAAAAGATGAGTAACAGCTTTCTGCACCTCAGGCTACATATGCACATATGTGCAGAAAGTTCTATGGACAGAAAAAATTTGATTGAGCTGCAGGTAGATTAGATATTTTAAGGTTGTTCTGGCCTTTGGGAAAACTGCTAAATACAAATTTATCTCCAAGTGATCTGTTAGGACATTCAATAGCTACTGCATGTATCAGTCTTACAGTTTGTCCTCTAATAAATATACATAGACTGCTACACAAGGACATCCTCAAAAATTCTTTGTTGCACATAACTTACACCTATCAGGATATACAGTGTCAGTTTATTTATTTATGTGATTGGTGTTTTACTCCTAATTCAAGAATGTTTCACTTTTCAGACAGCAACCAGCATTATGGTGGGATGAAAAAGGGTAGATCTCGGGAAAAAGCCACAACCATCTGCAGGTTGTTGGCAGACCTTCCGAGATATGACCAGAGAGGATGTCTGAGTGAGCTAGGCTTGAACTCACAGCCATCGCATTGGTCAGAGACACCTGTGTCATTACACTTAACCAGTGCGCTAACACCCAGGTACATATAAATGTCAAGTGTGATGCTTATAAGCCACACAATGAGACCAGCCACTGTGGAAGAGCCGTAAGTTGTAACATATGATACCCGTAGGTGACAAAAATTACATAAAACATAGCGTGGGCAGTTTGCAGTGATTCCCATTCATAGAACAGCCTCAACAACTGGTGACAGATGGCCTGAGAAGTGAGCTATATGGACCGCTATGTGAGCAGCTGTTGACAGCTCTGAATACAACCCACTCTCATAGTGTGGGAAATGTGTTCTCTCATACCCACACCATAAACATTCCAAACCCATCACACCAATGGGAAAAATCATTAATTATATTAGTCTAAAACACATGGTACTAAAAAACAGTGCTGATGCCTGCTGCATTATATTTATATTACTGATATAAGGTTATATATAGAGGAACAGAAACACAGTTACATGTGACTGGAACAAGCCAAGGTCCTTCATCAGGTACCTGAAAGACGCCTGATTTAAAACTGCAGCTTTCTTCATGTTAACGTGGTTAACAGATATCACTACACCCCATATACGCAAACATATATTGTGGCAAGTCTGGGGTTATTACGCACACCTGTCTAGGGCAGGTACAAGTCCTAAACAGCATGATGATGGTGTTGCTTAATTCATCTTCCAATATTATAACCCACACGTATCTTTCCACCGTACGTTGCATCCAGTAACTTGTGTTACTTACAGAACTCTAATCTCAACCATGCCATGTGGATGACGGCCATCGTAATGTATGATACACTGGCTACACACGAAAGTCACATACACTAATGTAAGAATCCGAAGCACAGTGAGTAGAAGGATGTGAAAAAGTGGCTACTAAGGCCCTTGTTTATGAATGCCGGTCGCTGGAATACACAGGCATCTGGTTAAATGCCAGACTCACACAGCAAACAATCAAGATTCAAGATTCACTCCGTTGTAAGTGGAAAGGCCTGCCAGCGCGGATGATCATCGGTTTCTCTGCGTCTCTGTTCGGTTTATCCCCACCATAATGCTGGCCATCGTCATATAAGTGAAATATTCTTCAGTACAGCGTAAAACGCCAATCAAAATATTAGATAAATAAATCAACTGTATCCACTAATGTCGGGGCTATGGTTGAAGTCAGTGGTAAAAACTCAAATGGACATTCATTGTCCTCTCACTTGATGTTCTGTGGATGAAGCTTCCATCAATATGAATGAATGATTACGATTTCTAATGCCACATCGGCATTTTTTCTGCCATATCGTGGCGATCATCAATATGAAAATTCCGCACATTACAAGTTGATCAGTTACATGCCAAAGGCTGTTGGTGGTTAATTCCCGTTTCCATGGTGGCATGGACTTGCCCAGTCATAAGACACAGCATACACGTTTCAAGGGCTCCTTGTTGTGATATGTGTGACAAATTATATGACGCGAAACCTTAGCATACATACAGATATACTTAAAATATGTGAGTCTCACCTGCTTGCTCTAGTAACACCTCCTCACCACCTGGATGCTGAAAGCACACACACAAGCAGAGTTATACATTCATACTGATATAAAACACACACCTTGCATATGTACATTTGAAAAAAAAAAAAGTACAACCCAGATTTAAGTTAAATATTTCAAATACTGACTCAAGCTTCTAACTTGTTTTAATGCTAAAAAGAAAGAGGGCAACTAAAGAATAAAACTGAAAATAACTGGAGAAGTTGCCTGTTTGAGACAGGTGAATGCAAAACTTCAGTTCACTGCACACTGTGCGTATTTAAACATTTACCTCAATTCCGACTCCAATAAACAAGGGGCTAAGCATACATGTGAATTTCATAATTTATAGTAATTAATACACGCACTTGTGTTACTGTGCCTTACATGTATGCACAACCTCAGTTCACTGTCCCAATATCTTTCCAAGACTTTTCAATGTGCCTATCTTCAGACCATGCAAAAGCTTAGTAAGTAACTCAGTAAGTTTTACTTATCATCTTCAGAAGAAGAAATTCCCCCAATCAAGTCAGATGAAGAGGGCAGAGATTTGACATAAACATGTAGGTGTATGGCATCCATTTAAACTGGTGTTCGTACCTATTTGAGGGGATAAGCAAAAAACAGCGCTGAGTCTATGTGGAGAACAACCATTACTGTGGGACCAACATGCGACATGGTGGCCATGGCATGTATATTATGGACTGTACACATTTTCTGTTTTATTTCACGGAAATTATATTTGATGATAAAATGATGCTTTATCTTCAAAATGTCTGACCTCTCAGACAGTGTATATGTTACAGTACATTTAAGAAACTTAATACCTCTTTTTGATGGAATCTGAAGGAATTCATAAGCTAGGAGTAGCCTGCACAGCAGTTTGCCATGCAAACAGGGACGTTCATCTCGACTCAACCTAAACGCAGGTTCAGGCCCAAAAGACAGCATGGGAGTTGTGAAGTGCTACTAAGCCCATTCTTCAAAGAACTGACGACATATAATCACTTTACCACCTAATATTATAGGCCTATAATTCTCTTGAAGTCTGATAACTTTTAGAGATATAAAACTTAAGGCTTAAGCACGTGATACTGAGACTGATGCAACTTCTTAGTTAGTTGCATGAGTCAAGCTGACAGCAGATTTAACAATGCACTATCGTACCAAGCTGCTAGGTCAGCTTCACGCACTCCTAGTAGGATCCCAGATATAGCCCGCAGTTCTACCTCAAGAGCGGCCTTAAATCTTAGGTATTAAATCTTAAATAAAACCCAGACCTTGTAGATTTATGCAATGATGAACAGATAAATCATGTCTGCTTACAACTGCAGGTTCAGTTTTATGTTCCGATCAATGGGTGGAGTTAATCCTTGGTGTTTTGATTAAATGTCTCCTCTTCAGTACACTGCAACAATGTTTGGACTTAGGGCCTGAAAATTACTCATATTTTCACTTGCCCAGGGGGGCAACCAAAAAGCCAAAACCAGGTTGCCCCCAACTGCCTAAGCTGCCCCCACATCCCAACAATTTTGGGGGCCAGTTCATTTGTAAAAGATCTTTTTACAAAGATCGAAGGTTCACTGAGGGAACGTCAGTTTCCTCCATCCAGCCCCACAAAACTCACACCTGTGAGTATTGTGTCAAACAACAATAAAACAGATATATTCATTTACTTCAGTAAAACGTACCCCTCCATTTAAAAAGTGTAGTTCAGGTAGCTTTGCTTTTCTGCACTCCCATAAACAAGAGGCAAGATTAGTGTGATATCATGTAAGAAACACCATCTAAATTCTCAAGCTTTCTTATGACATTTAAATGCAACTTATCCCCATTTTATTTGATTATAGGGATGAAACTAATTAGGACTGATAAACCTTATAGTTTTAAAGAACGGTTGTTTCACTTTTTAGTCATCCATGCTTAGCGATGCTTTCAAATGATTTCAATATAAACACATATATACTGCATTGCAAAGGGTTGCCTAGTACAAAATAAATACTGAACAGAATGTAACATCTCATGGTTTTATTAATAGTACTGCTGATGACAAGTTCTTTTTACACTTGTGAAATTTAGTATCAGAGCATATAATCATATGATCTCAGAAAATACGTCTCCTGATTAAATGATCACCACTCAAAAGAGTCACTACTATCAGTCTCAGAGTCAGAACTTGACGAGTCATTACACACAGTCCCTTCAATTACAGAATCATTTTTGTCTTCATGCCCTAGCACTCTTATGCCAGGCTGTGAATTTGAAGGCCCAGGTTCAGGTGTTTTTCATGTTCCATGTAGTTTGTGTCCTCTGATATGCTTAGGGCCCATGGACAACCACCGCTTCACTGAATCCTCAACCACAGTTTTCTGTTCCTGTTCAGTCAGCTTCTCTACACTGACCAGTACAAGCTGTTTTAGGCTTTCTTGAGACACACTACATCGCAGGTTTGTTTTGATGTGATTGATGGATGAAAAGCCCCTTTCACACGCTGCTGTACTGGGGCTGACTGTCAGCATGATTTCTGCCAACACTATGACATGGCTGATCTGGTTTTCCTCAGTGAGTGACTGTTGGGCAAGAGTCCTCATTTCTGTGTTCTGCAAGCATGGTTTTAAGATGTGGCCACTCCTGTATGCAACCAGATTCGTAGTTTTGAATCAGTTCTCTAATGCTGTTGTTGCCATAAACAGCCAGTTCTGCCTTGTTGTGTGGAATTTTGTGGTTGTCAAACACTTTGAAGGAGGTTAGAGGGATACCAGAGAAAGATTTAAATCTGCCTTTGATGTATTTCACAGCACTGTCTACCAGTTCGTTCAAGCCAAAATTTTCCACCATTGTGTTGTAGGATGTGCAGCTTTGAAGTCCCTCGTCACATGATGCTATTGTAACTGGTACATCACTAAAGTTGCCCCCATCAATGTCAATGTTCCTTAGAAATTCTTGCATGTATACTGCAGGCTGTGCTTTTAAACTCTGGAGGGCGACCATGGTTGACTCCAATTTTCAGGGAACTTGGAAAATCAAAAGCTTGTCTGACAGGAATGATTTTGATAGGACAGCTAATGGGTGTAAGAAATCGTTCATGAAATGCAGCCATAGGACAAATTTCAGCCGGTACACTTCACAGTGGTATCCCTTAGCTCTTTGTGCCCCTTCTCCCTAACCTTGCGAAACATTTCCAATGTGGTCAAGAGTAATTCTCCAGTAACAACGCAGAGCACCTAGTGCATGTTCTTGACTTGCCAACCAGCTGATATTTTTGATATCCACAAAATGCTTCAGACTTGACTTGTATGAGCCTTCATCAGCAGTTTCATTGAAAAAAGATGACAGTGCCTGTAGATCTCTCCGTCTTTTGTGAGAATACCTATAAAAGTTAAACACGCCTTTAACTGTTACCTCAAACTGTTGTAAATAATTGCTCTGCTTGACTGAATCTAGCTCACCCAATTCAAGATTGTGTGCTACACAATGAACTGCTATGGCCTGGGGAACTTGTCTCTGGATTTTGGCTGCGGTGCCATTTAGCCGTCCCATATTAACTGACACTCCATCATAGTTTTGATTTACTAGGCTGGGATAGTCTTTGTTTTCAGGTGACAGTTTTTCAACTGCATGACCATCTGCATGGCTGTGCTGCAAGTCTACCAACATCAATGAGCTGGACTTTAGGTTGACCTTGTACAATGTATCTGAGCTACACCAGTTCCTGTTCTATGATGCTACAGTCTGTACTTCCATCACACATAATTGTCACAAATTTTGTGATTTCCAGTTCTTTACGGATTTTTTGGTTGAGTGTTTATGATATTTCCCCAACAAACAGTCTACAGCCTTTGCTGTTTAAATAATTTTTCCCAAATCCAGTCCATTTTGTTCCTGCATATGCATTATCCACTGGAAATCTGCATATGGAATGCAGTGCTTAGCAAGAGTGTACGCTGTGTTAAAGAGACTCCCAAACCTGACATAATCTTTCTTCCGGCATTTCATGAAAAGATTGCACATGTAGGACTCATGAATCAGTTTTTCGGCATCAAGTTCTGTACGCCGTTGATTTCTCAAGCATTCCAAATGATGGGGACTTTGTCATGTACTTTAATAGTGTCATTACGAAATCAGTTCGTTTTGGTAAACATCGGGCTTTTGGTGTCAACCAAGACAGGTGAAGCAATGCAAACATGACAGCTCATTATGTCTCCGTCAAATTGGAGCCGCAGGAATTCCATCAACCACTTGTCTTGAAATGTTCGTGTGCGCACTTCTGCTTCATATCTGTGCTTCTTGATTGCCCTGTCCACGGTCTGCCCAGGGGTCAACTTCTCTCGAAATATTTGAAAATTCCACTCATATTGTCCTCAACAGAGAAGAACTGTCATTTTGTTTGCAGCGCGTCTTCATTTAGGCATGCATGCGCATATGTGCGCGCAGCCTTCAAACTTTATGTTGCCATGGCTGCGCTAAATTCAGCTCATGGTTAGCAGAAGCCCCATCAGTTGCCTGAACTGGTGCCTGTTTGTGCATATTTATGAACCCTTTCACATACGCGCGGTATGTTTGGAAAAACAAAAATTTATTCGCTGACAATCACAACTGTTAAGTCGATTAAAATGAGTACAAAAAGTGTTCTTTTGGGTATATTTGTTAACTTGCCCGACCAGGGAACCTGCAGCCTAACACTTGGTTGTCCAAAGCCAAAATCTGGTTGTCCCGGGCCGTCGGAACGTCGAATTTTCGACGCATCCCTTATGTGTTGTGTCTTCACAGTAATCAGATTGACACAGGTTAGAACAAAATATCATCATTCAAAACCTTATGTTCTGCAACCGATAGTCACAGATCTGTTGGACATCCTGTTTGTTATCAGAAGTCAGTGTGGCTCTGTCTGCTCAGCACGTCAGTGCATCGTTAGATCAGTTCAGGCACATTCGGGCAAGTTAACTGACAAAGTTACTGTCACATGCATACTGAAATTTAATATAAAGGAACAATTGTCATTCAAAACCATTGAATGTCAAGACTTTACACGTTCAAAATACTGACAACAAGTTACTATGTGTTCTCTATGTTGTCAAAAAGTACGCCAGGGGTTCATATCAGAGCATAAAATCAGTGCTCGTTGTTGTTGCAGCCCGTGTGGGGGACTTACCTCTTCCAAAAACTTGGTCACGTCATACACTTCATCGTGGATCACCAACCATGTCGACTTTGAATCCTTGTGCGATTTTACTTCCTCTAATCGGATAGTTTTAAGATTTGAACGCTCTTCTGACATTCTGATATCTGTGTTATTACCAAAAAATGAAACAGTTTGTCACGTCCGCTATCTCTCCAGCAACACACAGCAGTTGCTCTGTCTTCGTGAATGACACGTGGTTAGAGAATATAGTTTATTGCATGGGACGGAATTTGCAGAAATATCGTATCTGTACATTACATATCAGACTACGAGCTTTGATATTGTTTTTAGTGCTGCATAACTTACAAAAACGTGACATATGTGTTATTATTTGGACAGATATGTCCACATCTGGATAAAATTTTTGGAGTAAAGAGTAGTAGCCGTGACGTCAGAGGCGAGCCCCCAATTCTGACCAATGGGTGATGAGGTCAGGCAGACCTTCCCACATCGCGTGGACAGAGCAGCAGTAAAGCAGTTCAAGGTGTTTCTCCTTGGATAAAAACTTAAGGTAAGAGCAAGAAACATTTTTTTACGCGCTGCAACACTTGTTTGTAAAGCAATTCTCAAAGACATCCAACGAAATTTTTCAACTGTCGTGACAGTTTTTTCTCTCAAGACATTTTGACAGTTGCAATTGTCAGAAATGTTCAGTGTTGTTTTCTTGAGCGCTCATTTCGTATCAGCAGATGTGACGTGTGTGACCTTAACTCAAGCTGTCGAGTTACAGTGCGGCTTATGAGTTACAGTACAACTCATTGACCCATTTGAAACAGCGTCATTTGGCTGCTCATGGTGGAATGGTATGACCTGAGACATTGTTGTTTTCTTGTTCCAGTTTTATATTACAAAACTTTAGAAGAGCTAATCCAGATGATGAATTAAAATTATTAAGTGTATTTAGTTGAAATTGATTATTTATTGATTTATTGATTATTATCACAAATTCTGTAACCGGTCTAAGTCATATTTATTATTGTCATTACCTTTTTTTTTCATTTTGATTACATATGACTATATCATTACATTCATTAAGGAACCAAACAACTTTTAATCAACAGCTTTAGTTATGACTCCATTTACACCAGTTTTCTGTTTCACTGGAACTTCTGAATCGGATGTTTAACAGACATGCATCAATATGTTATACAAGTACCTGTACATCTGGATTTTATATCACAAAAATTCTCATTCAAGCATTCAGTAAAATAGTAAACAAATAGTAAACAGTAGTAAATAACTGATTTCTATTAAATCCCAATCCAAGGCCAGGATTGAGCCTGTACCCAGTGTTCTACAGCAGCTGAAAGACAAGTTTTAACCACTTGGCAATGACCTGTTCCAGGTAGTAGCAAAGTTAAACCCTGTGGATGTATTATTTGATTGGTGTTTTATGCTGCACTCAAGAATATTTCGCATATATGACGACGGCATTATGGTGGGATGAAACCCTATTTGAATAAATTTTGTGTGATTAATTTATGATCTCCCCCCCCCATTTCAATCTTTCCCCTCCTCTTTTGAAAACAAAACAAGAAGCATTTTATGCTTCTACAGAGGAACACATTTCATGTTATATCATACAAGTTCTATATACATTCAGCTCTGTATTCCAGACATAAAAACCATTGTCTGCCAGAATTGTAAGGAATTATTCAAGTGAAACAGCTCTTTAACTGTTGACCTGGAAGTTGTGCTCCCTGTGACTTTTTTATATCTGACAATGAACATTATGTCATGCATTAAATTTAATGTATATAGTTATGAAGACACAACATTGGTGTATGTATATAGTTTTTTAACAATGCTTCAAAGGTACGGTGTATGTTACCACAAATATATCAACAGGATGCTGTGATATGCGATGTGATGTGGTAGCATTTGGGTGAGGTAGTTGTTTACATAATAACATGCAGACATTATCAGAGGGCCAAGGATTCCAGGTGTCACAGACAGGTTGTTTCAATACCACAGCTACATTCATTGCTAGAGTTCAGTGCTATCCCTTGTTTTGACACCTCCTACCTGTATGCTGAAAGATAGACTGATTGTTAAATGTCACCCAGCCAACACCAAAGGCAGTCTTTCTCAAAAACAGTCATCGATAGATTGGCTGTAGACCTTTTTAATCTCTCTGATTTACATAGGAATACTGGGATTGAGGGCCTGTTTTACTGAGGAAGTTGCATACATAGCCTGTTATCCTACCCTAACAATATCAATTTCTGCAGTCAAAGTAATATTTTTGTCGTGCAATTTTCATTTTTCCATCACTGATGAGTCTGTTCAGTGTAAATATGAGAGGAGTGGCCCTCTTTTGGTGATATAAGGAACAAAGTGTTAGTCACAGGGTCAAAGCCAGCTCAGGCTGATTAATGCAGCTGCAGTTAGGAGGTTTGCAGAAGACCCAGTGAAGGGCATTGGTTTATCCTAGGTGGTTTCCTGGGCCAGCCAGCCTACACCATACATGTATGTGTCAAATTTAACAACACATTTACCTACATGTAACATCTTTTAGGTGAGCGAAATTTTACTCTACATTTATATGTCACAAATGGGAAAAAAAATAGTTTGAAGCTGTATAATTTATAACATGTAGGAGCCAGGAGTTTGGCCTGCAGGCATACCTGATGGTCTGCATCTATAGGAACCATGTGTAGGTAAATATATGCTATACAAATGGCACTAATGGACAGGGATTGCTTCGTACAGATACAAAAGTTCCTAAAAAATAAAGATCAAGTTCATACATATATATTATGCCTTATATGGTACACCACTTTATTGTCTGTATTATGGTTCAGTCATGTGGAATGTTAATGTGCCATGGTAAAGTAAAAGACAGAAACATACACAACTATATACAGACATTTACAGACAAGAAGCTTTTACATGCATTTTGCTTATTTCTGAAGGTATATGCACCATGTGGGAACATATGAGTCAGTCAGGGTCTAATAAATTCTGAAGTACCCTGTCAGGATGGACAAAGTACCGGTCGTACAGTTGGGGTGTTCAGGCAGCATTAGTTCTTCAACGTTTATGTAGTCTATTTAATCTAAATGTGCCTTTCAATGAAAGAAGACAAAAACATGTAGATGTATAAACCTGTATTTTCAAATTCCTTCATTGGGTTGTTGCACATTATAAGAAATTATTGCATGTATTTTAGTTAAATTTACCATGTACCATGTTCTACATGTATCAGATTTTGAAATATGCTGTCATAGTGAATAAATTTAAATACCATTACTTTGGTCATTGAGCCGGCATGTATGACTCAATATGACATGGACATTGAATATTTGGAGTTTTGACATATTTGTGATAAGGCTTATTGCTGATATATTGTAAAGCCAGGTTTAATTAATTTATTCATTAGATTTGTTATATGAAGGAAAGACTGTGGAATGTATGTTATAGATCTAAATACATGTGTATATATTTGCATATCAGATAAGATGAATTATGTCGATCCCCTAGTATAACAGCCTCAGAGATGAACTAGCCTGTGAAGGTGAAGATTATCACACCACTAAAGCAGCATCAAGCTCTCATGTTACAGACCTATTCACTTACTTTGACCTTCCCTGTGTCTTTCTACAGGCCAGAGGTTATAGGTCATGGGTCATGGTCTGAGCATGCTGTTCTGAGGTGACTTCATGCTATGTGTATGTAGTTCAAGTAATTCCTTGTACAAAGTATTTCATGTTCACATGTCTCTGAGGATGTGCACAGTGTCAGTCTCCTAAAACTGGGTCAACTTGTGCTGAAAACAACTTACATGTAGCTGACAGTGCCCTGTATTTTCTTCTACTTCATCCACCTCATCATTATAATCATAAAATAATGTTCACTGACATCAGGCTGTTATTTGAGAGCTTTTAAAGGGGTTAAATTAATGTTTAAGAAATAAATTTGTAGTAATGTAATGTTCTATTCTTTTCTCCTCAAGTGAGTATTATGTGATATTCATTGTGACATCAGAGTAGAAAGATACATGTAGAGTATATAATGGAAAGATACACATAGCGTACACCATGGAAAGATATATGTTGTGTACTTCCACGTACTCCATGGAAGTACACACATAGAGTATAGTGTAAACCATGAGAATAACAAGGCTGTGGATTCTCAAAACCGGATGTTGTATTGTAGGAACGATAAGGACGTCAACACTGCTGTTAGTGTACCCAGGGACAAAATATTTCAAACAAATCCTGTATGTACCATTTGTACAGGGATAGCTCTTTAAGTCATGTCCATATCATATGGTGTCTTAGGAAATATTCTGGTCTTCTTAAAATAAAGGGCTATGTCCTGTCCTGTGATTTTCACTGATCTTCTTCCTGTTGTTTTGTTATCATTTTAACTTTTCCATATCAGCTTTGGTTGAATTAAGTTTGACTCCTGGGTTTTTAAATCTAAACTGGCTTTTCCATAATGTGTTAAGTAAGGTTTCACCTGTGGGGTTTGGTTAAGATTTCACTGAAGGTGGATGGTTAAGGCTACATCAGTGGAGGTTGATTAAGGTTTCATCAGTGTGGGTTGGTTAAGTTTTCACTGAAGGTGGATGGTTAAGGCTACATCAGTGGAGGTTGATGAAGGTTTCATCAGTGTGGGTTGGTTAAGGTTTCATCAGTGTGGGTTGGTTAAGGTTTCATCAGTGTGGGTTGGTTAAGGTTTCACTGAAGGTGGATGGTTAAGGCTACATCAGTGGAGGTTGATTAAGGTTTCATCAGTGTGGGTTGGTTAAGTTTTCACTGAAGGTGGTTGGTTAAGGTTTCACTGAAGGTGGATGGTTAAGGCTACATCAGTGGAGGTTGATTAAGGTTTCATCAGTGTGGGTTGGTTAAGGAAGGTGGATGGTTAAGGCTACATCAGTGGAGGTTGATTAAGGTTTCATCAGTGTGGGTTGGTTAAGATTTCACTGAAGGTGGATGGTTAAGGCTACATCAGTGGAGGTTGATTAAGGTTTCATCAGTGTGGGTTGGTTAAGTTTTCACAAATGATGCTGGTTAAGGATTTACCAGTATGGGTTGGTTAAGGTATTTCACCAGTATTTTTTTTGGGGGGGGGGGGCAGTCTGGCTAACGTTTCACAAAGAGGAGTTGGTTAAAATGTCACCAGTAGGGTGGTTGGGGGTTTGGGGGGGCTGGTTAACATTTCACCAATAGGGTTTGGTTAATGTGTTACTCCAATATGGGGGAGGGCGGGGGCTGGTTAACGTTTCACCAATAGGGGTTGGCTAAGGTTTCATCAGTATGGGGAAGGGGGGCAGGTGAGGTTGCATCAATAGGGTTTGGTTACATTTCACCACTGGGGCCTGGGTTGTTTAAGGTTTCACCGATCGTGGAAGGTTAAGCTTTCATCAGTGGAGACGGGCTGGTTAAGGCTTCTGAGGGTGGGGGGCTGTTAAGGTTTCACCAATGGTGGATAGTTTGAGCCAGGTCATAGTGTCGGCATTAACCTACTGACCTACTGAGAATATTGTCATGCAACCCTGAATAGATGTTCGTGTACGTTAAGTTAACATGCTAACCTGAAGCATAAAGTCGTGTGACCAGTGGATTCTCTAAGTACAAAATGAGGTAGGTATAAAAGAAAGAGAATTCAGAGAGAAAGGTGTAATAAATCTTACTGAACACCCTGAAGGCAATTGAGACATGAAGAGTATCAGAAAAACTTAACACTCAGATGTACAGTTCAATTGTTTAGTTGGCCAGTAAACTACATGTGTAATGTATTCTCTGATGTAGATGCACTGTGCAGTTTCAAAGGTTAGCAAAATTAAACTTAAGGTGTCCATGTTTCAGTGCCTTATACATCATTGCAGGACTTTTGTAATTTATTGTGACATTTTCCCGGGGTAGTGTTTGGAAACTTTAGTGTTTTAAAATCATTACACTAACATTGTACTTGTTGAGGGTGCTTTTGGTGGTGTGCTGTGATCTGGTAAGTTTTTGTGGGCAGATTTACCTTCAGTGCAATGCACACCTGCTACTTTCTGAAGCACATGTACAGGTTAGTCCTCAAGTACAGCAAAACAAGATTGCCAAACCTAATATTTGTAATGTACTCTATGTGCAGTTCTTGTGAGTGTTCTTCAGAATTATGCCAGTTCATCAAATATAGGAAGAAACTTGTGCAAAGCATATGAAGTATATTTATATTACATACTGTATATGTATATATATGTTTCAAGGTGATAAATATCTATGAGAATTTTTTTGTAAATTACACAATGTGTATTACGGTTGTGAGATAAATATCATGCACATGCTGAGATGAAGGCGAGTTTGACTTCAGGCATTGCTGAAACCAAGGTAATATTTCCCGTTAGCTGTTTTATACGGCATACCAAGGTGTTAACTCAGGCGTGCAAATCTGCAGTCCAAGTCTGAGATTTCAGGGGCCTGTTTTACAAAACATTCACAGATTTCAACTGGCCTAATTCCCATGACAACATGTAGTGAAGAAGCACATCTCCTTGGTGACTACCCCTGAAGCAGAGTTGCCAGGGCTGTGCAGAATGAGTCCAGGTGTGTGAGGTGAAAAACAGACAGAAATTCATTACTTTGAGGTATATAGATATATACATGTATATTTCAAACTTTTTGTATGGAATCTCAGACTTGCATGTACATGTATTTGGTTATGCTCATATCTGATACCTGTTGAAGGTCAAATCTGTTGCTGGCTTGATGAGTCTGCCGTTAATTGGCTGGGTGTCACTGTCACATGACCCAGTGACGTAGACTAAGCGGTGCTGACAGGTGTGCTGTATTGACCTCAGTAACATGATAATCTCATTAACCCAACCGATGAACTGAGTATTACATCACAGTACAGCAGGGGATAAATGCACATTGCCTAAGCATATAAAGACAAGGCTTATAAATACGTACTTATACATGTACATGAAAACAGCAAGGCTACACTGCACAAAAATACACATAGACATGTAGAGCAATTGTAGATTTGAAATAACATGTTTACAGTCACAACAGTTAAACAACACTGGAAATTTATTTTAGTGAAATTAATACATTAGCCTGTAAAATTGGCATGCCAAATCATCTAAAGTTTTTAAGAATATTTTATTGACAAATAAAATGGAGCTCACATTTTCATGTTTTTAGTTAAAAGAGAATGAAAGTAATAATGAAAAGTAATTTTTTTTTGTTCCTGACTGACTGTATTTTGATTGGCTTAGTTACTTTTCTTAGTTTAGTTTTCTGAACAATCAGTATATGCAAAACCCAAAATAACTGGGACTGGTGAATCAGAGATTGAATAATATAAAGTTTGTCTTATACACTTATAGTTTCCATGTTAATTACAGTCTGTTGTTAAACAAAATGACAGACAACTATGCAGTGGGTTATAATAACTATGACAGTTAGTTGTATAGCTAATATTTCACAGGGGAACGTGAAGAAGGAACAACTGAACCCAGGCTACCGTCATGGCATTTTACAGGGTAGAATTGATTTATATTTTCAAACATACTCAGTGTGGATACACCTGTGTCTCATGTCATTGGGAGACTGATCTGCTACTCATGTTACAACTGTGGTGCCTTATAATAACAGGTGCTGTTGACCAATGAGTGCAATTTTTTTTTAACACTGAAACATTTGAAACTGTTTATGGATTTACTGATAAAAATCTTATATAGGGAGTAAGACATGCCGCTGGGACATATTAATGTTAAATGAGAACTGTGTAGAGATACTGCAGTGATGAATGCTTGTTGAGTGGGACTGCCTGCATGACATCTAGATCACTTAAAGATCAATTCATTGCATGTCACAGTGTCAAGGTCATTTTACATGTGCCTGGGTAATATGTGAATAGTATGTAACAAATGTCCACAAAGACTGTGGAGTGAATAACTCAAAACCCGTGTATACTGTGATCCTAATATTGTAATGTGCAAACATGTACGGCTGTCAAGTACATACAGCAAACATGGATTTTCTTATTGCTTCACACAGCTTGTGGTTATCCGACAGTAATCGGCAATTCACACATTGCAGCCATTTGTGCATATTATGGATTTTACATAACGTAGAGAACAAGTACATGTATGTACATGTCTGAAGCAGTGACGTGTGTTTGAAGACTTCCCCCACATAAAGCTGAACACAGATTTGCACTATACATCTAGCTCTAGGTCAAGTAAAGGTCAAGCCCTGTTTTGGCAGTACATGATGAGTGATATTTTAGGATAGAAGTAAATTTTATGTGCCTAGATTGTTGCTTAAGATTAGTGTCCAGATTTAGTATTTATTCATAATTAGTTACCCCTGTATGTTTTTTTACTTCAAGATTAAAAAAATATTTAAAAACTGTACATTAGTCTGGGTAATATGGCACATTTTTGTTCTGCCAACACTTACTTCAGGGTAAAATTGATTTATATTTATAATTACGTCAAACAAGTCCAACCTTTACCAGCTCTCTGAGCTTCGCCATTTAATTCAGTGTTGAAAGTAGCTACAAGTACAGGCGACCTTTAAACAAAGTATGCTTCATCTAAAAAGCCATTTCGTGATGATTCTGAGTAAGGTGTTCTTGGGTTTTTACATTTTAATCACTATAAAAAATGTTTAAGTTAAAATTGTGGTTCTTGTGCCGACTTTCTGGGAACTGTTGAATAAGCTAAAGCACATTGACGCTATACACCTCGGAATGCTATATTTCCACCTCTCTGCATCATTATACATAGGGTAAAACATCTATATCTATATTAAATGTGGACATGAGACAATTAAAATCTGTTTAGCAACAAGAAATAATCTGCGACATCTCTGTGCTTCAGCCTGTTAAGTGGGGCCCAAAAAGTCTACCCTGGAAGCTGAATGTTTTTTTTGCATTATATATCGTGAAAAATGAAATGTTAAAATAAATTATTGAAAAACATGTTTGGAATATGCATAAAATGGCCCTTCAGTTCTTGTGTATTTGATTTAAATATGGCCTCTTTCTTTGTGAAATAATGAAGGTTGATCCATTTAGTAGTAATGGGTGATTAAGGATACATGTGAGTGTGCATATGAGCCTCTCATATTATATCATATGTTGTAGTTAAATCAGGAGCAATTTATAGTCAAGACTATTAGGCTTACACGCTTGTACATTATAAGTTAACTTTGTTCAGGGTACTTTTTAATAAGGTTGCTTCTAAATACTCTATACCCCAGGCCTGAGCTGGATATACCAATGTTACAGGCTTTTCAATGAGGTGCCATGAATATAGGTCAGTGTTATATTGGTGGCAGCAATATGGAGCTGGTGAGGTACCAGATTGGCCTATTAACTGTAGTCTAGCTACCTTACATCTTCATCAGCTGGGCCACACTGTCAATATAGGTGGATATTATCCATCAGGCAGGCCTTTATTTTCACCGGAATCTAAACGGATTCCTGTAGATTCACTTTGTGGAATCCATCGGAGTCTAGTGCAAATCTGGTACCGCGAAGTTGTTGCTCCAGTGGTTGTAATCTAAAGCGGACAGATTTTAGGGATTCAGTGTTCATAACTGAAACAGCGTGAAATAAATCCAGGCTGATCTTTTTCATTTTACAAAAAAAACATGAACTTTGTCAAAATCCAAGCAGATTCCTGTAGTTTTGGTTGTTTGGGAGTTATGACCAGAATTGGGTTCCTGGATTCTTGTTGGAATTAAAACCCTGCCAAGCATGCAGTATAGTACCTGATCAAGCTCAGTATTGAGCATATGTGTATGATGTTTTAGAGCATATACAGGGGGTACGGTCTCTGTACTTGTAAGGTTTATAAAATTTGTTTTGACATTCCAGGTAACGGTTAACAGATTGATTAACAGATTAGAACAATGGACAATGTTAAGAAGATGATGAAGAGATACGCCCCAGAATGGCATGTTCCTGCCTCCAAAATGGCCAAGAACACCTTTAATCCCATAAGGAAAATCGTTGATGGAATGAAACTCACACCCAACCCAGATAAGGAATTGATTGCCCTGTCTATAGGTATGCTAATGTTCTTGTGGTTTTGGATAGAATCAATAGGATGGCTCAGCAGTGATAATGAGATTAAATGTACATGGAAATAACGTAAATGGAGTCATAATCCAAAAATAACGCCAACATTACATACATGTGGTCATGGTTGGGATATTTATTTACCAGTTCAAGATATATATGTACATGTTCATGCTATAAATGTTTGTGGCTGATTTTGAGTTATGGCAGTCATAAGATTTTTATGTAAACTGACATTTTTTGACAGCCATGACAGCTTAGTATGACGTGAAAACGACATTTGTAAACAAAGTTTTATAGGACTGAAAAGTACATGTTCATGTTGTTTTTCTCAACACTGAGCTGTATGCATACTAACAATGTAACATTCTCGGTATTGGCCCATGGGTTATGCAGGATCTGTGAATACACCGTTTTAACACCGCAGGTGACCCCACTGTGTTTGGGAATATGGCCCCATCAGAGGAATCTGAGAACGCTGTGATGAAATGCATGCAGGAACGAAAGTACAATGGATATGCTCCCTCAATAGGTATGTCATCATCATGGGAGAAGCGATTCACATGGGTGGGGTGTGAGTGAGAAGTTCGTTATATGTCCACTGTTTACCTCTCGTAAGCATGACCATTGTCAAATCACAGATATGTTCATTGAGTGAAAAACCAGGAGTGAAATGAATAATTAACAAGAGGAATTTTCCAAAAATGAGGATGGTGCAGCCACTGTGAGGAGTATGGATGTGAGTGTGCAAGTTGTAACGTGCACTGTGAGGAGTGTTGAGGTGTGTGGAAACTTGCAGTTGTTGAAGCCTGGGCCAGGAAAAAGAAGGCTGCACTGTAAATGTAGCTTTTATAGTTAGCAATACATGCATATCAGTTGGTTATCTTTTACACCTTTAAAATTGTAATGTGTACAAGAGAAGAAATGTTTGTCCTTTTTGGAGGCGCAATATGTGTACCTGTATGTCATGATGTCATTGTGTGTTTTTCACACTTGTACAGGTTATGAGAGTGCGCGAGCTGCTGTGGCAAAGTACATCTCTACACCAGACACACCTGTCACTGCAAGGGTAAGTAACAGACAGTATATTGACAGTTAACATGATCAGCCTCACACATGCCCCTGTATAAATATATAGCCTGTTTCATTTATGGTGTATTAGAGTGGCATGTTATTTCAGTTATTTATTTGTTTGATGTTTTATGCTGTACTCAAGAATGTTTCACTTATGCCATGGTGACCAGGATTATGGTGTGAGGAAACCGGGCAGAGCCCTGGGGAACCCACGTCCAGATTGCTAGGAGACCTTCCCGCGTATGGCCGCAGAGGAAGCCAGCATGAGCAGCGACCGAATTGGTGGGAGACTCCTGGGTCATTGCGCTGCGATAACGTGCTAACCAACTGAGCCATGGAGGCCACGGCATGTTAAGGAAACTGTTGCTAGATTTTTATTATTACAATGTACATAATATCCAAAGCAATTGGATGAAAAATTCTACGGATTAATAGTGCTTTCTTTGTGTTTTTTTGTATTAGTTTCTATTTTATTATTTTGGTAGACTGTTAGGAGAAATATAGCCTCTTTTGTAACTTTAATAAATTGATGACAATGATACATGTGTATTCTACTGAACCTGTGATGAAATCGTGTCGTACAAATTTAATGAACTAAAGAAAGTTCATAATGACATAGGTTTATCAGCTGAAACTAACGAAGTGTAGTATCAGACATTTACAAGACATGGGACCTAGCAATTCCCTGGATGTTGTTTCCACTTTTCTTATTTGTTGAGAATGACCTCGTGCTGTTGTTTTCACTTTTCTTATTTGTTGAGAATGACCTGGTTCTGTTGTGTGCTCCTCAGGATGTTGTACTGGCCAGTGGTTGTTCTGGTGCCATAGACCTGGCCATCTGTGTACTGGCTAACCCAGGTCAGAACATCCTCATTCCAAGACCTGGGTTCTCACTCTACAAGACACTGGCAGATTCCCTAGCCATAGAATCTAGACACTATGATCTGTTGGTAAGTCACTAGTATTACATGTAGCAACAGTAGCACAAGCCTTCTATTTTCTTCTTCTCTTCTATGATCCAGATTTCTGGCAGATTTCAGGTGAGAACTTATTCGAAATATTCTTGTGCAATGAATTTCTATTTGGACATAAAAATTTGAAATTTCAAGATTTTCAATTATAACATAGGGTAATTTTTTTGTTATTTATACTCAGTTCTTGGAAGAATTATGTTTTTTTTAATAATTATAATTTTTTTTCTATAATTTATGGGAACATTTCACACTTTAGCGAGGATTAAAATGATCTTTGTATGAACAAAAGGTGGTAAGGAATGGTGTGTGAAGAGAATACCATTGTCTTGAGAGTGTGGGGTTTGTTAAAGTTATCTCCCCTGATCCACCTTAGCCACACAATTGGGGAATAACTGCAACAAACTGTTTTTCTGTTTATCAATATATGGCATTCGGTTAAATTAAAAGAAAAGACAACACAAAACAAAATGTATATTTTTGTATCGATAAAGAATCCTATTCATAATTCAAAAAAGGTCACTTTTTATTTTTGTGATGTATGATAATCGAGATGTCGCAGTTCAAAGTAAGCAAAACCGCCCTTGAGGGGAAAATTGAACAGGCCGCCACGTTTCTCAATTTTAACCAATCAAGGGCAAGATATTTCTACTATCCGAGAAGACTTTTGTTTTTCTGTTTTTCTTGTTATTACGAGACAATTCTGATGTACTTTTGAAAGCCATTTTCAATGCGAAAGTGATAGTGGAACTCATCTGGGGTTATTCCCCAAGGTCACACCCAGAAGACCACAGTGCCTGGCCTTCGATTGTAATAATAAATGGGACCGTCCTTCGCACACAAAAGAGTGTCTGGTCCTTACCTACTGAAGATTGACATGACGTCGTGCTTCCGCTTTCTCTAAAATGGCATGTCCTATGGCCTCGAAAGAATTCCAGATTAAAGGGTGATTTATACCCTGTTCGTTAGTTAAGTGTTGTTTTAGAATATTGTAACGTTCTTTTCATAGTCAATATAGGTGAATTCATTTCCAGTAAGTTAAACTGTATTTGCATTACAAACCAAATCACTGGCCCACTGCTTAGTCTTTATCCTTAAGCTATTAATTGTGAAAATATTATCATTTATGTCTTTTTATGTTTTTTTTGTAGTCTTTTTGTTCTTAGTTTTTGTAGTCTACATGTACATTATTGATGCCAGTCCACTGTTTCCACTTTATTTTGTATGTTTCTGCAAGTGATGGTTGATATCTGAGCATTTGTACTGTTTTAGAGATGGAGATAGTTTCTCTCTGAAAAAGACAACTGCTGGAATCTCGTAGTTTCATATGTTTACCACTGTTTTCATACATGGTAATTTTATTGTGTTCTGGTGTAATATGTTGTTGCCGTGCAGTATTTTGTGTGATCTTAAAACCCCAGCATCTGTCTACGTTCTCTTGGCAGCCTGACCGCCACTGGGAGGTAGACTTGGACCACATGGAGTCACTGATCGACGCCAACACCGCAGCCATTGTTGTTAACAGCCCATCAAATCCCTGCGGCTCCGTCTACTCCAAAGGTCACCTTCAGGACATCCTGGCAGTCGCCGAGAGACACAAAGTTCCCATCCTCTCCGATGATGTCTACGCTCATTTCGTACGTTTGTTTTCTTGTGTATCTATTTTCAGTGTGTAGCTGTTGTTGTTATTCCTGAAAAGTAACCACCACCTGTGTATGAAACAACAGTAATCAAAGGTAAACTTGTGGTCAGTGTAATATTGAAACATCATTTTAGTTAGGCAGCACCAGGGTATTATATGACTGAAATTGTGTTCAGCCCCGTGTTAAACCCCAAGCAAATAAGAAAATGAATTAATTAAGACTGTTCAAAGTTCTGTTTAATTCTGATAGTTAACTAATCTACCTGTCTACTTTACTTTGTGTCTAAGGTAATGTGGTACATAGCTTGTGGAACTGAATTAAGCATCATACAAGAGTGAGATGTGTGTGATAAATGCTCATGTACGACACAATACTCCAACAAAATAAATGATCAAACTTGTAACCTGTCTGTTTACCAGGTGTTTGAGGGTCACAATTATCACTCTCTGGCCTCCCTCACTGACACAGTTCCCATCCTCTCCTGTGGTGGACTTACCAAGAGGTAGGTGTACCACTCCAGAAATGTGTGGGCCCATTATAAGTATGAGCTCATTTGTGCTGTGGTCTGTAATTTCCTGTTATAAAGTAGTCAGCAACCAACATCACAGAACAGAAAGTGATGTGGAATAGGTTGGTTAGCAACGATTTAGGATTTGAAGAAATGTTTTCATACTCTACTGACACATCCTTTTATGAGGAAAATGATCCACATTTCTGTGTGCCTACTGCATTTTGTCTTGCATGTGCAACCGAACTGTATTGTAAGGTTCACAGAGACCTTACAAACCCGGAAATGCCTGGAAATTGAAAGTAACTTTTCCAGGTACAGACATTGTATTGAAAAATTTGTTTTCCAGTATCACTGAAATTTTTTTGATACACAGTTGTGTGTATATGAAAATTGAACTAATGGGATCATCTTACATTGCTTTAAGCTTGAGTGACTGTTTAATATTTATTCCAAGTTTGCTGGAAAATTTCTGAATTTTGGACCTGGAAAAATCCTAGAAAATTGCTGAATTTTGGACCTGGAAAAATCCTAGAAAATTGCTGAATTTTGGACCTGGAAAAATCCTGGAAATTTGAAATCATTAAGGTGCATGAGCCCTATGTGATGGCTTTATCGCTAAAGATTGGTATCTTGGTACTTCCTGGTACAGTGCAAGATTATAAATTATAGATCAAGTACTGGTTGCTTGGCCTGGTGTCAGTATACCATGAATTGCTTAGATTTCATATTGGCAAGGCATTCCAGTGAGACGTCAAGGATATGTCTGTTAGTATATAGATATGTATGGTACAAGTAGACATGTTTGTCATCTAACTGAAATTATGTAACCAAAACTTGTGTACCCATCCAAAATATGTAGTGGGTTATTTATTCGATATATCTGTGTCCAATTTTGCCATGAGATTGGTAGAGATCACAACCAAATAACACACATGTAAGGTAAACCAGCATGATTAAGATGGGAAACCTGCTTTGATGCTGATTCTTTCTCGTTTGCCAGGTTTATTGTTCCGGGATGGAGGATGGGCTGGGTTGTAGTTCATGACAGGAAGGGCGTCTTTGACATGGAGGTGAAGTTCTGGACAACAAAAGAATTTTTTCTGAGATTTTGCTCAGATGTGGTGGGAAGTCAAAATGGCTTCCTAATGAAAGAAAAAGAGAAAGAAAACACCACTGTATTTGTTACAAATTAATAGTAAGAGACTGATTGTAATGTCTATGTACACATGCATGGGTCACACAGAGAATGGATTAATGCCAATCAGGCAAATTCTCAAAATTCCCCAGCCACCAGTGTTCTCAATACCTTGGTGACAGTGAACGTTGTGGCCTTGTATAAAGTTTGATTGAGATCACTTGCCTTTCACCGAAGTGGCATGCATTTTGATAGCCTTGCTAGAGGAAAGGCCTGGTGAATCTGTCTCACAGAATCCTGGAGCATGACACCCTGATGAACGCAGCCTTAAAACAGATCCTTAACCAGACTGATGATTGCCCCGGTATTCATCTATGCACACATGCATTTACCAGTACATTTCTATATTGCTCCCGTATTTACTTGTGTATTTACGTGTGCACTCCTGCATTTACTTGTGTACACCTGTATTTACTTGTGTACACCTGTATTTATGTGTGCACTCCTGTATTTACTTGTGTACACCCATATTTATGTGTGCACTCCTGTATTCTCTGTTAGGACAGGAGTGGTAAATTTGTCTCAGAGAATCTTAGTGTCTAACGCCTCGATCCAAGCAGCTTTAAAGCAAATCCGTACCCAGATGAATGATTTTACCTGTGTTAACCAGTACACTCCTGCATTTACCTGTAGAGTCTTGTATTTACGTTTAGGCACCTATATTAACCTGTACACAACTATATTTACCTTTGCACTTCTGTAGTTACCTGTACACACCTGTACTCTCCATGTTAGGTGAGGACAGGACTGGTGAATGTATCACAGAAAATCCTGTGACCTAACACCCTGATCCAGGCAGCCTTAGAGCAGAACCTTACCCAGACTAATGATTTTACCTGTATTTACCTGTTCAATCCTATATTTACTTGTACACATCTGTATTTAACTGTACACACATGTACTCTCTGTGTTCTGTGAGGACAGGACTGGTGAATGTGTCTCACAAAATCCTGGGGCCTAATAGACTGATTTAAACAGCCTTAAAGCAGCCCTACCTAGACTGATGATTTTACCTGTATTTACCTGTACACTCCCATATTTACCTGTACACACCTGTATTTTCTGTGTTAGGTGAGGACAGGACTGGTGAATCTATCACAGAGAATCCTGGGGCCTAACACCCTGATCCAGGCAGCCTTAGAGCAGATTCTGACACAGACTCCACAAAGTTACTTCCACAAGATTATTTCTATTATCCAGGTAAGAAAACACAGGTGTGAGTGCTAAGAGAATTTGGCTTCATAAAGAATTTCTCATTAAAATGAGATACGTGTGATAAGTTTTGTACAGTAGGCAAGCCCCACAGAGGAAAGGACTTGAATACTAATATTGGTAATCAGCTATATATTTTAACCACATTGAAAGATTGATAGGTATTTAAATGGTCTGTTCTTGAGCACCTGTACTAATAACTCCTGTCCCTGGTTGTTTGTAGACTAATGCAGACCTGACCTATGGCATGTTGAAGCAGATCCCTGGACTAGAACCCGTCATGCCTTATGGAGCCATGTACATGATGGTAAGTCATCAGGCCACAAGTCTGGCATTCTGTTTGTTGCCTGCATGAAGAAACCAGCATAATACAGGCTAGCAACTCTAGCAGTCCAACTTCATATAAATGAGCTCTCAGCCCAGAATCATGCAGCCTAACCAAGCTGACAGCCCGGAATCATACAGCCTGACCAAACTGACCATCAGAATCATATAGGCTGACCAAGCTGACAACCCAGAATCATAAAGGCTGATCAAGCTGACAACCCAGAATCATATAGACTGATCAAGCTGACAGCCCAGAATCTTACAGACTGACCCAGCTGACAGCCCGGAATCATCCAGAATCATACGGGCTGACCCATACAAGCTGACAGTCCAGAATCATGCTGACAGCCCAGAATCATATAGGCTGATCAAGCTGACAGCTCAGAATCATATAGGCTGATCAAGCTGACAGCCCAGAATCATATAGGCTGACCAAGCTGACAGCCCAGAATCATATAGGCTGATCAAGCTGACAGCTCAGAATCATATAGGCTGATCAAGTTGACAGCCCAGAATCATATAGGCTGACCAAGCTGACAACCCAGAATCATATAGGCTGATCAAGTTGACAGCCCAGAATCATACAGGCTGACCCAGCTGACAGCCCAGAATCATATAGGCTGATCAAGCTGAGAGCCCAGAATCATACAGGCTGACCCAGCTGACAGCCCAGAATCATACAGGCTGACCCATACAAGCGGACAGTCCAGAATCATGCTGACATCCCAGAATCATAGACATTGACCCAGCTGACAGCCCAGAATCATATAGACTGACCGAGCTGACAGCCCAGAATCATATAGACTGACCGAGCTGACAGCCCAGAATCATATAGACTGACCGAGCTGACAGCCCAGAATCATATAGGCTAACCAAGCTGAATACTCATGAAGTAGTCTAGCAACGTACATAGCTTGGCCAAACCAACAGTTCATGGGCCATCATATAAACTGACCAATCTAATGGTTGAGCATCCACCTACTCTGTGTGCTATTTAGTGACCTCTGTTTGCACATTTAAATTCAGCGGTGACTAATTTTTCAGCAGCTCAAAGTTAAGCGGTTTTCCAAGTTTCTCTCTGCTCATAGTCCTAACTGCTACCTCATCAGTGAAATATTCTTAAGTATGACATTTATAGAAATCAGTTTTATCAACTAATATTAGAGTGAGGTTCGTGCTCATGGATGGGATATTCTCTTTTCCAGGTTGGAATTGACATGCCAAAATTCCCTGCCTTCAACGATGACTTGGAGTTCACTGAGGCATTAGTGACAGAGGAGAGCGTGTTCTGCTTGCCTGCCAAGGTTAGACACAGTCACAGTACATACATCTAACAACACGCTTATCAGGACAAATCAGTCATATGAAATATATTATGATTATTGCTTTGTGATAGGTCAGCTGAATCATGTGACACTGACGTTTTAGAGCAACAATATGCTGCCTGTACAAGAAGATTACACCCAGACAGTATGCTGCATTGTAATGAGAAGATCAGTGCCATAAAGTGAATTGATATTGCAGGTTGCACTGCACGTGCATCACTGTTAAGCTAGTGGACATGCATACTCGATAAGGTGGGAACAATTTCGTGAGAAAATCTGTAGAAATTGGTGCCCTGCAAGGTTCAGGCTTACAACTAGTTTTGTTCGTCCCATCTTCACATGATTGCTTTTTGACATATGGTATGAATAGTTTTGAAACTGAAGAGTTTGTGGTTGTGACAAGTATTAATATTGTATAATATTAATAATGATGAAATGTGTGAAAGTTGAGAAATTGGTGTAGTGAGAAGAATAGATGTACATATTTAAATCCAGATAAAACAAAATTCATATTGAAAATCACGAAGCAACATTCCAGAAATGTTAAGTTTGATACATCTACTTTTGAGATAATATCTGTCCTAAGTTACATGAAATGTCCTCAAAAAATACTTTGTGTTTTATTTATAACAAAAATCTTTGAAATGAAATATGCTGAACAAGTGAATATAACTTCACGTGAAATTGCATAATGGGTGAGGTATTTTCAGAAGTTTACTTGATTTAAGTCTTCGTTTCATTTTTCAGTGCTTCCAGTATCCTAATTTCTTCCGTATTGTGCTGACCCTGCCAAAAGACAAGATGGCTGTGGCTTGTGAACGAATTCGCCAGTTCTGCATACGCCATTATCAGGACTGAGACTATGGAGACATTCAGAAACGCATGTGTTCCTTCACCATCAGTAGGATAGGAATAGGGAGTGAGAGGATAATGTCTGGGCATCCATAAAGATTGTATTCAGGGTATGGTGTACAATTTACAGGGACCAGTGCTATGGAATCTCGTCTTGTTCTCTCAGGTTGTTTGTTAGTACACCTGTATTAATAGATCAGTTTGCTATAGATCTCATCAGGGCTCATTCTAATCTCACGTGGAGAGAGAATAAACCCAGGATTTGCCACACACCTGGCAGATACTAACGAGAAATGTGTTCAAGCGCTCTCGTCACCATGTGTTCCGTCGTAACATGACCTCATATCAAGGTTTATTACACATTTGCAAAGTTACAGTACAGCAGTCCTTTATTTCACATAGTGCATTGATTGCGCGAGGACTTTTTTTAGCTTTTAATGTGTGGAAAATGAAGTACCGGCATATTTTATTTTATAAAACAGCATTTGAAATAGAAATATTTGTCTTTCTTAAATTAGTCATTTAGATGATATTACAAATATCATATGTCTTTATTGTATGTGGTTGAATTATTATGGTTTGTGGTGGTTTTGTTTTCTTTCTGTTGTTGTTTTGGGTTTATTTCCATTTTCAAAGTATTTTTAACTATACAGTATTCTGCCTTTTAAAGTGTGGTGGGTTGGTCAGTATATAAAAGTTTGGTGTGATAATGTGTATCTTAATTAGCTTAAAAGTCCATCTTGAAGAGTTAGATGAAGTAAGTTGTGAGATACATGTATGATATGTATGCACTATATTGATGAAATTACAAGCATCTGTGGAATTAAATCTTAAATTGCAACTAATGGTTATTTTCATGTAAGGAAGAAAATAAAGTGTTTAGTTCCTAGAAAATTTTACACATTTTTTCCAAATGATGGTTAAACTTTGAAGATGTTTTAGTTTTTTAACATGATCGTGTGGTGAATTGACCATCTTGTTAAATGTCCAGTAATATGTGATCTAAGAAGATTTAATTTATCTGTTATGTTTTGCAGTGGTGTATGTTTGGTGTTGGTTTGTTGTCTGATTACAGGGTTATTGTTAAAATATACGTTAAAACACCAATTGAATTGTTAAAAATTTTCTGTTTTCCAGCATGTATGTGGAATTCTGTACATGGTTTTATTTTGTTATCTTTTGATATTGTTATTTGTGATGAATAATTCTTGCCACTTGAATGCCATCATGAGTTTTAATACAACCTGTTGCAGGCTGTGTCACGACAACAGCAATCATTGTCAAGTCAGTCAATCATGTTAAATTTTGTCCTCCAGTATGCACACTTTGATATCAGGGAACAATAAAACCATGACTCCTGGATCACCAGAAGGGACATTATTGCTTAAGTCCATCATAGCCATATTAACACTGGTTATTATCTAGAAACCATTACAGTCTGAGGCCATTCACACATGATTCCTTCTTCCCTGACACTGCCTGCACCTTGTTCCTTACCCCCCTCCAGCTGGAACTTATTATTTCATATTTTGCCAGAAATTATCACAAAAGATAAGATTAACATATGGTCAAGCTGAATGATGATAATGGAAAATGAAACATGGTTCTGCAGCCAACATGAAATTTCCAAAATATTATGATGAGAAACAAGGGATCAATTTCATAGGCCTATAAGGATTATTTGTACCAAATGAAATGAGAGCAAAATTCATGACTGGCGTATAACAGTGTTGCATCATGTTGGTGAATCTCCTGGAATTTGGCATTTAGAATGGATCAACGGTGTGTGAAGTCAATATTTGCTTTTATTCAGGGAGAATTAATACATGTATTAAAACAATGATTTATGCTCATAATGACAAGTTATGTAGCCATCCATTTCTAATGTACCAATTATGGATGTGATTTATCACTAGCATTCCACTTATATTACCTGAACAACCATCACAAGTTGATTCCATGTCCAAATTAAATCCAGTTTTGGGAACATTTAAGAAGTTTGTTATTTTCAGAAAATCCATCCTTGTGGACAAAGCTAGAAAAAGTTCTGAAATGCTGTATACAAATTTTTGGAAATATTTTGTTTGTTCTGGAAGTCTTTGTTTGGGCTGTGATACATCATGTGTCTGAGTGTCTTCATTTTGGATAAGTTGAAGATACATTAAGTGTTATGAATGCCTTCATGTTGGATAAGATACATTAAGTGTTATGAAAGTCTTCATGTTGACTCTGATACATTTACATTATGTATTCCGAATGTCTTCATGTTGACTCTGATACATTTACATTATGTATTCCGAATGTCTTCATGTTGACTCTGTTACATTTACATTATGTATTCCGCATGTCTTCATGTTGACTCTGATACATTTACATTATGTATTCCGCATGTCTTCATGTTGACTCTGATACATTTACATTATGTATTCCGCATGTCTCCATGTTGACTCTGATACATTTACATTATGTATTCCACATGTGTTCATGCTGGCTAAGATACATGTACATTATTTGTTTTAAATGTTGTGCACGTACATGAGAAAAGAAAGGGTTTGTGTATGATTTATAGAGGTACATACAATGTATTTGTCCACAAGATTTCCAGAGGAAAATAGAAAAAGAAAAACTTAAAAAGAAAAATCTTATCCTCCAGCTGGTGTAAATTGACCATTTCATTGTCTGATCTTTGGTGCCTTGAAATTGTAACATTTACCTTCATTTTTCATGACTTTCTGACCTTCATTTTTATTTGTGTTTCTATGTAAAGTCTATATACATGTATGTATCAGTCATCGATATTGCAATAATATCTCTTCATATGCCTTATATCTTTTTATTCCTGATGGATATATATTTTATTATGGTACGTATTCATCATATCACTTGGCTTATTGTGGTAAGGGTTTCTGGAATGCATAATGCTGATGTGATTTCATGAATCGCGAAAATTATGCATTTTATGATTTACTATACCTTATAAATGTAAAAAGAAGGAATAAATTCCAAGGATGTTAAACTTAATTTTATAAATGCACAAATAAAGCTCACTGCAATATGCATGTAATTTTTTAAAATTTAAATTGAATCTCGAAAAGTGCAAGTATTTTAAAAGTGATCTAAGGAGTATTTTGAGTTCAGATATTACTTTTAGTCATAAATATGAAATGTGATAAACCGGTGCTTGTTTTGGATTAAATCTCCTATATTTTGTAAGATAAAATATCCAGGTACATGTATCGAGGAAGCATAGGTACATATGTACCTAAGAATTTTTGTACTGCAAGGAAAATATATTCAGCTATCCAGATATTTTGGGATTTTATAAAATGTATTTTAAAGTGTGGAAATATAACTTTGGCCTTATCCAACAGTGTGCAAATATCAGTTATGTTAATAAAGTCTGGCTGTGTTACATTTTTGTGTGAATGGTTGTTCTCTGTATTAAGACATATTTCTTTCCTTACACAAAATATTTCATTGTCATAATTCACCACACAATGCTAAGCTGATTAGAGCATCCCTTATGTTCATGCTAGGCAGAGATTCTAGTTCAATTCTCAGACTTCTTATTAAGACGTAAAAATTGGCAAAAATGCATCGCATTCACCACTTGATATGTTAGTCTGGTGTTGGGGAAATATGATGCGGTTCATCAGCATGACATCCAGTGAGGCAGCAGTTTATCTGGTCAGCTTTTCATCAGTAAACTGACTGATGTATGGTGCTGTGTCATCAGCATAGCATTCCAGTGAGGCAAGAGTGTAACTGGTCAGCCTTTGGTCAGTAAGCTGATGGAAGTATGATGTGGTGTCATCAGGACACCATTCCAATGAGGCAGCCATAGTTAGTCAACCTGGTTTCAGTAAGCTGTGACTGAGGCATGATGTAGTGTCATCAACATGGCATTCCAGTGAGGCAGCGGTATAACTGATCCGCTTGGCGTTAGAAAACTTGAAATGTGATACACATTATCATGGCATTGCAATGAGACAATGCAGTACAACAGGTCAGCCTTTGCCAGTAAATTCTGAAGATGTATGATGTGGTGTTATCAGCAGGGTATTCCAGTGAGGCAGCAGCATAGCTGGTCAACCAGGTGGCAGTAAACTGTCACTGAAGTATGATGTGTCATCAACATATCATTGCAGTTTGACAGTAGTGTAATTGGTCAGCCTGGCACTAATAAACTGTGGCTCAGTGGTGATATGGTGTTAACAGCAGAGTATTCCAGTGAGGCAGTGGTATAACTGATCAGCCTGGTGTCTGTAAGCTGTCACTCAAGTATGATGTGCATGGTATCATCAGCATCACATTCCAGTGAGGCAGCAGCATAAGTGGTCAGCCTGGTGTTGGTAAACTGTGGCTGGAGTGCGATATGGTGTCAGCAACATGGCATTCCAGTGAGGCAACAGCTTAAGGGGTCAACCTTCTATCAGTAAGCTGACCCAAGTATGATATGTGGTGTCATGAGCATGGTTTTCCAGTGATGCAGCAGTATAACAGGTCAGCCTTTTGGCAGTAAGCAGTCACTGTGTATCATGTGTTGTCCATTTACAGAGCTGGTGACAAATCAGATGATGACAGGACGGGATAACAACATACAGTAAATTAAAAAAGTAACTTCCAAAAGAGCAAAAAGCTGAATAAAAGTCATGCTAACAGAGTAGTCTTTTCATTTGGAATTGGAATGTTGTAAAGTGTTAGCTATATGGTTAACATCTGATAAGGAATATGCTTTAATTGTTGAAAACAAATCAGGAGCCCTTACATCAAAACGTGGTCTTTACGCCAAATCAGGCGTCTGGATGGAGTGTAAAACAGACATTTTGAGTTGGATACCAGCCCAAAAGGGCACTGTAAACTACTGTGGATATTAGACGTACACAATTACAGGAATTATTCACAAATCTACAATAATACACGGTAATCACATCCGCACCCAGGCCTTGTCTCGGGTACTGATTCAACCTTATCTAATAAACTATACAACCACGACTGACAAATGTCAATAGCTCTTGTAATGTCTATATAAATGTACGTAGTTTGTAAGCGTATCAAATTCATCTCTGTAGGTAAGTTTGCCCTAAAGTCATGTTGTCCAGTGGGTATTATGGGGTGAGAATTTTGTTATAAGTGAATTTACATTTACTACCTGTTCAAAATCTACTTCTGCACGCAAATAGCGTGAGAGGTAATGGTTCAGATCTGCAATTCTTACACCTCTTTCATCTCCAGTCTTAAATACATTGCTCTTTTTGTAGAGAAGAGCCAGAGAGATGATACAACGTAGCCGTTGCGGTACAAGTTCATCTGCATTTATATTGATGCTCTCTGAGGAAATCATGGGAATAATGAGCCGGTGGTTTCCATGTTAGGCGTTTGCCTGATATAAACAATGACATTTACCACAGATTTGTCGGAAACTGTCGTGATCCGGGAGGGGGGGGGGGGGGTTGACTGTCACAACCAACTTCCAGGAGCCGCCTATGTCCTCGTAGCCCCGCGCACCCAAATGCCCGGAGACGCATTCTGATCAATATTAAGCCACTAAAGTGGAGAGCTGAAAATATCTTGTATAGTTGACCTATTTTCAGCTGGTTCCTTTGCGATATCCTGTTCAAAATTCGGACTGTCAAGTATTATGTTATATTAGCAAATATATTTTCTGAAATACTGATTCATATTAGTGGTGACTGTACGGTATACAATAAATAAAAGTGAGAATATCTCTAAATTATGTTAAATTCTCTCATTAGAACAGCTTTAGAAATAAGGTATGAGCATGGGAGAAGAAATATTCATGTACTTTGATCACAGACATGGACTTAGAATGCAGGAAAAAACACGTCATGGTCATTTAAATGGATAAGCATCATCACGATTTTAAGGTTACCGGATGCTTGGGGTTTAACATGAACACTATTTCATACGTCATACATCGACGAAGAGTCATTTGTATGTGTACATATACTTCACCACTTTTTTCTTAGATGCTGCCTCAACGAGACGAATGGCCAAAGACGCCCGGTCCATTAAACTGATACCAGTATTATTCTTATTTCCCCATAATGGTGAGTGAGGAAGCAGCAACTTCCTCGTTTGTTGGTCTTAGGTGTCCAGGACTAAACCTGGAATCTTTAGATTTGTGCTTGGCATGTATGAACACAGCAATATCCCTCACAACCCTGATGGACTTTTGACATTGTGTTTTTTTTACCGCCTCGGTGGCCTTGTGGTTAGAACGTCTGCCTGGAGGTCGGGAGATCCAGGTTCAAGCCCGAGTGGGATCATACCGAAGACTTTAAAAATGCCACTTGTTACTACCTACTTGACACTCAGCATTGTGAGGTTAAAGCAAGGAAACAGGACTGGTCGGCCCGGTGTCAGTATGATGAGACTGGGTGGGGTGCCATGTCTGGTATCTTCGGCGTGATGTTCCAGTGACGGTAGCACTTTGGCGGCATGGACTCGCACTGCCACCAGAAGACACATTATATGCACACACCAGAAGGATTCATCGTCTATGTCATATCACTGAAACATTGTTAAGTAAGACGTTCAACTCCAAGCACTCGCTCACTCTCACTATTTGCTTTTTGTTCTGTTTTTTGTTTTTTTTCTCCAACGAACTGGTAAATCAAACTGGATCCTTCAGTCTAATGTGTAACACGGCAAATACAGACAGGAAGAAACATTTTATCACGTATAACTTATCTTTTACTCGTGATATAGCTTTAAAAAAAATCAGCACTCGGAATTACCCTGATTTGAACATCAAGATTAATTTTTCTCTTAACAGCAATTTTGTAGGATGATTCTCCTCTACGTTTGAAGTTATTTCAATGTTGACATCAGTTAGACCTGTATGCAGTGATATGGGACGAATCAAAATCTTGATCAAAGAGACTTGAAGAAAACGACTCAAATACTATTACATTCTCAAGAAGAAATGTACCGCCAGTGCTTCTCATTTATTAACATTTAAGGTGAGAAAATTAAAATTGAAAAACAATGCCTAACTTCAGACATCTTCTGAATCCTTCACCCACATACTTTGGGTACATACTTATCGTAGAAATAAAATCATACGCTTACATGTTCAAAAAGAATATATGATGAAGGTAACTGTTAAAATGTAATGCCAATTAAGGACCAGGCCTCAGGTTCATGAAGCGCACTTAGCTAACTATTCCCTTAACAGACGTGACAAGAGATTTTGTAGGGATTGGAAGTGCACTTAGTTAAGTGCTACTTAGCACTAAGCATGCTTCATGAAACCGGGCCAGGGCCCTCGGTGGCCGAGTAGTCTAGGCGCTCGCCTACCAATCACTGTAGCAGAGGCCGGTAGCCGTAATGTATAGCGTGCATATGGTAAAGTGCGACTATCTTGTAATTTGTCGTACCTTCTCTGGATACATAACTAGGCCACTGTCTTTTCGAATATATGTCTTATCCTAGAAACCATAAATTTATACACTAGGCTTAGATTGTGGTGTCATATAATGGATATCATAATTAACTTTCGTGTGAGGGATATATATGGTCTTGCTTGGGCAAATTTCCTCATTTGTTTGTCACTGCCCAAAACATTTCGTAACATTCGTCTTCACTTGAAAAATTTCACCAAAGGCAACCTTGGAGGGGGGGGGATTCACAACATGGGGGCTAGCCCCCTCTGTCCCCCCCGTTCCGATGCCTATGCTTTTTAAATGACAGCCCAGTCACTTGAATTGCAGTAAACATCCAGAAATTTAGAGAGATCAGTATAGCTCAATACTGACATGCACAAAATGGTTCTTGATGAAACGAACAGGTGTTTGTCAGTTTATCAGTTTGTCGCGTTGTTTCTACCGTCGAAAACGTGGGTGGGAACAGAATTTAGATCTCTCCTGTTTTCTGAAGCTCCAAAAGTGCTTGGGGGGTGTCCCTCATACTTGATTTGTTCCATTGCATGTTGTCAAATAGCCGGTAGCCTTCAAAATGTCAGATCTATTCTCAGTTTGCTAAATCGAAAGCATTCGTCGCCACTGTTATTTCTACCACATTTTTATATGCTTCTACGGCAGTTTCTTTTTTCCTTTAGCAACTAAATATCATTTCATATTGAAGCTAAAATTAAAATGTTTCCGATTGTATTGCCATTGCCTCCATAGGCTCTGCTGCTTTTACAGTCAAGGTTTGCTACATGACTGAGATATTGCCAGTTGTAAATTGTCATCAGGCCTATACTGACGGATTTAATTCACAATCGGGTGGGTTTCCCCCGCGCTCTGTCCGGTTTCCTCTAATATCATAATGCTGGCCGCCGTCGTATACGTGAAACATTCTTGAGTACGGCGTAAAACATCGATGAAATAAATAAATAAATAAATAAATAAATAATTTACAATGGGAGTCAACGATATGGTTAATATAATATCCTTTGCATTGTAATTATAGCCTACCTCATGACTTACTCCAGAACAGAGGTTAGCAACATGTTACACTGTTACCAGTTGATTGTCATTATAGTTGGAGATTGACTTCTTGATGGGGATTAGCAACATGGTCAATATATTGCTGGTTGTATTGTCCCTTTTTTCCCATGACTGACTTTACAATGGATTTTAGCTGCATTTTTTTTTTCACTATACCATCGGGGGGGGGGGGGGGCGAAGACACATCAAATTTGAGAATTCGTATATTTGATTTTCTTGTGCTTTCTGTTTTGTTTTGTTTCCGTTTGATTGTTTTTTTTTATGTATATACGGTATCTTGAAACAAAATATTAAAATAAATCTGAAAATATAATATTGCTCACATGCAGTATATATACATGTCAAATTGGACTTTAATTTAATAACCTTTCTTTCAAATTTGTGAAAACCAGAGTAAATATTTCAGACTGACAACACTCGTTAGGTTTTTTGCGTGGCCTGTTTCTGACGGGATATTGAATGATGGCATCACGTCTGTCGCTCCCTCAGGCCCGTCTGCGGCTAAATCCCGTCTCTTCTGACATGGATTGTCTTGTTTGTTTACCGACCATTGCATGAGAAAAGTCTTGTTAACTGCAGACGATTAGATGATACAATCCGCCATTAAAAGGGGCAGAACTAATGAACATCCCGTAGGGCGCGGTCAATGGACACTCTCCATCTCGTGGCACTGAGAAAACAATACGCCCCCCATACTCAGCCATTGTGTGCCCACCCCTTCCCGGAGCAACGTAGTGTTGACGTGAGGGTTTAATAATAACAGTGGTGCCGTTTCCAGTCTCTTCGGATTAAGCACCACTTGGTTATTTGGATTGCCTAGCGTTTTAATGTTTGAGATATTAGCTAAATAGTTTGAAGACAATGGTCGTTTTGGGGGTCAATTATTGACGGATATTTGAGTCCGCCGCCGTAGGACCGGCACTTCTCTCCACCACGGCTGCCCCCTTACACCCCGAGGAAAGCTGACAGGTGGGGTAGAGCCTCGTCTTACCCAGGACGTGTGGGGATGTGTTTACACTGGGTTTTCCAAGAGGACACGCGATGTTCATTTCACAGCCAAGATTTATTTTAACAGGTTAAAAGGTTACCGGTTTTAAAAATATTCTAAAAGAGAGGTGTTAAGTTGGCCTGGAGATTTACCGTGGTTCTTGTCCCTTGGGCGATCGGCAGTAAAAGTTGGCCGTCACATCAGGCAACATCTGTTCGAGTGATTGGCAAACAACAGCAGTACACAGAATCTCAGTAAACATATAGAAATATCCTCATGTTGGTTTTGAAGATTACAATAACAGTTGTGTTACACAGTATTGAAAAACTTGCCAGCAAATTAATAATTAAAAAGTGTTAAGAATTTAGATGAGAGAATTATTTTAAAGAAACGTTTTCAGCTTCATAGGCCTATGTATATGTAAAAAAAAAATTGCATGAATTTTTAAGATCGTTACACGCTTTCACCAGAAGCGCGATTTTCTGACTTGCGTCAATGGATTTTTCAAAGGTTAGGCCTGTAAAGTTCAAATTTTGAAGAAAAACTCAATCGTGTTAATTATATACTAACGCGCCAGGGGCACAGCATCAGCCGCATCAACTAATATGTTAGTTGCTGAGATGTCAGAAATGGTACATCAGTTATACAAGATATTACAATTCATATATACAGTTATACTGAGACATTTTTGACTTTTGTATAACTCAGAAACGTTCTAATCATTCCTTCTAATATTTAATATCTTTTATCCACCTGAACTGCATGTGATGGAGCATACATGCATATTCTTTGTACAGCAATTGGCAATGACAATTTTGCTGTTTTTGTAGTACATATGCCATAAGCCTATGCCATACCCACATGTAAACAATTACCATATGTTATACTAACAGAACGTCATCTTAGGCTGATTTCCATTCCATTCGCACGTGGGATCGTGATTTTCCTCCGGTTTCCATCCACCACAATGCTGACCGTCGTCGTAAAAGTGAAATATTCTTAAGTAAGGTGTCAATCAATCAAATAAATAAATAAATAAATTCTTTAAATCGAATTTCCTATAGTTTTCATACATTTCAGGTGAATGAAATTCTTGTCATCAAAAGAGCTCAATTGTTATTTTCGTTCTAAAGATATATGTGTGGCCGGCATCGACAACTAGACCTATATAAAGAAATCACGACTGTTGTAACTTACTCTTTGAATTCGTACAATCATCAAAGCTTATATACCGTTATTTTATATGTTCTGTTATGTGCAAAGTAAATGAAAGCTAATCAATAAAGTGGGGTTTATCAGATGGATGGCTAAAATGTTGTAAAAATACTTGAATTTATCCAATTTTAGATTTTTCTTGAAACGAGTTAAGTGCATTCAAATGTTTTAATTTTTTGGATGAGCTATATTTTGACGATATATTGGCAGTGATATAGAAGCCTACCCTGACGACGCATCACCGTTATTGTCTTTTATTAGTCTGTGTGTAGGCTTTTTGTGAACAATATTTTAGCATCCTTTACTTAATTGTCCGTCTGTAACAAGAGCTATACGAAGATGTAAATCTCTGATCACGTGAAAGAATCTATACACCGGCTATATAGGCCTTGATGTTTCATATCACTCACCATAAAATTCAAATATGAACATACTGTAAATTAAATTATTTCCATGCCTAGTTTTTTAAAATTGCTCGCATGCATGTCCGTCGATGAACCTTACTTTCTTTTTCGCACTTTTAACGTGGTACTCTGGTCAGCTGTGTTAGGATTCATCATTTGTCCAAATTAAATAAGTTATGTTGGGAATATTTACGTTAAACTTGCAAACAATTGATTCTCTTGGGCGTCGAAGAGGACTATTGTTTCAGTTTGGAGAAACATGATCGCCACCGACGTCTTAAATCGACAACAAACGAGCATACTATTTCAAAAAGTACTTTTATGATACCTCTGGATATACTTATAAGTACATATGCAAGTGGAAGAATCTTTTGGGAGTGAGTTCAGTGAGTTAGAGCTAAAACAAAAGGTAGGCCTACAGCAAATTTGTTTCATTGTGTTAGGTGAAAACAAAACAATTTGTAGATTTGTGCACATTAAGTGTTGTTTTTGACTCTCATGAATGTCAGCTGGCGGGAAGCATACAGCAAAATCAACTGCCTAGATTAAAAGTATACTGATTTTGTATGCCGTAGGCGTGATGCACATTGTACTTAAGACACGTTTGTGTTGGAACGTGACAGCAGGCCACGCGTGCTGCAGACTTTGGCCGCGCCCTGACTTCCGGTGTAAATAAACAAAATGGCGGACGATTGCGATTTAGAAAGTGTTCGAGATTTCATTTTAACAAATGGAGGTAAAATCAGGAATGCCGATCTGGTCACTAGATACCGAAAGTTTTTGGACAATCCACAAAGTAAAGGTATGTGGTTCAAAATGATACTGTCCAACTGGCGAATGTCATTGCGGGATTTATTTAATTGTAACAGCGGCAACAACAACAACGGTGTCATGTCGAAGTTTTGCCTCTGGTTGTATAACGAATCTGGTTGTCTAAGTTGTGAGTCACTTCTTCACACAGTGCGACACTAGTTATGTCCAGTATTGCATCATTGTGTGCCGTGTACCTCTACCCTGTGGTCTCTTTGGCAAACAAATCTATCATAATGTTAAAAAAAAACAACACCTCTGTCTGAGCTACATCGTGTCTATAAACTTCCGGAAATAATTTAAATAACTCCCTGATATTCAACCAGATCATATCGACACGTAGTTTCAAATGGTGTCCACGGTATCCTATGTACAGATTTAGACTGTAGACTTCCCATCTGCATCTCATCTGTATATACATACTGATAAAAACATTTTAATGTTGTAAATACGAGGGTGTTGTTTACGTGTTGCCTTCCAAGCGGCTTACGTCAGTTTATTCAAACACTCCAAAACACCTCATATACCCCAAAAGACTCCAAAAGATCATACTGTTTATTGAAATATACCAAAAATAGCTGTAACCAGCAGATTTTTATATTCAGAGATCATGGCCTCCATTTATGTGAGGAAATGATATTTATTTTGGTGTAAATCGATCGCTGAGGTGAAGAGTTGATACCGATTACCCCATTATACACCAACATATTCTCATATATATTCAAAGGAGGTATGATTCTTTTGGTGTACGGGGGTACATGATGGATATCTTTTGGGGTAAAAGGTCTGTATGTATAAACTGCTGGGGTGTCTTTTGTGGTACGGGAGTATATGATGGATAACTTATACCAAGTTGTCTTCCCTTACATGTTGTGGGAAGCTAGCCTACATGTAAATGCATGTAATATAGGTTTGTCTGCACATATTTGGAGGAAAAATAACATGTTTTTTACTGTATGATGGACATAAATTAGTTTCTTTTCCTGGACTACAAAATCATATCTCCTTTGAACATATACAAGGATGTGTTGGTATCTATTCAGTATTGGGCCGATTGGTATCAATATTATAATGTGTGTTATTTCTGTTATTGACTACAACGGCAGATTGACACCAAATAAATATCATTTCCTCAAATAAATGGAGCCCATGATCTTTTACATTAAAAATCTGTTGTTTAAACCTATTTTTGGTGTATGTCAATAAATAAATATTCATGTTAGGGACAGTGATGCTGAGGTTCAAGCCAGTGCGGCCTCAATGCATATGTGTAAAGTTTCTTTCGTTACATTGGCACATATACAGTAGTTGTGCAGCCCTTTGCGCTCCGAGATTTTCAGGTTTACCTTTGTAACAGTTTTCATTCTGGTTTCCTGCAAATATTTGGGAAGTAGCGCTTTTTCGCACTTCGATCGCAATTTACGGCAAAACTATGTATTGTAGAAAAGAAATAAGATTCCTGATCAGGGCGTCAAAGTGCGTCAGTTAGCATATTTAGAGGACTTTGAAACTTTTGTTTTCAGATGACGTCACTTTTGGTTCCAGTTATTAGCTCACACAGTGCATTCTTTTTCTGTCCAAATTATCCAGAGGCAATAGTTGTTACATATGCCCAATTTCAGGTCAATCAGGTTTAGGGTTCTGAAAAACATGCCTCCCAAAAGTTTTTCTATCAACTCAATATGGCAGCGAGGTGATGTGACTGAGGACACCCAAACTTTTATTCACAGAAGACATCCCCAGGCTTACTACCTATCTAAGTTTCATGTAGTTCTGCCTTGCCATTTTAGCTGAAGAAGTTTTTCAGTTTGAAAACTTGCAAAAATTATGATTTTATGGGGCTGTGTACTACTACCAGTTTGCTGATGTCACTTCAGGTTATGTCAAATTTGCCTCCATGCCCTGAGATGATGTTAGGCCATAAGGCTGCGTCTCTAGCTTCATTGTTATACCCACTTCTGGTTTTGATGACATCACTTCCAGTTTTCGAAAATTTGCATATTCGGAATCAGCATCCTGAACTGCATTGGATAGGTCTATTTGCAGGACATCATCTTTACAAGTGTAGAAATTGTTAGCAAAAAAAACATTTTTTTCGGTCACAGAACATTTCCACCTAATAGTGAGTGAGCTTGTAAAATTCTGTAAATGCAGAAAGTCCTTGTTATCGTCCTGAATGTACCTAGCCTTTGTGCATCTGCATTTTAAATTTCAGTTCATTCGCAAAGACCGTTCTGGAGAAGAAGATGTTTAAATGTTTTCATCAAAATCCAGTATGGCCGCCAAGTCACGTAATCAAAAGTTTGTATCTAAAACATACTGAAGTTTCATAGCTGTGTGACGTGCCATTTTCTCCAGAAACGCGGGGCAAAATTGTGGAGAGCAATAACAGTAATCCAAACGAAAACAATATGAATTCAAGCCTCAATGACGTGAACCCCTAGTAAAGGATTTTTTAGAGTCGTATGGGGTATTCAAGGTCTTTAAGGTTTTCAGTGTTTTGGTGGCCACTGAATGAGTGTCATTGAACAGTGACACTACAAATGGACGAGACCCTTTTCAAATGTGGCCCACGTGACAAAACCATGTGACACCCGCATGAGCGCACAGAATCCTTACTAAATTCATCTATCTTAGACATGTCTAAACAACATATTCTGTCACAACAAGCCAAGTGGTCTAGTGGTATAGACGTCTGCCAATGGATCCAAGACTTATATCTGATTGGAGTTCATATCCAGTGACTTTCTCAAGAAACTTCAAGGTATCATGGTAAGCTTACACTCAACGTGACTGTATCAAGTGACAAACTATTGTATAAAACAGAGGTTATGTACATTATTTTTTTGAAAATCAAACATCTCCTCTTTCAGTCTGTGACCAGTGTGAACACAGTAAAAGCATATGACATCATGGCATCAAAAAGAACATGAACATCTATGCATAAACAACACCCTGGTCTTCACAGATTTCAACATTTTTTTGCTACAATTTGTGCACTAGTTCATTGAGTTAAGGTCTACTTCCTTATTTCTGACATGCATTGATTATTAGACATTTAATAGGTGTCCAGTCTTTTGCTTTGCTTACACCTGTTGGTCTCTGGTACCTTGTTATATGGCCGACAGTAATGGCAGTCATATAATGATATGGCGATTTTGTCCGTCTGTCCATCCGTCAGTCTGTATTTGTGTCTGGGCTATATCTCGAATTGTTTTCCACGTATGGTTTTAAGTTTTGGTGGATGCATAGATACAGGCGTGCTGATGTTTCACGACATATATTTGTCCATTTCCGCGGTTGCCTTGGTAACCAGATCACAATTTCCCTGCATATATTGTATAAATACACATGACTTTGTGTCCGGGCTATATCTCAAATAGTTTTCCACAAGCATTTTTAATTTTGAGTGGATAGAGATACACATGTGTTGATGTGTCCAGTTTACTCCAATTGTTTTCCATGTATAATTTTAATTTGATGTGGATGCATGGATCCAGATGTATTCATGTGTCACAAGTCACTTTTGTTGATTTCTGTGATTGCCATGGTAACCAGATCTCCATTTGGTCTATATATACTATGTTAATAGATTTGACTTGGTGTCCGGGCTAAAACTCCAATTGATTGCCAAGTACAGTTTTAATTTATGGTGGATACATAGATACACAGATGACAAGGTATTGTAACTCATATTTGTCCATCCCCATGGTTACGAGATTGCTATTTCCCTTATATACATGTACATGTATACTATATAGTTGGGTATGGACCATATTTAGCTTAAATTCTTATTGGATACTGAGATACAGATAAGACAGTGTGTCGTGACTCTCATTTGTCAATTTTACTGTTGCCATGGTAACTAGATTGCCCTTGTCCTTACATATACTTTATAAATACAATACGACAACTCCAATTATTTTGTATATGGAGTTTTATAGATACAGATGTAATGATGAGTCGCAACTCACATTTGTTCCATTGTGATAGCCATGTGAAGTAGATCACAATTTCCCCAATATATGCTGTATTAATAGATATGATTTGATGGTGATGATGTGGCCCTTGTTGATTTTCACTGTTGCCATGGTAACCAGATTGCCATTATCATACATATAGTACTTTATGAATGGATATTATTTCCTGTAAGCACTACAACTCCAAATATATTCCATGTGCAGGTTTAATTTTTGGCTGATACATAGATATGCAAATGCTGATTTGTTGCAACTCGTGTCAGTTTTCATTTTTGGGCGGATACATAGACACAGAGGGGACAAACAGAGGTGGTCGTTGACATCTGTGTATATACTTCTATTGCTGCCATGATAATTTGTGCTGGCACCCTAAAACCTTGCAACAGGATGAGAACTGTAATTCACATAGACATATTTATGAAACCATTTCTTTCCGAACTCATTGTTTTATGTGTACTTTTCATGAAAACTCATGGAGTACATTCTCTCACGTTTATACTCATCACAATGCTGCTCGTAATCGTTTATGCATTTCAGACGCATGTATTTGTTCGGGTGTATATTATGTTCACCTGAACTCTTGTTTTTGTAACTGCTAACAGCTTGAAAACAGCCTTAGTTCTTGAAATTGCAAATATGCATGTTTTGAAATGTAAACAAGTTTCTTCAGAGGTACATTTGGTTTTGAAATAAATTCTGAATGAAAAGTGGCAGAGATTTGACTAGCAAAGTGGAGGCAATACAATAGTTCACAGTATGTCCGACAGGCTTTAGTGAAAATACATGTACGCATATTTCTTTTTCTGTCAAGACCATCTTTTGGTGTACCAGCTTACCAGGCCTGTAGAATTCCTTTGTCACCTGGTTCTGCAAGAAAATAACTTCTTCGATATCTCAAATCAAATGCATAGTATTCGGGTTTAAGTAAAGAGAATTTCTACTGTAAAATTCAATTAATGAAGACATCTTCATCAGAATAGTTGCATTTTATTAGGGTTCGTGTGAGTCATCCAAAATCAGTGTAGCAAATCTACCATCTATGATATCTGTAATTTGTATACATAAATGCAGATCAACTATGGCGAGGGAAGCACAAAGTTACTCAGTGATGAAGTGTGTGCTGGCACCATGTGGTGGAGGACCTAGCCTCGCCTTGGACTAAGAGTTTCTGTTTATTTTTTTGTTTGGATGGTGTAGTAAACCATACTGTAGAATGTTTCACTTCTACGACAGCAGCCAGCGTTGTGGTGGGAGGAAACCCACGACCATTCGCAGGTTTGCTGACAGTCCTTAGCACATATGACTGAAGAGGAAGCCAGCACAAGTTGGACTTGAACTCACAGCGACCGCATTAGTTTGGAGTTCTGGATCTGTTCCTCTGCTCTAAAGGCTTATGTGGACTTGTTGACAGTAAGCAGTTAATGGCACACTTAGAGCCCTTTATGTGGCATTTGTTCATTGAAGACTACCACTTGTCCATCAGTATGACATGCAAGTCACGTGTAGGAAAATTCTTCTGAATCTGGAAAAGTGGGTGGTTTATCATGAGCGCTGTGGTTTCCTCCAATCATAAAACTGACTGGTATCATTCATGTGCACATTCATAAGGGAAAAATTCAAGAGTATGGCATTTAAGAACCAGGTTAAAGACACACAAATAATATTTTTATGAAACTGCCAGATGATTTCCCAATAATGAAAAGAATAAAAATATCAAAAAATTGAAAATGTTTCCAGTCACATTTATGTTAGATATATATATTTCATGTGTTGAATGATACTTTATGCTTAGCAATGGTATTTATTGTTGTGAGCGGCACTGTGATGTTAAGCTGTTACTGTACTTTGACATTCAGGCAGTATGAGTGGTCTCCCTTTGACTGTCATAGCAGTAGAACTTAACTTGACATTGTTCAGTTTTTGTGAATATCAAGTAGTGCTTGCCATATGTGATTAGTAATCACCTTTTAGCTGTATTTAATAACTTTGTTTCAGTTGACTTTACGGTGTACAAGGAATTTGTTTGTGGTTCAAGATTCATGTGATATATCCTCGAAAGTGTATGTGTATTTTAGTGGTGTAAACAGGGCTTACTTTTGTCTTTTGAAAGAATTCTTCAAATAAATTAGGAGACATCAAATGAAATTTTACTTTCAACTTGAACTTGGGGTCCTTGTTGGCTCTTTTGATTAAATTGCTGGCTCACAAAGACAGTCATGACCTTGAGAAATGAGATCGAAGATTTCTCTTTTGACAGTGGCTTTGAGATACTTCAGGTGTTATCTTAGAAATGAAAAATTCACCTAGATGTAACCCTTTAGATATGCACTCACAAATAGCTAAGGGTTTTCCTTATTTTATTTATTTTATATGGGTAACAGGCAACCTCTGTGGCCGAGGGTGTTAGCTTGCCAGCACGGCATAATGACCCAGGTGCCTCTCACCAATGAGGTCACTGTTCAAGTGAAGCTCATCCTGGCTTCTTCTCCGGCTGACGTGGAAAGGCCTGCAAGCAACCTGCAGATGGTTGTTGGTTTCCTCCCTTCATAATGCTGGCTGCCATCATTTAAGTGAAATATTCTTGAGTATGGTGTAAAACACCGATCAAATAAGCAACTAATGGTAGCTATCTAATGTGCATGTGTACTGGTATTTCTTCAAAACCGTAATAAATAATGATAATAATAACCACCGCTGTCGTTTCTTGAGCAATGTGTCAAAATCCAATCAGTCAATCAATCTAAAAAAAAAAGACAGCAGAAGCAGAAAGGCTGTTTCTGAAACTTGTGCCTAATGGAGACACACGTGGGCTTATTTGTGGGAGAGTGTTTACCCTTGACCCCTACCAAAACACCAGGGACAACCTGTACTAAACATTGACATTTTTACTCCAACAACTGTGACTACAAACATTAGTCAGGCTGACATGTGACACAAAACCTCCAGGTTTTCTCAGGCTTTTACCACCCAGGGGACAAATAAACTGGAGGACTGTGGAAAGTTAAAACACAGAGATTTAACATGACTGCTTGCTGGTTCATGATGGGTTTAGCAGCTGAGTTTAAAGGTGTGTGTACATGTAAGTTCTGGTGGGGGTACAGGGTAACAGGGCACTAAAGATATGATGTGTGTGAACTTATATGTATATGTAGATGTGGATGCTTGTTCTCATCCAGTTTGACTAGTTTCTGACTGAAATCATGAAAGTGTAAAGCGGGCAATTCACCATCAGCAAAGGGCTATGTCAGTGTCACTCATTAATTCTAAAATTCACTCAGTGTGTTATTTTAATAATGGCATTGGTATCTGAAAGATTAATTCCCTGAGCCTGCACTGTTTAGACCATTGATATCAAACCTTTGGCAGATCAGTTGTTGAGGTCATTAATTCTCTCACACTAAAAACATGTATCATCATGCGGTTGGTTGTTTTTTTTTTTTGTGCTGTATCTTGCAAATGATACGATCCATCAAGAAATTATATGTGATCAATCTGTCATTTTGTCAGTCGACTAATTAATAAGGGAATAAATGTATTTATCGACCAATCCATGATTCAGTCTTTAAGCCAACCAACTGACCATTCAGTGAGTCAAATAGTCAATTAGTTAAGCAGTCCATTTGTCCATCCATTCCGTCTATCCTTTCATCCATTGAAATGAGTGCAGATTGCAAGTGGTTCTAACTGCAACACTAAACAAAAGAAATTGTAAGATAAAGTTTCATTCCCTTATATAACATATGTACAGCTGGTGGCATGTCATTCATGAATCAGTGTGCCCCCAAAACTCATATCCCTTCACTTCTTGGGAAAGTTGTATCACAGAGATGAGGGCCTAACTGTGGCAATCAGCCTGCCAAAACCTTGCCCACAAACCACATATGATTAAGGCTGGTGGACACTGACAGTTGCCCACAAGCATGACTTACTGATGCTGGGAGAAGGAAAATGTGGCTGGGTAGCACTGGCAGCCCTGTTAATGTTGGGGCAAGACATGATGGTAAAACAGAAGAATTGGTTGTCAGCGGAGATCAGATTTAACTGCCTGATGGCGGCACGGAATGCCCACTCTCACTCTGACATAACACCTCTTCTCTTACAACAACATCTCTATTACGCGAGGCATTATCCACCATCTTTTTCTGTATATATCTATGTACACATTATCATTTACTTTCTGGCGTTGTAAACAAAGTGTTATTTTCTTTTTTTTTTTTTGCAGCTGCCAACCGAGAGAAATTCAAAGACATTGTGAATACCTTGGCAACCATAAAGAAGGATGAGGTATGAGTTAGTCTGTGTGTGTGTGTTTATTTGACTGATGCTATCTGTTGATGCTGGGTAAATAAAGAACCGATGCTCTGTCAGTCACAGTCTCTAGTATTGAGAAGTGATGTATTCTTCTCAAGGAGTGGTACAGTTGTAGTGTAGCTACAGCACATTCCTACAGTGTCCCAATCTGATAACATGAAATCTACCCAAGAGCTTGCATGTTTGCTCGCTGAGTGTGCACACATTTACAGGGAAAGAAAACACAAAATATCACAAGATACACTACTGAAACCTATATTGGTGAAGACTTCAATTTGTAGAAGGTATTAGAATTATTTTCATAATTAAAATACACTTTCAGATGTCTTTATTTACATAAACCAAGTTACATGAAGTAACGTGTGGTCCTTGCCGTCTCAGTGTTTTTTGTTAGAAATAACTCTTTTCATGTCCTTAAGTATTTAATGCAGTTTGAAGAAAACATATAAAATACTTTTGTGGTGAAGATACATGTCATTGGCCCTAAAGCTATTAAGATTTCCCATGCATGGAAGTCCTGCCTTACAATTTACACATTTCACTATTATAACATCAAGTCGGAAATTGTAAACAAGCTTATTTAAGGTATTTTGAGATTTGGCATAATAATGCTGGCCTTTCTAATAATTACTACTTCTGTTTTTTTTTGGCCCATAATACTGTATTTCACTTATAACTTGACCTGTGAAAATGCTTTTTTCAGAAGCATATAAAAGCCTCAAAGTGATAGCTTTGAACCCAACACTGTAATCAAACTTCACAAAAAATGTCTCAAGCTATCCTATAACGTGGTTAAATGCTGGTAACAAATTTTTACTGTTAGGCCATTGGTCAACTACCGGAGACGGTCAAAAGGGTCACGCTGCCAGGATTTTTTGTCCTTGGGTAAAAATTGTCCATTAAAGTTGAATACATTAGGACTGACAAGAGCTTTGTATGATCATGGGACTGATGTTGATCCCCTATCCCGGATCTATGGGACATGACTTCCCTGTCAGGGGAGGAAATGCCACAGGAAGGTCGGTGTTGATCGGATGTTCAGTGATCTGGAGAGGCTGTGTGGAGGCCATTGGCAGGGCTCTTTAGTCGCCCCAATGAGATGTGACCTAATAGATGGCTCATTTCTCACAATCTGGCCGGCAGTTCACACTTTTACCAGGGATGTGTGGAAGATAGTGGTTTTTCATGACCAGGAAATGCACTGAAGCTGTGATTCTCATTGTCCTGTATGTTGGCCATGGGAAAATTGAATGGAATTTTTCATCTCCTTATAGCCTTGGCTGTAAATTACATGTTGTATTTAGTTGGTTAAAATTCCATCAAATTATAGTTGATCACTGCATATGAATTTCAAACGTAGAATCAGAATGTGACTTTAGTGAGATTTGAACCCATGAATATAGACAAGCTACTCTTAGTTTCTGCTAAAGTAAACCAAGTCAAAGATGACAGCCACCTTTTTTACGTGGACTGCACCACTGACCTGGCTTTGTACAGTGTGCCTTGTATATGTTGATTATCAACACGAAGGCTGATGGCTTTGTCTGTTAGTGACTGTGCCATTATGATCATATCTTGAGGTTCCGAAACTCTTATTTTATAATACTTTTTAACAGTCACATTTGCTTTTATGTTTTCAGTCAGGGGAAAAGGTGTTAGTCCTGAAGAAAAAATTCAGGACAGGATCGGCATCGATGTCCAGCCCGTCCAATTCTTCTTCTGATCTGACAAGAGCACAGTCTGAGCCCCCCAAACAGCCCCCCTCCCCACAGGTACCTCGTGTCAAGGAGCGGGAGATTGATGCTATGGCGCGAGTAAAGAGCGATGGGAACCTGGGAGATTCGTCAGGAGGCTCTAACCCTTCTATGGAAACCATCAGTGCCAGCTCAGTGTCCACGGCTGATTCCTCGGTAATTCCTGTCGCATTTGCCCTTTAATACTTGCAGATGTGTTTGCCATACTTTTCACAATAAATAAAAATAACAAAAGAATAACAAAAATTAACAACAACCCAAAATCAACTCAAAAATGAAAAAAAAAAAATGAGAGATGGGGAGGATGACAAAACAGGTTTTGTTTTCAGATGCCACAACCTATGCCACTGCAGGGATAAGTGTACCCTTCTGGGTCGGGAGATCCAGGATCAAACCTGGGTCGTGTCATAGTAAAGGCCAAATGCCAAGCCAGATTTTGTTTTAACATCACTTTGTAATTGTTTGTACCTATGTGGGGAAAGATCTCAAAGCTCTTCTGCTCCAAATAGTGCTACAATCTTCACCTGTACGTGTATAAGTATCAAAGCACAGCATGTTCTAACAGAACTTTTTTACAACCTGTACCACTAGGGATGCAAAGAAAAAGAAAATGAAGAATGAGAATGAGAATGACTCATCAATGTTTTTTGTAGATGTCAGCAGAGGAAGATGATAAGGACAAAGAAAACCTGGCCAACATGAGTGTGAAGGAGAGAGCTAAACACCTCAACAAGATAGAGTCACAGACCCAGCTAGAAAAGGCAGCAGGTGGTGGAGGCAGGCGTAAGGACAATAAGGTTAGTGGTGGTAACTCCCAGTATCTCACCTGTGTATGATGGTCACAGACCCAGCTAGAGAAGGCAGCAGGTGGTGGAGGCAGGTGTAAGGACAATAAGGTTAGTGATGGTAACTCCCAATATTTCACCAGTCACAGACCCAGCTAGAGAAGGTGATGGAGGCAGGGGTAATTACAAAAAGGTTGGTGGTGGTAACTCCCAACATCTCAATTGCGTATGGTAGTTAAAGGCCCAGCTAGAGAAGGCGGAAGGTGGTGGAGGCAGGTGTAAGGACAGAAAGGTTAATGGTGGTATCTACCAACATCTCATCTGTGTATGGTAGTGACAGAAACAGCTAGAGAAGGCAGCAGGTGGTGGAGGCAGGTGAAAGGACAAGGTTTATGATGGTTACACCCAGCGCCTCCTCTATTTATGATAGTCACAGACCCAGATAGAGAAGATAGCACTTCTGGTACTTCTACCATTTCATATATTTACTACAGTTCTGTGATGATTTACGTGTACACCATGTGGCAGGAGTAAAATACACCTACATCATTTATGAGATATACATGCAGTAAGCATTTTACATATCACTAAGTCTCTCCTTAAAAAGATGATGGAATAGTGTAAATCACCTAAAATTCCACACAAAAAAACAATTTTTGGACTCAAATAATAAAAAATATTACTTTTGATACTGAACCTTAAATTTCCATCAGGATGTAATACATTCCAGACAAACCTTAATACAGGTTTACAAGATTATCCGGCGTCAGACAAATCCCTTTGGTTTTGATTGGACCGTAATGGTCACGTGGTAGACATGGATAACTCTTTATCCTGCATCAGATAAAATCCTTTGCTTTTGATGGGACAGCAATGGTCATGTGGTAGATGTATATATCTATATCATTCAGCAGAGCTCTATGCGTCTGATGACTCAACAGTAGGGAGAATGCCATAATGTAACAATTACAGTGTGACACAACAGTGACACCAACAACACAACATCACAAAGGAATGTTGACACAACATTGTCAATAATGTTATGATGTCATTATTCCCAGACCACTGTTTGGTAATTCAAATCTCCTCCATGAGACAGGAAATTACTATTCAAGATTCTTTTGTTTTTCAAGGACAAATTTCATTGCAGTTTTTAGGGTCTTCTGGGGGATAAATTCGTTACATTGTTACTGAATGAAAGGATATGAAAAGAAGTTTTCAGTGTAGTTTTTCAGGTCTTCCACGAGATGAATTTTTTACATGGTTACTGAGTGAAAGGATACGAAGATGCAAGTATATGGGGTCAATAAGCGTCATACTGGCTCGGCTGACGCCTGGCGGACTATGAGGCTTACACACCCCATATACATGTACCTTCTGATCCTTTCACTCAGTAACCATGTAACTAATATTACCACAACTAGAACCTAGTAATATACAAAGTTTCAGGTCACTTCAGTGTGTTTTCCTGTTGTGTTGTTTCCATGTCTCATTTAATAATTTCCACTTGACAAAGGAATAGGGTTTTGTGTTGTTCTATGATGGTTAAATCAAGATGTTTTACCTTATGTTTTTGTATTGTCCTGTCTCTGTTACATTAGGTAATTAACTCTTTCGAACGAAGTACTGGGGTTTGAGTTTTTCCATGACCTGTGGGATAAATCAGAAGTTTAGAAAATCATGTAGCTACATATATTACCTACTTCTAAGACTTTGTCTGCTCAAAGTGTATCTATTCAAACTTGACCCGCCAAATGTTAGATTTTAATTCGTTTCTCTGACCTTAGTAGTGTTTTATTGGGGTCAGGGGTGGTGGGTCTAAACTCTTATCTCACAATGTCCACAACAGGCCATGGCTGGGTCGTTCGCCCAAGGTATTGAACGCGTTGAATCCAATCAGCTTCTGACCAGAGGGATAGCAGACTTGATTGAGGATCTTGGTGGCTTAGTCATTGCTTAATGTGAAAAGATGTGTCACGTTGGTGTCAAAGCGTGATGGTTCACTGGAAGCCCTTCCATTTCTTCCACCTGGAAACCAGACATTTGTTGTAGAACTGAAATAATAAACTGAGTACGGCATTAAACACTGGCAGAATATATAAACAGACTAAATTGTCTGTGATGCATGAATTTGAGTTATGACTATCGTGTCCTACCTTTGAGGTGCCTGTACCTGATCGCTCACATATTCTGACATTGGTATAAACAGGAATTTATGATCAAGCTGTAGAGTCACATGTTCTGTTGTTGTTCTCTTTGTTGTTTTAAACAAAAACAATCTTCCACACCTGTCTTCACCCTCCCACCTGTACATTTACCTGACATACAGAGTTAGCTCCCCTCCACCATTCCCAGTCATCCGTTCACACCTGAGCTACACCTGAGGGGCACAGCTCTGTGTTACAATGTTTCCTAAGTATTAATGTTGTTAATGATTAATTGTCTTGTATGGAATCATAAGGTGCTCATTACTGAGGAAGATTCGTAAGTGCATGATAATGATGATAGCCTGCAGGCTGAATGACTCGGGACATCTTTTGCCTTATTGTGCCTTCATTGTTAGAGTATCTTTATCAGGCGCCATTGATTGCGTCTCATAAACCCGGGCAAGAAATCAAATGATATTAATGGTAAAGATGAAAAGGAAATGTTAGACAGGTGTTAATGCAAATTTCATCATGTCAGATTATGTGTTTATAAGTCCTTCTTTTGAACGACAGGTTTCTTTGTGGCCTTTGTTGGCCCGGTGATTAATTGGAGGTTGATCTTCAGTTTTGAACCGCAGGGCTAAGTGGGAGTATATATTACTGGTACACTAGGGCTTTGTGGTGGTTCACTGAGAGCATTTAAACGTTGAGACAGTGAATGGGGGAGAGATGACAGACAGGCCTGGTTTATTGTCAGCCTTTAGTGCTAGGTGTGATGTGAGGCGTACATGGCAATGATAAGGCTTTTTAACTGAATCCAGGCCTTGAGAAGATCAAAGTGCTGTGAAATGTCTCAAATCCAGGAGGCCATTGTGTCCTCATGCAGTGCTTTATATCACCGTCGATATAATTGTCACAGCTGGCCTTTGATGCTACTTTTTTAATAAACCTCTACTGGTAACCACAGCGTAATAGGCATTGTCTGTAAGGTCCAGTGTAATGCATCAAGTATATTACAGGTTTAGTAATATAGGAATAGGTGTGCTCATAAGGACACCTGCATGCTGCCAGTAGTTATACCACACCCACTGGGACAAATACACACATGCACTCGGTTGACTTGGTATGACTTGGTTATCAATCTGTTGTCTGCACTGCTTCATACATTTGATGTTCTCATTTTGAGGATAGCCTGTGGTTAACACGCTTGCCCCTCAGTCACTATGACTTTTGAGGTGTCCGATCAAAACTAGCCTCAGACAGCCAATCTTAATCATCCTCGCATCGTACTACATGTAGCTCTTCTCGGGTCTTCAGTGGGTGTGAATTGCTCATATACGGCTCAAATAGGGCCTTGGGAAATTTGAAGGATGCTATTCAAACAGCCATTTTAGAGCCCATTTTGTCTGAGCAGGTAGACATGTACAGATTTCATGTTGAAGGTGCTGACAATAGGGAATCCATACAGTAGTCATTTTCAGTATCCTGTGTCCACTTGGACGTGTGAACAGGTAACTGGCTAACTCTAGGTGGTTTGACATGATGTTTTTAAAATCACTTGCCTTTCATCAATATGTCATATATTCTTGTGTTGTGAGTCCGGATAAACTAGGAGTTAAATGTTATTCCTTGATCATTTGGAGAACACATACATGTTGACTAATTGGCAAGGGCTATGCTGGCTTCCTCTCTGGCTGTAGGTGGGTTTCCCAAGTTCTCTGCTAGGTTTCCTCTCACCATAATGCTGGCCCCCTTGAATAAGAGAAATATTCTTGAGCACGGTGTAGACAGCAAACAGATAATAAATAATTGGCTAGGACAGAACATGTTGGGTTAATAAATCATGATTGCATCAGGGTTTGAATCAGTGTGACAAATCTGAATAATTTAATTACTACATTATGCATTTTCATCAACTTGTTACAGCTGCACATACATGTCATTGCTGTGTGTAAATGACTGAAAAATAATTAATGAACATTCAGGAAAAGCACAAACACTTGATGATTAATAGTAAAAATATCATAATTGTATGGCTGAATCTCCCATTATACACACATGATCTTAATTACAATATGTGAACAATTAAATGAGAGAGAGAGAGAGAAGAGGGGAAGAGTTCACTGCATGTATGTGATTGATATTAAAGACTTTATAATTGTATACTAAAAATGTTGATGGATGAAAAAATCAGCAGGCATATCTTGCTTTGAGCAAACAGTTTAGGGTAGGGGTTATAAAATGTTGATAAAATTGACATTTATGGTGTGGTTAAAACAAAGGCGTAGTCAGGATTATTGGGTGGCAAGGAGAGGTGAGTAGCATGGTTAATCAGAGACATTATCAGGTATTAAGTTGTTTCTGTTGTCAGCCATTAAGCTGTCACTTAAGCGCCACATCTATCCAGGTGTGGGTAAAATGTAGAGGCTCCCTGATTTGCCTGAAGACAGTGCGCCTGTATCACAGAGGAGATCAGAGAGAGGGAGAGCGCGATGTAGCTCTCTCTCTTATGGCCTCTCTCTGTTTATGTGCTAGTCTTTGTATTTGTGCATGTTTCTGGTAAACTTGTGCTGACAAAGTCACACAGATTGGGATCAGGAGCCCGTCTTACGAGCAGGTTTGTCGTCTGGCCGTCTGTCTGCTTGTCTGTTCCCCAGGGAACATGATCTCTCTACCATGACGAAATTTCACTCTCTCTTTCTTCTATTAAACAATGTTCTTGTGTTAGCACCCATTTTGACATTTTTTTTTCAACCCAAGCACTTAAAAAAATGCTACGATTAATGGCTGAAATATTGTTGAGGTGGCGTAAAGCCATAATCATTTGTTCTTGTTTTTAAAAAATCGCTGAATCATGAATGAAAAGCTATTTGTGGTATACATGTATACAGGGTGTGCGTATAAAGAAATTCCTGATAATTCTCACAATTTTTGCAGATTGTTTTTGACCCAGGCTTTATAAAAGTTTGGAACTTAATTGATCCTATACTCTGACGCTTTAAATTTAAAGACTACTGACAACCACTTGTTGGATATTTGATGTTACAGGTACAATGCTATATTTATTTCCATGTATTTATTTGATTGATATTTAATGCACTTATATGATGCTGGTCAGGTTTAAGGGTGCAGAAATCTGGGCTGGCTCCCAGGATTACATTTGTCACATTATGTACTACATGTATAGGTTATGGCATATTGATGATACATGGACCAGCACCTAATAAAGGTGTGGTACATTACATGTAGCAGGGGTGACACCCCTTAATTGATATCCCAGCATAAAGGGATGGACCATGTAGTGAATAAGTTACTCAGTGTCACTGTATTTTTGTTCCAGTGAGCTATCTGTGTATTAAATATAACGGCCATGGGGACTGTTCTAGATGCTGCTATGATGAAAGCCAAAAAAAATATGCAGTAAACATGGACATTAATGTTGATGCAACATACTTCTCATATTCATGCTTACATGGCATTGTTTTCAAACTGCAGTCGGTATACTCTGAGAAAGACTGCATGCATGACTCACTGGAGTGGTAGTGAACTTGCTATTATGTTAAGCACACAGAGACACGTACATGTACAATTTTCTGATTTGTCGTCAATATATCTTTCAGCATTAATGTAGGCCTATTAGATGTACGATGTAGTCTGATTGGTCATTCACAATTTCTTTCATGTCTTCCACATTTAATCTGCTTACATAAAACTGGCTAGGGCTGTCATGTCAGGCATGTTTTATTACAGCCTTTCTAATTCGGTGTTTTCTGTTACAGCACAGTATGTGTGTGATAACCTGTTGTTGTTGTTGTTGCAGGGGACGAATGATGGAGATGAGGACAGCCAGTCAGGATTTGTTACGGTAAGCGACTTCCCTTACTCATTCTTTACACTATGCTCGCCTACTTCTAATTCCCAGTGTCTGTTCATTGATTCCTTTATCAATATGTCCACTTCACCATTGATCTAAGCATCTGGGGCCACGGTCGCAAAACTGCGAAGTCACTTTTTTCATAAATTGTCTTTGAAAAGACATTGTTTGTGTTCTAGTTCCATAAGGAATTGTGATTTACGAGAAAAGTGAAGAGAAATTGATTTACAAAGTTTTGTGAAATCGAGACCAGTATTCCAGTAAGACTGGAAAGGGTATTCTAATTTCACAAATGTTGTGCAAAAAAAAATTTGTTTACCCATAACGCTAAATTTATGTTAGCACCAAATGTCAACACTTTTTTTTATATTTAATAGACCTGAGACATGACGATTTTGACAAGATGATTTTCCCAGCCCATTAAATCTGTCCACTTTTTAAGTACACTCAGGATACTCTTTAATGTATGATAACCTTACATGCTCTTGTTGCTCATTGGCCAGTGACAATGACCAGGCCTGTGGGGTAGCCAGAGGTGAGCAGATAACACCTCAACCAGCCTATGACACCAAAAAGTTGTCCACAGGCAATTTGAACATTCTCCTTGCTAACAGTCCTCACGAGTGTGGTCTCCTGCACTGCAGGACCTATCCCCCCCTCCTCCCCCTTCTCCCCCCCTCCACATTTATTAGTAGTGGTCACACTCTTCTGCCAATGCACCTATCAGACAATACGAGATGAATGTGCACAGTATAATTAAATCTAATAGACACTGTTGCTGTAGGCCAAGGTCTGTATCAGTATAAGAGTGCAGATATATCAGGGTATAAACAGTTCAGCTAGTTACCAGTGGCTCTGCTGTACTGGCTACATGTTCCCATGCTTAGTTTTAATGAATTGCAGATTCTGAAAAGAAAAAACCATCTGACCATAATAAAAGAAAAAAACGGAAACATAGAGTGGGAGAAAACAACATAGATAAATTTTATTTGTCTCTACTATATACTGTACAAAATTTTGCTGTTTTAGAAGTTGAATTTTCCTTAGCTCTAGTGGGAATGTAATAACATCAGAGAATCAGACAAAGCATTTTATTTATGGGTTACTGCACCTGAAGAAAAAAAAAACCAAACTTAATATTTACCCATCCAGAAATGAAAGGCAGTAAATCATTGCCAAAGAACATGGCATTCGGTTACAATATTTTATTTATTTATTTGGTTGGTGTTTTACGCCATACTGAAGAATATTTCATTTATACGACGGCAGCCAGCCGAGGGAGGAAACAGCACAGAGCCAGGGGGAAACCCACGACCATCCACAAGTTGCTAGCAGACCTTCCCACTTACGGCCGGGAGGCTTCGGGTCATTGTGCTGTGATAGCGCGCTAACCGACTAAGCCACGGAGGCTCTCTTGGTCACAATAATTGGACTTATCGGAAGACTTTTCTGCAGGAAGTTAATTTAAGTTATTTGTTAAATAACAAACCGTTTTTACCAGTTGATTTCAAATGACCTTGTCTGGTGAATATTAACTGAATTTTCAAAATACTTCACTTCACCAGTTTTCGTGTAACTGATGTATTGTTTATGTCCACAGATAGGGCCCAAGGAGCGCGAGTGGCTGCTGGTGTCGAGTTCTGCTGACTACCACCCAATGGCCAAACTCTTAACCCACAATCCTTCACTGGCCAGACTACGGGTAAGTGCTTAACTACATTTCCTGACTATTTCCTGAACCTTAATCCCTCACTGATCGCATTGCTTAATAACTGCAATCCTTCACTGATTAAACTGCTGAGCCAGAGTTTCTAATCCCTCCCTGATCAAACTACTTCAGAACCACAAGCCCTCACTGATGAAACTGCTGAGCCACATTTCCTCACAGATCAAGTGCCAGTTTCTAATCTCTCACTGATGAAACTGCTGAGCAAGTTTCTAATCCCTCACTGATCAAACTGCTGAGCCAGAGTTTCTAATCCCTCACTGATCAAACTGCTTCAGAACCATAAGCCCTCACTGATCAAACTGCTTCCAAACAACCATCCCTCTCTGATAAAACTGCTGAGCCACATTTCCTCACAGCTCAAGTGCCAGTTTCTAATCCCTCACTGATTGAACTGGTGAGCCAGAGTTTCTAATCCCTCACTGATCAAACTACTTCAGAACCACAATCCCTCGTTGCTGAAACTGCTGAGCCACATTTCCTCACAGATCAAGGGCCAGTTTCTAATCTCTCACCGGTCAAACTGCTGAGCCAGAGTTTCTAATCCCTCACTGATTAAACTACTTCAGAACCATAATCCCTCGTTGCTGAAACTGCTGAGCCACATTTCCTCACAGATCAAGGGCCAGTTTCTAATCTCTCACCGGTCAAACTGCTGAGCCAGAGTTTCTAATCCCCATTGATCAAACTGCTGAGCCACAGGTTCTAATCCCTCACTGATCAAACTACTTCAGAACCACAAGCCCTGACTGATCAAACTGCTGAGCCACAGGTTCTAATCCCTCCCTGATCAAACTACTTCAGAACCACAATCCCTCGTAGATGAAACTGCTGAGCCACATTTCCTCTCAGATCAAATGTTCAACCACAATCCCTTACTGATCAAAGTGTTGAACTGTATTTCCTGACAGGTCAAACTGATCCAGTGCTGAACCACATTCCCTGAGAAGTCAAATAACTGTATTGCAGTGTCTCACTGATCCAACTGAGGAACCGTAATACCCCACTTTTAGTATTGCACATGTTTTTACATGTAAGTGATGAAGCTTATTCCTTCATGGGTTTCATGGAAGTATGAACATCATGAGGCCATAGATATGGCAGGTACTTAATACGTTCTTGTGAAACCAAGGATGTGGGTCAAATAGAGTGGTCAACTTTGATAAAACGTTATATATGTGTTTAGTTGTAACTGGTGATGGTAATGCTTTGTGATTTACAGGTAAAATTGCATAAAATTGATTTATAAGATTTTCGAGAACGTGGCCTCTGGGCCTGGAACTTAACACTGTAATTTGACTTGAGAAGACCTTCTGATATTTCATGTTGTTATACATGAAGTTCTGGATTAAGAGTGACTTTTTTTTGTGGTTGTGCAAGGAAGTGTAAGAATGATAGAAGTTTGTATTGTGGCTGTTGTGGGGTCAGAAGTCTGAGTTAGCTGTGATCGAGTGTGCGTGTTAGGATCACTTCCAGTCTGACCAGCCGGCCGTGCTCCTCTAATGGTCTAAAGCAGCTTGAAGGCCGAGTGTTTTTCTCGCACCATCCATTTCCGTGCCATTCTGTCACAGTTGAACTGCTAGCTCAGGACTGCTCTCTGCCTGCCAGACTTATGTAATGTGGTGTGGCGCGGGTTTTTGGCCACGTCAATTAGCCGGATCAGAGAGGTAAATGAGCCGGGTCACGGCTCCGCTAGCCTGGCCGTGCAGGGTCGCCCGAGCAGCCGCGCCAACGGGAAGTCCTCTTAACAGGCTTTTTACATGCCAATGGGCTGTTTAGTGGCAGTAAGACATTTCAGCGCACGGCCTGCTCATTGAATTAGTTCATCAACCCTCGGCTTTTGCAGGAAATTTGACACAGGGGCTGTGAAAGAATTATCATGAAGACAGATTACAAAGGTGGAAATGGACATGTGTACATCTGCTGAGGAAAGCGATTCAGCACGATCGATCGCTGCGCCGCTTCCTCGTTAAATTTTCTCTTACATGTGTTTGATTTTAAGAGTGCATTAGTGCCTGAGCTGAAAATCAATCTGTGCGGATCATCAAAGATTTCACCAACTAAAACACTCCCCTCAAATATACTCCTTTCGGCTTTTTTCCCCCTTCTCCTCTTCGCCAATTTTGCCTGTTCGCCGGCTTGGGAAACTCGAAACTTGTGTCCTTTCAGGGAAGGGCCAGGAAAATCTATTTAGAGCACTCGTCTTAAGCCCATAGAATTAAGACACCATCTCTCTTTATTTTGGCCAGCTGTCCTAATCGTAATGAGGCGTTATCACTGTGGGAGGATTCTCACCCCTTTTTTACTGGTGAGCATTGTGTCCCCGTATTCCTGCACAACCAACATTGACCCTTGGCTAGCCATTAACTTCCACTGACGAGATTAGCCTCAGCCACAGCCAGCCTTTTATGTGTCCATTCAGAGGCTGAGCAAATTAAATCTGAGGACAGTCTCTAATTGTAAATGAATGTGTGGCCGGCTGCTTGTGAGGAATCAGGGGACCATGTGCCATGACAGAGAATTCATCTCCTGGCCTGCATTGCCCTCCATAACCAACTCATTCACTCAGACAACAGGCTGGCCCATGCTCCGTCCTTTGTCCCACCAATGGTCGCTTACAAACGCTGGCAGTGTCTGGGCAAAGGGAAACATGGTTAACGGATGTCATAGAAAGTGAGACAAGCAACAATCTTGAGGCGCACTAAATTGTAGTTTGACAGCACCGCTCTAAAACCAAGCACTGTAAGCTGAATCTTAACTAGGGCCTTTACAAAAGAGCGTGTCACTCTCTATTGATGTCCTGATCTAAATCTTCCCTGAGCGAAACCTGTTATTAATGACTTTTTAACTTGGACTGGAACTTGAGGGAGAGGTTTTCCTTGTCCCCTTCAGCTAAACCATAGTCTATTGCTGCCAGTTCTTAGCTGAGAAAATAACACTTGCATGCAGTGACATTTGATCTCTAGTTTTTATTTTCAGTGAGAGGAAAGCAGTGGTTATCTTGCACAAATACATGCATGGAAAATCATTACACATTTGCCGCATTGCCCCTTTTTAGGCATTGTATCTGTACCTTGTGACCTTACTCATACATTTCTTTATTCATTCATTTCATTGGTGTTTGATGTCGTACTTAAGAAATGATCACCCGTGAGTGGCTGAAACCAGAATGGGCAGAGTTAAGTACTGCCCTGTGCAAGGTGCTTCACAAACCTCCTGACTTAAAGCTGGGGAAGCGAATTTAATCAGACATATATTTACACTCTGACAAGTGTTGGCATAAGTTAATTATGTAGATTAACCACATTGTATAAAATGAATTTTTCCAGTTTTCTATAGAATATAGATTCTTATGTATTTTCACATAGAATCAGCCACAGAAGCAGTCTAAAACTGTTAAAGGACTTGTTTTGTTTGGTTTTTAGATATTGCTTAAGTTGCAAGTCTGTGTTACAGTTGCAGTGAAAATCCTGCTCAGTTTTGTCAGTAGTTTTCAGGGAGTGGTTAGCATTTTTGGTTGATAAGGGTGAGAATGTGAGGAATGGTGGGGGAGGGGGAATCTGGCACTGAAGGTAGGAATGGTAGGCTAATGATAGGTGATAACCAGCTCATGACAGCCTGTGGTGAAAGGATGGGACAGGTGGATCCTTTGCTTATAACTGCCACAATACCTACGGCCAGGACATCTAGGAGCTTCTTGTCCGACAGTGATGACAAGCCATCCTCAGTGTAACTCAAATGCCCCGGTGATCTGTTATGTGACCTGAAAGGACTGTTTTGAAATGTTTCCAGTGTTTTCCTATGCTATCTGCTACCTCATCTGTGGACTGAGATGCTCTAGTAGATTTGTTAACATTTCCTTTCACATAAAACACTCAAATAGCATTACTTGAATCTCGTATATATCAGCCCAACAACTTGCACAGACGTTGTTTTTACTTCTTTTAAAAGCTTGACTCTTGTTTACAGTTATGCGGCATGTTGCTTCTTGCAATACCATTATGCTAAGCCATTGGGTGCATCGTCTGTCTGTTTATCAAATAATGGTACTACATAGGTGAGGCATGCTCTGAAATCTTGACATTTTCTGGACCAACATTCTTCTTACAGACATTTTTTCCCGTCCAGCCTCTTCCTCGCTAAAAATTCTGCAAAATTTGACCCAAGTTAATCTACATCGTAATAAAAAAAATAGTGCACACACATGTAGTAATCAAACAATTAATTGGTTGTGTGTGGACAACAGTTGTATCATCTATCTCTGGAAGTTCCTTCTTCCATTCATATTTCGTTGTCTTCTACCACAACACATTTACATGCCACATGACTGGGTAGTTTCAGCAGATCATGTTATCAATACCCTGTGTGAATTAAGCAGAAATACCTAGCTAGACCGATACATATTTTCCATTGTGAATGGAGTGGGAATATTGAAAGTATTTTAATTGGTGAACTGATTGGGTTAATTTGACCAATTCTGAATTCTGAACATTGCAACCTTGCAAGAAAGATAGATTGCCTTGGAGGGCTTTATTCCTGTATGTATACAGGAAAGGGATTGTATGATTGGTGTCGTGTCAACTGTTTCCCCAAGTTAACCGAAACACTACACAACTGTAGCTTAGTTACACTTACTGTAAGTCAGATGCCAAGAAACGCTACATTTTTTTTTGGTATTGACCTCATGCAGTATGTGCCTGTTGGTTGTGTCAATCAAGTGAGATGAAGCTCCATGGTTGAGCTTCTGGCGCTCTGCTTACCCTTCCCCCACTGATAGACTGTTTGTTTTGGGGGTAAGGGAAATACGCGGGGTTATCAAATGACAATTAGCGTCAAGTGGAACTGTTTAAGTTTCCAGCTCATATCCCCCGGTCTAAGTGACCAATTTGTTTCTAGTTCCATGTTGGCCCTTGCTGGCTATCCCGCTGTTAATGTTAGCAACAACTATGCTCCTCTTTCAACTCCCCTAATAACAACTGCTTTTTTTTTTGTCGCCTGTTAGTGAATTTTTTGTCAAAGGTGAAGCAGCAGTTTTTGGCTGGGGTTCCAGAGGTTTCCTGCCAAATTAAGTGATGTTTTGGGAGCATCTTGCTGGGTGTTTAATGTCTATGTTTACCCAGGATGCACACAGGTGTACCCAGGCTCAACCAGATCCTCTATGGCTGCGAGGAACCTAGTGGGCTGCTAATAAAGAATTGTTCATTTCTCATGTATCTTTCTCATGTATCCAAAATTATGTAAGTTTGGACCCTTTTGGAAAAAAAATTCAGTAACTAAGCATGTGTGTTGAGTATTGATGATTTCAGTAAATAAAAATAAATATAAAATTTGCTCTGTGCAGAATAACTCAGTGCAGTAAGGTTTTATGTAAAATCAGATCAATAGTATGGCTGCAAAATGAGCCTAAATTTTGTTCCCAGATTGAAGTCTACAAAAAAATTAGTATTTTGAGTAAGGAATCGATAATAAATTAAATAATTACCAGCAATAATTAATGTTCGAAGCATTTGTGAATTTGAGAAACAGTTAGGAGTAAACATATATCAGTTTGAGTTGGCTTGCATGTGTTCTTTTCCAGCATTTTTCTTCATGATTAATCCCATGATTTATGCGTACGAATAAATAAATATTTGGACTTGCCAACTCAGGAAAATAGAGGCTTATTATAAGAAAGCCGTCCCCCCCCCCCCTCGCACCCAAAAGAAAATCACTAGTGTAATTGTTGGATACAAATGAAATACCATAACTTCTTGTGGCATAAGTTCATGTTTGTAAAAGGGATAAGAAAATGAAATCTAGGGGTGGCTGAAAATAAGGGTAAAACAAGGGGGGTAACCATGTCTGTTGTACATATCATTTGTTTGACATTTTCTGACATGGAGGGCGATGTAAAACTTGTGTTATACGGGTGTGGGTCTAAAGGCCTGTTTATTATGATGCCACTTTCTGAGTAGTGTGTTTCCTGTCAGGGGAAGCAATCAGGAGGGTTGGTGAAGAACAAAGCTGCTTGTGAGTGCAGGCACTGTTGTTGTTTACAACAGTTTCTGTTTAACCAGAATAAAGTATGTGACTAGTATGAGAAGGTATGTCTCTCATCTACTGTGTATTTTGCGCTCTAGCTGTGCTCAGGGGGCAGTAATGATGGAAACATTTTGTGCTACTGCAAAGATAGAAGAAAACTACCTCCTCCTTTCTTGTTTTTCACAGTACAACACCTGCAGGTGTTATGCTTAAAATGCACATGTTCTGTACACTACCTGTTTGTTATTAACTGGTTTACTATTCTGTTTTGACCTGAATTTTCTTAGTTCTACGTTATTTTTTTCTTTGGGATTTTTTTTCAAACATGTCCTTGGCCCAATGTGGCAGCAATACTGTCAAAGTGGCAATAAGTCATAATTATCTTATTTTATTTTATGGGATTTTTTTGTAGATACCAGATTTATGTGTTTTAACAGATTATTTCTTATGTCTTTTTTGGTTTTTTAGTTCTAGGGATCTTGCAGTCATTAACTTTGGAGATCTCAGACAGATGACTGTGGATAGTCCTGTTGAGACAGTAACCATTTGGCATTTCTTTTATTGTGCAAATGTTTTTTCTGTTATAGTAATATATTTGTGGGACTTAAGGTATAACTGAAGTACTAAAGTATTACCCTGAAGAAATGTAGACAGCAGAATTGCTTTACATTTAAAGGGTGTATTTAAAAAGTCAGTGTAAACCTTCAGTTGTCTGTACCATGTTAGTGTGATCGGATACATTTCTCTTCAATACCTTGGTAATTGGAAAAATCTTTATGCAATATCAGTGTTACAGGAAAGATTTCTGTTCAGTATCAGTATGATCGGGTGTGTTCCTGTCTGTGGTACAGTATTTTGTTCTGATTTGACACTCGCCTAGACAGGACAGTGTTAGAGGTGGTGTTATGTGCATATCCATATTGTAGGCCATCTACTTGAGTTGGTGCAGTAGCACTGTAAGAGATGTCAGCGATCAATTCTCACCCCTTTGTGACATGCATGACAGGTGAGAAAATGAGTGTGTTTACTTCAGCAAGTGGAACAATGGTGGTGGTGACTTTTGATGCTAAACTTCAACAGGCCTTGTGTTCCCTCCTGTCGCAGAATAGCTCCGTGTATTCAGATAGTATGTTTTGTGAAATTATAGACAGGATGTGCTTTCTATGGCCACTTGGGTGGGGATTATTTTATTGAGCATTAACAGTTTGTAAGTAACTTTGCGAACATCAGCTTCAGTCAAATGCCATGTTCTGTAAACTGTGAGGGGTATTTCACGCATCATTTATTGGGATTGTTCACATCTGTTGCTGGACTTTTTAATTCCTTCAACATGAAATTCCTGGCATGAATAAATTTATATTAAAAACTATTTATCTGTGGTTGGTTGCATATTTAACACACCGTTTTTCTCCCAGAATTATCCCTGGAAGTTTGACTGGGTGTCAAGTAAGATTTATCAGGAATTTAATGGGATGTGAAGGGATTAACAGTTGAAGCTTTTCTTTTGAATTGCTCCTAAAGATTGTTGTCAATGGACAGGTCAAACTGTTCAAATGCTGAATAATGTCCCCTGCCCTTCTCAGTATTTACTGCTGCCATTGCCCGAATTTGTTTTCCATAAAGTAATGTTAGCATTGGTGGGCGTTTTTTTTTTTGTGCAGGACGAACATGTTTTCTGGCAATTCATTGACTCAATCCTGCTGGTCGAAAAATGGTTTTCATGGAACATCCCTTGATGGGTTTCTCCAGGCAACCTCAATCCAAGCGCCCAAAAATTTCCTTGACATTTTCTGCAGTTCTTAATGGTCCCTTAAAGCTTGTGCAGAAGAATGTCCAATCCTTTTCCACTTGAGGCGCCATTGTGTGTGAATATACCTTCCTGAGCTATTAGGCCTCATCTCCACCTCTGCCCAGTTTGGGGGTTTAAAACCTAGTTAATACCTGCCAGAAAGACATTCAAATACCAAAAAAGTTTGTGTACAGTTGTAAAGTGTGTCTATAAGATCTTGTTCACAATACCAGTGTCAGCAAAAGGGTTGCTAAGGAGTGTTTGATGTACCATGGGGACCTGTCTATGAAGGTTAACTCCCAGACGGCAGCCATGTACACATACACCCACAGCATCACATAGTTCATCTGCATTTTGTCTGAACACAGCTGTGAAATCAAAAGTAGTCTACTTTTATTTCAGAATTGGTTGGTTTTTAATGTAAAAATGTTATACAATGATGAAAATACAGAAATAACTCCAATGAAATAAATATTTCGGTTAGATTTTTTTTTCTGAAGCCCCAGAGTAATTTGACTGTGGACATGACAATAGTATTTGTTTGCTTGATCATTGTAGAACACATTAAATTTCAGGCCAGTGACATTGTTGGTAAAGAGATGTCACCGCAGTAATTGAAAATTTGTTTTCTCTTATTCATGTAAATATTATTTGAAAGGTATTAATTTAGCACTATTTATGTTTATGTAAAGTGCATTAGTAGAGTAAGCTTAAGGGTTAAAGCAATTGATATACAGATGTATTAATAATTACATTCTGATATTGTGTTTTGAATGTGGGAGTTTTTGCAATTTCAGTTCTGTAACCAGTCATTGTTTTTGTTCTGCTGTTGAATTATATGAAATGGTGTGTTAGTGACAGTATTTTGTGATAGACTGCCACTCATCATCCCTTAAATTTACACATTTACACATTGCTTTACTTGTGATAAATATTCTCTCCTGTACCACAATTTGAGAAATAAACTAATATTTGCTGTTCTTTTTTTTTTTGTTTCATGTTACTGCCAATGGAAAACAGGACATCACAAATGTAAGTATGACTGCAAATAGCTCCTCCATCTTGCTTCTATTGACACAAGTTTGCCAATTGATTATGTTTGACCAGGGTTATTATGACAGTTTGTTGATTGGAGTGTGACTGTCACTAGCTTTGTCAGACACAAATACAGCAAGGAGAATTAATCAAGTTGTTGGCAGAAATTTGTTGTGGTTATGACTGGGAATGAAACGTGATGAAAATCATGTCCAGTGACAATGTGTGATCAAACAAATGAATTGATTATCCAGAAGTTAGTTGTCATGTTCAGTGTAAAATTTGGTCTTTATTTGCTTTGATAAATGTGTTTTTTATGTTGCGTGTAGTGGGAATTATTGACCATTGTCCTGCATCTGAGAAATCGAGCCTAGTATTGATTACCCGTAGGTTTCGTGTTTTTTTATTAAATCCGTCCCTCCAGGTATGAAGTTGTAGGTGAGCTGGGAATGGGTATATTGAATGTGGTCAGTACTATCAGACTTCATACAGATATTGCAGCCTTGTATGTCAGCCAAGTGTGGGATCATGTTTATTTAGCACGCTATCAGAAGGCAAGCGTTTAGCTGGCAAAGCAAATCAGTGGATTGATAGCTATTATTATGGTCTTATTTAGGCGTCAGACATTGTGCGAGCAGCCCTTGCCTTAAGCCTGTGTGTTAACAAGTTTAGACGGGAGGACAATGGCACAGTGCGGGGAGCTCCTGATGTCCTGCCGCTCTGCCATTGTCCTTCCAACAGCTCAACAGAATTATCTCCCATTGTCATGCTGATACTTTTGTGGAGGTGAATGCAGCGCGTCGTACGGCCTTCGCACCCGCCTTCCCCTAGCACCCCGCCCTCCCCCAGCTGTCTGGGCCAGATCTGGTGTGAGCAGAATACCAATGATATGGTCTCTCTCTCTCCCAATCATTCTTGAGATCACAGGCTCCCTAACTCTGCACTATTTACACGTGAATCTGACAGCCGTAAAGCACCGCGACGTGTATGTCAGCTCTGATGTATGAGTCTGTGGACAATGGTCTGTTTCGTGTGGTCACTCACTCAGTCCTTACTAGTGACCAAAATAGTGATTTGTCAGTAAATCATTTTAGATAAACAAGCACTTCTCAGTTTGATACATCATTGACCTTACAGTTGTTCTTATTGCATTTGGCTTGTATGTTGGTTTGATTTTTTCACCTCTCTTAAATTCAACAAAGATATTTTTATTTCAAGAAGAAATTACCAAGTGTGAATTTATTGATATAGATAATAAAACGGAATGTTTTGGGGAAAACCTCTGCGTGCGGGAATTATGGTTTTAATTACCACAGCTTTGGACAGGGAATATGTAGATCATTGTGCTGTCACTGCTTGAGGGGCCTTGGTGGTGATAGGCGGTCCACGGCGCTTGTGAAGCTGGTCTAATATTCCCTGAAGACCATTAGTCTTCTTCCAGTATGGTGTACATATCTGACCCTGTCATGTGAAGTTTCTCAGTAAATTGCCGTTTCGTGGTTAACCTAGGGTTTCCTCCATCCATGAAAAAAATTACCATTGTAGAAGTGAAAATTCCTTGTATATGGACTGGTGGTTAACAACAATCAAATAAATAACTGAATACTAAGTACAGTCTGTTAAAAGTTGTTTGTTCCTGACATTCAAACACATTGAAGAGCAGTATGGTACAAGGGCCTGAAGTGGTTTCAGTGTTTGTAGTTTGTATTTTGAAATTCAAATTTGGTTTATTTGTCAGCGATCATTTGTTGTTCTTTTTCTTTCTTTCATATTTCCTTGGCATTTGGAATTCAAGGGCGTAAGTATTGCAGAAGTCCATTTATATTTTACTTTCATTTAAAACTGCTGTAAATGACGTAAAGTTTTGTCAAAAAAAGGTGCATTTTTAGAGGTGTCTAAATGTCACAGAATACTATATTTGGTGCTGAAACTTACATTTTTCCAATGGGATATCATTCTACCATCCACACAAACCTTGAAACACCTTCCTACAATCACCAGAACTCCTAGAATCAGGAAAAATGAGCAATTTAGTCATGGACGTAATTTGAGGTCATTTAGGTTAATTATTGATTTTACAAATTCCACTTCCGCATGATGATAAGTTAAGCTGTAAAATTTCCCTCTAAATAATTCATTTTTAGCGGCAGACTATTGTGTTAAAATATTATTTTGGTGCAGAAACTTATTTTCCGAATAAGATATGATCCTATAAACCTTTACAAACAGATGTCAAAACTTCTTCATAAAATCAACAGTAACTCTCAGAATCAAGCAGATTAGTGACTTTATGATCAGGGACAACAGTTTTAAATCAGATACAGGTTCTTGACATAAATTATTTTTTTTAACAAAATTCTAAAGGACAGTTTCCAGTGGGTATTACGATTATAGTTTGCATCGTTTATTGTCTTGACACTTGGCTATTATACTCGATTGTTCTCCTCCTTAGCAGACTCTGATTACATGGAGTGTAATGGGGAGGTAAGCTGTTCTGGATAAGTGCTGGATAAAGCTATTAAGCCAGCACTATGGGCCTAATGAGTGGGCCTACTTAAGGCAGTAATTGCTGTTTGTCCCTCACACCTCTCCTGACACCTCCCACCCCTCATCCACCTCTGAAGACCTTTGTACTACATCCCAGGTAGAACTAGAGCTCTCACCTGTGCCAGAGCCTGAGATGGGGTTTTTATCAGGGAAGTGATAGGGGAGCCATCTTAAGTGTCAGGTCTGTGGCCCTCTTATCAGGCCTCTATCACTGCTCACATAAATACAGCTGTAATGAGCTATTAAAGGGGGCCATCAAGTAGTGGCGAAACTGGACCATATGGTCTGTGGGGCCCTCATCCTCAGCACTCACAGATAATGGCTTTATTCCCGCTCCCTCTGTAAGGTTGTAATGCCTGACAAGAGGGCTGGCTGGAGGGTTTGTCACGACAGAGCTCTTCACCTCGAGGAGGCTGGAAGAGTCCGTCTGGCCATGATGCCCCCATCTGAGGTGTTGATGTCTTGTTGCACCAATGTCATGTGTAAGAGGACGTGCACAGTGCCATGCTACCAAATAACAGAACAGTTGTCCAACAGTGAAAATGAACAGCAAACTGCTCTTGATGTTGGGTCAAACACCTGACGGTACATTCAGTGGCTGTCTTGACAAAGGTTGACTGTAATCTAGATATGTCAGGGAACAGGATGGAAAACAAGAGCTTAAGAGATTTTGGTTCACTTGGGATTGTGGAACAAAGTGCAGAATATAAAATGTGAGAGTTTGAAGTGATCTTTGAAGTTACTTGAGTTTTTGAATGCTCTTTGCATTTACTGGACAAAGTGTCTCTAAAGTGTGGAAATGTTAACCAAGAAGATAAATATGAATCTCTGCTTTCATCTACTATTATGGTAGAATGATTTCTCAACCTCTGTTTGAAGCATTGAAAAAACAAGAATTATGATAGATCTTCAGTATTTTGAACCAGTAAATTTATCTAGAAATTTGGTGATAAAATCCAATTTTTATTCAATAGTGGATTAAATTTTTTCTGTTGCCTGATAAATAACGTCACAAATCTGAAACTGTTGAGCAGTAGGATGTATGCATCATCAGATAAACATATGCCAGTAGATATCAAGCTAAATCCCTTGCCAGTATTGATGGGTAAAAGCTTAGGACATATAAAATAGTGATATTTTGAGGCTTCAGTTTGTGTTATGTACATGTATGGCAGTGTGCTCAGGCATCTTCATTCTACCATATGTATGCCTGAGGTTTGTTTTAGTAATTATAATATTCTTGAGTACAGCGTATAAACTGTATAAAAAGAATAATTGTTAACACTTGCTTTTTATTTATTAATTTATCTTTTTTTTTTCCTTCATCTTTTCAAGTGGCATAGAGGGTAATTGATGTTGGTCAGCTTTGCCAAGCTGTGCTGGTGCAGAATTTAGAACAAAAACATCTAATAAACTTTTAATATAGTAAAGTAAATACTGATGTATGCAGATGATACGGAAAATTGGGAATTGTAAAAAAGAAAAAAAATATGAAAACGGCTCCGGAAATATAACACATTGTAGAACTGACACAGACAAGCACACTGGAAAGAAATATGGACAAAAATACTGTTACACTCGTACATATTTAAAAGTAAAACACTTCTTTCTGTGATCTCTTTTTGGTTGAATTATGTGAATGCTCTTTTGCAGGACTTATATAGTTATTGTGGTACATTATGTTTGTGGATTAAACTTGCTTTGGTTGCTCTGTTAAGCTGTAGAAACTCAACGGTAATGCTATAGTATCATCCAAGAATTTTTGCCCTGTTACTCTGTGATGATAATTTGTTAAAATACTGTTAAAATATAATGTTAGTGTTGAAATATTTCTTAATTATTCCTCTGCACTTAATACTAATGAAGTCAAAATGCAGCAGCTGACATCCTTGTGAGCAAGTCCTGTCGGATTGAAAGGAAACTTTTAGAAGCACTTCCTTTATTACATTTAACTTCAAATAATTAACAGGTGAAAATTTTAGACAATATATTCAATGTGCTTCATCGCTAGCCACTAATTATGCTTTCAGTGATTTACAGTACTGCATATCAGTGTGTAAATTAAAGTTACATGTTTGAAATATTCATTAGGATTTTGTTTCCTTCTTCATTTCTGGCCATCTGATTTTGACTAGCACCTTGATTGAAGCCAGCCATCTGCAGCTTCTGTATTTCACGTGGGGTTCTCTCACTCTCCCATCTCCCCCCCCCTCCATCCCACCCCAAATGTCTATCCTCTGACGCACTGTTTGGGTGTATTTTTTCCTTGTGCCTCTTCTATTTGTTTTAGTTGAAACTGCGTATCTTTGGTTTGTTGATGATCCTGACATTTTTGACTGATGTAAAACAGAACTGCGGCCTCCAATTAGGGACTTTATCCCTCCTCCTGCCTCTCATTGAGCCACATGTGTGAGAGACCAGGGCAAGGGGAAAAAATGAGCAGCGGGAGGGAAGAAAAACCTAGGAAGCATGGCTGCATACTTGACAGCCGAGATTCTGATGGAAAACAGACAAGAAAAATTTGAACCACAATTTATTAGGGAATAACTTCGAGTCCTCTATGGTTGAAAAACAGTGTGAAACAAGACAGCATGTGTCTGTGTGTTTTGGCTAGCACACATTGCCCAGTACTACAGGTATGTGAGTATATATGAGCACGTAGCACATCAGGGGGAAGGGAGGAGTAGCGAGGAATCGGTGGCGGTAAGGGAAGGCGTGAATTGCAGTGCCGTCACAGTGTGCCTACCACACACGCAGATCACAGGTGAAGCCATGAAAACCACCAGTGGTTAGAGTTGAAAAACATGCTGTAGACACAGGCGAAATTTGCCAATTTGTTCCCCAAACACATGTACCCTGCAAACTAGAAACATGTGGCATTTGAATAAATTTTTGTCGGAACCTATTTATTTTATTTTCTGCATTGTTTAACAAAACAAGGGGAAATATTTATGTGCGTGTTAGGCATATGGAAGGTTCTTGGTAATGATGGATTGTGGAGATGGAGTTGGAGGGTGCTGTACTGTTGTGTGGTCTCAACAGTTGGTCATGGAAGCTCGTGGAACTTCATGTGAATTGCATGAAAATTAAGCCAGAAAAGTCAGGTAAAAACTTCAAAAATGATATTATTCACAAGAATACAAAATCAGGTACAAATGAGTAAAAGATCACGGTACAAATACCAGATTACATAACACACATGAATAGTGTCATATGAAAACTTTTGAAAATTTTGCCGTACATATTAAGTTAAACTTGAGATGAAAGAATTGTATGGTACATGAAAAGTTATTTATGCAGGTGAAAATTTGTGTGTGGTATATTCATGAATAGAAGTGCATGTGAAAAAATTGGTGAACTAAAAGAGGCCACACAAAGTACCAAATTTGGTGAAAAGGTGTAAAAGTTTGAAGTGATTTATTGTGATTAAAATCAAAATCAAGAGAAAACAAAACTTGAGAAATCGTGAAGTACACATTCAGTTCTTAATAGCCCAGAGATAGGTGGGTAAGTTATACTCCAGTTAACTGAGACATTGAGATGGTAATCTCTCAGAAGTGTATGACACATGCCTGTGGTCATGGCAATTAATTTGAATAAAGTCATCAGTCAGTGTAATGCCAGGTGTCAGTTGCTGCCAGAGATGAAACTGCACTCTGTATGTACATGTTTGAACAAGATGAGGCCAGGGGTTGTGCGATCAGTGTGCTGCCCTCATGAATTTACCTGACTTTGTAGTTGAGGGGAGGGATTGAATTTTATCTGTACATACCCTTGTGACAGAGAGGGATTGCCATCCAACAATTTTGTTAGCACCTTTCATATCCTACATATCTTTTGTCTGAGGTCGGGGGAGGTGCTGAATAAAGTATGTATAATCCTCATGCTTTTATAGAAAGTACCGATGGTGTATAACTGACTTCTAGCCAATTTTGCATTTACAAGCATTCTGTCTAGTAAAGCTACATGTAAGGATGAAATCCTACTTACTTGCAACTTGAGAATTTACTGCAAATATCTAGACTTGGTTTCATTGCCTGTGACAAATGTGTTGTGCAATCCTTGGTTGTCTCCCCTGCTATAGAACTCGGAGCCAGGTGTGATCACAGGATGATGTAATGTTGGTGTCGTTTAGCCACTACTGGGTGACATTTGTTTTCTTTCAGAAAATCACATCATTCTGCAAGTTTCTCTGCAAGTTTGTGTACCCAAATTACATGAATTTAGTATTAGGGATTAAATTTCCCTGCCAAGGCAGATTCTTGTTTTTTCATGATGTATAAATTTTGAGGACATCAAAAATATAATATTATGACGTGTAATAATATTCCATTTGGTTGTTTTGAAACATTGAAAAATTGAAAGTTGAAAATATATTTTAGCCTGAACATATATAGGTTACTTTGGGTACCACTTGTTGTTTATTTATGGAACACTTCTGGAAATTTATATGCATGTATTATATTTTGTTAGAAATGTTCGTTTAAAATACATGGTGTTAAATTCGTTTAAAAAATTTATGATCTATACCTGGCTTTCATGTGTATTTAAATAGAGTCTCAGTTTGTTCCCATATGATTTTCTGCGTCAGGTTTTAAAAGCGTTGCACATCTGTTGTTTATTAACGAAGAATCCTGTTAGAATATAGACTTGCATGTCATAGCAGGTGTGAATTCCTCATCCATCAACTGTCTGATCTGGACAACATTTAGCAGCGTCTACAACCAGAGGTGTCAGCATGCTTTACATTTGTTGGTTTTTTACGTTCATTAAGGTTTCCAAACTTAAAATGTTAACTTATTGCCTACAGTATTTCCTACTGTTCTCCATTCCACCCCTCCCCTTTTTTTTTGGCATGTCACTGATGTATAAAGACCCATTATCCTGTTTCTTGTGAATATAAAATTGATTTAGTCTATTTAATAGATATTCTCATTTACTTTATTTTAAGAGTTTTATTGATCTTAGAAAGATATATAGAGGTTCATTTGGAGGATAGATTATATCCTACTGGAAAAAAATGAAATTATAGCACCAAAAATTCTATTTTGTGACATTTTTTTTACTTCTACGAATGCATATTTTTTATGAATTTTCTAACTGTATTAATTAATATTTGCTTTTTTTCTTATTTTTTATATTGGGAACTGTCCACATTGGAATCCATATGAATCTTCTGACCTCCTCAGTATGTAAGTAACAGTCTCTTGACTCTTTGACCAACTTGTATGTAGTGTCATTTCATTTGTACATAGTAAAGAATTTGATAACATTGTGGACTAAATTGTGTGTGTTGACCTTCGTATTAACCTGACTCGAGAGCCATTTCGCAGCAGATCAGTTTCTTGAACAGCCATTTGAAGTCATCTTGTTTTTCTTCGAATGATTTGTTACCAAGGCTGTTTCATTGCTCAGGATTTCCTTTTGGTGGTGCGAAATAAAGGTAATAAAATAAATCCAATACAACTTTGTTGGAAGCTAGGCCAAATAAAAGGGGATCTCTTGAAGAGTACAAAAGTGTAATTTTGAGTGTTGTTGGAGAGTGTTAGCCTGTCAGGGCCATGCCGAGGACTATTGATACTGCCTCGCTCATTTCCGGGTGTGCTGTGATTATGCGGACGTTTCGAAGGGTCACACATAGGAGAACAGTATGGCACTTAAGTCATTCACATGACATTCATCATGCCTGGACTGGTCCAGACAGGCTGCCCGGATCATGGACGTTCCGGTTTGACTTGGCCGTCTCCTGCAGTGTTTGTGTGTCAATCTCGCACTTAATCTGCCTCTACTCTGCCTTTAATATGGTTTTGGCAGAACAAGTGTCATGGAGCAAAAATGTCCACAAGTGACCAGTTCTGTCTGCGTACATAACCTCCAACAGTAACCACTTGCATGTCGGTACACCCTGTTCTCTTGGCTGACATATACTGACAAGCCATGATTGGGTGCTCTTTGTTGGGTATCATGCATTACAATCCCCACTCTTGGCTTCACAACCCCCTTCTGGGCCGATCTAATCAATATTATATAAAATCAGTGTAGGTGTGGACTGAGCACAAAAGCGAGTATGGAGCAGGAATGCCGAGTTGGCCACGTTTCCTCTTGGTCATTGTTGCTGCGCTCCAGGCACCCTGTCCAATGAATTCTAATCATCGTCTTGCGCTCTGGCCATCACGGGCCAAACGAAGGTATTAAACACAAGGGCAGTTTGTGATTAGAATATGGGACAGTAAAGTAAAGATCTAATGAAGACAGGGGAACAGTTGTCGGGAGACTGCCAGCCCAGAATGGCTCCCTAGAGACACTGGGAAAACACTTTATTGACATGGCAGTGATCTCAATGTCTTGCCGTTAACTAGAGGGAGTCTATGCAGCACTGTTACCGCTTCTCCTCCCCACACACTTTGTTATTCCTCAACACCCCCCCTTATTCACGCTAACAACCATTGTTCACTAAAACCTTTTACAAAACAAACTGATTAAATTTGTCCTTTTTGGGGGCAGAATTATTTTTTTTTTTCCTGGTTTACAATTTAACATGTGCTCATCTCCTTGCTTTGCCTGATCACAGGTTATAGCTTGTGTTCCTATCACTGTGACAGCCCAATCGCGGGCATGTAATTCTCCATGATGGTATTGGACCCGTCTTGTGACCCCAGAGGATACTCTTTTCTCCCTCGCACATTCTCCAGTGTTAACACTGACGAGCTCTGTTTAGAAAGTCGTCAGCAGTTGGCTAGTTTGAATTATTCTCCGATTGGAACACATATCAATCACTCTGTTTTATTTCATACATCCAATGAAATATTTATTCTGCAATAATTTTGCCTTTGTCAGTCCTCGAGTGGTTGGATACCTATCAATTTCTATTTTTCTGTGACAAGGGCGAATTTTTCCACTAATTTTCACTGATTATTTTGCTTTTCTTGTATGGATGGCAGCTTTGCACAGATTTATGGCAAACAAACGGAAACTGTTGTCCACAGACAAATGTGACTCAAGGCTTCCTTTTAAGTCCTATTACTCATTATAATTAATAGGATAACATTCTAGCCAAAAAGTATTTTTAAGTGGAAATATCATCTCAAGTGACTGTTGTGTTACTAAAAGTTGTGCAGATATGATTATTTCTGTGGATTGGTTTTCAAGTAAAATGTGGAAAAATTTAAGGCCTCTTTATTTTGTATTTTGCCTCTTTATTTTGTATTTATCATTAGGAGGTCTGCTAGTTTCTTTGTTCCTTCATCGGAAGGAAGTGTGCTAGTCTCTGTGTTCCCGCATCAGAAGGAGTTCAGCTAGTTTCTGTGTTCCCAAATCAGGGATCAGCTAGTTTCTGTGTTCCCTGATCAAAAGGAGGTCAGTTAATTTCTGTTCCCTCATCAGAAGGAGGTCAGCTTGTTTCTGTTTCTCACCAGAAGCAGGTCAGCTAGTTTCTGTGTTCCCTCATCAGAAGGAGGTCAGCTAGTTTCTGTTTCTCACCAGAAGCAAGTCAGCTAGTTTCTCTGTTCCCTCATCAGAAGGAGGTCAGCTAGTTTCTGTGTTCCCTCATCAGGAGGTGAGCTAGTTTCTATGTTCCCTCATCAGAAGGAGGTCAGGTAGTTTCTATGTTCCCACATCAGAAGGAGGTTTGCTACTTTCTGTGTTTCTCAAGAGAAGCAGGGCATCTAGTTTCTGTGTTCCTTCATCAGAAGGAGGCGAGCTAATTTCTATGTTCCCTCATCAGAAGGTGGTCAGCTAGTTTCTGTGTTCCCTTGTCAAAAGGAGGTCAGCTAGTTGCTGTGTTCCCACATCAGAAGGAGGTCAGCTAGTTTCTTTAATCCCTCATCATGGAGGGTTCAGATAGTTGCTGTATTGCCACATCAGAAGGAGGTGAGCTAGTTTCTGTGTTCCCTCACCATGGAGAGGCCAACTGGTTGCTTTATTTTCTCATCATGGAAAGCTCCAGTTTTTTCTGTGTTCCCTCGCCAGGAGGTCACCTTGACTGCATTATTATCATTATTATTATTATTATTATTTTCATAAGGTATTACAGAAATTAGTAAACAATAAATCCTCAATGTTGATTAATAATGGACAGTCGTAAGTTATTTTTTGATAGAGAAAGAGAAATGAGAAGTTTTCTTGATTAGTGATTTTTCACTGTATTTGACATGTGGTCCACTTTTGGGCTGCCTTTTCTATTTTCTGATCCTATCCATCAGTAACAACAAATGCCCTTGGTTTTAAAATGAGTTCTTGGTGTCATTGTAACAAAGTATTGTATTATTCTACATTCCAGCAGCTGAATAAAGTTTGTACTCAGGGAACAATACAGTTAGGCATCTGTAATATACAGTACATGGTATTAATGAAGGCCTTTGATTTGAAGGCAGACATTTAACTCTATGTTGGGAGACTGTAAACAGCAGCCTTTTAATAAGCTCCAGTAAATACCAGTTGAACCTCCGGTTGATGTAATGGTGTGTATAGGCTCTGTGTTGATATGAAAGGCAACCGATGGTGCGTCAGAAAAAAACAGGAGGGTAGAGCACAATAAAACAGCGATTTCTTACGCCTCATTAACACATCAGACAATGTAGACAAGCGGCTACATATGTAGTAATCTGCCTGCCATTGTTGTGGCGATGGGGGCTGCAGGGTATACACGGATAATGGAGACCTCTAAAGTTACCCGGTAGACAGGAAATGTGCTGGTGGATTCCGACAATGTGGCCAGTATGGTGTTGTCACAGCTGATCACTCCAGTGTGCCTGGCGGTACAGATACCTGTCAGTTACCTGAGTGTCACGTATTGTGATTGCTTCCCGTTGGAAGCCATGTCAGACCGATCTTGGCATACTTGCTCCATGCTTGGTCTACCAAAGTCTCTATATCCATTGGTCAAATTTAATTGTGTTCTTTCTTTGTTGGCTCATTGGAAAACATCATTATTATAGCATACTTCACGGTTTTCTGTCTCTTACACTAGTAGTGATAAACAATAGAAGGTAAATATTTGGAGATGAGAATTACATTCAGTACCAATGTGCCCTTGTTTACACATTGATTCTTGGCAAAATATTAACCAACTTAAAGTCTTCATTCAGTATGCTGAATTCGACCTAAATTTTCGTCCATGAACAGATGACTGATTTTGCATGCTTCTAATACACACTGTGAAGTCTGTTGATCTTATAAAGAAGTTCTGAGATTTGTTTAGAAGGTAAGATGCTTTACTTATGCCAGAACCATAAATGATGTTTTATGACTTTCATTTTTCTCCAAAAATGCACATTTTAGTACTGTAGTTTTCTATGGTGAAGAAAAACATGAATTATTGCCTGATTCCTCCAAGCATATAACTTTGTCAAAAAATAGCACCCAGTAAAAACAACCAACATATTCATTCACATATACATCGCAGTTTATTGTCATTCGAGATGCAGTCACAGATATTCATTGTGCAGACATATATATGTTATAATAGGTATTCCTACAGCTTGTTGTATTTAGTAGATATACATGTACATGACATGTATAAGGTGTTTGTATGTGGGAATTAGATGCATGTATTGCCAATGAGGAAATCCCACCATGAATACAGATATAAATCCTGTATATCGTTGCATCTGTGGGTTGTATTTTAGGGTGTTGTGAGTTTATATTGTTTTAGGTTATGAGGAGTTGCTGCCAGAAAACCGTTACCAACAAACGTTCATGCATTGTTCTGGTCAGTGGACCTTGCCAACATAGTGTATACAGTTCTCTGGCCCCCTATTTCACGGCCAGGGATGTCAGTTACACACTCCACACCCAGATGTATTTTTCATGAAGACGAAATTGACAAGATAAGCCAAGGCTTCCCTTTCCAGAACAAAGTAAATTGAATTCAATTATTCAGGAGTCTGAACATTTTATTTAATTGTAGCGTCAGAGTGGAACAATGATCGAGCCTGTACATAGTGGTTGTCTGAAGTGGTTAAGAATTCATCATGGCAAAATGAGGAGAGAGATGGAACCTTAGAGAGTTCAATGGGGATTTTGTCCATCCTGGGGCAGGCATTGGCTGCCTCTTTGTTGTTGGCCACTGTATCCTCCTGAGACAGGCCCCTTACTGCCAGCCCGCTGATTACCTACACACGACTCATACCTTATCTCTTTGTCTATCCCTTGCCTGTCACGTTAATTCCACGGGACCTGCACATCTTATCACGAGAACCTACATCTGATTCCTTGACAGAATAGGTAATTCTTAGTTCATCCCTCTACATGTACGATTGATTCCATGAGAGGGTAGGTAATTTTTAGCTCATCTGTCTACATGTACAAATGACTCTTTGAGGGAGGACTTAATTCTTAGCTCATCCCTCTACATGTGTGATTGATCCCATGAGAGGGTAGGTAATTCTTAGCTCATCCCTCTGCATGTATGATTGATTCCATGAGAGGGTAGGTAATTCTTAGCTCATCCCTCTACATGTGTGATTGATCCCATGAGATGGTAGGTAATTCTTAGCTCATCCCTCTATATGTATGATTGATTCCATGAGAGGTTAGGTAATTCTTAGCTCATCCCTCTACATGTGTGATTGATTCCATGAGAGGGTAGGTAATCGTTAGCTCATCACTCTACATGTGTGATTGATTCCATGAGAGGGTGGGTAATTCTTAGCTCATCTGTCTACATGTGTGATTGATTCCATGAGAGGGTGGGTAATTCTTAGCTCATCCCTCTATATGTGTGATTGATTCCATGAGAGGGTAGGTAATTCTTAGCTCATCCCTCTACATGTGTGATTGATTCCATGAGAGGGTAGGTAATCGTTAGCTCATCACTCTACATGTGTGATTGATTCCATGAGAGGGTGGGTAATTCTTAGCTCATCTGTCTACATGTGTGATTGATTCCATGAGAGGGTGGGTAATTCTTAGCTCATCCCTCTATATGTGTGATTGATTCCATGAGAGGGTAGGTAATTCTTAGCTCATCCCTCTACATGTGTGATTGATTCCATGAGAGGGTAGGTAATCGTTAGCTCATCACTCTACATGTGTGATTGATTCCATGAGAGGGTGGGTAATTCTTAGCTCATCTGTCTACATGTATGATTGATTCCATGAGAGGGTGGGTAATTCTTAGCTCATCCCTCTATATGTGTGATTGATTCCATGAGAGGGTAGGTAATTCTTAGCTCATCCCTTTATATGTGTGATTGATTCCATGAGAGGGTAGGTAATTCTTAGCTCATCCCTCTACATGTGTGATTGATCCCATGAGAGGTTAGGTAATCCTTAGCTCATCCCTCTACATGTGTGATTGATTCCATGAGAGGGTAGGTAATTCTTAGCTCATCCCTCTATATGTGTGATTGATTCCATGAGAGGGTAGGTAATTCTTAGCTCATCCCTCTGCCTGTATGATTGATTCCATGAGAGATTAGGTAATCCTTAGCTCATCCCTCTACATGTATGATTGATTCCATGAGAGGTTTTAGGTAATTCTTAGCTCATCCCTCTATATGTATGATTGATTCCATGAGAGGTTAGGTAATTCTTAGCTCATCTGTCTACATGTGTGATTGATTCCATGAGAGGGTAGGTAATCCTTAGCTCATCCCTCTACATGTGTGATTGATTCCATGAGAGGGTAGGTAATCCTTAGCTCATCCCTCTATATGTATGATTGATTCCATGAGAGGGTAGGTAATTCTTAGCTCATCCCTCTATATGTGTGATTGATTCCATGAGAGGGTAGGTAATTCTTAGCTTATCCCTCTGCCTGTATGATTGATTCCATGAGAGATTAGGTAATTCTTAGCTCATCCCTCTATATGTATGATTGATTCCATGAGAGGGTAGGTAATTCTTGGCTCATCCCTCTACCTGTACGATTGATTCCTTGAGGGAGAGTAGGTAATTCTTAGCTCACCCCCACTACCTTGTGGTTACCACTGATTCATTGAGAAAGTAGGCAATTCTTCACTCCTCCCAGTTTTTGTTTCTTACCACTGATTTCTGGAGAGAGGAGGTAATTCTTAGCTCATCTCATGACCAGGTGATTACCACTGATTCCTTGAGGGAGGAAGTAATTCTTAGCTCAACCCCACTATCTGGTGGTTACTGCTGATTCCTTGAGAGAGCACGTAATTTTTCACCCATCCCAGTTTTTGGTGCTTACCACTGATTCCTTGAGGGAGAGATAACCCCATTACCTCCACTGGTTCCATGAGAGAATAGGTAATTCTTAGCTCACCTTGCCGTCTTGTGGTTACTACTGATTCCTTGATGTAGTAGAAAATCCAAGCCCATGGCAGTACCTTTTGGCGACTGATTCCTCTGGCAGTTGAAGCTCTGTTGTCTGTCGTGTATCACACTCATATCTCATCCTTCATGCTGATGGTGACTGATTTCTCCAGTAAATATCTGTCAGTCTTCACTGTATACAGTCCAGCTCAATTCTTGATGATGCAAATTTGAAGAAACTGCATTTTCATATACTCATAAAAGTATACCACATCATGATGTCATTTTATGTATAATTTATAAAGAATCGTCTCATTTACTCACATAAAAGACAAAAGAGTTTTCATGCAGGGAGTCCTTGTGGGTGAGATGTAAATCTGAGAGACTGATTGGTTGAAACTGATCAACAAGATGTGTGATCATCATCAGGGTTGTACGATGATTGAAACAAGAGAATAAGAAATGTTGAATCAAGAGGGGAGGTGGTGTAGGGCTTGGGGTTGGGGAGGGTTGGATGCTAAGCAGAGATTGTTAAAGATCAACACCCCCCTTGAGAAATCAAGGATTTTTTTTTTGTGGCTTTTTACCCCAGTCTCAATTTATTTTGGTTGCTGTGGAAATCAGTGCAGCATTTGTCATCAGCCAATCAGTGGACTGATCAGTCTCCTTGTGGGGAGGTTGACATGCAAGCTCTTCCCTGCAGCTAATTAAACACTGTGATTACTCATCAGGGGGACAGAGGATGTCCGTCCTGCGATTGGTCATTCTAGATGACCATCACACACAAGCACCAACATCATGTAACAGATCAGCACCAATTGAAACAAGGACACTGAAGAGTGATGGCACCGAAAGGCCATTACACCTAATAAAAGTAAACCTGTATTTGTTGTCATAAACATTTGTTTGTGACCCTGTTAAAACATGCATGTAGTTAAGAATATGTTACAGCTCTGTCCCTGAAATTTGACACACCTATAGAAATAATATTTGCTAGAAATTGGTTTTGGCCTCAGCTTTAGGAGGTTTGTTAAGTACCGGGCGAAGGTGAGGTTTGACACCAGGCACTCTGGTTTTGCCCACCTGTAAACCTGGCTGCCGTTATATGTATGTAAGTGAAAAATCTTGAGCTTCGTGCTCAGTACCAATCAGTTGATTAAATTTGATCTTTGCCTAAATGAAATTCAGTTATTTTCAGAAGGGTGCATGTAGATGTGAACCTGTCATTGCTGTGCTCTGAGCTCAGGGAGATGGTACTGATTGCATGTTAGTTACACGTCTACTTTACCAGAACCTTTCCAGGTTCAGTTATGTACGTCCTGAAAACACTGATGAAATAATAATTGTTGTTGAAAAACTCGTTAAGAAGCTTCATGTACGTGAAGAACTAGTACAATGCTGAGATGTGTTTCTGTCACTCTAGTGTGGCAAAGGTTAGGCACTTGTACCTGTTATAGTGATTAGTGGTGATTTTTTTACTGCTGACGTCTAACGAGTGCAAGATGGCCAGACTCAATTTTGTCTGGACTCAGGCGCGGGCGTGCCAAGGCGGCATCGGAACAGATTACCTGTAGAGGTCTTCATTAAAGTTTGACGAGATGTTGTGTTTGCATGATTTATGTCCGCTGATGATTACCTGCTGAAGTTCCAGTCTGACTAATTGTAGCCCCAGCTCACCTGTCCTCATCGTTAATATCACCTGTTCATTGCCTGCAGGTGTGTTAAGCCAGCCACCGCTGTTGCCTGTCTTGTCTTCCAGTAAGCTTTTCCCCTGAAATATAGAGTTTCCTTGTGGTGGAAATCAAACCTGTTTTATAAAGTGGTTCTGGTTTACCTGTGCTTTTTAAGAAGCTCATTTGTGTCTTAAGTAGCACCTGTATCATTTATCACCTGGTTTATAGGCCTACTTCATAACAGGATAAGATGTACATGTACAATGAGCCTGCTTTACTCTGATTCTTCTACCTCATTGCAAGATATCTATTAAAGCATGTTCTCAGGGCATGAAGCACTCTGATAAAATTGTATTGATTGTGATATGTTATGGCTGGAGAAAAACAGTGCTGGTCCGCATTATAGCTAGAGAAAAACAGTGCTGGTCCGCATTATAGCTAGAGAAAAACAGTGCTGGTCCACATTATAGCTAGAGAAAAACAGTGCTGGTCCGCATTATAGCTAGAGAAAAACAGTGCTGGTCCGCATTATAGCTAGAGAAAAACAGTGCTGGTCAGCATTATAGCTAGAGAAAAACAGTGCTGGTCAGCATTATGGTTAAACAAAAACAATGCTCTTCTGGTGCCTGTACAGTTCCTGGCTAATTAAATCTGCTACAGAAACACTGAATGTTTCCATGTGGTCTGATAATTGATCAGACAGACCAGCACTTATGCTTAGGTTATGATATACACATTATGGATTGGATATTACATAATGTACAATCTGAAACATATCTCGGTTCACCAGTATGAATGTTGCACATCTCTGGCTGGTGATATGTACATGTATTTTCAATCTTGCTGTTACAAACTGATAAAGGTGATGTATGTATTGTGAGAGATACAGGGGTGAGTTGTCAGCATCAGTGTTCAGTTGGCAGTTTTTTGGTGAACTCGTTGAGTTTAATATTGGGTTAGTTGTGTTGTGCATCTGATTCATGATGCTCAGAAGTGGTATAATATGGGCCATATGCACATGGTGATTTAGTAATTGCCCATGTAAAGTTTTTTTGTTAAATGGTTCTAAATAGACTGCCAAAGCCATACATTTTTGGGTTTCTCACAATCCTTTTGAAATTTGTTTTACATGTATCTTGATTCATTTTGATATTTTGCTTGTGGAGTATTAAGAACTAGTGATTTTTTTTTATCCTGCCCTTCTTGTTCAGTATAGTGTAGTAAATATGGGAGAGATTAAATTCTAGAATGAAGTGTTGAGAGAACATGTGTTTTCATCGAAGTTCAGGCAAAAGAGGAATTTTCTTTTAATTTCCAATAGAGGAATAGTCTATTTTCAGATATTTCATTGTTTTACTATGAATACACATTTATTGTATGTAATAATTTCAAACAAATCGGGGGCCTCCGTGGCTCAGTCGGTTGGTGCGCTAATGCAGCACAATGACCGAAGCCTCCCACCAATGCAGTCGCTGTGAGTTCATGCCCAGCTCATGCTGGCTTCCTCTCCGGCCGTAAGTGGGAATGTCTGCCAGCAACCTGCGTATGGTCGTGGTTTTCCCACGGGCTCTGCCCGGTTTCCTCCCACCAAATGCTGGCGGCCATCATATAAGTGAAATATTCTTGAGTACGGCGTAAAACACCAATCAAATAAATAAATAAATCAATCAATCAAACAAATCAGTTTGAGATTTTTCTGTGAAGGTCACCCTAGTTTGGTAACACAAAGTAATATTTTTCATGGTACCCAGTTGAAAAATGTATTGTAACAAGATTATGTTAATAAGAATTACAGATCAAATGGCTACGTTGATATGTATTTTACGCCGCTTCTCCGTATATATTTGCAGACGGCTTTACACTGGGCAGCAAAACATGGGAAACCAGAAGTTGTTAAGATGATTGCAGGGAGCAAGGCCCGAGTGAACTTTAACCAAAGATCTGTAAGTAATTAGCAGTCTGCAGATAAGGTAAAAATGCTGTATTTTAACTAAAACTTTGAACATGTCTCAGTTGTTCATCTAGTATGATTCTGGGAGTTCTGTTAATCTTAAAAAGATGTTACGAGTTTTATTCAAGAGCTATCATGATATCTCAGCTCCAAAAATAATATTGTATAACAAAATTGTTTAGATTTTTTGTTTTCAGGTGAATTTTCAGTGCAGTGCTGTCATTATTGAAGAAAATTTCATGATTAGTGGGCAGTTGTCAGCCCAGATTGATGTTATTTAATGAATTGAAGCCTGCACATGTCAGTGATATTTTATTGGGTACTGTTGCAAGTTGTGCTTGTCTGGTTTGCCATCCATTTCTATCTTTATGTCTCTTTGGTGGAGTTCAGTGGAGTCAGTTTTTTTTTTGCTGGTGCAAAGGCACTTTTTGAGGTCACTGAAACTGTTTGTGTTTATAATTTTGTTCTTCCATTTTATTTTTGTGGGGAACTTGTTGCCAAAGCTTTCCAGAAAAGAAGCATAACGATCTCTGATTTCTGCTATTTGGTGTGCCGTCAGTTTTGAAATTTGATGTGCCATCAGTCACAGTTATTGTTTGTCATACGGTCAGTGATTGAGAAAAGTTTAGGCTTATTAACAGTTCAAGTTGTCAAGAGATGAGGCGATTACGTTCGTTCAGTAGGAATGTTCATGTTATTGGTCATTACTCAGTGTTTCATCTTAGCCACTGATGAATATTCAATATGGCAAGTGTGCTATTTGACAAACAGTGACGCTTTGGGACAGATCTGAACGCTTTCCACTTGGCTGATGTGTATACGAGCCCGTAGGCCAGGCCAGAGGCTAGCTGGTCCAATCTGAGGTCATGAAACAGATCCCTACACTAATGCCGTATAATGGTGGCTTAATTAAGACATTGATTAAGATCATGTTTATCTCCGTAACGACCATTGTTTCTCTCCACACCCCAAGGGTTTGCTGATGTAGGAAACAATTTTACATAAAGCGCCAATTTCCTCCCATTTTTCCATAGGAAGTTAACATTTATGTCATTTGCATTGCCAACACAATTAACTTTGTCATTTTTTTTATTCCACCCCATTGATTCGCCCACAGAAATATAAAGGAGTCAGGTTGATAGCAGCGGTGTATAATTTCACATAAATTCCTCATTCTGAGTCGGCGTTTGAAACTCTATAGTCATGATTCCAACTGAAGATAAAATTATATTTTGCCAGTAATTTCTGGAGTGAAAAATAATGCATGTTGATTTTGTTGGCCTCATCATGGATGATGGAGTTGGTGTTGATGATCAGTGTAATGTGGAGAATGATCAAGTTCTCAGTGAGGTTGATGTCCAACAGTTCTTGCCCACGCCAGGTGGTTTTTAACGGTGTAAGATGTTCTGTCTTATGTCATGTTTTCTTTAGGTTGTGAGAGGGAGGATACAGTTTTGTTCTGTTTTGATTCGAAACAAACGTATTGTGGTTTGGGCATATTTTTATAGGATATAGATGGTTATACATGATCTTTAGATTTTGTCTGTAAGTTTTCTTGTTTGGAGATTTATTCGATTATATATTTGTTTTAATGGGTTGGATTTAACTTTCGGAAATAATTTGGGATTATTTCCTTTCATAGGGGTTTAGGTTTAGGTTTTGCTGCTTAGATAAAAATTGAAGTTTGTGTTATCCTGAAATAGCAAGGAAAAGACAGTTACAAACTGTTGATGTTATAAATTTTTTTTATTCAAATTAAGTCCCAGTGAGTATGATTGTTGAATGGGTAGTGACTGTGTTTGGTGCGTTTTTAGGGCACTGCCTGCCCTCCTTGCTGTACATGGCACGTGCCGATGGTCTCTGACATTTGTAATTAGGGGTTGTTGGCTGGCAGGTAGCTACTGTGTGGAACAGCCCGGCAATCCAGCACGGGAGATGTTTATTCGTGTAGGAAACAGTTCTGAACCTAAATGCCATCATTAAGTCATTAAGATTTCCAGTTTAGTCAGGGCAAGATTATCCGCCGTATTTACGGGGATCTGAATTGACATGCCGCTTGTCAGATAGGAACAAGGATTCAGGTAGTCCTTCCTTATCAACATGGCCATTTTTCTGTTACTTTTCCCCGTAGTAATTGCTCCACCCGGAGGCCAGTCAAGCTCAACTGTTTCCGTAGGAACCAATGGGTACAGAAGCTGCCTTTAAATGCGCTTCCGTTGCTTCGGGGACAGCGTCAGAAATCGGTGTGTGTGTGTGACGCTCGACAGAGTTTGAACATAAGCTTGAGGGAATTACACACAAGTAGCATCATATTACAAGGTGGAAAACAGCGGTGAAAATTGATTTAAATTACCCCCTGTTTGTGCAGGCCTTTAACTAGAAGAGCTACACTGTGTCTACATGCTAGTTATTAGAGAGTTATTAGACATTGTGTGGCACAACGCCTGTTGGCCTATGGAACAAAAAAAGGGAAAAAAAAGGATAAACAGAGTAAGTGGCCATGCAGCCATGTTTTGCTTGATTTCTTCAGCTATGCTTAACCAAAGGGCGTACCAATTATTTCCTATCCTAAAATGCCAGGATAATACAGGGCTTGTCAAAGCTGCCTTCGCTGCAACCATTGTATGGCTGTCAGCCCTTTTGTGGTGGTCGTGTGTTGACCAATGACAGGCTGGCATTGTGTAGGGGAGAATGAAGCTGGTGGGTGCGGTGTTTACGTCATGATAACATTATAACCCTGCCCTCCCTCGCTGCCTCCTCGGATGGCATAGGAGCAGGAAAAGGGCCAGTGTTTGTAAGATGGAGCGTAGTGTAGAGGCATATTCGGTATCCTAATTGCGGTGTTGTCTCCCTCTCATATTTAACCTTTAGCCTCAGTCTCTCTGTGCCTTTATGCTGCTGCTCCTTCACACACTGGCTCTCAAGATAGATGCAGGGCAAGAAGAGAAAACCGCTTGACTTTGTCTCTTTGCCAAACAATAGACTACAAGCTTTAGCTGGTTCGTTTGCCTCTTTGCTCAATCGTATTCCATTAGCATGTCATTTACATGGGAGGGCTGGATGTTGAACTCCTGTTCATATCAGGAAAGCCTTCAATTCCATGCTCCAGTGTTCATGTACGTCAGCAGTGGAGATGCTTATTGTGACGTTTTGACATTTATGAGAGATGGCTCTTGAAAATTAAATGAGTAATCGAGATTTAAAATTTCAAATATATGCATTTCAGTTGTGCCCAAGGAAAACTCTAAGAGTGTAGAAGTGTACAAGGCATTTGTAGATCAGTTGAATTTGTGATGCTTCTATGTATATGTATACAAAAAGGTTTATAATTACATGCAGACTTAACAAAATAATTAATGTTATGATGAAAGATGACCAGCCATTATCTTGTGAAACATTTTTCTAACCTCAGACTTTTTACTTAAAATAGCAACTTTTATTAGTATTTCACTGTTGCATTTTTGTTCGAGGACAAAAAAATTCTGAGAAGTAGTTGTTTACTGTTGGGTTGTTGTTTGAGTGTAGACAAGTTCTGTGATGTAGTTGTTTACAGTTATAGAAAATAGAGGATAGAACATTTCCAAGCAGTACATGTAATTGTTTACTGTTTGCCTGTTATAGCACAAAAAATTACTGGAGGTAGTTGATCACCATGATAAAGTTCTGGGAGGCAGTTATTTACTGTAGGCCTGTTGGAGTACAGAAAAGCTCTAGGTGGTAGTTGTTTACTTGTGGATTGTAGTTAGGACATGGAAAAGCCACAGAAGGTAGGTGTTCACATGTGGATTGTTGTTTGATAGCATATAGAAAAGTCATGGGGTGTAGGTGCATACGTACTGAATGCATTTAGAGTGTGTGGAAATCTCCACAGTATAAACTGATGGATAGCTTGTAGATGAGTCTCATCAGACAGTTGTCCACAGGTTTTTCATCCTGCTGGGTAAAATGACAGAGCGCCTTTGTTGGGTAATAACTCGCCAAGAACTGATGGGGGCTTGACTTTTCATCACAGGTCATGGGTGAGATGTGCTCAGCAGGCGCGAGCTTCTCACTCACAGGCTCAGGTCACAGGCGGCCAGAAATTAATGTCAGCCCCTCATATCTATAGGGGGATCTTGTCCCAGGCCTAAACGAACACTATTTACATTCTCATCTCTGTTCATTGACAAAGTTTTGGAAACGGATGAGATAACTGTTGGCAGTTTGTCAGTGGCCCGCGTCACGACCCCATTAGCGGGCAGTCGCACGAGAAATGATAGCCAAATCAAGCTGACGACCTCTTATCAATTTCGCCACATTGAGTCGGCATTGTTCGCTTTGCGGGGGTAAAAGGAAGCGTCTTCATCCTAGTGACCCCCATGAATCTGGTATCTGGTCACAACTGCCTCATCCAGACAATATTTCCAGAGGGCGAGAAGCCAAGCATGAAGTGTCGGGCTTAGAAAAGAAAATGATGTTATGGTAGGCAATGTTGCGGAGAGTGAGAGCATCAGAAGGCATTATTCCTTTTGTGATGCGGTCCTGTCAGTCATCGGTGAAATTAGCTGCCCAAATGTCCGAGCTGTTTCTGATCTCCATGTGAACCTGTTCTCTTCATCATGAAAGTATCAAGCTGCACCCCATAGTCACATGGTCCCACATGAATATGACTGTAAACAGGGTTAGCAGAGCCTGATTCCATGCTGATTGGACAGTAATTGGTAATCACTGAAAATAAATTTGGAAGTGTTTTTGTTTTTTCAACCACTCGGCTCTCTTGTTGATTTTTTAATGTGTGGTGAAATAAGCATTTTGACTAGATTATTTTGCATATGACTGATTTTTTGTGAGGAATAATGCTGTGTTGAAGATATATGGTAAATCAGCTGTAATGTCATGGAATATTCCTCTAGCTATTTGCTCTGCGTAGTTAACTGAAGTTCAGAAGATCTATTACTCGGTGAAAAATCATGTGAAGCTGTACTTCATTTATGGTAAATTAGATGTATCGTGTACATTCAGATAATTTTTTTCCATATTAGTGCAACATGGCCATTTGTTGATGAAATTTTTATGAAATTTAAACGTTACACAAATAGTTCTAAAACTTTATTCACTAGTTAAAACACTCTCATGGAACCAAGCTGAGTTGGATATATAAACATTTTAAGTTGATGGTAATAAATGAGGTAGTAGTCTTTAATTAACTCTCAACAATAAAGCCCATTATGAAATAATTATGTACTTGGATTAATAAGAACTGAGTATAAGGTGTAAAGGATAAAAGATTACCACCTGGATTTCAGATGGGATGTCCACATCTAACTCCAGGAGTGTGTTGTTGTAGCTACATGTACATGTATCAGAATTGAAATTCACTTGAGTTATGTCTGGTATTCGTACTGAAAAGCGGCTACCATCACACAAGAAGGTGGAAAGTGGCTGAAGTCTTCAGACTTATAGACTATTGGCACGGGGTTAAAATAAGTGTGATCCATTCAGTGATTCATTTTGGCGATCAGTTTAGGCTGCCTTAAAAGAAGACACATGTAGTCTATGAAAACAATTAAGGAAATGGAATTGAGAAGAAGATAAGCCGTTTGGACATCTCTCGTCCCTCATACAAATTCTGCCCAGAATGACGTTAAACATTCTAACCATTGTTTAAGTTGATGAAATGTTCCAGCCGAATGTAATGTTAGGAATAAGCAAGCAGTCCTTTGGAAGGAAATGGCTAGGTACAGTGGACCGAGTGGGCGCCATCTGAATTCTGGTCATGTCCCGAACTGAGCTGTAACCGCTAGCAGCTCCGCTGTCTGCCGGGCTCCACGCGGCTGATGTAGTCGCGATAGTTCCTTAACTCGCTTACCCAACTCTAACGACTGATGTTGAGCAAAGGTGTACGTTGTCTAGGTGATTTGTTCGACATCTGTGAACAGCTCATCACACCTAATAGCTGACAGAAGAAATAAAACCTGGCCCACTCCAGCCCTGAACGAGGCCATTCCTGAAAGCCCCTGCCCCCGCCGCTCTGAGTAATCTCAGATAAGCGTGCGTTTTCCACGGCAAACCTGAGAAAAATTGACCTGTTTGCCAATTTGAGCCGGCACTATTGGCGAAGTTTTCCCCTTGTGTTTTTTGTGCACTGTTCTTCAGCATTTATCTGGCCGAGACGATAAAGCCTGATACAAATTAATTTCCTTTTGTATCTTGTCCACTCTAAGCGTGGAGAAGGTTATTGTTGTGCTGTCATTACAGTGAACTCATCTGGAAGCAAATGCTACTAAATCACATCATCTCAGTTAGGGACTCTGGTCCGTTCTTAACTTTTGGTGACCAGTGTCCTCTTGTAGTCTGGTCGACTCCGCGCGTTTTTAAAAATGCCTTTTATCTCTCCCTAAAAGACTAAGCCACAATTTGATTTGTTATCTTTTGAAAATATGCAAACACAGAAGCTGCAGTTTCCATTGTGAAAACAGAAAACCATATGCAAGAGACTTTTATTGTTCCATTGTTGTTTTGAGTTGTGTTTTTATGTTGAAACAGGGAGCCTGGCAGAAAAACCCAGACATTTGTGTGCCAGTGTTGCATCCCAAAAGAGCTATCATTAAAGGCATCGGGCATAAATTGGTAACATAAAGCTGAGAGAAGTGTCCTTTTTTAGGCTGCTCAGATTAGAATGATGTTCGTGGTTGATCTTGTTAGCTGAGTATGGACGGCGGTTAAATTACCAGCTATGACAAGAGGTTAGAGATGTGAGCAGAGATAAGTCTGAGATAAGGCACAGATAAGGCAAGATGGGTTTGTGTCATTATTTAATGGGCAGGAGAGCTTGTATTGATGAACAGCACTGGGATCAGGTCTTACGTTGGCTGAGAACATTGTCCGTCAGTGTTCACCGTGAGGTTACAACCTTCCTGTGAACACAGCATCATGGGCTGCTTCACCAGGCTCTCCTGGCAGGTCAGTTAATTAGCTGATCTTTGTGGCAGTTAACACCTCTCAGGAGAAGACTTTAAGTTTACCCACGTAGGTTGTGATACCTAGGCATTTGCCTATCAGACTCGAGGAAAATTCAGGTTACACATTTCAGTCATTGTGGATATTATACCTTGTTTGAAATGTCATATGCACTTCAGTACTGGGGTATTCCGGGCCCAGTGCAGGTTTATACAGATATTGAATCTTTGGAATTTAGGTTAAAGTGAAAGACAGTGCATGTTTTAAGTTAAGTTTACCGGAAAGGTTGGACAGTGTTATGTGTATTTCGGTAAAGTATTTTTCTAATGGCTACTATAACAGCAGAAACTGACATTTGACCGTGCTCCGTCGGCTAGAATGAAATGCAGCAATTCTACCTTGGCTGTGACACCATTCTTCCAGCGCGGAACGCTCTTGTCACCTGAGACAGTTGTAAGCTGATAGGGTTCTGTTTGTGACTTAAGTTTTTATACGTAAATTTGTAACATGAAATGATCAACAAACCTACTCCTACAACAGCAAAATGGTCTGGACATACTGTGCAGTGTTGTTCACACATGTACTCACAGCTTTTGTATCAGCTGATATCTCCTAGCAGTCTGATTGGTCAGTTTATCAAAAGCCTAGAAACATGGGCGCCTCCAGATCGCGAGTAGGCAGCAAAATACTCCACACTCCAGATCGCGAGTAGGCAGCAAAATACTCCACACTCCAGATCACGAGTAGGCAGCAAAATACTCCACACTCCAGATCGCGAGTAGGCAGCAAAATACTCCACACTCCAGATCACGAGTAGGCAGCAAAATACTCCACACTCCAGATCGCGAGTAGGCAGCAAAATACTCCACACTCCAGATCGCGAGTAGGCAGCAAAATACTCCACGCTCCAGATCGCGAGTAGGCAGCAAAATACTCCACACTTCAAAGGAAAATAAATCAGCAACAAATTCATACAAACCCTAACAGATTTTTGCATTCAAGAAAGAATTTTATAATTGTTTTAATGAACAGTGCCTCAGTCATGAGCTGTCTTTTACTTTAGAGAGTGTATTTTGAAGTGCAATTCAGCTGATCTGGGCTCATTTAGAGTTAGGAAAGTACCCTTTCTATACAAAATAGGCACTTCTTATACACCTGGACTATGGCATGGTATTCATGGACATGGCCGGTGCATTTATTCCTAACCTTTCACATGGTGTAGCATATCTTGTGATTTCTTGCTGCAAATTACCATTGATTTTCTTGTAATTTTGTAGACTTTTTCGCCTTGTCGTAATCTGATAGAACATTTACTAACAGTGTACTCTTCCATTATTTAACTTCTTGTAAATGTAAAATTTCCATTATTTATGCTTTACATGTAAATAGTACTCACACAAGAGTTATTATTTTAAACTTTCTTTCATTTTTCATCAGTAACATAAACAACATTTTATTTTTTATCTTCAAATTCAGTAATATTAAGTGCAAATTTGTTTTGCATCACAACCGAATGTAAGAGCATTTGTTTCAATTCCATAGAAGTTAATATGTATTTTAATGAATATGCTTTCATATTAGAGAAATAATTAGTAGAAAGCAGCTGTCTTCAGTTATCTTCAGTTTGTGGTGTAAGACTGTTTTCATGCATATATGTTTTCCCACTTCGAATAATTGTGTTTACTGAGAAATATAGACTGCATTTTGCCTGCAAATTTTGGTGGCATTATTACTTCACATGGACTGTACATGTAAAAACATGCACATATATTATACATGTATGTATTGAAAGTGTATCTCACCAAAAGTTGAAAAGGTTTACCTTCTGTTCTTTTGGATGTTGTAGCACAAATATGCCACAGGAAAAAGTAAACCAAATCAGATGCGTGAAGCAAATCAAAACTGCTACCATATTATTGTGACATGGTGGAAATGTTTCTAAAGTAGCATTGAGGCATAGTCATTCCTCAGTTTTGACCAATTAGGCACTATTTTCCTACCTGTTTCCACTTGGACCACATGCAGTTCCTTTTTCTGCCTTTTTACCACTCAGTGTACTGGGTACAAGTGATGCAGCATCATTTCCAGTTTCCCGAATTACACATATTTCAAGCCTTAAAAAAGAATTCCTAAATAAAAATTAACTGGTACAGTTAACAAGCGTATCAGGGAGAAATGCTTGCGGCTGTTAGGGTCTGTTTGTCCAAAAGAACTGAGGCTAAATTATTTGTTATTTTATCATTTTAAGTGTAACAGTTTTGAAGTAAATCAGGTACATATATCGGTCAATCTGGTGATGTTCAGTCACGTCAAGTGATTCCCATGCACAGTCCGAATGAGTTTATTGACAAATTCCAGTCACCAGATTATAAACATGTATAAATTCTGACTGGTATTTTTAAGACTATTTATTAGCTTGTTTATTATCAATTGTTTATTGTCAATTCTGGTGTAAAATTGTTGTTTTTGTATTGTGAATGAAAAACAATGTGCAAAACTGTGGTTGAAGACTGTGTCATTGTAATTCATAATTTATAATGGTGTTTTCTTTTTTTTCTTTTTTCATATCCGCTGATGTTGTCGTTGAATGCAGATGGTAAGTGAGATGACAAAAGTTGTGTTTACTATTTGCTAACATTTGTTGTTTTTCCTGTATGAGAGTGCTTGGCTACAATTTGAGTTCCAAGGGGCTAAAATACAAGTGCTGATCCAAATTTTAACTGACAATTTCTTCTGCTTTATTGTCGTCGTCTGGGACGAATATTTATTAAAACTTGGAGATGTTTAGAAGATCAAGCTGCTTAGATTGTTTGTGAGGGACTCTGTGATAAATGAAGTGGTACGGGAAGTGCTTTATTCAATTAAATGAACTCTAATCGAATCATCCATATTTGACTGTCAAGTTTGTATCCATCTCTGTGCTAATGAAGGAAAATACGATATCTAATATATTTAATGTGCTGGGTTGCTGTGTGTGCTGCATGCTTTAATCTCCAAGCGGTGCACTAGCTTCCGGAGAGAAAAAACCAGCCAAGTTTGAATATGTAATTTAATCAGGGAGATTATGGCCCAGCCAGTGTTCCGATGTCACCTGACATGGTGGCGTTTTGGGCTGAGATTTGGCCGACACAGATCTGACATGAAGCTGACATCAATCTTTCCTTGTTGTATGTTTGTCTGTGACGTTGCTGCTGTTGCTGGTCGGATCTATAGGGGGTAAGTGTTCTCCTGTGTCCTGGTCTCTGTCCACATGAACCCCCATGACAGCCTACACAGGTTTCTACTCCTCTGTATTTCCCCAATCATCTCTCATGTCCCCTCTCTGACGGCTACCATAACCCTTCTCTGTCTCCACTCCTGTCTCCCACCCTACCCAGCCACCCTCGCCCTACTGAGATTGAAACTACTATGCCAAAACTAGTTTTTGAATACATTTCTGGGTTTATTTTTTGTTATATTCCCAACACTTAAAAAACCCAACAACGAGATAGAAATGAAATTGAAAATTTTCAGTATTTGAAAATTGATCAATTTTTATTTGGTCAATATTATTATTTTTTGAAATAATTTTCCTATTTGTCAAGGCTTTTCAAATATGTAAATGTGTATTCAACAGCACAGGATGCTTGTTTGGTCCACGTTTCCCACAAATCAGATGTTTTTAAGTGTTATTTTTATGCTCTCCTCAGAAAATGGGTAGGATTTATTTCACCTGTAAAATAAAAAAAATGAAACTGGTGGCCTTATACACATTATGATATTTCTAACATTTAAAAGTCGTGATTATCTGGACAATAAAAGCCTGTCAAACAAAATAAAGTTTTGTATTTAAAGCTTGGTAAAAAATTAATGCCATTTAGATGAATGCCTAAATTAATGTTGAGTCATTAAAGTAAAATGAACATCAGTGCATTGTTTGTGCACTTAAACAATGTAGTACAGGTTACAGGTTTGGAAGCAAATAGGTAAACAGGACATGTGTGACTGTGGTAAAGTTGACATTTTACTGTGTGGTAGGAATGACTGGAAAGCTTGACCTTGACAATTAACCTTGTCGACGATATTTCAATCGTTTAATCACATGCTAATTGGTCTTCATGTGAGCATTTTTCACATCATATTTTTATTTGTATAAAAGACAGATATTGTCTGCATATTGATCAGAAAGAATTTTTATGTGAGATAAATTACAGTACTTCGATATAATATAAAGAGTGTCATAAATTCGTGTTCATAATTTAGCAATATTAAAACTTTTATACATGATAAAAGGAAACTAATAATCTGTAATCATTCAGCATACAAGGCCATTTACTTGGAAATCATGCACATAGCTGTAACACTTATCAACAGAATTGCTTGCAACAGAATGTATATTTACCTCATGTGTGTACAGTGATCTTTTGATTGCCTTTTGTATTGACTTTTTGTTTCTTTTTCATCAAGTTACATTATAATGATTATTATGTATTTGTAATTATTTGCTTTACATGTGTATATTGTTTTATTTGATCAGTTTTTATTACTATTCATTGCCTTAATTACCGGCACTTCTTACTTTTGTTCGTTAGTTACATGTGGTTACCAGTGTTGTAATTAGCGCTGTTTCTCAGTGTTAATAATTGTATTGTTTGCAGATGATGCATACAGGATAATTTAATGCATGATGACACTATCTGCAGTGGATGCAAATTCCCCACTCCCCATCCTTCAGTGCCAGTTGTACTTGACTGTAACAAATGACAACTGTTTACAGTGATGAAACCGGGATATTTCACAGTAGAGTGATTTCTTTCGTCGTCTTAATTTGGTCGTCCCGTTGCCGTAGTTATCTGGTGGATCACTCTGAACACAGTGTAATACACGCAGGGCTATACAGGGGGAAAACAGAGAGTAGACATGGGATGATTATTTTTGATTGGGAATTGCGAGCGTTGAAATCCCTCGACATAGGGGGACATTAATCGAGGCAGGTTTGAGCACGGGTCTTGGTTGCTGGGCTTCATCGTCAGCAGTTCTGCGTCAGAAATTGGCTTATTTGGCCAGGGTCATCTCTGGCGTGAAATGGCCGATCCTCAGGAGGCAAAGGCCGGGCCGTTCTCATCTCACCGTCTTCACCTCGCTGCTTAAGGACCCGGAAAACAGAGCTTACGTCTTGTATCATCACTGCTGCATTCCCCCCCCCCCCCCCACTTTTCTCATTCCCCACCCCCACCCCGTCCGAGAAAGCTTTGTCATTGCAAGTTGATGACGGGATATAATTGTTCATTTTTCCGCCATGATCAGTATGTGCATATGCTATGGCCTTTGGGAGGCCCCTTGACAACAGGGGCCTGATTCAGTTTGGCAGATCACTCTTTCTGTAGTGGCGAACACCAGGACAGCGGTATCGGTTGTCTTCTCCCCAGTAACACATTGATGGTCACACGAAAACTCACATGTAAACGGGGACGTTACATTTGTTCATTTTGCGAGTCGGCCAGCACCAGAGATATGACCAATCAGAAGTGTTGTGTTTGCAGCACTCCATCATCCCCAACCAATCCTTGAGGAACAGAGATGCGGGCCTCTGCGCCCCAATATCTCATCCTCGCGTCAAATAGATATTTCATTTTAAACATCACCGACTCAATTCCTTCCTTATTATTTCTTATTACCTAAATAAAGGTTGTCAGGGGAGGTGAGGGATGGGGAGAATTAGCCACTGCCGCGGACGCCTTCCCTGTAGAAACCCGCTGGAGGAATTGGTCGGGAATTGTGCACAGTTTGGATAGGCCGCGGTAATTGCCTCGTCCCTCTGCGATCTCAAACGGCCAGATTAATGGCTGTGTCAACTGGGTTTGTTTTATTTGCCTCCGCAGGGGAGTTTAGTTAAAGCCTCTCCAACCCCTGTAATTGAAACAGTCAATTGATATAAACAAAATCAGAGATGACAAAGCTGCAGAGTTCTCCAAGCCTCCCCCAAGAGTAACATTGCCTCTTTCTTTCTCTTAAATTGATTTTTCTTCTTCCCAATCCTCTCTTAAACCCATCATTTGGTTATCTTGTTCCCCGAGGCAATCAGTGTATAATGTGCTTGTATGCTGTCAGCTCTGTCTGTCTGTTTGTCTGTCTGTCGCTTATTCACATTGCACATGCATGTGAAATATTCCTTAATTTGTAATCGGAAGGAGACTCACTCATGGGTAATTAGCGCATATTTTGATTGTCATTTTTTACATTGTGAAGTACTTTTGTTATGATAAAATTTCAATTTTTCTTTATGTTTAACTGCATTAGAATCCATCAACTCTCTCTTTGCCAAAACATTGAGCTGGAACAGTTAAAGAAACAAGCAAAGAAAAATGGACTCAAATATCATGCATAATGTAAATCATTTTACACATTTTTTGGCAGTAGATTTACTTTTTCAGTAAAATTAAATTGGCTGTACTAATTCAGTGCCACACAGCTTGTAATTGTACATTGTCGCATTCTTGTGACTAACATACACTGTACAATGTTGCCATTATATTTCTCAGGTAATTGCTGTCATCTGGTATATAATATTGATATAACTTGTCTGGCACCTTGTAATAGTGACATCAGTATTACTGGAGTGTAGTAGAAGTTATGTGTTTCTACAAGTTTAGAATGAGCTCTCCACATATACATTGATACACAGTTAACAAATGCACTTTGTGCGTGCCAATTTTGTATTGGTCATTTTCTGCAGCATTTACGTGCTAATGTTTGTGACTGTTTTACATGATTGCTGCGTGAGGTAGAGAATCGATTGTGTTGTAGGCTGACAGTTTACGAGAACAGCACTGGGGTGGACTGTCAGGGGACTAGGGGTGGGGAGTTGTTAGCGTGGACACAAGCTGTTGATGAGAGGAATTTGTCAAACTGTTATTACGAAGATCTTGAAGCTTTCTTTATTTCTGCGAGAGAGAGAGGATAAGTTTACTATTCCTGGGAGGCAGCCTACGTCTGCACGGAGAGTCTACAGGGAGCGAGCATTGATTTCGAAAACGCCGCGAAGAAATGAATATGTAAGGCGGCCGAGGTAGAGGAGGTGACGAAACTCTGATGAACTTGAGGAAACAATGTATATGTCAATAGGCCCTCACCAGCAAGTATTAGGTTTTTCCCACCTTGGGCTGGGTCTGTGCGACAGCCGTGTGAAATCCTAGTGTGCGGGACACGGCCTGGCTGATGACTCCAATCTCAGCCTCCATTTTACCAAGGTGTTACAGCCTCGGCAGCCAAATTGACCTGTCAAACCGCCAAAGACAGACCGTATAGTTTAGGCCAGACAGTAAACCACAGAAATCTGAGAATGGACACCAAGGGAGATAAGCAGACTGCCACCGACCCACCTGAGACTGGTCCGTTAGACAGACACATCTGTTAACGGCCGGCACCGCAATGGTACCTGCATGAGATCCGATTGGCTGATCTGATAAATACCCTCCTCAGCAGGCTTGCTGGCTCACACCTTCTGCTGGCCACTGAGGAACGTGTCTGCGTGTGATGGATGATTACTCTTAGTCTGATGATACTTTGGCAATATTTCTACCACACTATGGAAAGTAGAAACCTAATTGCAGTTAAGAAAAAATCATAGTTAAGCAAATTTTGAAACATTATCTTGTCATGAGTATTATTCAAGAAGTGTATCTGTTATTTGGTTTCTGAAAGTTTTGGTAGATGAATGTTCTAGCCAAGCAGAACTCCGTCAGTTGAGATCCATTAATCCGTGACCACTGAGGTTTTGGATCTCATTATAAAAGCTTCCTTTAGAACAGGATCTGTTTGTTTTGCACTTGAGGAGGAACTGGCAAATATTAAGAAAATTAAAAAAATAAGAAAATAAAGATGAAAACATGTAGTTATAATTTTACAAATTATAGTAATAAATACATAACTAAAGCTGGAAATAATCTGTAGTCATGTGTAAGCTAATTAGTTATCTCAGAAGATTTTCTTTCTTGCATTTTGTTTGGAAGTGACTCATACACAAATACTTGGTGGTGGGTTGTTGAGACTGCAGGCCCCAAGCTGCTGTTGTCAGCTTGACCAGCTTTATTGTGTCAATCACGGATTATGGCCTAAGTGGTTTATGTATGCATGAGTTCAGTAGTGGAGTGTGTCCAAGGCTTATTTGGGTAATGTCCAGGTGTGTTGGATACAACCCGTCTATTGAAGGCCTCAGACTCTACTGGACACTCCCAACAAAGGCACAATGCAATGATTAGCCTGATATTGTTACCTTGCTTCCTTGACCTATCCACTTTAGCACATCACACCTTTAATTTATGTGGGGGGACGGGTAGAGGAAAAGCCAGGTGGGTCATGCATGCCTCATCAGAAGCACTGAGGCTTATGACTGAAGGGTGTGGGGGGGTTCACTTATGACATAACCAGGCCTCTTAACTCTAGCATCTCACGTTCTCAATAACTCTCACCTTGACAGCAGCCATTTCTTCACCACAGCTTGACTTAACGCCGTTTAATGTGTCAATCAGAATTCAAAGAGTTTAATATGGATCTGACAAATTAGTATTGTAGTTTTATCGCCTTGACATATGGCCTGTTTATAGGGGTCAGAAGTGGCTGGAGTTGACCATGAACTTTGTATCCTGTAGATCGAGTGTTTAGAGACTGTGGCTGTATTGAAACGCACCCTCTCTCTAGAAGTATCCTCATTGAAATTACCTACCACCTTACAGTAGTGTTGATTGATGAACAGAGCAGAGAACATCTGTCTTGTTGACAGACCAAAGCTTGTAGACAGTCGTCCACCAAACTGCTGATTGACTGATACCGGTGATCAAGAAACCACAAAGGAAATCCAAACCGATCCAGCAGCTGTAAAATATTACAACTTTGAATCGACTAATCTTGTAACAAATGTGTACTGATGACATGTAGATGTACTGATTAAGCACAATACTACGTGTAACTATCACATAACATAACCGATCACCCAAAGTTATTACATATGTTAATGCTATAATTATTTTTCATGAACAAAATTCACACTTTTGCCATACCAAATTATGGAAGTACATATACCACATTCCATTTTTGTATTACAGGTAACATCATACAAATTAAAGTCAGGTTGTTCATTGAAAATGTGTCTGAGTAACATAGCACTGAAGATGCCACGAATCCAGACTTACATGGGGATTCCTCTGTCAACGAACCTGAATGCTGTTGAATGAGTAAAATATACTGGAGTACAAGCTGCAGTCAAATTTGAGATCTGCATCATGGGTTTGTCACATGTCAAATTGTGGATCCAGATTCTAGTTTAGCACATGTAGCTGGTCAGTGTTCCCACTTGTGTGGTATTTTTAAGTCTGAGGGAAACTTAATTCACAAGAAGTTCTACCAGTGAAACAGGAGTCCATGTAATCATCTCATGCAGAATGATGTTCAGCATGTGTCTGAAGCCATCTGGATGTACAGAGAAAATAGGGACTGGATGTACAGAGAAAATAGGGTGGATGTACAGAGAAAATAGGGTCTGGATGTACAGAAAAAATAGAAAATAGGATCTGGATGTACAGAGAAAATAGGGGCTGGATGTACAGAGAAAATAGGGTGGATGTACAGAGAAAATAGGGTGGATGTACAGAGAAAATAGGGTCTGGATGTACAGAGAAAATAGGGTCTGGATGTACAGAAAAAATAGGGTGGATGTACAGAGAAAATAGGGTGGATGTACAGAGAAAATAGGTGCTGGATGTACAGAGAAAATAGGGTCTGGATGTACAGAAAAAATAGGGTGGATGTACAGAGAAAATAGGGTCTGGATGTACAGAGAAAATAGGGTGGATGTACAGAGAAAATAGGCACTGGATGTGCAGAGAAAATAGGCACTGGATGTGCAGAGAAAATAGGCACTGGATGTACAGAGAAAATAGGCACTGGGTGTACAGTGACTGGATGTACAGAGAAAATAGGCACTGGATATACAGAGAAAATAGGGACTGGATATGAAAATAGGGTCTGGATGTACAGAGAAAATTGGGACTGGATGTATAGAGAAAATGGGGACTGGATGTACAGAGACTGGGTCTACAGAGAAAATAGGGACTGGATGCACAGAGAAAATTTCATGACTGGATGCACAGAGCAAATGGGGACTGGATGGAGACGGGAGATATAGACAGGATGTACAGAGGAAATGATGATGGGATGTACAGTCAGGAACCTGGATGCACAGAAAAAATAGGAACTGGATGTACAGAGGAAGTAGGAACTGGGGTCTATAGAGAAAATAAGGACTGGATATGCATGGAAATATGGATGCACAGGGAAATCAGGAACAGATGTTTAAACCTGGATTGGATGTACAAAGCAAGTATGCACTGGATGTAGTATGAAGATATAGAAATCTGAAATGCATATCCAAAATTTGGAATGTATTTGCAGAGAAAAGAGTTAGTGGATCTACACAGAAAATCTGGAGAATATGAGCACACAAAAATCATTATTGGATGATCGCAGAGCCAAAAAAAAAAAAACCCCGAAAATGTAACATGGGGGAGTACTAAGCACAGAAAATCTGAACTGACAGAGCACAGGAAATCTAGGTATGATGAGTACAGAAAATCTAGACAGTGATCCCAAAGCACAGAAAATCTAGATGGGATGACCACAGAGCACAGAAAATCTATATGAGATGAGCACAGAACACAGGAAGTCTAGACTGGGTGAGCACAGAAAGCAGAAAATATACACTGGGTCAGCACAGAATACAAAAAATCTAGACTGGAGTAACGAAAAACTTGACTATATGAACAGGAAACCTGACTGTGTATACACTGACAGCCTGGACTAAATGTGCGTAAGAAACTTTTGATAGATGAGCATATCAAATGTATACTGAAATTGCACAGGAAACATGGAGTTCATGTACATGGCGAGGAAACCTGAACTAAATTTGCATATGCAGGAAACTTGCACGGGTTAAGCACATAAAAGCAGGACTGGATTTGTACAGGACTCTGCTGCTGGATGACAGACACTGTTCTGGAGTAACTGCAGACAAGATTTTTTTGTCAGCAGACAGCTGCTTGTAATTTTAAAGTGACTGGCTGTTGGAAAGAAGACATGGTGTTCTCTTAAAAAATGTTTATGGTTTGTTGGCTGAGTATACAACTCTACTTATATGCAAGGAGCTGAAGGCCTAAGTGGAAATAATGTTTGTATGCAGTTGTCATTTCTTTGGTGTTGGTGTTTATGGTTGAGAATATCGGCATGAGTAATCACCACAAGGTATATTGCATAGTTGGTTGTCAGGGAACATATTGTTATGGATGAGGATGTTCCTGTTCTTGCCTTGTCCAGTGTGTCTGTACCATGCAGCGATGTTCTTGCCTTGTCCAGTGTGTCTATACCATGCAGCGATGTTCTTGCCTTGTCCAGTGTGTCTGTACCATGCAGCGATGTTCTTGCCTAGTCCAGTGTGTCTGTACCATGCAGCGATGTTCTTGCCTTGTCCAGTGTGTCTGTACCATGCAGCGATGTTCTTGCCTTGTCCAGTGTGTCTATACCATGCAGCGATGTTCTGGCCTTGTCCAGTGTGTCTGTACCATGCAGCGATGTTCTTGCCTTGTCCAGTGTGTCTGTACCATGCAGCGATGTTCTTGCCTTGTCCAGTGTGTCTATACCTTACTCGATCATCATCACTCAGTGAATTATAATTTCTGTAGCAGCAGTTTCCTTGGTATCTATATTCCTCTACACACTAGACATAGCTATGGAAGGACCAGCTGTTTGTAAGCGCAGTAACTCAATCGGCAGACAGGTTGTTTCATAATATTAGACTCCAGATATATTCTTTTCTGTTTGTGCAATAATGTTGTTATAGGTTATCTCCCTCTTTAAGGATCTGGGCAGGAGGATGGGGTGAGACAAGTAATAGTTGACCATGTGTTATTATGTGTTCTTCTTCCACTAATGGTGCTTCAATCTGAGCTGATGTTCTGTCAAGTTTTATCCTCTGATCCGAAACAACAAACTGGCTGTGCAAACGTGTGCTGAAACCCTCAGCTGTCAAACAGTGTTTGTGTGGGCAGCTTTTTTCCCTCTCTCCACAACTTCTGCGCCCCCCCCCCCAATGGATATGAGGGGGTCGGTCCTACATCTGATGAGGTGACTCCACAAGGCAGGCTCAGCATAGTCCCATAGGCAGGGAGTTGTCCCCTTAAGGTGCTGCTCAGGGTTGGACATAGTGCTTATGGAGGGGAGAAAACACATCAACAAATGTGTATTGGTGCATGTGGCCAGATGAAAAAGTAGGAGATTTTCAGTTGTGGTTGATGGTCGCATGCTGTGCATGAGAACAAGAAGAAATATTGGTATATGTACCTTCCAAATGGCAGTGCACAAAACTTACATCATCACTCGCTTATAGTATGTCTGTAGAGAAAATCTCGAAAGTGTTCCTCAGATGACAAAAACAGGAGCGTGTGCTTCGCTGCAGGATTGCATGAAGTAACAGGCTGCAACAGGGCACAGTAAACTGTGCGAGATGCCGAGCGCCAGCGGGATTCCGCGAGTACCTAACAAGCCCTGTGAATCCCTGTGGTAAATGAGTGTGAAAGAACGCGGGGAATGGCGCTGGTTGCTGATTCCTGCTGCCTTGTCCACTGCGACAGGTACACACAGCTCTTGTGTTTATCATTAGCCCGATGGAGTCCCAGATTGTAAAGCCATTAGCTCCCTCTCTCCACATGCAACACTGCCGTTCTCATTCTCCCCCCTCTCTTCCAACACATAATAATCTACTTTCAAGTGGCTAGAAGACAGTTTTTGCATACTTCCCCCCTGCCTGGCCGAAAAATAATCAACTGCGCAATCGTCATTTTTGGCGTTTTTTTTTCTTTTTTTTTGCCTCACCAAAATTCTTGAGCTCTGTGTATGTGTTTGGCGCAGTAATGAGTGAGTATGTTATGGCATACAGATACTTGTAAGCTGTACTTTTGGGGTACGTGTTGCCCTGTTTATTGTTAGTCAAATTGTTGTGTGCTAGAGGCGTGGCTTCCCACCTCCTGCCTTGTCATCCAATCATTCTGACTGATCCAAGTATCCATCATGTGTGCCATGACTGGTAGCTTTCTCCTGAGGCATAGCTACATGTAGTTAGGTGAAATGGTGGTGTTTCTCGTAATACATAGCTGTAGGAAAGATTCTAATTTGAACTCTATGTACATGTAATACAGTGAATGATAGCAGTGAAGTGTAAATGAGGCAGGGAAATGTTTTTTTTTCCAAAAAGCTTTCTGGTATTTGTATAGAAACAACCACAAATTTCTGCTTCATCCCACAAAAATATGATGTTTTGACACACTCATATGTTCATATGTTAAGACACTTCAAAAGTTTGACTGATGGACTGGCTGACTAACCCACTGACTGGTAGTGAGACAAGTAACTTTCTATACAGCTGGTTGTCACAGCTAAAAATGATCTGAATTCATTATGCCACAAAACTGATTGCCATTGTATAAGTATAAAATGATTTGGTCTCTTCAGCATTAAAGTTCAGTCTTCTGTGTTAAAGTTCAATCAGATATTAAATAATAAAATGGATTGAGAGGGGTAAACTGTTTAAAGAGGTACATGTGCAAGTTACAAGGTACTAGTAAGAAAGTTTCTATCTTGATAAACTTAATGCATGTTGAAAGAATGCCAGAGTGTAAGAGACGAAATGTGAAAATATTATGACGACCCTGTGAAAATAGACCTGGCTGTTTCACTTTAAAATCTGTAAAATTGTAAAAGCATTCTTTCACAAGTGTGTTTTGTTCATTCATTAAAATTTCAGATGAAGATATTGTTTTTTTTTATTTATTAATCTGTTTTTAAACCTCTTTTGTTCCACTTGCAGGGTTATACACCATTACATTTAGCTGCTATGCAGGGCCATGATGCAGTCATTGATCTACTGGTCAGCACCTACAGTAAGTTGGTTTTCCGTACTGGGTTACCTCCAACATTTTCATTTGTCAAGGGGGCTTGACCCTGTATTCATTTTTATATTTGCTATTATAGACATTGGGAGCCTCCATGGCCGAGGGGTTAGCTGGCTAGCGCAACACACAAAAGATACGATCACTGTTGTGGTCACTGTGAGTTCAAGTCCAGCATAGGCTGACTTTTTCTCTGGTCATATGGGACAGTCTGCCAGCAACCTGTGGATGGTTGTGGGTTTGTGCCAGGATCTGCCAGCCGGGTTTCCTCCCACCATACTGCTGGTTGCCATCCTATATGGGAAATATTCTTGAGTGCGGCATAAAACAGCAATCAGATAAATAAATAAATTTTCTAGTCACTGGTTATTATAGTAAGTTTGTCTTGTAAACCAATCAAATGAAGCTTCCCAGTAAGGAGTCTGCTAACATCCAAAGTGAATTTAACCTTGTCGTCTGTGTTGAATTGCATTGAAAGCAATACCTTCAGAAAGTATACCACTTTAACAACAACTGCAGTAAAGTTACCCGTCAAATGACCTCACCTAAAAGTAAACAGTGCACATCTGAATGTGTGTCTAGATTTAAAATATGCATCTGTAGTTACAAATAATGTTTACTTGCACAAATTTCTGGTAAAGTTTTAGCTTTTGTCAGATCACACATATTGCTTGATTCTGATTGGTTCAACCACCCTATATGGCAACTTTAAAGTTTTTTGTTCAGTTTTGAGACATTTTTTATTAGAGTAACATGTGTTGGCATCAAAGTAGCATTTTAAGGCATTTTTTGGGGTTCTGCAAGTCCATTTTTATGGGTCAAACTTAGGTGGAATGTAGTAAGCAGTCACATGTGACTGAGAGATATATTGATTATTTACGTGTCCATTTCATTTCTTAAATTTTGGATCCTTTGTAGAAGCCGACCCAAACATTCGGGACTACACAGGGAAGAAGGCGAAGCACTACCTGCGGACATCAGCGTCGAACAAAGCGCAACGTAAGCGTTCCTCTGTTATCGTCCCTCCCGTAGAGGCGTCCAATCAGAGAGTCAGCCTGATTGGGGCCCCTGTCATCCTCCACCTGTCCATGACTAACTCCTCCGACTCGCAAATCTAATCAGGCTCTGCGTCACCTGTCACACCTGAGCTTTAACGAGGTCCCAACTCACCTGGTGTAGCAGTAAACTCAAAAATAGGCTTGCAGGCTCTGGCCATTGTCAGATTGATGTCATCTTACACAAAGGTCTAACCGGTCAACCTCTCTAAAAACACAGTCCCAATGTCAGAAGAAAAAAAAAAGCCTTCAGTAATTTTGTGCACTGTACCATTACAAACTTCCAGCCTTTTTACGTGCTTCTTGAAGTAATGCATGATAATGGTTTAGAAACAAGACGTCCGTTTGATATTCCTGTTAATAGTTATTCCAAGTTAATGAAAAATTCCAATCGATATGGAACTCATATTCCCTCTCCGTCCTCCAATCACTGTTCCCTTCCTGCAAGAACCCAAACTAAACTTGTCAATACTACATGTATCAGTTTGAAAAATAGAAAATATTGCTAAATTTGTAAATTGAGACCAGTTGTTGGCCAGTTACTTAGTTCCGTGTGCCCGATACCAGTCATTTGTACATGTCCTGTATCTATATTACCAGTGATAGACCTAGCGGATTCCCTCATCATTTGCATGTGCGCCTTAGAATCCAAACGTCTCACTAAGTTTATTATTCATACCAAAGTCTGAAAGATGCATAGGAGACAGCAGAATCAAATGTGGTACGTAAATAGGCCCACTGTAGTCTACAGGTCACTATGGAGTGTAGAAGTTGTGCTGAAGTCTTCAGTCTGCACTGATGTCTATAAAGAACCCCAAAGTTCTAAGGACACAATGAATTCCACCAGTCGCGCAGAAGTCTGCATCATAGAGAAGTGCCTGAATCATACAGAAGTCCATAAATGACACTGAAATCCAGGGACTACAGATGTCCACAAGTTATATTGAAGCCAAATCTATTTACACAATAAAATTAGAGATACATATGTAACACTAGTTTACTTATGAACTGAAGTCCACGCCTTACTTAAAATCCTTGAAAATGAAAGTGATCTGAACTCACCCACCAAACTGCATGCATAAATTGAAGCCTTCACAAATTTAGATAGAACCTGAAACTGATCAAACCCATGGAACCAGTATTGGTCACATTGGTTGCATTGACACTCATCTGAACAAAGGAACTAACATCAATGATATTTATTTAATTCACACATAAATCGAAACCCCCAGGGATTTAGATAAAATTTGAGACTGGTTATTAAAAGTCTTGTCACAGATCTGATCACAGCAAAAAGCATCTGTGGTATTGGTTTAATACTAACCTACATGTATGTGTAAAAGACATTTAACTTACAATTGAGGAGGTACATGTACTAGAGGCGCTTGTGCTGGTATTGGGAGGTTGAGGCTTGATCAAATAAGTGTGATATAATTCTTGAACTGATTACTGTATTTGACCTAACATTTTGTCCATGACTAAGTTACTTATCTGGCCTAATTCTAAGAGTTCTGTTGATCTAAGAAGCTGTTTTTAGGCTTGAATGGAAAGTAGGATATCATATCCCACTGGAAGGTGTAGGTTCCAGGCCCCAAAATACTATGCTGTAACCTTTATTTCTGTCTAAAAATGCTCTTTTTGGGTGAATTTTTAGAGCAAATACAGTATGTATGGCCGCACATGTGTGTGAGCCAAATGTGACAGGGCAATTCATAAAAAGCTTAATAGTCAAGCCTGGTTGAGGACAGCTACCTGTAAACTCTCCATACAAATGTTCCCTATGCCATTTGTATCAAATGCCATCCAGTTTTTATCTACCCTTGTATATTTATATAAATATCATTTATATAAACCATTCCATGACATGTTCTTACACAGGGTGTCTGTGTCATGGGGGTGTGTGCCCACTTGTTCTGGTGCCAGGAGTGCTTAGCTATGTATTGAACACCTAGAGTGTATATATAACACATGCATTTTACTCGACCAGTTAGTGTATTAAATCTGACATGAAACTTAAAAAATGGACCACACCAAGGATTGAACTCTTATCACTGACATCAGTTTGAATTTGTTGACATTATACATGTAGCTCATATGTTTCCATGTACACGTGTATGTACTTGTGTGCCTGTGTTTGGTCAAGGTAATGCAGATCAAGTCCCAAGGAATGGGTCGCTTTTTCATTTAAGTACTGATGCAGCAGCCTAATTGTTCATTGTGAAATCTGATAGAATGAATTTTAAGTGTTATTTTGGAAAATCTTTACAATCAACCGTGCATTGCATCTGGTCCACCGCAGAGAGGTGTCTGCATAGTTGCAAAACAATGATTGCTTTATAAACATGTGCTTGGTATAACCACATAGTTCTACTTGGTATTAATATAAATAATAATGTGGAAGGTGAGTTAAGATTTCCTGCTTATTGATCTTTTGCTGTGTTAGATTGTATGTATACATGCCTTTGACTGATTTTTTTATTGTTGCCTATAAGACACCTTCATGATAAGGAACTATTTTGTCTGATGTACTATATCTATGTCCCCATGACTATACTTAGAGCGTTCCCATCAATAGCTGTGGGGAAGATTTGGGTTGAGATAACAAGTCAGCTTTTTTTACAAGCCCCTGTGTGAGGAGATAGAGAATTCCATTAATATCAAGTGGGAGTGATTGACATATGAAGGCGGGACCAATCAAAGTCCCCTGTGATTTGATTCGTCTCGGTACCTTTACAGAGACAGAAGACCTGTTAGGAACATGCATAAGTAAATGACTGTGTGATTATATATATCAGTTATGACATTTAAGTATAATAAAACATGTAGGCCTTTTTTTGTGCAGCTGTACCTGTACTTTGTCATTGCTTGAAAGTAACTTTAATAATAGTTTTTGGAGTATACTTGTTTAATAGGTGTTGCAAAATTATTTGTTTTATTTGCAATGACTTTGTAACTTTGGAAAATGTTGTTTTTTGCTACCATTTGATATGTAGGTTTTTCATAGTGTTATTCAAAGAGATCTGTATTTTGTCTTTTTTATCTTTCCTAGTACTATTTGTTGATATCGAGATTGTACCCAGGTGAGGAAAAGTTGTGTAGATGAATGCAAAGAATTTCAAGAGGAACTTAGCTACCCATAAGTAATACTAACATATAGCCTCTAGTCTTCAATCAGTATATGCATGAACATGAATATCTACTTATTTATTACATTGTTTAACATGCTAGTCTATTAAAATGTGATATAATTACAGAGGTTATAGTTTTTAAATGAGGTGAAGTTAATATTTGTGAAATCTTTTTTTTAAAGGGGGTGGGGGTGAGTTTAAATTTTTGGACTTGAGGTGTGTTGAACCTGCTACAAACGATTCCTACATTTAGTTTGTTCGTTCTCAAAGGTGACCTTTATAGTTTTCTGTCAGTTGATGTTTTTATCAATATTGTACATTCTGGTAATGTTGTGCCATGTTTTACCCAGATGATTTTTTGCTTGAATAGTCAGTATGATATGTCTACAACATTTTGGGACCAAATGACCAACTGCATGGCGTAATCGTATTCTTGTGATAGACTCTTGGAAATATACTGAAGCGTTGGTTTTCTCACAGTGTCTTTTGGCATGGCCGGTAACAACCGAATACTCAGTGCATTGGTGTGAAGAAACTGTTCCAGAAAATTCACTGTTTGTTCACCAAATGAGCTTAAAATAAAGCGGTTTGAATCTCGAGTGTCCTCTTGTTTAAAGCGGCTTCCATTAATTAGAGGCTTCTACGCGTAAAGAGCGCCCACAGCTGCATCAATACGGGCCGGTCAAAGGCTCTTCAGGAATGGAAGAAAAACAATGTCGGAATACTCTACAAGAACAACAACATGGTTCCTTGGGGGTGACAGGTGTACCGTGAGGGATAGAGAGGGGTTCCCTAGTCCCGGTGCCCCCCAACCCCCCACCCACCCCCCAGCGCCTGGTTCCCGGCTCTCCATCCTCCCTGACAGGACTCCCAGCACGTCTCCCTGACACACGTCACTCTATTGCCTCAGCCGGACCGACAGACAGCCCAGACTGACGCGAACAGGTGGTCGTACCCAGTTAAAGCCTTGAGCACTGGAAACTTCACCACTGTATTTTACCTAAAGTTGAGCTTTTTCCAAGTGGCACTATTCTTTGAAAATCCAACCTGTTGCCATCAAAAGTAGCATTTTAAGACCTTTTGTGCTTCTCAAAGTGTTTCTTGTAGGCAATACAGAGGTGAAATGGAGTAGTTCAAGTTCCCTCATCGCTGAAATGGAGATTCGTGAAGTGGTTTGACATGTAGTATTGAACCAAAAACAACAACAATTCTGTACAGATGTGGAGTTATAAAATGCGATATACCTTGCAGTATTTATTTTCATAACAAGGATTTACTCTTAAAGACATTATGGGATCAAAGTAGTCAGCAAATGAAGTGGTTTTAAATCAGTTAACGCTTTGACTTCAATATACATGTTCATTTAAAGTAAGAACTACTCTATTTCTTCAACCTCTGCAATCAATCTTTTGAAACATTCTGATAAAACCATGGGTTGTAGAGAAATAATTTGCGCAGTTGTATGAAGCTTGAATCTTTAATCACACAAACAAATCATTTTAGCGTCAATTACATAATCATTGCATGCACAAGTTCCACTGAAAAAAATTCTTTAGTGGTTGAAAAGGTTGGAGATTTACAATACATTTAAGTTTAAAGTCGAATTAAATGTGAAAGTTCGTCATTGCACAGATGTCTCCAACGTTGGTGAGAATGAGGGACTGACCAGGATTAGAGCGCATTCCTCCAATCTGTAATTAATGATGTCATGGTGCCTGCAGAGTGGTCAGTAATATACCGTAGGTTGTGCACCATGTCTTCCTATTGTCTTTATGAATGAGCATGTTTCTATGACAATTTTCTCCCATCTCCTGTTTTGTTGTTAACACTTTTTGGTTGTTAATCGTATGCTTTTCACTGTTTTTGCATTGTATACCTTTTTAATTTCCTGTAGAGCTTTTCTATTTTTCCTGCATTTTTTGGTTAAGGGCTTTACACTTACTGTTCTCGCAAAGTGACTCTCTCGTGTAAATGAATAGATGACATGGCCAGATTATCTTTTTAGGCTTGCGAAATATTTTTTTTAATTTTTAAGTCTTTGCATGTAACTTGCCTGTTAAACAGTAGGTCTTCTCTTTTACAGGAAATGGACAGGTATTTTCCACTTTATGGTTTGTTTCTCGAGCATGTTGTAACTGATTGTCTTGTTTTTCCCTAATAATGCTTCTCGATAGGTTTACAAGCAAAAAACAGTCAATTTGCAGAGAATATACGCGTATTTTGATTTGTATCTCTTCAGTGTAACAAGTATCTGTCTGCCTCATGTTGAAGACCTTTTTCTACCTACAAAACATGCATGATATGTAAGCCAGTGACAAAGTTTGTCTCTAACTTGCCAGAAGTCAGTGGTTTTCCTCGGGCACTTATGTTTTCTCCACGGATGAAAGTGGCCAGTATTGTATGAGCGAAACATTCTTTGGTGCGTCGTTGAACAACAATTAATTAACCATTGTCTTCCTGTTTTAATATAATGGCTGAATTGGTGATGGAATGCCTTTTCTGATATATAGGACAATCACAAGCGAAATGTCATTCTCAGAAAAGTTGTGTAAAAGTTCTTTTAGAGTGGTCCAAAGCAAAGAATTATGCTGTGTAGTTCTGTTGTAATTAGATTGTTTTCACTTGTCATTCACCACTGCAGTTTATTGTGTTCCACCATTGATTTTAATTATGTTAGTCTACTCCCAAGCAAATTTAACCTTGTCAGTATTATGTTTTTGACGTCGTTGAATGCGATAAGCGCATCTTCTCTGTTTTTTGCCGCTGTTTTCATTAATAGATTATATCTTTACTTGTCACTCACCAGCGCTGTTTATTCTCCACAGAGTTAAGTTTTAGGCTGTTTTCATGGCATGCATAATTGCTACTCATCGCTCCCTCTTATCATCGCTCGCATCGCCTTCATTTTGACCTTCCTCCCTCTCCTGTTTACCTTGGGAGTTTATAACATGATCGCTGTGTACCCAGGGTGTTTATATAAATGATGGCTGTGTGCACATAGTTATATCATGATTGCTGTGTACTTATAGTTATATCATGATCGCTGTGTACACATAGTTATATCATGATCGCTGTGTACACATAGTTCTATCATGACCGCTGTGTACACATAGTTATAGCATGATAGCTGTGTACACATAGTTATATCATGGTCGCTGTGTACACGTAGTTATATTATGCAGGAGATATGATGAATCTACCAATCAGTTCTATGGTCAACGGTAATACCGTCTCTAGTCACCCCTTCTGTCATCTCCAGCGTCCCATTAGCATTCATTCGGCGGCGTCTGTCTGAAGCTGCAGATGAAATGTTTAGTATTTCTGTCATGTATCTATGTATATGAATGAACGGTGTACATATGCCTTCATGTGGGGGTGGGGGGTAAGCAGGGCTCCCAGTAAAACTTCAATTATTTGCACACGTCGTCATCATCTTTCTTTGCCATTATCGTCATCATCATCTTGATCATTGTCATTTTGTAGATTGTCATCTGTAGTATTATTTTAATATGCCCAGGCAGATTAGTTATCGTCCCTGTTTATTTTTTGCCGCATGCGTGCATGTTGCTGATAAATCTTTAATTAGCTGTTTTATCCCCTCTATATTGATTCTCTGATGACCGTATAGTCGTTGGAGAGTACACGCTATGTGTGTAAGAAATCAAAAAGACATGCCGACTTCCTTTTGTCTTCCAGACGATTGGTGTGGAAGAATATAAGTGTATGTGAAAGGCCTTTTGCGAATTTTGTTTCGCCTTTCCGATGATTAGTCGTGGAAGTACAGGTGTAAGAAATTCAGAAAGCTTTTGCGCGCTTTGTTTCGCCTTTCCCATGATAAGTCACTGGAATACCGGTGTAGGAATTCAGAAAGCCTTTGTGCGCTTTGTTTCGCCTTTCCCTTGATAAGTAAATGGAGTACCGGTGTAGGAATTCAGAAAGCTTTTGCCGACTTTATAATCAGGAAAGTATATATAGGTGTAAGAATTCAGATAGACATTGGCGACTTTTGAATCCAACTACTTCCACTTTTGAAAGAATTCTAGCTGTTATGCAGATGTCCCGGTATCTTTGTTAAAATCCACTTGGTGAAACATCGCATGTAGTTTTAGTAAATTTTTGGAGGGGAATGCGAACATGGCTCCTTTCAGAAATGATAGTACTTGATAATACAGACCTTAAAGTATGTGTTGTATAGATTCTGCGTGCATTTCAAGTTGCAGCGTTGACCACAGAGTGCAGTTTGCTGCCTTGTGAGTGGATTTTCCCCGGTACATGTCGTGTTCTGTAATCTTCTGCCGATTGATTATTAATTACCAGTGATAATCGCTCACGTTCAGACCTGTCTGTATAGAGTGCACTGATGTCGCTGTGATAGACCCATCCTCTGATCTGACATCCTCTTGAACTCTCCTCGTATTCTTGTAATCTCCAGATCCGAACTCAGATAAAAACTGCTATCGTATGCATCTCTTGTTTTTGTCGCCGTTTATAACTGTTTCTTTTCTTCCTAACTTCGATTTGCATATCTCTTCATCAAATCTTATCCTGCATGGGGCCGTCGGTATGTCGGCTATGAGCTCACTGTATAGCTGGAACATTCTTGTAATTTAGAGCATGGACTTTTTGTTTTATCTCGCTCAGATGTCTCTTTATTGATGTGTGGAGTGTTGTGGAATGGCGTGAGCTGAGGGTATAAATTAATGAGTCTGTTGGAGAACTACAGCCTGTAAGTGTACCCGTGTACCCCTGCTCCTTCTCTGCCTACCTGCCGGCACCAACACGCGAGCCTTCTGACCAAATCAAAGCCAGTAGTTAACATGGCCCAGTCACTTGTGAAGTACAAGAACTTTTACTCTTTGCATATTCCTCTGCTGGCGATATACGTTTTTTTTTTCGGGTTAGATTTTTTTTTCAGCGGTAATTTGTGGCTGTCACACACGGATGTGGAGACTGCCTATTAGGATCGACACGCTGACCGGATAACGAACATACTCTCTTGACCGTCCGGAAGGACTTATGAGGGAAGAGAGATCTGTGGGACGTTAAAGACATTTTGATAGAAATATGTATCATATTTCCTTGGTGTCAAAACTTCGGTCTCAGGCCGATATCTCTCGTTGTCCAGATTTCTGCGTCAGTGTCCGTATATTCGTCGTCAATTATTGACCCGGAATGTCCATTTTGGTTGAAGGCTGGTATGTGAATGTCGGTTTCGACGCCAAGGACCAAATGAATGCGAATTTGAAATAGGCTCTATATATAGTATAATTTTGTGTATTTAGCTCTTTAATTTTGCGTCACAGAGTCGTATTTTATGGAACTTCTCAAATCCCCCTTATAGTATCGATTGAAACAAAATTTAAAATAAGCCTTTGTTACCTTTTTCCTCGTCAGTGTCGTTGTGGGAATATCTCTTATATTTGTGTGACAACTCGTGCATGCATGGCCATACACTGTCATACCTTCCGTCGTCCATATCACCAAGGATACCGAAGTCAAGTGGCAGGATCAGAGCTAGAATTAATGAGTTGATGCGAACAATGGCGGACAATTGCAGCAGGTGTCAATTGGTTCATCCCGCTTATCAATACACGAGAATACGCTATAGTCCGATTAAACTGCTTACATAATGGGTGTTAGAGGAGTTAACCAGGACTGCAGTTTCTCTCACCTGCCAGACAAAAGACGTGGTAATCCACCCTGATCGGGGCACTAAGAGGATTCCGCCGAGCCGCCGTTAATTCTTCGTCAGAAGCTTCTGTCCTTTTTGAGTCGTAATATTGAGCCCTGTGGAGGAGGTGGTTTGTTAGTGTTTGGTGTTGCGTGCATGCGCTTGTTCACTGAACTCGTTCTGTGAACATCGCGAACTGATGAAAGGCTTGTCAATGTGTCGGTATGAACAGATAGCTCGCCTTTTGAGGTTACGAGGAAAACATGGTGCAGAATTAATTGAGTTTCAGCCACCTACAATTGCTCCCCTCCCCCACCAACTCCCCAACCCCACCAACTCCCCAACCGTCTGTGCTCGAGTGCTTTGGTAGTCTTATAAGCTGTAATCACAAGACTCTTCACCAGGGGATTTCGTTTCAGCTCTTGTCACAGGTGTTTGGCGAGGCATTTGCATGTAATGGACGCTCTATAAACATTAGCTTGAATTTATTACCGGAACAAGGACATTAGAAAAGGCTTGTTGAGATGAGCAGCGCATTGTCTTCATCATTTATTGCACGAGCACACAAAAATGACTATCGGCTTTCACGGGCAGTTCCATACAGCCGACTTTGATCTGAAGATTGTGTAACAGGGCAAGCACAATGCACGATCTAACAGCCCCCTTTGGATTGTTTCCCCTTGTATTGCACAGTCCTCGGGGAGCAGGAATTTACATACTGCTGTACATGTTGAGTTTTTTGTTTAGAATCCACAAATGTTTGCGAAAATGAGTTCACACTCTATTACATATCTTAAGATCAAATACTTTCCGTCCATTTTATTGTGATTATACAGCGCTTAATTCGTAAATTAACAATGTTGTGGGATCATTATCCAAGATAAAATTTATACAAAAAAGGAAAAAAAAAATGAGTGAATGAATTCGTTGCATTTGAACGCATAGAAAGGGGAGAATTTTAAGTGTTTCGTGAGATACAGTTCCTCTAATGCGAAATACCGCTTTTCAATGTGAATTTACTGTAAAACTGTGATATAACTGACCACAGCATAGAGAGTAAAACGCTCGATGCATTCCTGTTTCTTTCAGCGAGATTCTCCACAAACCGTATGTTTGACTTATCCCCGATAATCCAGGTTTACACTACTGAAAATGCGACGGTTATGACCACTCATCTTGGCCGTTCTCCCTGGAGACCTAGTCTGGTCTAGACCTGTCGTGCTGGTCTCAACTTCCAGACTCACTATAGGCAATCCTTTCCACCCACAGTCTAGTCTTACAGTATACACGTCGTGAATGGTACGGGTTTAAGGTGTAGATGTTCCATTTATGTATTCACGTTTTCAAGTCATGATGCAAGTAAAAGTAAATACTGATTAAAATGAACTGAACAGACAAAAAGGTTTTGGTTAAACAGGTGGCTTACCAGGGTAGAACATAGCACTTTATAGACAATATCGAAGTTGGCGTAACAAGTTAAAAGCGACATATTTGACCAAGGAATTAAAAGCAATTCTAGAAGGGTCCTGCATCGTGTTCTAATCCCAATTGATCTGTATCAACAGATTCGCAATAATGTTCCATGAAAATCCATAACTTGGAGACATCTTTTTGTCATTTTTACGTAATTTTTATATTACATTATTTATATACTATATGGTAATTATTATAATGAAACCAGTGCCTCGATGGTGTTTCTCTAGAGAACGTTTATTTCATTTTCTAAAATATCACGTTTAATCTTCCGTCACGATATATGCGAGCAGGGAGAAAGAGTGAGTCACTCCGAAATCGACGTCCAGGAAGCAGTACAGTAGGTTGAAACAGTGCAGGATTTCGGAACTCAAGAGAAAACAACCACCTTTTACTAAACCCTTTTGAACACGTGTGAAGCTCTTTGATCACCTGTATAGTCCGTACATACGGGTTCTGGGGTCTTTTCACAATTAAGTCTTCTTATTAACGGAATTCGGCAGGGGAATTCACGAGATCGAGTATTAATGCACTCTGGTTCAACAGTTAGCTTTAGTAGTGGCCTTAAAGTAGCGTCATCTTCTACACTCAGAAAGAAAAGAAAATAAGAATGTTTCGTCTGAGCGATGAAATGATAGCCGAGTGTATGAGTTACTTAGATTTTTGTCTGTAAGGTAGAAGGATAAACTAACAAGTTTAGACTGTAATCAATGAATTAATGATTATTTGAAAGACTAGAGGGTTGGTGGGTGATGTCTGTCTCACGTACTACCATGCTCACGATGGTTGTGATGTGGTGACCACGTGTGGCTGACATGTTATCAGCTTGTGACACAAGGTTCTGAAGGCCAGACATCAACACTTCACAGGTGAGTTATATTATAATCGGTGACAAGATTGGTTTTCTTTGTGATTCAGCTATAGCATTGATTTTTTTTTAAGAAAGGCACACGTGCTTGTGGAACCTTAATTCCTCTCTCGTCTCCATAATTCTGCTATACTAAATAATGAATATTCCAGTCTCACATCGTTCTTACGGGCAACTACAATAAAAATTTAGTGTAAATCTTACATTGCCGCTTAAAAATGCCCGTTTGCATAAATTGGGACATCTTGTTTACCACAAGCTTGCCTGCTGTGTCTATTTCAAAGTGCATAGCATTCACATGCACGTTTAGAATTGAGAATGTGATGTAACCAAGCCTCCTGTACTGTATATAATGTATTAGACACTGTTCAGAAATGCATGTATCTACTACCTTAAGGGATTTGCTTCTTAACCTGTAACTGGACTGCTGTTTTATTACTCGAATTTTCACCATCTTTCTTCAAAGCATGAACTTTCCTCCATCTTAAACATGCTGGTTGTATCTTTAGTTATTGAAAGCAAGCATGGCAGACGACCATGTGATTTTCATTTTTATTTGTTGTCCTCGTTTAGTTTTCGTTCTACCCCATACTGGTTTGATCTATAGTCGTAAATACCTGGTACGTTTGTCTTTTTTTTGGTGAAAATAATATCTTAATTTTGTTCCTGTTTTTGAATAATTTTACCTCTTGATTTTATGACATATTTTGAATTCTGGTTCGAACAGTAAGGTATAAAGGATTTTACATAACCTTTTTGAATGGATGTTCTTATGAATTCTCCTCTGTAGATGTTGTTCATTTTAGTTCTCACAAACCATCATACCATTGTGTGTAGATGTTGTTTATTGTAGTTCTCACATACCATCATACGATTGTGTGCAGATGTTGTTCATTTTAGCTCTCACATACCAGCATACCAATGTGTGCAGATGTTGTTCATTTTAGCTCTCACATACCAGCATACCAATGTGTGCAGATGTTGTTCATTTTATCTCTCACATACCAGCATACCAATGTATGCAGATGTTGTTCATTTTAGCTCTCACATACCAGCATACCAATGTGTGCAGATGTTGTTCATTTTAGCTCTCACATACCAGCATACCAATGTGTGCAGATGTTGTTCATTTTAGCTCTCACATACCAGCATACCAATGTGTGCAGATGTCGTTCATGTGAATTATATGCCATTTTGTATAGGTATTGTTCGTATGAATTCTCCTTATACATCCCCTTTGTGTACATGTTCATTTGAAAGCACGTTATACTTTACTGATATTCGGTATTGTTTTTACAGTACACTACACTGTGTGTTAGCGCGCCACTTCTTTTTATATTTGATTTTGTGAACACATTCAGAGTTGCCCAGTGTACCCTTCCGGTAGAACACGTGGCCACGTGTATATTTCCACTCTCATTTGTCAGATTTGTTTGAAAAATTTCTAAAGTTGTTGGAAAGTTTAATGTTATTTAAGTAGTAACCTTCCATTGAAAGTTTTGCTTATATGGATATCTTTCTTTTATGTGTTGTCCACGTATTGTCTTAATGGGCGTGGTCGAATGCCAATACGAAGGCTTATATCAATAACATATCTGTACAGATTTGCATGACCGTAGGCTTACTGGCTATGAGCTAAATGCACGGAATCGTTCTCTGCATGTGGATATGGCTATATCCTTATGTGGTTTAGCATGAAGTTGATACCCCATCCTGGCCACGGACATGCTGTGGACACCCTGGTGTATTTACACATACATGTATAATATCACCATGTCTCGCTTGTCTTTATCCCTAACGTTGGTGACTTGTTAACCCGCATGTATATAACGGTTTTACCATTATAAGAACTCCCTACCCTACTGTATTAGAAGTTTTTTTTTTGTCAGAAGGGAGGCTTTCTTTTAAATTAAAACATTGAATTACTGTGAATGTTTTTGTAACTTTGTTCGTAAATATTGTTTAATTCAATTCAACATAATACTGTGACCTCATGTAAATGTAGTTAAATTATTATACTTTCGATTTTATACATTGATTACTCATACATTCTGTCTCTCTTGATAACTGTTTGTCAGGAAATGTCATTAGATACTGTAATATGCCCGTGTTCCGTTTCTCCTAGGGACGGGGGGCGGGGGGGATCAAAGGTCTTGCCCCATAGTCCAATCTAATTTCCATGCTGTATGATTTCGCTGGGCTTGTAACTCGGTCGTTGACCGGCATTCCGGTGCGGTGGGGTCCAGCTTGCCTGGTTAACCCACCTTGACAATATCCCATCCCCTGGGGAACTGCTAGTTAGGACATGATATCTGATGTTGTTTATTCCTTGTTTGTTCTCCACAGAACTGTTATTGTCTCGCCGTCAAACACAGCCGCCGATCACCACGTGTGAGTATATACGTTTGTCTTTGTTCCACACAGCTCTCTGTCCACATCTAGTCGCTTTTATCTTTTCATCAACACCTTCAACTGAATAGACTTGTGTGATTTTGGTTAGGATCAGACCGCTTCAAATAAAAGCGATTTCGTTTACCCACTCCAGTTGGATTGAATATTAACTGAGTATTGCATCAATTACGGCTGTTGAAAGCCTCCATGATGCTGACGGAGCGGCCAAGCGGAATGGGCTATACGATGGCTGATGCCTAATTCACCGATGCCGTGTTCGACGAATGTAGATTTTCGCTTATACACCCGTTCTCTCTCCGCGAGCTCCGCAGTGCGAAACAATGACTGGAGGGCAGAAATTGATGACTCTGCCAGCCCGTCCCGGTGCGCTGACGTGTATGTAATGTGAATTTAGTAAAGCTTTATAATGACTTTGTAATAATCAGGCTACAACAAACATTTCACGGCGTGTTTGATTAATACGATATTGTGGCCAACATGTAAATTTTCCATTTTTTCCCCTCCAGCATTGAACTCGGTCGGGCGGGCGAACAAGCGGGTCTCTCTGTGCGGACATCTGTATTGTTCGTGTTTTCATTTGTCAGTCGTTACACGGTGTAGACATTAAGCAGGCGCGATTTTGTTGAATTAGACTTACTGATAAGAGTGCGCAGAATTACCTGGGGACTCCGTGCTGCTGAGTCAGTCCGGCTGATTGGTAAAACAGCTACGGTTTACCTGCATCGCTTATCGATCCCCTGTGATATACCCTTTGCTTTGCAGCAGCTTCGTTTTCAGTCACAGATGTATACCCATTGAAGTGAAGGAAACAAGATTCACACCTATATTTTCGTCAACTTGTGTACATTAAGCGTTTGAGACATTTAGACCTAGAAATATCAATGCATTTGATTTTCTGATAAAATGATATTATGGCAAACGTTTAAATTTTCCAAAGCCTGTAAGTTTCGTAAACCAAAGTCATGAATGTATAAATATGCCCTTTGCCGGTTGAAGCGTCAAATATATACAGTATAGTCTTGAGGGGTCATGAGTTCGAATCCACTTGCCTCTAATTTACCCGGGTTCATCCCTTTATGCATAGAAAAACACGTCGTGAAATATATGGTGTTAGAACTGTCGTTTAATTGATTTAAAAATGTGTTTGATTAGTTACCCTTCTTAGGTAACTGAAAAAATTCAGACTTAAGACCTACATTATACATTATTTATACATCGGTGAAATCCCAGCATTTCCTTCTGTGATGAAAGTGTTATTTTCACTACATTGAAATGTCACATTTTTATATTTCACACTCAGACGTCATGACACCAAAAAAGAAACATTTTATTTTATAAAGTTTCAATCTCATCTCAGTGGAATTCATAATGCAAGTTCACTCCACTGCTACATTCTCACCTCACGCAAGAAGACACGACGTCATGTAACACGCCATGTAGACGACATCACGTCCAGGCATGTCTGTGACAGCCTACGCCTGGAAAAATTCCGAAAACTCTTTAAAGTACACAAAATCATGAAACGTTAAGGTATAAATAATAAATATATATTGCATATTGAAGACTGAATACCTTAAATATTGTTTCGCGTCTCGTGGGTTATTATATCCATCTCTCACCCGAACAATAATTATGGTATTCAACCTTCACTGTGTAATACCCTCTATATATCGGCCGGTGGGGGGAGGGGAGTAATCCTGGCCTCCTGCAGGAAATTTCTGGATTCAGCCTCTCTCATTGTTGGCGGGCTCTTGGTGAAAATAAGTCGCCGACGGTGGTTTACACAGTCTTACTTTCTTTGAAAATCACATTAACGTCGGTAACTTGACAAAAGTGAAGCCCTTGGTTTACCTCAGTGTTTCTTCAGCCCATAAAGTTGACTGCCATAGCGTAAGTGGAAAATTCTTTAACACAGCGTTGATTAGAATCAAATAATTAAATCAATGCATCGATAGTCTTCGATATATGGTTAAGCGAGCTATAGATAAAGTAGAACTGCACCCCATCACGCTTGTGCGGTTCCAAAACAGTCATGAATAATTTCACGAGGGATATCTATATGTGACAAGAAAGAAATATTAAAGCATTATCGCTTGATTTTGCAGTTTGATATACTGACAGTTTACCATGCATGGTACATTCACACTCTCGACTTCACTTTCATCAATTCCTTGCTTGAAATTAAGTACCGACAAGTGCCGGAGTATCATAATGGACGTCCCCGGTACGATATATAGTGCATGTGTTCAGGTACACCTGACAGATATTCCACTTTATCCATTGTAGAACTGATAGACATGAATAGACCAGAATAAGAGCATTGGGAATTGATCCTTTCTTTATTTTGCTCAAGACACCTCCGTCTTATCACAGAAGAAATATTACTGGTTCTATATCGAGTCATTATATGATGATAATTAGGAATAATGCTACGCGGACTGTGCTGGGATAGGTTGTAAGGATCTCATGAGGGTTGGGGTGTGGGGGGGGGGGGCATCCTCACCACCTCCTTTCACAGTGCACCGGTTTCGTTTACAGGACTGTCGTGGTTTCCTTGCCTGGTCTCCACTGCAGGGTATCTCTTCCCACCACCCCGCCACATCACACCATGCGGTAATTGGCGACTTGCTACTTCTCACTGGGGTGTCCTTAATCAATTCACTTCAGACCAATTTTCTTAAACCTTGGGCAAATTAAACTGGTTTCTGAAAGCACCTTAATTAAAAGCTGTTATATTTAAGCTTGATAATTGACGAACGACCAGTCTGGGGCCAGGGTTCGTTTCGAATGTCTTTTAAGTTGAAGTAAATTGATGGAGAAGCCCCTTATGGGTGCATGTTTCGATGAAATGTCCGTCTTGTCTTGTATGCTAATGGGTGGGGGAGTGGAGAGGTGAGCTAGGGGGTTAGGGGCAGTACCCAGACAACCGCCACCCGGCTAGAACTTTTGTTGGTAACAGTGATACCAACAACAAGATGAACCGTGCCGATATTTCAGTGTAAATCTCTCAAGGTGCATAAAGTGATCAATGGCGGGTTAAAGCAATCCCCAGCTCAGACGCTCATTTGCATAACTAATTACAAAACAGGGAGATCGACCTTGATTGAGAGGCGCTGATCGTCTTGTCCTGGCAGCTGATCTGGAGCCGACTTGGGCAGCTTTGTCCTTTACCTGAACACCTACCAAAAGCTTGATTAATGTTTCCCAGGTAATCGCCGTTATCTGCTCGTGCACAGGTAGGCATCTCTCGGGTGAGCGACTCCGATAGCCCTTGCCTCTCGTGGGTAAAATGATGTTTAATCGGCTCCTAGACGACCATGGCGTGTGAAGTTTGTTCTGATGACGAGGCCTCTGTGCCGGGTCGTGTTTCTACGTATAGACTTTAAATGACTTTGTAACGAGGTCGATTGTGACATTATAACAATCTTCGGTCTGGATTATATGCAGACCTGGAGGGAGAACTAATCAGGTACAGGTGGTTAAGAGAAGATAACACACCTGTTCTGGCCAGGTAGCCCGGAGCGCACTCTACTTTCTCTGGTCTACGTCCATCAGAACGCCATGCACCCGGAGCCCTATAGTGAGGCTCAGTTGCCAAATCCCTAACCCTTTTCTTACTCCAGACCGAGTGTGAAACATTTGTCCTTACTGTAGTATTTCATTCAAGTGTCTTTCACGCGCTCCTCTGACATACCCTCAAATGCATGGTCGGGGGAGATACGTTATATACCCAACCCCAATAATAGTAGGAAATCACGCATGTGCAGTGTGTGGTTTCCATTTGCATTAACTGAATAATACGCATGTCGAGCGGTTAAAACCCGAATTCATTCATCTGTTGTAAACTTGAGTATCCCACCAACGGGTAGGCCAAATGTTAAAGAGTTGACATGTTGTGTCATCTGATGTGTACTGTATTACTATTATCATCATTAATAGCCATTCCATGGTAAACTTTTTTTCTTTTTTGTTGTTTGTCGGCTTAGCCTCTCTGGATGAATATAGATGCTGTCAAGTGGTTTGCAAACTGATGTTCTTGGTCCACAAGCAAATCTCTCCGTGCGGTGTTTTCGCTACTATATATCCAGAAAGAGTGCTTTTCACATCTATCTACTTGGAAACCTATACGAGTAGTTGCATTTTGAAGTGTAAGGTTACCTCTATCGGAGCGAAAAAATGATACACAAGATCCAAGAAAGAAGCACGAAGGCGCCAGACTAAGTTCAATACATATACTTTAACAAAATAAACAAATAGTGCAGCTATCAGTTATATACAAAATACAGATAATTACAAAAATATACATGTATATAATTTCTCACGGATGTTAGCGTCCCAAAATCCGGATGGGTTATTCCGGCTTCCAAAGGCAAGTCAGTTCACGTTAATATAGAATCCACAGTTTTTCGGAATTCTCAGATTGAAGGATGACAAGTCCTGTAGTGACGAACAGCAGAGGGCTTGGTACGCTGGCGATGGTAGATATCCAACTGCTAAGTGTAAGTTTCCTGGGTAGACGTGACAATAGCGTCCATAATGCCGAGCTGGCGATGTATGTGTCACTTCTCGAAAATATACACACAGTCACTTTCAGGGTAAACTGGGATGAAATGTACGAAATCGCACAAAGAGACAATGAGCGATACAAGCTCCAAAAGAATGTCTCACACCTACCTAATAGCAAATGGCGAAACACAAGTTCACAAAGTGCTATGTATCGAAAAATGGAGTACAAAAGGACAAAATTGTCGAAAGGCGTGTAAGCCGATATCTCCAAAGTCCCACAAAAATCCTTCTGAGTAGACCAGCAAATATGACTTGAGTGGATGTAAGTAATTGACTGCTCTCGAAGCGGAAGTGGGGCCTCCGTGCCTCAGTCGGTTAGCGCGCTATCGCAGCACAATGAAATGAAACCTCCAACCAATGCGGTCGCTGTGAGTTCAAGTCCAGCTCACGCTGGCTTTCTCTCCGCCCGTAAGTGGGAAGGTCTGCGGATGGTCGTGGGTTTCCCCCCAGGCTCTGCCCGATTTCCTCCCACCATAATGCTGGCCGCCGTCGTATAAGTGAAATATTCTTGAGTACGGCATAAAACACCAATGAAATAAATAAATAAATAAATAAATAAATCAAAGTGGACTTAAGTAAATGGCTGCAGAATAACTTCGTTGCTCATATTTATATGCTAACGTAAAGAAAATTCTGGATGGTTTATTCGTAAACATGTTTACAATATGGGTACATCTTTCCAGAATATACGCTTCATGCAGAATGACACGAAGCTGATAAACACAGAAGCCTGAAGAACACGCGACTGAATTCCAGCGCAGGCTATCACGTACGCAGAGAAAAAAATGTAGGTCATACACCAACCCGGTTAGCTCATAAACAAATGAAAAAACAATAACACATTATTTTAAAGACGGGGTTCTTAAGAGGAGTGGTTTCAATTTGGCCGTCATAAAGATTTGCAGAGAGGTATCGATGTATTTCGGTTTGGGTTGGGTGTGTGTGGCTGTGTATACGTATGTGTGTAGACATCTGCGATCAAGCATAGATTGGCCTCGAATTGATTCATCCACACGGAATGAGGTTCACATTTATCTACTTGGGAACCTATAGGAGTAGTTGCATTTTGAAGTGATTCCAATTTGGCCTTCGTAAACATTTGCACAGAAATATCGAAGTATTTCGATTTAGGTTGGGTGTGTGTGGCTGTGTATACGTATGTGTGTAGATATCTGCGATCAAATATAGATTGTTTTCGAATTGATTCAAATTGGGATTTGCAGAAGCTCGGAATGAAACATAGATTGGTTTCGAATTGATTCGGGTTTGGCTTGCATATGCAATCATAACATATAACCACAGTTGCATTTTATACTGATTCTAGTTTGGCTTATATAGTTTTCAAGACAGGTTAAGTGGACGGATGCATTGGATGGGTAGATACATTTTGAATTGCAATTGAATGACCCAGGAGCCTCTCACCAATGCGTTCGCTGTGAGTTCACATCCAACTGGTGCTCGCTTCCTCTCCGGCTGTACTTGGAATGGTCCACCGGCAACCTGCGGATGGTCGTGGGTTTCCCTCGGGCTCTGACCGGTTTCCTCCCACCATAATGGTGGCCGCCGTCGTATAAATGAAATAGTCTTGAGGACGGCGTAAAATACCAATGAGATAAATCAGTAATTAAATTGGATTTGTTTTATATAGTCATGTACATGGAAACATGAACTTATTTCGAATTGATTCTGGTTTGGTTTACATCGACATCTGCTTGAAAACACAGGCCCTGGCGTGTTATTTCAGTCCATATGTCAGTTCAGTCAGACTCGGTATTCTGTACACAGATATGTCTTGTGGCTTGTTTATAAATTGAAAGCGATGATAGTTTTTCGCTCGCTGACACCTTCTTGTGTTTTGCGAAGTGTAAGATATCTGTATACCGACTTTGACGCGGTACACACTAGTGTTAAGCGGCGCACATTTGCCAAGTTTGACCTGCTTGGTGATGATGGAGGTCTATTTTACCCCACTCGTAAAACACATCACTGGTCGAGGGCCGTCATCTATCGCCTCACGCCATAGAGCTCGTCAGAAAGCCATGGCTTCTCGCCCTCTCTGTCACCATCTGCTATACCCATCCTTGGCCCAAGGGGCTGGGAAGTTGGAAGAGCACCACAGCTCCGACTGTGCAATGTCTGTCTGTTTTCTCACAGTATCGATGAGAAAACTGGGTTTCTTTTCCGATCCACTGGTGTAGCGTTCTTACTCCTCTCCGCAAACATTTTAATTTCATAACCAGCCCCGAAACACGTCTTGAAGTCATGCATAGAAAGAGATTGGGAGGTTTTTTGGCTTTTTCCGGAGTCGTGCGTACAGGCACCTTTGGTCGACAAACCATCTTTATGTGTCCACGAATGCCATTTGCCTTTAGATGTTCAAACGAACCGCTGTATGCTTAGTATGTAATACGAAAAACACCTGGTCCAAGAAACGCGAGACTTGATGAACATCAACCATATACCTACAGTAACATGGGCTTGTCAGACACAACGCAATTAGCGTTAGCCGCTATATAACTAAATTATAGCAATACAAGTTATTATATCATTACTTATTTATTAGGCCAAAAATTTTCTCCGACACTCGACTTAAAGAACAAAGAAAACCGCATGTATTCCATGTGTTTTTTTTTTAATTTCTTTTATATTTCATTTTTCAGTTTTATTTTAGCATACAACTCGTAAGTTGTCGATAAACGAAACCAGAAAATCTTAATTAGCGGGCGTAATTAATTTTTTTTCAATTCATCTTTACTACATTTAAGGATTTACGCACATGCTACTCTCTAAAACATTGCCCCTCAGCTGGCAAACTTTATATATTATGCACTTTTTGATAAAAAAAAACTCTGATTGGTATAAAGCGCATAGATTTATATACTTTTAATTACGCGGTTACTGCAGTTTTCGGACTTCAAAAATAGCTTTGGGCTCATTCCACTTTTTCCGTTGATCTAAAATCTTTGGAAACATGTATAGGTTACGTATTACTACGTGTAGTTATGTATACATCAACTACACTGTAAACTTACCAACGCCCAACGCGTTTAATGGGTGACTAAGCTTCAAACAAGCATGCTGATTAAACATTCACAGATATTTAAGTACTAATCATAAGTGTCTAAACCATGTATGCCAGGTCTGTATTATAATGCTGTAATCTCCAGATGTTTAATATCAGATGGATAAAAGGGTTTATTAATTAAACATCGAAATTTGAAATGTAACAATAGGTTTCTTTTCATTGTGTACACTCTCTCCATCTGTATATATGTGTGAAAAGTTACAAAGTGGTATTCTTACCTAGACAGTTTTTTCTCACAGTTTTCTCTTCTTGTGGTTATTTCCAGCCATAAGCGAATCTTTTCTGCGGACTGCATCATTCCGTAAGAGTCGTTCTAAGGCTTTGTCCTCTCTGATGGGCTCTCAGTTCGGTCCTATGATCAGGAAAAGTTGGGAGGGGGAGGGGGACGGAGAGGTGTTCGATTCTCGTACGACGCCACCCAACAGTTCCAAGACGTCGCCGCAAGTTCGCCGCAAGGGCTCGGTGAGTATACATGTGCAGGCATATGCATACATGAAACCCTGGATGTATACTTATATTTCTTTGAAAACGTCCCAAATTGTAACTATGAAAAGTGAATAAAAATAGAAAAAAAAGAGTTTAATTTTTTTTTCAACCAAAAGGTATGTGATAATGTTAATTGGTTTTATAAACTACAGAGACTTTAACATGAAGAACAAGACCTGAACAGCAACGACAGTGTGATGGTTAGCATATGGTCAGAAGTATAACTGCAATGAAATCCGGCCTCTTATCCGTTTACCTCAGTTACGATTTTTATTCTATAGCTGCTCATGTTCACCCCCTTAGTACCTACCATTGTTTAGGTAGAATTAATGTTAAAAATGAAGGGATGTTTAATTACTATTACTTAGACGTCCCTGGTCTTGAATTACTGCCCTGAAATAGTCTTGATTTTTGTGGTTTTAAGAATGTCAAGATGAATATATATCATGATTCAGTGGGGCTTGTATTACTTAATTTCTACAGAAGACCTCTGCAGAGGAAGAGCAGTATTATTGGTATAAATACCTGGGGAAATGCGATTTGTATAAGGAAGGCGTTGTTACAAAATAATCTGGTTTTCCACACCTATGGTTATATCGATGTGACAGGGAAACGGGTGATATGACCCGTGTATTATGTCTGTAGTAAAACGTCTCTTGTAACATGCAAAAACATTACGGTTGTCTGTGGTTTGTTTGTGAAAACTGTTTGGGGCGTTGGTTAACCGTGTTATTGCGTATCTCCCAGCCACTGACACTTCAAAGGCACAAAGGAAAACGTTTTCTTGGCAGATAGTAAAACTTGCCAAGATGTTTCAATTTATTTGGTACACCAATGGTATCTGGAAATCTACTAGTGTATTATGCAGTTTGACACGATAAAGACGAGTTGTGAAGTCATTTGTGGGTTAGCATATAACTGCATGGTAATTCTTGCCTGTACCAGTATATTGTGAAAGTATAAGTGTTGCCAGTTTATTGGGGGGTTGTTTTGTGTGTTTTTGATTCGTCCAGCTATTGTGGGCCGTATTGTATGGCTTCCGTATTTACTCGCCATTGTCGTCCACATTGTTGGGTTTAGCCTCACTCGTTATTGTTGAGTTTTGACGCTGCTCATTATTGTAGGTTATATTGTAGGTTTAGTACCTGTAGTGATTGCTGGTTGTTTTGTATTGTGTTTATGGGCGATCAGTGTATATCAGTACGATCCGCTCGGCCTGCCAACGCGACACCGCCCATCGTGCAATAGCGGCTGGTCAAGCAGACCGTTAACCCAGTGACAGAATGGCGGGTTCAGCCCCTTACCCAAGAAAATAGCCCTGATAACTACATGCTTAGCCACACGCTTACATCAACTGTTTTCTCACAGTGATCTTAATGGGGGATGCTGCTATATCAGTCCTCAACCCTACGCCAACCCCAGAAACAATAAACTGACACGCTTTGTCTGGAATGTATATATACGCATGCGTCCTATGTTTCTTCGTTGAGGTGATCTATTCTCTGATTACCAACTACGCATATATTGACGTAATTCATCGACACACTAAACAATTGGCCAGATACATTACAAATTTTAGATGCATGGATATATATATTTTGTTGCCTTTTTTTAGGTTGTAATTGTAGCCCTTGGTTTAAAAAAATAATGGCTATATGGTGTCTAATTTTATTCATATTTGTGCCAAAATGATATTAAAAATCATCCCGGTTTTACCTTTGGGACGTCATTATTTAGACAGGAATACCCTTATTATACTGACGTTAAGCTAAGAGCTCTGGAAGTTCACGACTGTCTTATAGGCATGAGTAATAATTTACCGTCATGTTTTAATGGCTTGGAGTTTTAGGCATTTATCATCTCCATACATAAAGAGAGTAGCTGCAGTTGTATAGACATACTCAGCACTCCAAGGGCGAAGGTCTTAAAAGCCAGTTTTACTCTAATAAATAGTATCTGGTGTAAGTGGTGTGCTGGTGCCAAACTGTAAAGCGCCGTAAAGCTTGTTCATGTCTTTCATAGAACGAGAAGTTGTCTTAGAAACAAGAAGTTTTCTGATAGGATGTAATCGCTTAGAATTTAAGATGCAGGATATTTCTAATGTAAGTCTATACACATAGCAAGTAAGTATTCATATATATTGTTGCGCACCCATAAATATTTTTGGTTTCTTTTTGTGTCAAACGGAAAACAAGTTCTAAATTTATGTGATGTATTTTTTTTCTTTTGGTTCTGTTCAGTATACAGGCGCAAAAGTATTTTCCGGGCGGTTGTTATAACTGAGTCGCTGAGGCTCCTATAATCGTATAATCATACACATTATATCGTTCAATGTTATTGTGCCTGCTATATGCGTTTCATGGCTCAGATTCTCTCTGTAGAATAAAAGTGTCACTTCCGGGTTTGAAATTGGCACTTGATATCATGGTGACACGATATGCTTATTTATTATTCATGTTTTATGTATCAAATTGGCAGTATACGCGATGACCAAATCTTTGTCGGTTTTGTTTGAATATGGTTTTCTCATATTTCACCCATGTGACTCTCATTGTGTTTAGGTTTTTGTGACCAATGCATAGAGCGATATGAATGGGCTGAGAGACACCACCAGTGATTTGTGTTACTATAATTTACATCCTCCACGCTCACCACCCAAAAACTTGCCATTGGGCTGTAATCCCCAAGAAACTTTTTTCAACACTTCCTTACAAATTATTCATCTGTGACTTTTTAATTTTTTTAATTCCCTGTTGGTTTGGGGGGTCGTCAGTAAAAATGCCACGGTCTCTACGAGAAAATATGTGTCCCAGTCTGTCCCAAACCAGTCAAGCACTTTATAAAATGGATTGTCACGAAGCTGAAGTCTGTATATAATAGTACCCTTAAATGTAAGTAGGGAGACTTTTCCCATTTTCCTCGTGTATAAAGGATTTGATTGCTGTAATGACGGCGTTACAGTTAGATTTTCCTGTGTGATTTGGGCTATTTGTTGACATTTTCTTGTTACAATTGTGTTAAATGTATTTGTCACTCCTTGTATTCCAGTTGCAGCTGGCGGGTGACCGCAGCTTGATGCCTCCTCCGGCTGCTCCCGTACGCAGGAAAAAGTCCCGGTCACGAAGCCGGGACTCTAATCCCGAGTAAGTCTTCTCATTAAACCTCGAAAAAACCTGGAATTTTCAAATGTAGAAATCAGATAGTTCATATTTAGATTAGAAACGTATCCTGTTGTGCATTGGATAAAGGATGCAGATGACTTTGTAAATTTTTGTGATTTTTTTAAAATTCTTTCTCGCCTGTAGAAAGGCACATTACTCCACGACTAAGTACATGGGTAAATGGAAGAACTTTGCCAAATATTTTAAGTGTAAAAGTAAAGAGACACTGAAAATCTAAATTTGCAAAAACTTTCTGATGTCACTTGCTTCCTTTTGTTGTTGTGTGACAGTAGAATGCGTCGTTGGCGTCATTTCCTTTCTTTGTTTTCGCAATTTGATTGATGTCAGATTCTGGTGTATATGTGCCAAGTAACAGTGATTTGAATGAATGGGAGACTTGCGTTATTTGACCTCTTGAGGATTCGGTGCACAGTAATTAAGCGTAGTTAAGGATCAGGGTTACCTTATAACACTGGTAATGTCAGATCCTTACAAATCTGGACGGGTGCTCTGTAACGTCGGCCAGTATTGACCAGTGCTGACACTTGTTCATTATCCTTCTTACACTGACTCCTAATCCGTAGATTGGTGTGTTTGGATTGGCCAGTCCCGGCCACATGATCCAAACCTGTACCTTCTTGTAATGAGATTACCAGCCAGCATAATGGCCGTATAGGTCTTTGATTATTCCGATCTGGCCACTTTGTGCGGACCGTCTGTCAGGAGACAAAGCGAGTGGTTGCGTTACAAGGAATTTAGCCTGAGGTCGTGATTAAGTCAGTGTCTGTGGCCTATCGTCTGTCTGCTCGCATGTCTTGTCAGGCACCGGGACACGGCCCGGCTTGTATAGAAGAAACCCGCCGGCGAACCCATCACTCTGCTCCGCCGATTGTTTTGTACCGATCCCCCGAACAGACTCGTTAATGCTCCCAGATCACTTTGATTACTGGTCAGCTAGCGATCCTTCAGGACATGGGGCATCTTCTAGAGAACTTTACGATCGGCACCTCGTCAAGATGATTATCTTAGCAGCTCTAACATCAAACGGAGCCTCTGTAACTTACATGTGGTTATCACTGTTCAGATAGCTATCTTAAACGGCTACTGTCGCCAGTCATCCCCCTTCGCCATGCACAAGGCCGACCTGTCCCCAACTGTCCTCAGGCTCTGGTTCTCCAAGAGGTCCGCGACGGACAAGAGGTGTCCGCAGACTGGTCAGACATGAGAGCGACCTAGCGGCATTTGTCTGGCCGTCACCCATGTCTTGTTCTGGACAAGAGACCGGTGAGATGGAAGCCTGCTGATCACGACCTGATATACATGAAGCCGGGATCAGCATGGCTAATCCAATTGTCCGGCGACCACCCAGATGTGTGTGTATGAGCCTACCTGGCCACAGTGGTCTGCAGCGTTTGGCCTCACTTCCATTATGGTAGCTCACTCTACCAATGTTTCAGACAACAAAACTCTCCCGACAACTTCTGTATAATCATCTCTTTATTGTTGCTCGTATCCGTCCCCTTTGATGTGAACATCTGGTTTGTGTAATACAGACACTCAGGAGGAATCAATGTGCATATCCATTTGATAAGCGACATTCGGAATAGAGAGCGCTTTGGACATGGTGTAAAACGTGTGTTTAGGAGCGGGTTGCGTGAAACATGAGTGAATGATTGATTGATTATAGATTTGCGCCACCTCGACAGTATTTCAGCCACTTGATCAGGAGTAAAACACATTGGAGAACCCTTCGCCTATTTTCTTGTTTGACTTAGGTGGTGAAAAGTATAAATTGGCAGTGAGACATTGCAAAAAGTCGTGGATAATATGGTTAAACTTAATCGATGATAAAAGTATATCATCCCTCCGAAGGAATATAATACTGAAACACACGTTTTACAAAAGTTGAGGTACCTTAATGTGTTGCTATTGTTTGTTGTTGTTGTTACAGAGGCAGTCAATTTGCTAGAACCGGCTCTGATCCAAATCTACGCTCCCAAGCAGCGAAGTCCACGATTATGTGAGGGGGGTGTACTGGAGAATACAGTGGACCAAGCGGATATGGCCTGGGGTGAAGGGCAAGGGCCACAGAAATACCCACATTGCAATATGACTGTGTGATGGACAATATATAGAATTGAATTAAATCAGTCTTATGGTTGTGTAATAAACAAATGTTTACAGTGATGTTCACTACTACACAAGCAAACAAATTGTTTGTTTAAGGTATAAGCTATTTATGATAATATTTGCTTGTTTGTATTAAGTGGCGCCTTCTCCTGTATAAATGCATGGGGATAAAATGCATTACCATCCTGCACAATATTCCGTTAATTGTGGGTGGAAGGAGGGGATTAAATGTTTCACAAATGATCCAGTGTCAAGGTTAAACCCTGCATGCAAGGGAAATTCTTTTCCCTCAGCCATGCATCAGTATACCTTGATCCATTTCCTACCGCCTCTATTTTTTAAAGACTTCTTGACGTGTACCTCTGCACAAGCAAGTTGGTTCACACTGAATACGTTTCACAAAACAGCCTGTCCCGTCGTGTTCTTTGTTCTTTATTGTTGTGATAATTGGTAGTTTATTTTGCACCAAGTGTCCACGGAACTCTTTACATGTAGCTGATATCTTTAATATGGCATTAAAACTCAAGACTGTATATTCTGTGTTAGGTGATTTCGTTGAAGTTGTGCAATTGTAAACTGGGACCATACTACAATATATTATTTTAAAGGTACAATATTTTGAAAAGTATTATTAATAAATACATGCAGCAAATGTGTGGTTATATAACAGGGTCCTGTGATCTTAATGTGAACCAATCAAAGGGTATATGAGCATCGTTATTTTGGGGGTATTTGTATTTGTAATGTTGATTCGTTGAACTGAGTAACATGGGAATCTTTCTATTCTCTGTCTCTGTAGTATGCTGGAATATATGAACTAATACGCACTTTCCAAAATAACAATTAAATTTTTTTTTGGAGTGAAATATTATGGTTGTGGTGTTTATTGATAGTACATCTAGCGAATGATACACGGCTAAGTATTCCGATTTTTTTTTCTGATTTTTTGTTCTTGTTGTTCCACGGGTCATACTGTCTTAAGAGAATTGCCCTGTTACCTGGACCGTCACGTTTACGGGTTGAGTACTCGCTACAGATTCTACAGTGTACCTAGATTGTGGTTGCGCCCGTGTAGCGTAAAATATCCCAAGACCCCCTCAGCTAGTTGCTTTATATTTTAAGAGAAAAGAAAAACATTTTTTTCTGAACCTGGAAAATCACTCCAATCTCTTATTAATTATGTTTGTAAATGAATTTAGTGTTAATGGTATAATTTTATAATAAATAATGGCCTTCCAGCTTTTCGTTTCCTGTAAATATCATGCCGTGATATTTTTTTTAAACTGTAAAAAAAATTTTGTGGAAATTTGAAACGAGGCGAATATTGTGGAATTTATGACCAAGGTTCCATTGTTTCTTTATGTCGTTGTTGGATTATAGTCGTACCGAAACCCCTGTTTCCAAAGCACATACATTTGCATGTGCAGGATATTTGCAGTGTAGTCTAGCTGTTAACAAGGGCCACATCTGTGCCAATTTCCTGCGAACATTGTCAACTTCTTCATAAAAATTGATCAGTGATTGTTAGATGAGATGTTAATATTTTTTTCCAATCAGGTGTTTTTTATTGCTTGGAGCAGGTACAGTTTCTTAACCAATTAAGGTTTTCGGACAGCAGATTGTTACAACTGAATTCTATTGCCGGAAGTTCATTCCATCACGTGCGCGCCTGAACTCCATCTGGTTAACGTCGAACCTGCCGTGTGCAGGTCCTTCATCACTGGAGCCAGTATGTATGACAAGGCCAGAAAGCTTGATGGCTGAAGGATTTATGTAGTGATCCGACAAGGCGTCGTTGTTGTGCTTTGAGTCGAGAATAAAATTGAGTGTTATTTTATTTCTCGAAGACCAGTTGTATAAATAATGGTATAATGATATGGAATGCTTCTCTTGTTCGACATATTTCTTGTGATGCTTTATGTCTTTCTCTGAGACCTGTCTCACAGTTGCGCTCTTTCTAAGGCGGGCTCAGACTTCGTGGCGGAGTTTATACCAAGTTACTTGTTTAAAAACCCATTGAGCCTATTTGATGTACACTTGTTCAGTAAATCATTGTGGTGTAATCTCCAGTAAGGGGAGAGTGGCTGCTTGCTTCCACTTCTCCAGGACACTACCCCCCCTCTCCTCCCCCCAGCTTCAGGTCTCCTCCTTTCCATGCCATCGTTTTCTCTGTAGCATTGCACGCAGTTGTTACATCTTTTTCTTCGAGACGATCAGGAAGACAGAGCGGCTGGAAAGAGGCGCGATGCCAGTCAGCCCGGGGCGAAAGGAGGCGAAATTGAGTTAAACCGCCGGTTAAACAAGGTTCAAGCTGGCTGAAGATAATCACCGGTTGCCAAAGAGGCGGCCGCTCAGCGGGTAAATAGCCACTTGGCCACCAGCCTCTTATCGAATTAAACCATCAACAAGGATATGTGAGTAAGGCGCTGTCAACCATTGTTAAAGCGATCCGATTCTTGAGAAAACAGACCTAATCGGAGTTGTGTGGGGGACAGAGATTGTAATACACGGGAGAGCGGTTCGATGACAGGATGATGACACGTCCCGACATTACCCACCGCAGACTTTGACTTCTTTACGCTCAGATATGATATATAAATTATCAAACTGACAACACGCGCAGCGCGTGCAATCCCCCGCGCGCCGTCGGGTGTCCTTTTACACACTGACTGCAGCGCAGCACCGAAGCCTATACATCTGTTCTACATTTGCCCTCTTGAAGTACGGCGACGTTATCGGATCCCTTTCTTTCTCACACCGCGTGGAACAATTTGGCAGATTTTTCCTATTGCACTGTTCATTGTTTAGCGAATTACGCTGGGTCTTTAGGGAGACAGAAATCAGTCTTGTGTTCAACTAATCCAATCCGTCAGCCGAATCGTCGGCAATCAACACCCAGAACAGATCTGTCACAGATGATGTCTTAACAAACGATAGGTCTCAGCCATGGGCTTCTTTTGGCAAGTTTGGCGGATTCTGTTGGCCTGGATTCTGGATTGAACAAAATTGATACTAGGATCAAATCCGTGTTTCACGTTGCGTAGACATTGCCAAAATTTGCGATTCCCGTTACTAAAATGCTACCTAAATTCGTGGATCACGTTACTTAGATGTTAGCAAGTTTCGTGATTCACGTTACTTAGATGTTACCAAAATTCACCTAGGTAACGTCAGTTAGATATTATTAGAAATTGAGAGTGACGTCCCTTGGATGTTAACAAAATTTGTGGGTCACGTCTCTTGGACGTTAGCAAAATTTGTGGGTCACGTCACTTGAATGTTAGCAATATTTGTGGCTCGCGTCACTTGGATGTTACCAAAATTTGTGGGTCACGTCACTTGGATGTTACCAAAATTTGTAGGTCACGTCACTTGATTGTTAGCAAAATTTGTGGCTCACGTCACTTAGATGTTAGGAAAATTTGTGGGTCACGCCAATTGGATGTTGGCAAAATTTGTGGGTCACGCCAATTGGATGTTAGCAAAATTTGTGGGTCACGTCACTTGGATGTTAGTAAAATTTGTGGGTCATATCACTGACGTTAGCAAAATTTGTGTGGGTCACGTCACTTTGACGTTAGCAAAATTTGTGGGTCACGTCACATTGACGTCAGCAAAATTTGCGGGTCACTTCACTTGTACGTGAGCAAAATTTGTGGGTCACGTCACTGCGTTACTTAGTACCGAAATCCTTTTAGATTGCGTTGCAAGACAGTAAACTGATCGTTACAACGCCCTTACATATCATTTCTTTGCTCATTCTCATCATCTAGTTCAAACACGGGCTTGGTCAAACCAAATGCTTCTAAGACTTGCTCAATTCCTTGTTTTTTGTTCATCGTTGTTTTGGAAATTAATCTGGAATCTCCTTTATGGCTGACATTTATCACGACGCCAAAAGTTAAGCGTGTAAATTGTGCTTCTGTTCCCAACGTTTAAAGTATTGGAAGAACAGAGACTGAGTGATTCGATGCCGCAGTTAATTATGGATGTATATAGCAGCGGATCTGGAGCCTCTGACGTCACGTTGAGGTGAGATAGCATGACAAATATATACACTGTATCAGCATTTAGTCCACCCAAGGCATTGCAGTAATATGTAGTGAACGGTCCAAAATAGAGTCAAAAGTATGTCTTAACCCGGGTCAAACACATGCGCATATCGCAAGCGTTAGTGATGTAAAATAAGTTGATTCATGCCAATGTACGACGAACGGAGATCACACCGATGAATGAATGAAACATTTCAGTGGTGATATATATATATATATGTACATGTACCATGCATATAGGAGCCCCAAGGCAAAAATTCATGTATAGGCCTATATCAAAGTTTGGAGCCATGGAAACGATGCATTTTGATTTCTTAAAAATGTATTCCTACACCGTAAGAATGCAATGTTTTATAATTTTACAGACTGTTACATTCAAGACGCGAATAAAACGGTAAGGACCATTAAATATATATAATTTGGCACAAAACTGGGAACAAATCCAGATGAATGGTTCAAATCAGTGTTCCCCTTACATTTCTATTATACTGGATAGAGATATCTGTGAGGTTTGGAGATGTATCTCCCATATCCAACATTCCTTTATACCATATTCACAATTGATAATCGCAACCTATGAATTGAATTCTCGGAGAAAACAAACTCATCTACAGCAGCCACTTACGTGAAACAGAACAGGAAGAAACAGCTATCAGTTTCCATTTCCATCTTTTAAAGCATAAGCCTTGGTTTTTCACTTAAAAAAAAAAGAGGAAGTTGTAAGATGCGTAAATGAACGTTATGATCAAAATTTTACAGATAGGGGAGATCGAAACGAAGCAACCATAGTTACAATTAAACGTGACAAATTCTCATGTTATCTCATTTTACGGTTGCATTTTTCTAGTTGTGAACAAAATAATACGTGTATGCAGTGAAGGATGTACCGAGTAAATGTGGTTGGCCAAAAACAACTCCATGGGAGTGGAGAGAGAGACAAACTGATCTTTGACTTTCCCATTTTACTCTTGCATTTTCTCTTCACAAAAATATACGTATAAGCTGCACAATGCACCAAGTATTCATGTGGTTGGTTGATAAAACGACTTTAGGAAGAGACAGACAAATTGATCTTTGGTTTTCCCATTTTACACTTGCGTTTTCTGTTTACAATAAATACACGTATAAGCTGAACGATGTACCGAGTATTCATGTGGTTGGCTGAAAAACGACTATAGGAAGAGAGGGGGAGAGAGAGACCAACTGGTCTTCGGTTTCAGTGCGTTAGATAATGTCACGGAACATGAAGATTCCCGAACAAGACGAGGGCTTGGTGGAAGGGGGTGGAGAATTAACCACGCCAAGACTAATCTGTGGGTAATTCTGTCACCCCCAGCAGGGTGTGATGAGGGGCAAAATTACCCCACACAGACAGACACGCAAGTTCGCTATATGTATCTCTTTAGTCTTAAGACAACCAACACTGCAGCTTGAACTGTTGTGGTAATGCACTTATCAGGAGGCTAATTACTCCGGGCTTTAATACCAGCCGAAACCGGCGCCAATCTTATAACGGTGAATTATGCTGTTTCCGGATTGTTCAAATGTCTGGTGTCAAAACATATACAGTACAAAACTACGACACGGTTTTTCTGTTCACTTCAGCTTTTACACCGTGTAATTATACCTATATGTAATCCGACATGCTGTCCAAACTCCTGCCCCCATTCATTCTATGTTGTTATCAGTGTTTTACCTCGTGAACTGTGTTTTTAGGGTTTAATATACTGAAGAGGTGGGGGCGGTTCCTCGGTCTATAGCCCCGGAAAGTCTACCGTTAATGGTTTACCGTCACTATCAATCTTACAGTTAGCTCTGATATGGCGTGTCAGTTTCATTGTTGCCGATCGCTGTCCTGTTATATTTGTCTTGGTCTATCATCGGCTAAATGGTTGTTTCGCTCGGCATGGACGGAGAGTGAGGGTGGCGGTGGGGGTTGGTAGGGGGTGGGGGCCATATCATCTCCGTGACGCTACAGTTACCGTTCTCTCTTTCTCTCAAGATTTAACAAGCCGATAAGCGGAAGCAGGTATTGTGACACGGCTATATCACCTATTGTCGAATTGTCCATCTCGTAAACTGTTGCCCGCCCTGCCGTTGGGGGGTTCATGGGGCTGCAGGCTCGGACACAGTCCCTCACTGCCCCGGTATCACATATACCCAGGGGTATGGGGACAGGACTGGCGCCCGTCGTCCCGGACTTAGCTCGAGGGGCCGGGGGGCTCGGGCTGATCTCGATCAGCTCAGCACTGACCAGCGCCTAATCTGTTGACCGCTGGGCAGGTACCACCGGTCTCCCGTCGTAATGACGTGTAACCGCACAGGCTATACCTGTAGGTTTTCGGTACCTATGAGGATATAGGTGAGGGAAGACAGAGCCTTGAGCAGGAGAAGGCGTCTGTGCTGACAGCTAACGGGCTGTGAAGCTGATCAATTCTTTAGCCTGTAGCGGTTTGCACTTCATTCCGACAGGTCACTGACCAGCCCACCCAAGCATTCAGTTAGCTTTTCATCCAGATCTGACAAGAGACAGTATATTCAATATATCGATGTCTCACGATCGTCTTTCGATGATGATGACCAAGTGTAGCTTGTACGCCCTGAGATGTATCATGACCGCAAGCCGGGTAGAAAAACACGGAGTGGAAGCCTCCACCCTGTGACGTGATTTCATTCACATGCACCATTTACCCTACATACACTAGATAATTGTTTCTGAAGTGACAATACATGTATCTTGGATATAGCAGTTAAGTATTACACGTGCTTACTGAATATGTATCTACGAAATAATCGATTTTATAATTATGTCTTTCATGTTTTCGTGCACAATTTTGAATTTTGTTTTGGATTTTCTCTTTAAATTACCTCATCTTAATTTTAACCTGTAAGTTTTGTCGCCGGAGTAACCTCTTGAACTGGCAGTTGAAAGATGATAACGGAGAAAGGCTTTTCTATTGATCATACCGGTTTGATAATGGTCGTAGAACCAAAACCGAAACATGAAGATTTAATTAAAGTAGAAGTTGTTGTGCAGAGATTTTTTGTCCATCAGTAGTGTTTTATCCACAATGGCTCTTACCCTTTATACGATGTTTTGCCAAGTTGGAAACTGTAATCTATCAAGAACACAATGTCCGAATTGTGATCACAAACTTGCCCAACGCATGCGCAATTCGAAATCCTTCCCTACAATAAATACTGAGACTGAGTCGGGGATGCCCCGAAACCATCCCCGACATCAACAAAACACTCTCTCTGTCCATACCGAGCTCCCGCCCCAGCCAAATATCCTGACTAAATTTATTCATAGGTTTTAATTTTTTCATGAATATTTCATCGTGTGATTTCTCGAGAGCTGAGGTATTTGGAATAATTTCAGTTAGTTTAACACAAGGTCAAGAAGACATTTTATAAGTTCGGGGAATTGTGAATACAAATGTCACAGGGCTGAAGGACGACACGTGGTTTTTTATTTCTTTTTTAACACAATATGCAACACTAAATTTCACTCAGTGATAGTAACGATGTTAAATAAGTGACCCTACAGACATGAGTACATGAGTTTTGTAGGTTTAGGTCTGTATCTTTTCTAACAATGACGTGCTAATTTTTTCGCTTGTTCTCATAGCTTTGGATGTACATGTGTATAATTTCTTGCATTTTCCGTTGTACACGCATGTTTAGAATATATATGGGAGTAAACATGTGCGTTGGGTTATAAACCATGTCATCCCCAGTTGGGTTATAAACCATGTCATCCCCAGTTAAATCTTGTTATGGATGTAAATTATCTGTCCCCATACATTAGAACAAAGCCGTATAGAGCGCTTTGTAATGTAGGTCTTCAGTGGTCATAAATTCCCGTAATTTTTAAAAACATCGCCAAATGATGTTGGCTAACTTGTAGTTTTTCACGAAGACAACAGGACTGTCTGCATCTGATAACTGGCGCAGACTTGGTGATATGTGTGTAATATGAAGTCTGCATTTTGTGTTGTGTGCGTTATACAGAGTATATGCGAATCAGTTGTGCTCATGTCATGATCATATTAACGATATATAGGAGACTTTTCGTAGAAACCTGGTAAAAGTCTTGTTTTTTTAAAATGGTATACATCAAGTATTTGCCGTTAAGTTGATGTTACATTCTTGGATCGGTCACGGCATTAAGTCAAGAGGATTCTGTGTCAGGTACCTGGAGAAGAGCGGTGGTTTCACTATACGGCTATACTCCTGACACGTTTCCGCCAACTTAACACATGACCGTCGTCGTTTTAACCGAAAAAGTAATGATTACCATCATTAAGCACCAATCAGATATAAATAAATAAATAAAAAAATAAATAAATTAATGTGCTTTAAGAAGTATTTAATTAATATTGTTATCTTCACACCTAAAAAAGACAGTCTGCAGCCTTCCATCTTTTTTTCTATCAGCCATTTTTCATTTTAGACGCGATATGTTCATTCATAAACAATAAAACTTCAGACTAGTTATCCTATGCTATCTCCCGCACGTATGAATGAAAGACTACAGTGACAAAACAGACAAAAATGCGACCAATGTATGTGATGTTCATTTATTTTTCATTCAACATTGGCATCCGTCAGAGAATCAGACATCCAATATGGCTGTGGTATCGAACTGTGTACGTCTATATTTAACTGCGTTTAATTACATTCCAAATATATCTTGCGTATATACCTATCTGTCGATATATTACGTTTACCGAGATCTGTAATACATATCCATATACACCACACACAAAAATGAAACGTTTCCCCGTGCAAACACGGAGGTAAATCTCTCCAAACTTCGAACGCATCCCTGTTGTTTGTTTGTCGATCTTAAGCTATGCGGAGAACGTGTGCCCGTTCCTTCAAGAGCGTGCCTAAACCATGTCCTGTCGCGTTCCCAAAGACCGCTTCCTCAAACAACCACCACTTTTCGCGCTACAAATCTTAAAATACTCCCGACGTGTTGTTCGTTGCAGCAGGCTCCATTACGGCAGCCTATTTTCTTGGACAGGTGTAAAATGCTGTTTTCCTGACTGGCGACAGGTATGGGCATTAGAGAGCTAGTGAGTTGAGCAAATCTAACGAGATCGGCATAGTTCCACGAGCGCTCGTCGGCACCGTGACTTGTGACTGCAAACAAGACGGGCTCCGTTAGGCGAGACAAGAGGCCACATTGCACGCAGGCTAAAAGATGTTAAAACAAATGAAACCGTGCCACTGTCAACTAAAAACTGTGTCTTCAGCTGGTCCGATAAGTTAAATTACATGGCCAGGGAATCCCTTGCAATGTGGTGTGTGTGAGGCGCTCTGTTTCCCTGGCCATATTACGGTAATGAACACATACATCTTCCGATCGACATCCAGTCGTTCCAGACTTTAGCCTATAACTTTTAACAAGTCCTCGGCATAATTTCTCCCCCGTAATTGTCCAAGAACGGAATTCCAGTGATATTTGTCGCCTGGCAGCCCTCTTGACACATTCAGAGGGAGTAAACCCGCCAACCTCTAAACCTTCGCCACATTTCTTGAATAAGTTACCAGTTTGCCATTTTTGTCGATCTCCAGTTAAAGTGTCCAACCGCCATCAAATCCGCATACCTATTGTACTTGCTGCTATCTTCTTCACTTCTGTGTTAGACTTCACTTTCTGTGTTAGAATGGACAGATATTAAGAATTGATCCACATTTAAACCCCTGTTCCCCTAATCCTTGATAGATCTATAGGCATCAGAACAGGTTATAAGTTATACCAGCGTGTTACGTTGGTATATGGCCTGATATTTCGTCGCGACGTTTGAGACACACATGCCGCAAAATGCGAGTGCCAACATTAATATGCCATGTCGCGTAATAATTGGTTGTAAATTGAAACATAATGTTAGATTGCAAGATATTTAACATTTATAGTGCGGAATACAATAACAGGATGTATTAGCTTGCGATAAGATGGTGTTAAATTAAAACATTTATAAAGAAAGCTTTAATCCCGCGTGCTGTCCCGCTGCCCCTGCCAAAATGCTGAATTTAACGTCATAAATGTTATATACAGCAATTCTGTTCTAAGATTGTCGCCGATCGAAAATGGTACTTTATTAAATTTTTTTCTAATTCGGTTCAATCCACAACTTTCTAAGATATATCCAATATTGCGTTAAATTTCATGTAAATAGTAGTGCAAAGAAGATATGATTTGTAGAAAAATCAGTGTGATTAAATGGTCTTAAACCATGCATTTGTAAATCGAAGGAATAAATGTGGTGATGTTCAGTGCATTGCTACCCGTATCTGTATACAGGTTTGATATCTACTCCAAGAAGATTTTACATTCCAGAAGTGCTCCACCCATTAGTATATTGTATGGGTGACTGTTATCAGCTGTGATCTGTTGTACAATCCCCAGGTATAATCACGCAAACTCCCCCCCCCCCAGCTCGGTGTTGCATACAAGGACACCCCAGCTCCCTCCAACCACGCCCTCCACTCAACCACTCTGCCATTCTCCACTCCAACCCGCCATCCAGTAGAACAGAATATTACGCCGATATGTTGGTCTCCGATATGAAATCAAAGTTAACACGACCACAATATAGGTTCCGTAAAACGCCTTGTCCCAATCCAAGATTCCCGTCAAGGGGGGGCGCATTACCCAGGGACCGTGGCCGTTGTGTGATTACCTCAGCTCTGTCTGCCTCACTGACCCACAGAAGCGGGTTGTTAACAAAACCATTTGCCACTGGCTTTTGGCCTCACTAGGGACGCTGTGGGGTCTGTCCACAACACTCTCGCCCCGAATAAATCCAGTTTTCCCCGCCGTCAGTTCCAGTGCTCCGCTCTCGCCTGTGCTCACTCAGCCCAGTAACCGAGTCTAATACAACCATCACGTCTGGATGCTCCCAGAAACTATAACCACCAATTTTCGCCATTTTCTATCGCTATAAAGTCATCTATGTGGTCCGCATGATAAACGTTAATGTAGCTGTAAAATGACAATGTGGCCATGATGTGGATAGAGTTAATATAAAAGCGTTCCCAGGATTCCATCGGGAACGCGGACCAAACGACGTTTATACGTGCCCGAGAAGAGCTGTTGGATTAGTCCTATACAACGCATGGCCACATCTCCGGAATTTAAAATTACCAGAATACCGTGGCATTAACTTTTTTTCCTTCCATTTTTTCCCTTAAGATATTTTGCAATTTAGCTCCTGAAAAGAGTTTTCTCAGAAATGTTGTAAATATTTATGCCATACAGCTTTCAGATTGTCTGAAGAAGTGCCAGTAACAGTAAATATATCTTGACAACTGAAAATCGTTCGTCTGAACTTTTTTTGCTTTTGAATTTTCCAGGCCATCAGTAGACATTTGAATGGCATATACATAAATCTTTGTGTGTGTCTTTTCAAATGCATCTTCTCACTATTGAGCTGCCTGCAAACATAAAGTATCCCCGGTCTCTGCACTTTTGCGAGTATTTATACAGGTAGAGATAATTGAAAGCACCACTTATATGGATAATGATGTATAAAGGAGAAAGTGTTAAACAGTGAATTTCAAATTAATTTCTACTCCAATGATTATGTTTCTCTCCAGGTTGGCTGAACCATATCAATATACGTGGATATATGTATAAATATATATATATATATATATATATGTACTATGTACGATACATATTTGTGTATGAAGAACACAAAAGAACGACATAAGATAAACAACGAGAAATACCTTTTCGCGTGCAGTGGTGACAATTGTTCTCATGCCGTATGAGTAATACTTTGCCTTCACAAAACGTCCTCGGAAAGGCAGTAATGAACAATCAACTACACAACATAGACCACAGTGACTTTAGGCGGGGAAGGTTCCTTATTTGACGGAGATCAACGAAATTACATCCAGTTTGTGAATTACATTCCAAAATATAAAGGAATACTGTCATGTGAGACAGTGTGAACATGTATGCAAGCTCTGTACAAATCATCAGGCGAGTGGCGGGAAAATTTTCGTGAAGTTTGCGAGATGTGGTGGTAAAGGTTAACACGGTATATAATTTTACATTCCCTTCCGCATTAAACCCACCCATCCTGAAATAATTGAAGTCTGAAAACACTGTTAAATGGGAAATAAATAAAAAAAGGAAAAAAAAATGTATATATAAAAGGAGTTTGTGCTGATATTAAAGATGCCTGCTTGATGTCATACAGTTCGGCTTGCCCTATATCGCGATAGCTGATTATTGGATTTACCTAAAGTGAGCTTAAATGTAAATTCAATAAACATGTATACGAATATGTGAAATACATATGTACCAATAAAGTGAACATATATAGATGTTAAAGATGCGTGTTTGAGGTTAGTCCGACTTCCTCTATTTGGCTATTGTTGATTATTGTTCGTTTTAATGATTACCGGTACTAACTGAAAAGCAAACAGTGCAGTTGCCTCTGACTATAGGGACTTATTTTTAATTGAGGTTGTCAACACATTGACAAAAAATAATCAACGTGATATTAATTTCATTAAGGCAATATACTTTAATCTCTATCCAGTTGATCAGTACTGCACGATCAAGGCCACGGGTCGCCAGAAAGGCTGACACCGAACCTTGTCACCTGTGGCCGGACGATAGAAAATAAAACTGATTTTAATTTTCACATCATAATTACTAAATTATATGTTCTTTACTCGCAGTGGTAAAAACTAGGCGAAGCGTTCCTTTGATCGAAAATGTAAATTCCTCACGTCAGACAAACTGTAATTCTGACATCCATGCGGTGTGTACAGTTTATAATGTATGTGTTTGCCATGCACGGCCTCAGCTATAATCAGGAAGACAATCATTATTAAGAAATTATAAGAATTATAGCCGCAATATATATGGGACATTCCCAGAGCCTTGCGTGCAATCAAAAGTTGATGTTATTGGGATATATCTTTGTTTTGGGATAATGCAAATACCTTCAATCTGAGAGACAAATTCGAGTCAGGTATAAACGATACTGGTGTGGTGTAAATCCGTGTGAAGAAATCAGGTGTAATCTGTGGGTGAAGAGGAAGTATTGTGTGGGCATGAATCGGGTAAAACCAGACAGGTGTGGGGGTAAATCCGTGTGAAGAAGTCAGGTGTAATATCTGAGTGAAGAGAAAGTGTCGCCTGGGCAGGATTCTGGTAAAACATACAGGTGTGGGTGTAAACCAGTGTGAAGAAGTCAGGTGTAATCTCTGTGTGAAGAGGAAGTATTTTCTGGGTGGGAGTCAGGTTGAACGCTAATCAGTGTGTTCGCTATGAGAGCAAGTCCAGCTCAGGCTGCATGCTTATGATCTCCGGCCGTACATTATAAGGTATGCCTTCTACTTGCCCGGTTTCCTAACAGCATAATGTTGGCCGCCGTCGTATAATATTGTTGATTGCGGCATAAAAAACACCAATGAAATAAATAAATAAATAAATAATTAAATAAATAAATAAATAAACCACAATGCTTTCAAACGGTTCCCCCCTCTCTATATACAGTCCTTGTGGCTGTGGCTTGCCGTTAGGAAATGTGTCCGGTAGCTTAGGGCTTACTCCGGACGCTCCGATTTCTTTCAGTCACTACTTGACCACCGTAATGTAAAACATTTGGGCGTGCAAATCTGATCCAATTATTATTATTTTTTTTTCCATTGGTGTTTTACGCCGTACTCAAGAATATTTCACTAATACGATGGCGACCAACATTATGGTGGGAAGAAACAGGGCAGAGCACAAGGGAAACTCACGATCACCCACAGGCTGCTGACGAACCTTCCCACGTATATGACCGGAAAGGGAGCCAGCCTAACCTGGGCTTCTGGTCCAATTACAATGATACTACTGTCTTCTTGTACATATGTACAATTTTGTTTCGGGTTTTGTTTTCACAACTGAACGTAAGTTTTGTTGCATTAAAAACGTTTAAGTAAAGACTGGCTACTACCTTGCGCCATGAGAGGAACTTGTCAAGTATACAAGTCGTCTCAGTGTTGTCAGTATAATGTCATGGTTGGGGTGTCGCTTCTGGTGTCTTCGACGTCTTGTTTTAGTGAGGCAGCACCATATACATATGTGCATACATTTGGTACCTGTTGTAAAGAGACCCCGTCTTGATATGACCGAAGAAATGTTGAAAAAGACGTTAAACCCCAAACAAACGAACAAACCACCTCCTTGCATAACGAACGCAACTGTACAGCAAAATAATCACGTGTAAGAGAAAAGAAGGAGCTGGTATGTTCACATACATTTTAGCCGGTTCTCACAGCGTTCTTATTATGACAAATTCACCATTTGGATACAAATTTATCTCAAAGAAAAGAAAAATCCTCATGGTCGTTATTTTAGAACAAATAGGAATTGTTTGACAAAAAATGAAGTATCAAATTCGTCATAAGAAGAGAATAATCAGATATCTGCACTATAATTCAGTAATTGATTTTCCTGACTGAGATTTCCTGGTTGATAAGATAAGGTATTTAGTTATTTGGTTGATTTGACTGGAATTGATTGAATAGTGTTTAAAGTCGTACCCAGGAATGTTCACCTGTGTATGTATTAAACACATAGTTCTACAACGCCAGAGAGTGTCTTGCCTGGATACAGATGAAATTGGATCCCTCGGCGTGGCTGCACCATTGTTTTACGAAACTCCCTAAACGTTTTTCCTTAAGAAAATAAGGAAAGGCGGTTTTTCTATATCTTTACAATACCCAAGTAGTGTTTGGTTTAAGTTATGCATGTCGAGAGAAAAAAAAACACGATGGACTATGGAAGAAAACTGTCCTTTTAAGCAAGCAATTTACTGAACTTGGGAAATTTCCTGTAAATAAATTACACCGGGAGTACGAAGGCAGTATGTATGGCATGTTGGTGGGGATAAGTGATCTTCATGTCAGATGACATGAATGCATGGCTCTACTGGTCACACGTTTGTTGCCATGCGTGTAGTGATGGCTCGCGCAAGAACACGGCATGGAGGCGAGGCAAGTGTGAATTGTTTGAGTCATTAAACCACTCATAACACAGATCTTATAATCAGCCGGTCACCATTGTTGTCAACAACCATGTGTTACTCCTTTAACATGTGCTTCATTGCGATTATATTAATAGTTTATGTTTTCATGTAAGCATTAATAATGAGGCTAAGTTGACAGTTTGAAAAATAGACTCGGGCTGTCATTGGTTTTATTTGTAGTCTATTGTCGTAATTCGGTTTCATATATTATCGTCTTCAGGGGTGACAATCAGCACGTGCGTGTGTTCCATAAGCTACACAGAAACAGATGTTTTTTGTTATCACTGTACCCGCTGATTGCATCTTTAATTTCCGTCTATTATGAGGATGTTAACGAGGCGGTAAATGTAGAGGGTTTGTGTTAGCCTCTCTACTCACTATATGATCTATATACTATAGAGAGATGGAAAGCCCGTGTTTACATGCCGAGGGCGTAGCCTCCACCTCCCCTCCCCTCCACACTCACATACCTAAATAGCCAAATCATAACTGTTTGTTGAGGACACGGCGTGAATGGGTTCATTGCTTCAGTGAGTAACGATTAGTGAGACCCGGGCGCCGGGCAGTCGTGCACCCCGAGGCACAACTCTCGCACACAAGTGGCAGCAACCTCGGGGCAAAGGGGTAAGGGATACATCGTATAGCATGCGAACAGTGCAACAGTTCGGTGGTGTAGCCCTAATCTGATGGATCTATCACCACGTGTTATAGGCTCTGTACACCTCAGTCTTCTCATTCCATTTCAACCGGAGTGACATATTCTGGAGTATGGCGTAAAACACCAGCCAAATCAATAAATAAATATTTCTACCGGCGTAGTAGATGGAGATTCCGCCTCGCAAACGGTAGACCTGGGGTTGAATCTCGAATGGAGTCACACCTAAAACTTTCCAGCGTCCATTTGCCAAGATTGTACTCAGTGCGTTGTGATCTTCTTTCATTTAACATCACTACTCTTGGTAGGTCTTTTATCTCACTTGGTGCTCAGTATAAGAAGATTAGGCCAAGTACTGGTCGGCCCGGTGTCAGTACAATGTTACTGTGAGGAGCGTCGTGTTTCATGTCTTCAGCATGGTGTTTTAGTGGGGCAATACAATGAATACATATATGTCGGAATTTGTTCCGGTCGGCTACGAGGAAACACCAACGTGCTGTAATCGAAATTAATAATGAAAGCGACGTTAACCCCAGGCAATAAAACAAACAAATCTCTTTTCGAATGAGTTTGGGTGTGCGTGTTATAACTGATGACCGCACACGTGTACACAGATATATTTTATTTATTTACTTGTTTGATTGGTGTTTTACACCGTACTCAAGAATATTTCACTTATACCACGGCGGCCAGCATCATGGTGGAAGGACACCGGGCAGAGTCCGAGGGAAAACCACGACCATCCTAAGATTGCTGGCGGACTTTCCTGTGTGCGACCGGAGCGGGAGCCAGCGTGATTTGTACACATATACCATGATCGCTACAGACAATAACTATAATTGTGTAAGATGAGTATAGGTTATAACCATATACGTAAACCAGCGCTATTGGTAATCATTACACTAGTGTAATATGATTACTAAGTATTATCTATACATATTCCAGTGCCAAGTTAACAACTTAACTTGTAATTTGTGTATATGGGTATATATACTTTGTAAGAGTATGTAATTACTTAAGTGTAATATGGGTATCCATCAGTATTAACTATACCTATACCAGCGGGGATAAGTAATGACTACTATATAGTACTAATATAGGGTGTAGGTATTACCTATATTTTAATAGTAATATGTAATAAGTATATGAGCAATACGAGAATATAGGTTTTAGCCACATATCACCTACTTACGTTCATGTAATATGAATAGATTATTTAATATTATACTTAAGCCATTGCTATAGGTAATAATAACTGTTTTAATCATATATTAGCTGCACGTGTAATATAAGTAATGCCAGTAAGTTGCCAATGCTAAGTGCACTAGCGGCAGGCTTTGACTTTTCCTTGTACAGTATATAGTCGTTCACATGAACAATCTGTAAAGCCACTTCAACATTCTGGATTTTTCTTGTAGATATCATCGTAACAAAACACTGATAACAATGGTCAGTTTATGTCCATAGATAGGCATCACTTGTAGATATAAAACCAAATTGAAATTGGTCATAATGTGTCCATGCATAGATAGATACAGATACAATATGCAGACATAAGATCATACTGACAACGGCCGTTGTGTGTCCATACAGATATAGGCAATAGACACGAAGATTCCATAGATATATTGAGATTCATGTGTAGATATAAAATTATATCGACAATAGTCATTTATTATTTATAAATGGATGTCACTTTGAAATGTTCATTTATTGCATATAGCACGTACTGTCTATAGCCAGATGTCGTGCCTGTCTAGGTATATAAAACCGTGCTCACAAAGGTCAGTCACTCTCGTTGTCTCAAATAGTTTACATAATGCACTGTCTTGGTGCCTTGCCGCGACTGGCAGACCCTTGGCCAACGAGGTGGCGAGTTCGAATCCAATTAAATCCCGTCGCTTTAAGTCGGGGGGGGGGGGTTGTCACAAATCTTGGAGAAGGCCTCAGTTTAATCCGGACATCATGGAATCCTCCATGCACCCATAACCCCGACAGCCGTCATGTTAGTTCACACCAAGCAAAAAAATTAATAATTGTCGATTATAGCGCACATACATAAATATGAAAGAATATTCAGCTTGGCAATGGCATTTCAAACTAGTTAACTGACCGACGTCATGTAACTATAGCTACAGTTGTACATAAACTTACATATACGTATAGGCCTATGACCAAACGCAAATACATGTATTTCACAAGAGCTCAAAATACACAGAATATAGCTGGAACAAACTTCAGTAACGAGAAGTATGTATTGTCGGTGACGGAGCTAGCTTATAACATCAAGGCCGATACGACATATTGGTTTTCCTCGAGATCACCTACAGCAGAATGCAATCTGCACCTCATTCCCTTTCATGTTTTACACATAAAGACATTAATCTGTACTAGACTCAGATATCTTTGTTTTCAAAACTCTTTTTCAAGCTCCGTCAACCCGGTGTTAAGCCAGTGTTGATCAAGATCCAGTCTGGTTCGGAGAATTCAACACGCACGCCTCATCTGTAGAATTTTTTCAGATTGGATTCCAGTTGTCTAAAGGACAAGTTGTTATAATAAAGCCTATAGTTCGTAGCCTCCGGTGCCCCCGATCATCAGATAGACACAGACACGATGTGTACTTTTGAAATATTCATTAATAAAACCCTTGTCGTACAAAACCTTCATTTGCTAATCGGTCCAGGTATCAACTCTTGTATGTAGACTACTATGTTTGCGAAGGTTTGCCAGGTGGTCCTGGGCGCCTCTAGTCGTACACGTCCTGCACCAAATTGAAATCTAATATCGAATCTTCGACACATGTTGCAACAAATTAAGACGATAAAAAATGTCAGATCCAGGAAATATGAATTATGCGCGAAAATACACACGTGGCAGACCTGTCGAAATATCGAGGTTAATAATAAATGAACCACTGTATATTATATATAACGCGATAGCCGTTTAAAAGCCCCAGTAGGCTTATTTATTTATTTATCTAATTGAGGTTTAGTGCCGTTTTCAAGAACATTTCAGGTATGAGGCCTGGTTGAGGTTTATGAGTAAAAGACAGGATAAAACTTTCAGTGTGCCCTCTCCTGCACCCGAAAAACCTCTAACATGAATTCGAAGCCAAACCACCTAAAGGTGGATTCGAACGCATGGCCTCGCTGGTCATGGGCCAACCGGATGGCGAGCTGCATGGAGACAGGCGCTTTGGCCGACTGTTGGAGGCGTATAAGTGATATATGTGACATATAACTCTTTAAAACGAGTGTGTACAAATGTGTACATCCACAGTGAATGTGTGCTGGATAAACACAAATTGTAAAATATCAATGATCCGAGAGGAAAAATTGTACCTTTTCATACTGGGGGCTTGTCCGGGAACGAAAACTTACTTTTGCTAGATTGTAGCAAATTAATTTTCAGCTTGCTTAGCTGTGTTTTAGTTCCTTTTTTGGTTCAAACAGGGATTCACATTTTGTATAACTGTTTATATAGTTTCTTTGTACACTACTTTGTGTCATTATGGTTGAGGAATTTAATGTAGATTCATTCCTTGAAAGCGGTCTGAGTTAAGCAAGGCAGATTTAAGGCGGAAATAGTTTGAAGTTTGAAGTTTGAAGTTTGAATTTTGAATTAGACTTAACCCAGAGCATTAGAGAAAGGGAAATTGTGGATGCTATTAGTAAACACTAAGGTTTAGGTAATACTTACCTGCTAAGAATCAAATGGTGCCCTTACACTGATGCAAACTATACAGAAATTGTGTACAGCTGGGACACGAAGTTATGTCGATGTGCACTTTTGTCACAATAATGTGTATACAGTTGAATTCTAAAACATGCCCTGTCCAAGGCCGGGTTTGAACCGGCACCTATTGTATCCGATTTAAAAGGGCCAACTCCTCCTTCTTAGAGGATTGCATTGGTACGAAGTCGGGCTTTACAAAACCTATGGTATATACAGTCGCAGATAAGGTCTGTGAATACATTTCCTTATTTATCAATATGGTTTTCACGTCATTGTAACGATGTATCAACAGCATATTCCACGTATATGTGAAGATGGTACAAACTGAAGGGTATAATGAAGGTCTCGAGGGAACCATCGACAAACCCTCTAACTTAAAGCAGGGTCTGGATTCCGGATGATGACGATACACATTATTGTGGCCATTGTGCCTCTTGGCCAACTGTTGCGAAAGACATACCTCCTTTATATATGTTTTGGTGTGTATTTCATTGAAATACCCACACATATTTATAGGCTTATTTACTTTTTTTCTGTTTAACGTCTTTTTTCATCGTATAGTTTCTCTTATGTCCCATCAGTTTATGCAATGCGCTCCGTCATATTTGTATATGCTTAATTACTTTAGTTTTATTTTATGGTTTTCCTTCTCTTTTGTTTTCTTCTGGAATTTTGGAATTTTTTTTTTTTTGGCTTGCAAGTTGGCCATCACAGAACAAGAACCGAGAACGCCTGTTTGTATGAAATACATTGCCTATATTCCCGATATATGCATATATAATGAGTGCGGTATTATATGGTAATGCCTGACTGATCACTCCGTGCATGACACCAGAATGCCGAGAGTCGAGGATGTTTTCAGCTGTGGCTGTATAGTTATAAATTAGTAATACAAGGAGACTTAAAATACATTTCTGTTGCTCTGGATTCATTTTAATTTCGAATGAATAATTAGCACCAAATTATGAGAATAGGTTGGATAATGACTCACACAAAATTAGTACAAGCATATAGACACCATTAGTGTTCTGTACTATATAGCTTTCAGTTTACCCACGGCGAACCTTCGTGAAATCTACATCTACATGATAGGGAGGGCATTAAATGGAAATGAACAAGGGATTTGACATGCAAACGACATATGTTAGTGGCGATCATATGCCAATTAGCATGTGTTTTACAAAAGTCTGAGCAATTACTCGGTTGTAATCTCATCGTTATATACGTAAGTCGAAATGATTAGGAATGCATTTGCATTTCGCCGCCATGTTTTTGTCACTGGATACACCGGAAGTGTGACACTGTGTCACGTAAGCTCCCATAGTTTCTGGAAGTGTCATTTACATATATATGATATAAAGATATATTCGCACTAGTACACTGACTTTTGTGTGAGACCTCCTGCTCTTATGACAGCTTTCCTGATGAATACAGGCACAATTAATATATGGTTTGTTTTGCTTGCATGCTGTAGCATCTCAGATCTGTACAAGGATACGGCTGTATGCTGTAGCATCTTAGATTTTTACAGGGGTGCGACTGTATGCTGGAACATCTTGGATCTGTACAGGCGGACGATTGCATGCTGTAACATCTTGGGATGGGGGGGGGGGGCGTAGCGTAGGCGAGGTGGTTAGCGCGCCAGAGCGGCGTTGTGACCTCGTCTCACTCACCAATGTGGTCGCTGTGAGTTCAAGTCCAGCTCATGCTGGCTTCCTCTCCGGTGGTATGTGGGAAAGCCCTCCAACAATCCGCGGGTGATCCTGGGTTCCCCCGGGCTCTGACAGGTTACCTGCCACCATAATGCTGGCTGCCCTTGTTAATGTGAAATATTCGTGAGTACGGCGTAAAACACCATAAAAATAAATAAATATATGTGTGTGTAGTTCTAGTTTGTTAAATTGCATAGTACAGGTTCAGGTTTGTTTGGTTTCTCAAGTTGTAGTCTGTACCATCGTAAATCTGCACAGATTTTCTTTTATTAAATCGTGTTCAGTAACATGTTAAGTCTGTAATTTTAAGATGGATTACCAAACCGTGTTTACTGGTTTCATCTTACATATGTGTATTCGTACAACGGTAGGCTCTACATATTGTTCATCATTTTTTCTCACATCTGACAGTTCTAAGGTTGAATGCACCTATCTTTCAAATTGTATGTACATTAACATTTGAGATTTACAAACATCAAAGAATTTAAAGTCCTGAAGTTATGGTTTATAACAGTGTAGGCCTATGCCGTAACAGTGTAAATTTGTATATAAGTCTATAAATCATGAAAGACTTGGGTTGTATTGTGTTAATCTGGACTGTAAAACAACTCATTTCCTTTTCTATGGATGTTTGTATTGCAGTCACGGTATACCACAGACACCTTACCATTTTGTTTGCTCACTTGTGACACCTCGTCCTAATCGCACACAGATCAGAATGTCAAATTTTCTTATACAATTGTTTTGTTGGCTCTGTAAACGACTTGATACTCCCCTCCTCGATTTCGCTCCACCCCCTCCCCGAATGACACAATTATCCGTTATCTATCTGCCTATTGACTTCTCACTCGGATGTGTCGTTCGTATACCTCAGGAATACTTCAGTGCTGAGTGTAGTTACGAGCAAATATTACGCACACTGGCCGTTCATTCCACAGCTAACAAACTACAACGGGGCAGACTGGTCTGAGTTTGCTGTAGCCAGTCGTAATAACATGATTGTACCACGGAGAGAACGTCACTCGCTTGTTCAGCCGTGTTTCTTCGATGTATCTGGCTTGTCCGAGTTTCACACTGTGGCGGTTGACTCTTGCCTAGTTCCTTCTACATCCTGGACCGGTACCACCCAGAGCAACCGCCTCAGACGCCGCTTAACAACACAACAGTTTCAGCCGAGAAAGGTTTCAGCATTTTCTGGTCTTTTCTCAACTCTGTGTTTGTGGACACAATTTTGAGGAATCATGACAAAATGTTAGCTCGCTTTTTTCACTCTGCCAGAAATACATTTCTAAAACGAGGGTCTGCGAGACGTGTCTAAGGCGTGTTCTTGATTCTGTACAGAAGTTAGAGTATTTCGCCTTCAAATCGTGCACCCCGCCTCGGCGCGTATGTTTCCCCCGGTCTCCTCCTCTTTAAGTTATGCCCTTCTTTTACCCACGTGATTAGGTTCTAATGAGATGACCAGCGCTCGGATAGAGGAGTTTAATGAGCGAATCTCTTAGTTAAAGCTTCTACTGTTTGAAGTGTGAGGGCAAAACAAAAGGTTAAGCGTGGTGTTCGCAGAAGAAATGACTGTCAAATTGCCCCACAGGTACAGAATGGCAAACATTTTATTGTTTGATCTTGCCACGAGTTGACACGGATCCCTCAACGTGGACTTCTCTCACGCGATCTGTTTGTATTCCGTCGCCGTCACGTATTTAAAACTCCAGGCGTTTGGGGTAAGGAAGGCTCCAGCGCGAGAGTTCAAGAGGGATCTCAGTAAGGCAGTTCTTAGATCTCTGTATAAAAACATATCACTAATAAAATAGTCTTGTAATTCCTTAATATCGTAGAAGGAAAACTGTCATAAACTATACACCAGTCAGATGAATTCAGAGACGTGTTTGGGGCACCGGCAACATAACTCGGTTCCATTCACTCACGCAGAAACCACGTCTCAGCGCATAGATTCTACTGAGTGGGCGCGGCCTAGAGCGCTCAATCGACGGGCGGAGCTTATTTTCCGATGACACGCCCACATCTGACAGACGGCTCATTACCGGCAGCCGGCATCGACCAATCGACGGCGGCCTTTCATAACTCGCGTGTAGCTGTCAACCAATTTTGTAAAAGCAGTCGTTTCCGTGTAGAACGAGTAGCAAAGCAAGGTCTACGACACGTTTTTGTTAAAGATTTTCAATAGACAAGTTAAATATTCATGCTGTTCGGCGAAGCGGAGTACAGTGCACTAGCTGCTTCGTCTTGAACAAGGTTCAGTGTTGGGCTTAGTGGCAGGGTAGTTAACTGATGATCAGTGGTCGGGACGGCAACTTTCCTCGTGTGTACCTCCCTACAGCTCCAGTCTCAAGCCCCCGAGATGATCTCAGCTGCACAGGCGGCAAGCTCCGAGCTCGGTTTGTAGAAGGCTAAGCTAGCTTACAGACAGATACCTCTTCCAATTACTGGCTGTGTGAAATCACTTGACATTTCCACCCACCGTCAGTCTCACAGGTGTAACGAAAAAGAGGGAAGCGGAACACGAATGAGTTTGGGAAGACCGTGACGCTAGCTGTACAGCCCAGCTGGTTCACACGGAGCGAAGCTCCGGTACTTTAAAGCACAGGAGCTAGCGCTATTATAATATCTAATGTTACGTCAAGTATAAGAGAATATGGTGCTACTGGAGGATAATACCGACTAGTCCCCAAACTTTTTGTGACATATTGGCTGATTGGTTTACTTTTGGGACGCAGTGACTTTTCGTCTCAAGAGACGTCATTTGCCTTTGAGGAATACAGGGAACTATATACAGTGTTTCAAGCCAGTCACGGGAATACATTGAAGCAAAGCCGGTGAAGGATGACTACATTTACACAGTTCGCTAGCTACCCGTACCCCCCGGGGGGTGCCTCGCTGCCAGCCTCACAGGTGAGGGGGCCAAGAAATTGAGCAGAAAATTATCTGCTTACAGCCTGTAAAACTCGAGCCATCTACATTATTATATCTTTTTACAGTGTGTAGATCTCATAGCTGAGTTGTGTCGGTTTCACTGGTCATGTGTTTAGCGGGCACTTGTCACGCGTACAAGAGATAACAATACCGTGTAAAATATCTAACTCCGCAACTCCTCATCTAATTTCACTTCGTTAATTAGCGACATAAAAACCACAACTGATACATCATACCAAACACATAGCCGGAACTTTTTTTATCAGCTACTTTGTTCTTTTCTCACGAGTAGCTTTAAATTACTGATGCAAATTCACGAAGGACATCTAGGCATATTTTTTCTCTTGCCTTGTAGGTACATGTGTATGGCATTGTTACATTTTTTCAACTGGTTCTCTTAAGTGTGTTTTATCTGATATTAACGATTTGGGCTGTTTGGGCTGGGCTATTATATCTGTTATTAATGATTTGCCTCGTTTTCTTGTGTGTACAGATAAGCACTGGTTCCCCGTCTTCCAGCCGATCCTGTTGTGAAAACGGCCGTCCCATCTTGACCGACCCTCACACCGGCCAGACGATTTGTTCCTGTCAGTACGGGTCGGGCTTGATCCCCTACCCCCGGGTTCCCGGCCTACCCGATGGAGTCTATAGTCCCACGGCTTTTTCCCAGGGCTACCTACAGCTGGGAGCCGACGCCTCAGCATTCTACTCTCCATTGGTACGTATCTTTACATTTATCTCCTCTTTCAAAACCACTGCGTAGCGTAACCATTTACAATATCACGTTGTAAAAACATTACGGAACGAAATAAAACCACACGTATACCCAGTTTATGCGCTACGGTTTTAGAGTCGCTTTTTAAACCAAAATACCGCGTATAACATTTTTTTTTAAACCAGACGAGTGCTGTGTGGAACCATTTACTCCGGCCTACACGTAAAATAATCTTTAAAGGTGCTGTTTAAACTTACGTTGCCATGGTTTAAAATATTATTTAACTGTACGTGATATCACGAAATGATCCATTGGAAAGAACGCTTCATTACTCTCTCAAATATAACACTTCGTGAAACTGGAATGCACACGAAGGCCTAACTATTTTTATAGCACCTTCTGCTCATTAACCTGTCTCACATGTACACTCCGGCACTGTTTGAGTGGACAACGTCATGGTGTAGGAACACCACTATGTATATGGACAGTTTCCAACCTGGCCAGGGGAACTGTCAGTCTCATTTCGACAGGTTCCCTTCGCTTTGAAGATAGAGCGCTTAAGAATCGCTGACAGAATCAGTTTGAGCCTCGGAGTTCGCAACAGAAACATTCCGTAAACGGCATCTCTAATTTCCCTTCGTTTCACGATTGCCGGACTTAAGACAAGAGTATCACTTGCGCGTGCATTAGCTCTCGCCAGACTAAAATTCACTTTAATGTTTGCTATGTGTAAACAAATACGAAGCATATACCGTTTGTGTTCTATTTGGCAATCCTGTAAAACGCGTTAATTACATGTTTATCATTTTGGAGATTTTTCTGGCGGTTATATTCTAAGATTTTCTATGACCATTGTTTTACTTTGTGTAATTTTTTGAACTTGGGAATTCTTATCACTAAACTTTTAAGACAAAGTGATACATATTTGTCAAATGACCCTCACGCGTTGCGGTGACGGCATGTAGACGTTCTTACTGACCTCTACATGGGGTTTTCTTCAATAACAAGAGGGTGACTATGATAACATTCTCAGCTCTCAAATACCCCTGTCAGCCTTAACTAACAGTTCACCTCATCAACTCGCTTACGGGCTTGGTACAAGCCATGTATCCATTTTTCTGGAATGATACACATACATACATTTGTTTATTCAGCATTAACCCACAAGCTCATTCCCCTCTATTATCTCTTATACTTTAAAACTGCAAAAGCAATTTTTCCGTTTTTGTCGTGATTGCTGGTATTATATGTATACCCGCTTGCTCACAATATTACTGACAGTTGCCATATCTTAGCTACCCCCTCCGCCCCGTTTTATCTCTAACTATAGAACTGCAATATTGAGGGATAATAAACTGACCACAGCCCTATCGTATAAAGCCGTCAAGTTTCAGAAAAGGGATAGAGTTTTAATGAGACAGGTTGCTGAGATAGTTTTCTTTCGAACGATCTGACTAACAAAACCGTGAGATAAGGGAAGTTCTTGCACAAACAAAATTGACTCCTAACGTCTTAATCGTCGATCAACCTTGGTAATTTTGATATCAGATTACAGCTCTATTCTTGTCGTTTGTCAGGAAGTGGTTTTTTCCCCATGTAATCCAGCCTTAAGTGTTTAAATTGAGGTGATACCTGTTACTTTTGCCCCGGGTGCAGATAAATATGCATAAATATCATTCTGAAATATTGTCGTTATTATATGGACAAGTCCTGGAGTTATTTAAGTGGAATATTTTTGTGTATATCACAAAGAAGTGCACCTTGTTGCTCTTTAGACAATGAAAGTATAAAATAAATAAAGGAAAGTAAGTCTTAAGACAATATAAATTAGAAATAACGTGCGGCACACTAAAACTACTTTATTAACAGTGAGGCGGGTGTTATGTGTTTTTAATCCGCTTAGCTCCTACCCTAGAGCTTGTTTTTGCATGTCATCGCGATATGACCGCGATTTTATAGACCTTGGGTTTGATTCAGTTTTATAGGTCTTAACCAAGAAGGTAATTTTATAGGCCTTAACTGTTTTCGCGATTTTATAGGCCTTAACTGTTTTTGCGATTATATAGGCTTTATACTATGACAGCTAATTTAAAGGCTTTAACAATGATCTCGATTTTCTAGGTCTTATCTATATGACCGATATTAAAGCACCCTCAGATTTGGTGGTTTAGGTATGTTTGAGTGACGTCTGAGTGACATGACAATCCCATGCAGTGACTGTCGAGGTTGGATATCCAGAGGTATCATGGCAATCATACGCGTTATACGATTGCCTTTAGCATCTCCTGTTAATCAAGGTTTCTTGGGGTTTTTTTTTCTTTTTTTTTGGTTGTTCTTTATTATTTTATTTTTTCTTGAATGAAAGATAGCGTCTTATTTGGTGCCGGTTGCGATTTTGTTTCAAGCTGCAATGTAGAAAGTGTCAGTTCCGTTAATAACGGTTAAATGGTTCTGGGCATATAGATAATTACAGGTGTTTATTTTCAACTCTATTGTAATAGTGATATTGGTGTTTTATAATATATATATATATATATATATATATATATATATATATATATATATATATATATTTATAGGTATATTGTACCTGTTCCCGTCCTTAACTGCCTTTGTAGATACACTTTACTTAGGACACGCACAGCTATTTAACCTGAATATCTTTATATATTTACCTTTTGTATGAATTTAATATATTTTATCTTAGAGAGTTGTAGACTCATATATAATGTACACTATACTTATATTTTTACCTGAAATGAACTAGAGAGTTATGTTTGTATCATATGTTACAATACTGTCTTTGTGACACAGGCTAACACGCCATACGATGTGAAGGAGAATGCGGAAAACTGGAGGAGTCTGCAGCAGTCGGCGGCCGCCGGGGCATGCTTCCCTTACGAAGCCTCCATGGCGATGTATCCTTACGGGCCGGGGTAAGTCAGCACCGGGTGTATGGCAAACACGCGGGATGGGCGTGCGAGGTGGGGCCGGGATGCACGGTGAGCTCCAAAACTTACACCGAGCTTGCCCGGATATATACTGCAACCTGGAAGTTGCGAAAAAAAAAAAAAAAAAAAAAAAAAAAAAAGAGAAATACACATTTGCAATTTATAGTAAATTTAATCCAGCTTTGTTGGGGATAGGCCATCGCGTTGCAATACAAGAAAAACTGAAGTTAAAATGCTTATACTGTAATAACACCCAGTGAACATTACATATATGTCTCATTATACGAAATTCCAATTGATCAGAAAAGTTATTCACGCAAAATAACTGGACGGCTACGGGTGACTGTTTAGTTTAAGTTGTGGGGGAGAGATACATATATTGTATAATGATTACAGATAAATATCTTTGTTTGGTATATGAAAATATTTATTGCTTTCGAAATAGACAGGAGCAGACTGTGAGAATTCTATATAGCGTTCGTACATCGCGATGAGGAGCATAACTTCTGTAATCTATATAATTATGTATACATGACAACGCCGTGGATGTAGTATGGCACAACTGCGTGCTCATCTCCTTTATTGTAAAAAGTTACGACAGACCCGAATTTATTGCTCAATATTTCGACCTGCTCTAATCGCCGTTTACTATCTGGAGTGACCTGAGGCTATATGCACGGCTGACGATTCGTCCGTCTGTTTACTCAGCCGAGCACTGACTGGCGTCCAGGATTACACCATTCAAAACCACTGTTCTCATATCTGCATGATAAATTGGATATATTTCATATGCAATGTACATAGGCCATTTATCAGAGCCTACTCACAATGTGGCGACACCTAGCATCTGTCGCTATTAAATATTTAGCCGTCAAATTTACAGGCGGTTGATGGTATGTAGAGATACGGGATCCTCTCAAACAGTAAATCGAGACATTCATGTGGCGATGACAATGGCAGTGTACAACTCGCGCTCCCCGGGCTTGTGTGTATTCCGCTGTATGAAGGTGCATATACATTAATATGCTAATTTCTGCCCTCGGTCTAGAATATAGTTAAGTCAATTGTTGCAGTTTTGTTGACTGTGAGACTCTGTCAATACGAAATGCAAAGCCAAACCACAAGCTTTCAACTGCGGCTAGATCGTATTCCGCTAATACGTATGTATGTGTCTGCGTGCACATATACATAGCACGGCAGATTGGCTTCGACAATCGGTGTTCAACTGCCGTAAAAATTTAACCCGTGTGGTCAAATATAGCGTCAGTTTTATGAAAACAAATTAAATATCCGATAAATAAAATCCGATTTATTTACAATAAATAACTGGGTGTTCGGTGCAGCAAATTGCCACCAAACAGACTGTATTATATACTTTCTGGTGTAATCTAGATTTCCTGTTCCACAAGAACAAATCTGGACAGAAATATGCGTTTCTATATATACACACTAATATGCACAGATTTCCTCCTCAGTTGTATGCAATTAATCACACGTGTAAACAGTTTGCTCATGTACACATGTATATCGTGTGTTAGCTGAACGCAGTTTGAATGTATGCTCTTTACATGGAACTTAGAAGAAGAATACATGTAGCATACATGTAGTTCAAAATATCTTGAAAGATGCTGTTTGCGCATGAACCAACTTTTTCTCCTTTCACTGGACGATTGTAATACTTAATCTTAAGTTTTTGAAACCATGGTAAATTTTGCAGCCAATCACCTCCAACCATTCCCGCCCATGCTGATATGCTCATTGTTTCCTCGAGCCTCGTTATGGTCTGCAGTGTCTTGCGGCACGCCTCGTTCTGGTCTTTGTTCGTCGTCTCCTGTATAGCAGACTTATTGTAGCTGGTGACAGTAACGAGTGATTAGGCCAAGATTGGCCGAGATTTGACGGAGATGGATTGTGTGATGATGCAACGCCAATCCTGGCGCTTGTACCTGTCGTGTTCCCCATTAGTACACCGGATAGTGATTTACAAATTCTCTCAGAACTTCTCTGTCCTCACGCGGCCCACATTAAATATGGGTAAAGTGTGAGCTTCGTCCTAGGGAAGAGGACACACTCTCTCTGGGTAGTCAGAGGCTCAACTCACGTCGAGTTCAAAGATTCGCGCGTTCAGTTTTTTTATTCTCTTTTTTACGTCAGGAGTTGTTCTTGCCTCTGGCTACTCACCGCAATGCGGACAAAGGGAATCGCTTATGCGCCATAAATTTCCGGAACTTGAAAGGCGGTGCGGTTCGGCCAGTCGAGGTCAACAAGAACATCTCTTGTCCTTCAGAATAGGGTTTGCATAATTACCCCAACTATAGACCTGCATTTTATTCAAATCGTATACAACTGCGGTGCTTTTAAGCAAAACAGCCTCTCATTAATATTTTTTTTTTTTGTTGTTCTTGTCAGTTAATACATAAAGTTTATCGGCGAAGCAGTTTTGTATAGATGGATGAGTAGTCTACGCCCAGTGGCCGCCTATCTTGCCAGCTTATCCTCTGTATACGCAGCGCTGTAGGTCCTCATACATACATGCGCAGTTTATATAGCCAGGAGCGGCCGAGATATATGGGTGATTAGATCGGAGAAAAAGTATAATAACATCGTTTATCCGGATCACGATTGAAAACAAACAGCAAGAGCGTGTAAAAATATGACTGGTACAGATATTTGACAAGCTTTTCAAATATTTAGCTCAGTCGGTTTTTCGTCATGTTTTGCGGATCGGAGCCTGGCCGAGTTAATGACTGTACTCACGCGATATCAGAACGAGGCTCACGCGCCTGTCCGCTACATGCAACCATCCGACAACGTCATGTACAACCATTGTCCACACCCACCTAAATATACATAACACTTGTACAACCTTCAAATATATTATAAATATAATGTCCATTTCACATTCCTAATTTATTCACACACCCAACACAGGCGTCTTATGCGACCACTCTAGGCCTATATACTGACGTACTCTGTAAGTGCTCATATACTATATATATACATTTATGTAGACTTACATTAAAGGAGAAGAGAATCAGATAAAACCTATGCAAGTAAAGTCATTATTCATAGTTAAGTAATGAAAATTAAAAAATAATTCCACGTCGAGTTTTAATGATTAACAGAAAGACCAGTAGCATCAGGGAGAGTTTGTCACAGATGCACGTACTCTGTTATATCTGTCATTGTGTTTGACGACAGCCTAAACCGGAGGGATTTTTTTCCTGTACAAGCGATTGCGTTATGGTTATTATAAAACATGTTAGGACTTTTTGTTCTTTCTTTGTATGTGTACACGAAACCGCCCGAAGCTATGTGCATGCCTGTGAGAGTGTGAATTCAGAACAGCCAGGCGTGTAGCCTATTAACTCTCCAAACATTCGGTTTGTGCCGTTTGAGGCAAATCAATACAGCCGTGTTAATAAACTGAGTGTATATTTCAGGGTTTTCTTTACACTAGTTGTTTGCTATGTATCATTCTCCTTATCGTCTGAGAGTTCTCCTCATCCCCTTCCCCCCAGGGGACAGAGTATACATATCCATGCCTATATAGGAAATGTGGAAGCGATTGGGAGAACTGCTGTGTATGCAATGACCTCTTATCTTAATATCTGCATATCATTATTTAATCAGAATGTGTGTTCCCAAACACCCCTTCTTGTGATCTTCGTATTTTGCATAACAATGCATATAGACCTACATATATTTTATTGCAGTATAGGCTATATTTATTACAAAAATCTCAGATTTATATGGCATTAAAGTCTGGTTATAGAATTGTCTTTTTGATTAGTATGATGTTGATAAAACTTTATTTTTATAAAATTCGCTCTTAAATAACAACATAAATGCAAGTACAACATATATGGTGTCGTTGAAAAGGCTTCCCAATCTGGACCATAGGTCTGTAGTTGCACTAATGGATCGCTTTTCTCTTGCTTTTAGATATGGTGGTTTAGATTTGAATGGAGCACGAAGAAAGAATGCCACCAGGGAAACAACAAACACTCTAAAGGCGTGGCTTTATGAACACCGGAAAAACCCTTATCCGACGAAAGGGGAGAAGATAATGTTGGCAATTATCACAAAAATGACTCTGACGCAAGTGTCCACGTGGTTTGCCAACGCCAGGAGGCGCCTCAAGAAAGAGAACAAGATGACGTGGTCGCCTAGAAATCGCGCGGAGGACGGCACCGACGATATGGACGACGATTTGGACGATGACAAAGAGATGAAGAGCGATCACGAGGATGACTTGGACGATGACTTTAAAAATGAGGATCTGACATGTGCGCGGCCTTCCTCGTCCCCGGGTGTTCTAAATGTCGGACTTGAAAACTGTTCACGGGATTCGGACTCGGACCAAGGTCAAGATCTGTCAGTACACAAAGGTAATTATTTTGTATTAATTCTCTATATGTAATTAAGAAATAATAAATTTTTATCTATGGAATTTTTTTAGGTTTGGTAAATCTAGTGTTTCTGACGTTATAACAAATAACATACAGTATTTGGTTAGATTTAGGCTGTACTTCCTGTATAGCAAATTGATATTTCGCTTTTTTTTGGCGAATCTCGCTGTTACTTTTGCAAAAAGAATCTTAATTCAAGCAAGCGCTTGTGGTGGCACCTTTAGTTTTATAATTTCACTCTCAAGCATACTGTGATACTTTAAGAAAATGAATTTTATTGAAATAAGCACATCTTTAGTGCTTTGGTGAGAGAATATGTATTTTCGTAGTGTCACTCTCAAGAATACATGATACTTAAAAAAAGAATTTGATTGAAGTAAGCACTTCTGATGGCTTAATAATTTTGGTTAGAGAATATGTAATTTCATAGTTTAACTCTCAAACATACTATTACAACGTTTCACAAACACTGGACAAAAAACCCATATCTTTTTTCTGAGCGTTAGGGCGAGCATTGGCTTTTTAATTATCAACTCTGTTAAATCCGAGATTTGAAAAGGCCGAAACTGTTATGACAAGCCATCAATCTAAAATTGTACAACCGGTGTTTCGAAAGTATGAAAGTATAATACAGTTTTAGTGGATAGAAATCGTGGATTTGATTGGATCGTCAAACCATTGTTCTTTGACAATAAATATATAGTGCGCGGATTTTTACGAGTGATCTTCTCCAAATGCGTTGATATTGTAATGCGCAATTGCGAATACATTCACCACTGTTATCTCTGTATGAGTGACGAGTAAATAGAGAAACTGCTTAGCGTGGAATATGTATCAATATAACATAAAAGGCGTTATTGTGGTGTATGTACCTAAAGGCGTCGTAATTGCATCCACTCAGAGACAAAGGGTGTGGAAAATAAACAGTTTGTCACATTTTATTTGTGCCAGAAGCTGTTAGCTGAACTTGTTTGAGGGACCTTTGAATACAGGTATAAAGGATATCAGAAATTATCATATTATACTTTCATTAATTGTATATATAGCTGATACTTACATGAAGGTTCCCATTTTGACATTTGAGATGAAGTCAACCAATTTTCCTCTGTGACTTTTTTTTTTGGCAAAGTTATACCAAGGCAAGTATTAAGAAGAAGTAAATTCACGTAACAATTATATTGCGAAGAGGAAAAAAATGGGGGAGATAGGTTAACTTATGAAACTGATATGTTCTGACCATGTTGTAATTACCTTTTGCATGAATTCTCAATTAGTTTTCATTATTTGAGATAAAGAGGCATTAACAGCTTTAATTCAGCTCTCAGCTCCTGAGACGATTGGCTTGATTCGAGCAGGCGCTATCTATGTGAGCGTTACTGATGCTATCCGGTCTTTGCCTCTGACTGAGTAGACAAATCCACGGGGTTACTGCATGCTGTACTGAAGTGATCAATCGGATCATCAGTAACTCAGCGTAACCATAAGGCCTTATACTTTGGGAAAAAAGTGCAATCCGATTTGGTGTGAAAGATTTGGTTCAGTTGGTCAGATTAATTCCTTTGCTCTGTATAACTCACAGTTTGGAGACTTATCAAACTCAAGCACACGAATGATTTACATTTTAGCGCTGAAAATCAGCTCGCTTTGTATATCACTCACGAATGTAACTGACTCGTTTTAACTTAGGAGAATCTGTATGTTTTCCCAATGCTTTTTCATACTGTTGTACATACACTTGAAAAGAAACATAATATTGTTAGTCTTGGGAAACTCAGTGAATTAACACGCGATCAGTGACCCGTTCTTCATGAACACATATTACTGAAATAATTAGCATCTTTATAATACCATTATCTCACTGCTTATTACTGTGATTTAATAACTTATAACAGATTATATCTACAGGTGATTTATAGCTTACCTGCCCAGGTGAGCTGTCTACCTGTGAACTTAATACGCTGATAAAAGGCAGGTGTCTAGATATTAAGCTTTCATCAGGTTCTCTTCACAGTAGAGGAAATAAACTTGGAATTACTGTAAATAGATAGTTCTTTTCTATTCAACTCCCTCCATTTAAGTACGTTGTTAAAGGCATTTTAAATGAGGCATTGAAAGGTTATGTCGACATTCACTGTCGCAGGATATGTAAGAGTAGTGAAATATATGTATATATATATAGCCGAACCAAGGGGGCCTTCTCGGGTGGGGGACAAGCAGTCCAACCTTGGTACATGTTACCTCTCTGTGTGGTCTCCGGTGCCGTTCAGGGGAGTGGGCAAAGGGAGATTTGTGGGAAGTGAGGGACGGGAGTGGGGGGTACCTTTATTAAGGGACGCCTGCCACAAGGGGAAAGGTCGCAATGTTTGGGGCAATGGTCTATGATGATTTCAAATCATCCCAATTCTGTTAGCGAGCACCGATGACAATGAGGATGTCTCCGTCGATAATATAACCGGGAGAGTGTAGTGGGGCTCGAAGCATGGTCATATCGTGCCCCGCAGTTACCCGCCTATTTTACGGAACGCTGAGCCTTTTGCAAACCCTGACTAAAAGCCCACACAATGTAAGCCGGACTAATTTCTTCGACTGCACAAAGACGCCTGTATACAGAAAGGCTTTTGTTACACTGGGTGAAGTATAAGTTTAAAATATCAAATGCGATTTATAAGACAGCTGTGAGCCTTTTTCAGTCATGGAAAATTCGCAAGAGCGAATAGCGAAATGAGTTGCTCTGTCTGTTTACTTCTTCACATTACTATACATTGACCCTGTCACTTTGTTAAAAATAAAAAATAAAGACCGACAGACTATTTGACTAATTCAGATGACGTTCGTGACTCGTTGCGAGATTAAACATTTTGATGAAGCTTGTGTTCCAAATTACCAAAAAAGTTTTAGATGATTTTACAATTATAAACAAAAAGAGGAACAACGAAAGCAAAAACAGACAAAAAAAGCAAACAACTATGATTGATATTTGCACATTATACCCGTGCATTGGTACTGTGCCCTCTGCGTATTTTATAACTACAAAACACTGCTCTGATATTATTAAGACTGAAATGTCGAATATGACTTTTAATGACGTTAAATCCAGCGCTTCTTAAAGTCTAAAAATCCCATGCTATCATCACGCGTCTTGTACACGGCATTAAGCAACAATAAAATAAATCACTCCGTGGCGTAACATTTTAACATAATGTCACTCACATTATTCAGCGTTTAACATTTTGTATCATTTCAGCGTTTATAGAAATGTTGACATTTCATCGTCTGCATTTTTAATTTTTTACTAACATTGCTCGTTTATAAGCCAAAAGGTGAAAAAGGTGAACCTTTACAGTATTTAGAAACACTGAGGAGTGCATGATAAGTATCTGTTGGAGGAGGAATGTCCTGACATAATGCCGAACTGTTGTCCTTGGGTAACCAACGGTGAGGGAAGGGTAGTCAAGCAGATGGCTTTGCAGACGCTGCCTCGGGGAGATGGGGAGGCAGTGGGGCGGGCATCCACGGATACAGCCCCTTTCTCTCCCTCTTTGTGGGTATACCCAGAACTATCCTCAAGTCATGTTTATCAATCGCCCTTCCCCGTTTCCGAATGCGCAGATGTTTTCTTTAACAGTTGATTTCATTTTGACATGACCATCGTCGGGTAAAAAAAAAAGTGGAAGCCGACCTGCACATTTGCCATATCACGCATGTCTGCCGGTGGTAGGATGAGGAATGTACTGTCCGAGGAAAATTACGCTGTCTCCTAGCTAGTTCAAAGTGACTGCGCTGCCAAAAGATGGATGAATGAAACTTGGTAAAAATCACGTTTCCGCACTGAGGATTGTGCATTTGTATCGTCCTTTCTTGCCATTTACCTCACTTGGTGGCCGCAAAACCTGTGGTCAATGACGAATAATCTGAACAGCAGGTTCATTGATTATTTTTCACATCATAACCTAGAAGCGAAATATGAGAACGATTTTAACACTTTTTTCACCTTCATCGAGAGAAATGGAAGGTAATAAAATGCTGAAATATTAAGTGGACAAAAGTGAAGGTGTGTGTATGTGTTTTTTTAAGTATGTTAGAAAAAGAAAAGAAAAAGAAACCTAGTTTGATACATATCGGAAAATACAGTCATCTTTGGCTTTAAAAAGAAGAGGATATTGTCAAAATCAGCACTAGAGCCTTAATAATTATCTTCGAATTTAACCCCCACCCCGATCAAAATATGGTGATTCCTTGAATAAATTATGCTCCGGGGAATACAGAGGATGTTAATTATTTATGTCAGCAGATCATGTATGTACATGTTTGACAATTGTTTAAGTTTCCATTTGGGGAATTATTCCTACTGTTACCATTCAGCCATGGCGGCCGTCGTTGGTGACTAGCATCCGGACATTAATTACATAGGTTATCTGTTGTCCGGGCCCCCGAATTACTGCCGACCCCCGCGGCAGTTATCAGACTCCACTTAAACGGACTTCAACTAATGGATTAGACTTGCAGGCGGAAGGTAAATAAAAAGCTATGCGGGCTTTGAAATCTTCCCTGGAGACCGTTCCTATGTTTTGCCTCCTGTCGGACGCTTGGGACTATTTGCTGATGAAGAGCTGAGCCCTGTCGCCTGCTTTGCAAAGCCCCCGGGTCTTGTCGTATTTTGGTACATTTGTTCATCACAACGGTGTATAAATATATCTTTTTAATTAACAAGGCTTGACTGATAAAATCGGATTGCATCAATTTTTCATTGTTGTTGTAGAATCGTTCGTTCCTCAGTATGTTTTTAATATCAGTAATTACGAACTTGTCACCGGCGCTCTCCGGCGTCCGCGCTCTGTAGCCGGAAGTCGGTACTGCGCCTGAAATAGACTTTCACGAGTCCGCAGCAGTACAGAGGAAAAAAAAATACAAAAAAGACGCGACAATGCCTTTAACTTCAAATTGTATCAAAGATTTAAGTGCTAATACTTTGGGTTGATTGTATTTCTGTGTTCTTTTCACGGCGGCCTTCTGTATGCATTCCTCTTCGGGGGCATAAATGTTAAACGAAGATTAAGGTGCATCCAATTTGGACTCATAAACTGACATCCAGCCAGAAAGACACGCTCTTTGTTCCCCTCTGTCTAATTTCCACGTGGGATTCCCAGCGTTTCACGAAGTTCTCGCCGCCGCTTAGGTGTATTTTTTTACTCTGGTAAAATCGTTTCCGTCCCGGTCATGGAGGTCGTTGATATTGCGTAGGGTGGTAGTCTATTGCTTCAGCCATTAATTAACGAGTCGCGCTCAAGGTTGAAGTGGACAGATCAAGTAGTGTGGACCACACACGCACTCGCTCACACTCATCGCCACACTAATCTTCTCCAGCTTCCAGCTACTGTCGAATCATCGCCTCGCAACGCGACAAACACTTATGTTTAGTGCTTACAAATGCTGTATCGTCGAAAAGTTGGCCAGTTGTTTCAACTGTCGCCACTTCATAAATCTGATAAAGTTTACACGAGCAGTTAAGTGGTTTTTACTCCCTATATAACATTCAGTAGATCGCAGGGAAAGTGGACAGATGGGATGTGGATGGTGTGAATACGCTGACCTGTGGTCACATGACGTGCGTAGTTTGAGAGTATAGGCGGCTTCAGACGTTCCAACATTACGAGATGTAGCGACATGGTTGTATGTTTGGCTATACACTTTAAACTGGTTTATTACAGATCGGTATATATATATATGAGATTTAATGTATAGTAAGTTATGTCGTAAAACGTGTAAAAATGCCTGCATGTATTCAGAGTGCTGTTGTCCATAAATGATCGTGGACAACAGGAGTGACCGAATGGGATCGGAGACTAAAGTTATTGTTTGTTCACTTCTTAGGTCCGAAAAGAAAACGTATACATTATCTCCGATATGAGAGTAAAACAGTCCGCTGTTTATGTTAACGGATTATTTTAGGGAGCTAGAAAGAGGTCCTGTAGTAATTTCCTGTGCCCACCACTCATTGACAGATTGTGACGAGCAATAACCGGCCACATGACTCCATGACTAGGCCGTCTTCATAAAGCGGCAAACGCTCTGACTTGAGAATATTTGTCTTCGGAAATAAGTTCAGAGTGAGGAAGATAGAGGGCGCTATCTTCACACACCCCTCTTCCTCTCATCTCTGTTCTGAGGCCAATGCCCCCATCATGATAACAAACCGGACAGCGGGTCCACTTTCCGCCATTGTTTTTGTCATGGCGACTGCACTCTCTCAACTTAGCAGTATATTGTATTCTATGGTTGCATTTGTAGTTGTTGTCACTTAATATTTATAAATAATGTTTCTGTTGTACATTCGGATTTGCAGAACAGTGCTATATTATATTAGTACATGCAGTGAAGGATTGTTATGAATAGTACTGGGGGCGTCCTTTCCTCATTTTGTTTTTGAGTGATAGCCATTTACAGATGTTTAACTCATCATTTTCCCTCGATTTCCGCAATTTTTTTTAAACATAAAAGTTCAGTGTAATGACTCAATTTGCCGTCCCATTTACAACACAAGTCAAATGTTGTAAGAGCTGAAGACAAACTTTATTGAGGGTCGCTTCACCGGGGTGGTAACACCTAAAACAGGCGCTTTGCATATTCATTTTTCCCATCTGTCAGTCAGTTATAAGTCCCAAGTTTGGAAATGGTTGTATGACGCCATACAATGCTTTTTTACCACAAAGGCACGTGAACCAGTGACTGGGATATTTTTCAGGTCGCTTTAGATGATGACTGCGGTTACAGTCAGTGCGTTTAAGTGCCTTTGAGGCAGTGATTTATTATTGGCTGTTGTATACTGATATATTAACTCTCTAAAATAATTGGGTTTCAAAGAAAAATGTGTCTTAAATACGTCACTCAACAGATGTTTCTTGGTTGGTTGTTTTCAGACAGGGAAATCACTGAGAAGGACGGCGCAAGTCGATTGTGTGGCAACCTTTCCGATTCCGACTCAGATGTAGACGTTTCGGATCTGGACCGGAAGATTTCTGCCCCAGGGTCTCCTAAACCACACCCTCTTTCTCCCTCACCCCCGTCCGCCACAGTAACCACAGACAAGACTCCCAGTACAGCCACAGAATGTCCCAACAGCTCAGACAAAACGCCAAAAGAGGACAGTGCAACAGCAACAACAACATCATCAACAACAACGGCGGCCGCAGAGACGCCGCGTCCCAAAATTTGGTCGGTGTCAGAATTCTTAAATAACAAAAGTTCCGATAAAGACAGTTCTATGGGCAGTTCTCAGACCAGGCCGTTAAACTTACAGACATTTCCTAGAGAGGGATCTGCCGCACGAGTGGCGCACCCTGCTGGATTTTCCTACATGCCCCCCACTAGTCATTCCTGGATCGCTGGGCGCTACCCGGGTGGCAACTTCTCACTTCCGGTCAGTCACGCCACTTTGTCCTACCCGTACACACTCTCGTCAAAGCCTGTGTTTGCTGGACACGGGATCGTTCCCCGGTCCGAGCCTCTACCGGCTCACAGCATCAAACCCACAGTGCTTAGGCCCCAACAAGCAATATTCTCGCCAGCACGAGACTTGGACTCTCTAAGAGCCCGCGTGTTTGAGAAAAGAGACGGGGCCACGGTAGTCATATGACGCGTGAGCTCGCGCGTTCCTGACAGAACATTAAGCTGAGGAACTCTGGAAACATTGCAAAGTATACAGAAGCATAGATATTTCTGGTCATGACATGGACGTGTGAATGCAGTCAGTCCAAAACTGGTCTGAGTGAGACTTACGACAAAAATTTGGTACCAGGTCGCGGATATTTATAACGGCTAACTGTTCATTTTGAAGGGAAATGAATATTCATGATAAGGTGACAAAAGACGCTCAGTGAGTGGTTAGTGGTCGCTTGTCTGAACAGAAAAGCCACAAATCAGAACAATGACATACTGTCTTCATCTTTAATATTTTTGTTTACAAAAATCCTTTAATATAGAGATTTACAGAACGTGTCTCCAACTGAACCTGAATCCGAAACAATTTGTTTTTGTGTTTAGGTATTATTTTTATTTCTCATGTAAATGACAACGGTTTATTGACCAATCATATTTGTCACGCAGCAAGTGCTCGTGTCATCTGGGTTACCTCAAGCGTCACGTGACCAGTTGGAGGACATTGTCTGTATTTAATTGGTGATTTTGATCACTTGACTTGTATTGCTGACCTCATTAAGTGCTGAAGTAAAAATCTTTATTGTACAAATGAACGGCGTCTGTTGATTAAATGCCCCCCTAGTAGCTTAGCCATTATTGGCAATATTTAGGATCCGATCTGATTGATTGATATCGACATGTCTGTACTCAGCGATACTCGGCACGCCGATCAATACAGGGAAATGTTGAAAGCATGCCCATTCCTGTATACAGGTAACGCAGCATATTAAATTTCTCTTTATATTAGGGATCGACAAAAAGGTATCAAAACTGAACATCTGCATTGTGTGCTTCAAGCATGCAAATATAGCCATATTCCGAGTTCACTTCACTGCTTTTGTTGTATGCACTTTATACACACGGCTGTGACAATATCAAGTCCCGAGCTATATCGGCCGTTATGGTTGTTCCACATAAATGAGCCACAGCTATTACTGTTCAGTATCTATAACTGGATGAAGAATTTATCAGAAATATTCTGATTAAGGGAACAATATACGTACAAGTTTTAATTCTGATTTAATCGGTCAGTCAAATGTAGTGGGACTGACTTGAAAGAATGCGAAAGTTTGGTTGCAAAACGTCTTCATGCAGTTCAAAGAGATTAACATACATATCATGGTGTTATTGTGTTTTAATAACAATCGCGATAATCCTTTTCCTGTCTATTCTAAATTTATCCAGTCCTTTTTTCATGAAATATGAACACGAAGTCCAACTCCTCTACTTTTTTAATAGTTCATATATGAACGTTCCTGCATTTTATATATACCTGTTGGGAGAGTAATTGAAATGTTTGTGGAAGCAGGTGCGTGTCGCTGGTTTATTGATACTGCTTGAATTTGATCTAACCGGAGGATGATTTTCGTGGTTTAGCGCCAAAGTAAATGAGCTGTTGGTTACACAAATCCGGTTATTGGGCTTGCTATTAAAATACATTTTATACCTCTATCAGTCGATGACACAATATACCATTATGGGTATCCGCCCTCTCTTAAAGTAGGGCTACGAATGCCTACACCCAATGGGTTTGAATCTCAAGATTTAGATGGAAATGTTTAATAGCTCGTTCGGTTTGGTCCATTGCATAGAGACCTGCGTACATGTAGGGCGGACTATAGAGGGTGACGTTGGTAATTCCTTCGAGGGTTTCCGAATTACAGGATCTAAAGCCATGCCTGGAGATCAGCTCCCCAGGTCTAATTAATCCCCTGACATAAGATCCTTAATTTGGCATTTACTTTATCGTTTAGAAATTTATGAACGATAGTATTAATGTGTAAATATACCGCATTGTGCTTTAAGGCAATTCAACGGAACTGTTTGGCCTTGTTTTTGTGTATAATTATATTCACGGGCAGTTATATAGAACGACAGGCCGTTTTCTGGGCGGAAATCCGTATTATGACTGCAAGTATTTAAATGACTGTAAACCCCCCAAAACATGAACTTGCTGACAGAACGGGAGGTGGGAGTGTAGTACTTTAAACAGGACTACCATTCGGCTGTAAAGTTTGCGATGGTTCGCTTTATCAAAGTCGCCCGGCTCTATACAGCCTGCGGCCAGGTTTGATATGAATATTTAAAGTCTGTCTGATTAGACAGAAAATAAGAAATCGATATGGTCCTAGACGTTTCGTCAGGCTGGTCCGAATTTTATAAGTGCCCGTTACCTTTAGGCTTGTTCTTGATGCCTAGATCAGTTTACAATATATATATATATATATATATATATATATATGTATATATATATATATATATATATATATATATATATATATATCCATGACGTGCACTATTCCCCATGGAATTTTCCTTACAGATGCAGGCTGGTGACTTTATCCACAAAAATGAACTACAAGCAGTTGAGACATTTATTGTTGAATTTTTAGTTGGGTCTATGATATGACATCTATACGAGGTTCACTATTTCCATAATACACCTATTAGGCCTACAAAAAAACCTATCCCAAGAGAGCGAATAGAAAACGAGTGCATTTAGTACATGTACATGATATGTAACGTGTACATAAGACTAATGGCTTTACTTATATTTTTATATCTCAGTCAAAATGTACCACCAAAATCTGGTGTCTCATAGTCTGTAAAATGCATAGGTTTCGCAACAGCTTTCAACACGATTAACAGATTAACAAAGACGAACAGTATATTATAGTATATAGGTTTTCGGCATATTTTTTAGTCTGAAATTTATACTGCAGCTGCAAAACAACATAACGAAGTTAACTAATTTAAAATCGAAACACCCAGATTTACTGGACAGGCTTTCAAATTATCACGGCATTCTTTATTAGTTTTCGTCTTCGTCGTTAAACTATTTCAAAAATTTAGGTTCCGTGTCGCGCTTTTCAGGTAGTTGCGCAGAGTATTAAAGGGACATTTTTATATTATCCTTACAGTGAACGGTGAAGTCTGTAGTGCATACATACCCGCTTTATTCATTGACTCATCCATTGATATGCATATACCGTAAGTCGCCGTTGACCATTTAGTCATATATAGTTCGTTCGGTACAAAAAGAACTAAAGAAAACATGAAAATAAATATAACTAAATGCATGTATATAGTAAACACATTTTGTGTAACATAAATGGCACAACTGACATCAAAAGACATTTTTGTGAGACTCCACAATATAATTCGGTAGTAAAAACGTTATAGTATTCATTGTTACACAGTTGTACAACTCTATATATAGTGTTAATTCATTATAGCGTTTGAACACTGTCGTTCACATTTTTATGTACATGTTCAAATGTAAGTTTACATAAATTCACATATAACACAGATGAATATCCTGCAGTTGACGTTGGTTTGCGTATGAAGGAGAATAATAATAATCATCGCTCTCGAAATGACGGTAAACCAAACCAATACATGGTATCATAGGCAACGTTGAAGAAAGGTGTGCGATTTTTCAATTAATTAAATTTAAAGTTTTATTAGCAGTTCTATATTTTCCATGGTGGTTACACATGTTATGCCAGTCTGTGTGCTCTTTAGCATGTTTTCCTTTGAATTTGAACCTACTGTTTTACCCCTCCAAATCCCGCCCGGTGTCTGAAGAGTCACTATGTAGCAGGCAGCTAATTGCACACACAGCTCGGGCAGGGCACGGCTGCGTGGCAAAAGGCTCTGAACATCTTATGCTGAATACACAGTCTTCAAGCGGACATAATTAATACATGCGCTGGCGGGTGGAAGATATCCTTTATGACATGCCGATAAGACTTAAGCATTCCCGTATAACAGTGATTTATAACTATATGTATGGTAGACCATAACGGCCGTATGTAAAGCTTTTGACCATCAATAAAACAAGTGGAGCTCTAACGGTAAATGCAGGATGTGGGGATGTTAGGAGTGGTTGATATGAAGGGACAATGCCAGGTAAATGTCAATAAACGCCTTAACCACGGTATACACCCCGGGGGGTCGTGTTAACATCATTGTCACATCACACGGAACAATCTGCCTGCATATATATATATATATACACACACAAACACAATTATTTGTCTTAATGGCAAAGTTTCATTTCACTGTTCGTCGAAAGCTATGCGTATATATATATCATGAAAAATCATCAGAGTCTTTGAAGTATTTAACATCTCCCATCTCTAATGCCAAGATTTGTCTCATTTTTGTATCATATAAAGCCATGCAGGCTTATCTTGAAGTAATCCAGATGTATATGACAGACGAACATGTACTTGCAGCTGTACAGCGAATATAAGGAAATCCGATTTCTTACAGCTCTATAATACAATGTATATAAATACACCTGTTTCATTTTCAACGAATATTGCCCTGAAGTAATATACAGACACAGCATGCTTTCGTCGTATATACATGCCGCTATGTAAATGCGCACAAATATGTGCATGAAATGAGCTAGGTATATATATATATATATATATATATAGTGCGACTTTTAATTATATAACAGTAAAGACAATGTCTTGTCCACAACGGGCTTCTGTATACCTGGAATTCGTCAGCATGCCCTACATGTACACGAGGTTTGTGGTGGGGAGGAAATACCAGAGCGAAAGTGAATCAGCAACTGAATTAGACACACACGCATGAAAAAATACCTGTCAAACATGCTCCTGGTTAATTTGTTAACTGTTAGAAGACAGTGTGTACGCGAACAAGCTCATATTTATTCATTATATTTGCATGTATATCATATACATGATTATATACACATTACAAAGAAGACTCCATATGTAGGCCCTTGCCTGGCATCCTTGTGTCTATACGGTTTATGTAACACTTAATGGAACAAGGTAAAATGAATTAAAACTGACCTCTTTGTACGTCGCATTATATCGTAATTGCCATTAAACTGCTCTATCATCTCTGAAGAAATAAGTACATGTATATATTGACATGGTTTTTATGCGCTTATACATGGGGATTAATTTTTCATAAGTTATATTGTGTAGCCACCATATGGTAAATAATTAATTCTATTTAATGTGTAATATGGAAAAATCGGTATAAGAAATTAAAGAAAAACAGTAACAAATAAGAAAAAAACGCGACAATTGAAGCTAGAGATCTCCCTGGTACCAAAAATTACAAAATTTCTTTTCAAATCAATTTTTATGTGGAAACGTCAGGAAATATAGCCTATAACTGAGATATAACAGTTGGTATGGTGAGGATATACAGAACCTGTCAAATCATCAGTACCAAACCGGCAGACAAAGACTATATTTACCACGAAGCACGGATGCTGCACAGGAAAAGGGAGTTCACTCCGTGGTCCGGAATGTAGCCCTGCGATCGGAACACAAATGGCATACAGATGGCTTCTGCCCAGGGATTATTGTTTCCAAAGACATTGCTTTACGTATCTATATAAACGTGCATTATCAACAAATTAGTGGATCAGTTTTACAATCCATTCATCACTCACATACTGTAATATTTGTTACATGCCTTTGTGCACTATGGGAACTTGGTCAGGAGGTTCAGCAAAATAATTATAGTTTGGAAATATCGGATAGCTTCTGGCAAAAAGTAGTGCTTGTTAGTGTACAGAACGTGTCTTGAATTTTATTATGAAATGGTCACTTTCGGAAAGTAAATGCCGATTATCTAGCAAAAAGAAGAAGGAATATTTAATTTCTGAGATTTCGATGCTCAAGTTTGAACACACTAAAATCTCCTAGTGAACAGGCCTACTTTTTAGTTTTCTGGAGCTACTGGATATATATGAAGATGCTGGCGATTTACAGTATGTATTATGTAAAAGTTTACCTCAGAATTTGCGTTCTGGGGATTGCAAATATGTTTTTTCCCATCCATTTATTTCACGGGTTTAGGCCGTACTCATGAATATTTCACTGTGCTTTGGTGTATGGTACGTATAGGCGTGCGTCGAGATTAAATGGCAACAATTCTACACTCTACAAAAACTTTCAAAATCTTAAATTTAGCATAATATCCTTTTTCTCTCAGTGAGGCTATAGTGGGTTATATATCAGTGCAGGATAACGTTATGTAATACACAGCATAATAATCCGGTATCCGGTTTTTTTGTAACAACTACGTGATCTATCTTGCAAATTTAACGTCGGCTAACATTAGTCAAGTTAACAGATTTGTTCCTTGGATGTAGTCTCTCCACAGTATTTCACATTAAAAGAGCCTAGTCATTATCACAAAGAACAAGACAGCTTGATGCAGCTGAATACACCACGGCAGTCCGCCATGACAGTTATAATGAAAACAGCCAATCAACCAACAGCGATGAGAGACTCGGTCAAGTGACAACATTTCGCAACCGAACAGATTCGAGGTTTGCAGTGTTCATTTTTTTTAGCACAATTTTTACTTGACGTTTTTGACAAGAAATTTATTGCTGTCAAAGCATTTTTTAAATAATTTATTTCATTTTATCAAAATACCGCCTAATCATTTTCAAATGGACATCAACATAGTAATTTTCTGATTTACTGCATTCTTTCAGAACTTTTTAAAGCTAATAGTTACTTATAGTTCATAAAGCCTTTATTACTTTGAAAAAAAAAAACATGGAAAATCTGGGACCAAATTATCAATCTGTGTGGTTCTGGTCTAATTAAAGTTTTGGCGTTTAATAAGAGCGGTCAAGAGGTGTTAGGGCAGATTGAGATGTTATCCGACTCGTGCTATCTGTGTGTGAGAGCCCCAAATATTGTCTATCAGTGACCCTGATCAGGGTATCATGAGAGTCCCGGTTCTGTAGGCGAATCAGTCACGGAGTCCAGCCTCGCGACCGTCTGTATGAATGCCTAGCCCTCAATTACTACTGATTACACGGGAAATCTTAACTTGAAAATTTCCTGAAGTCGACTGAGTGAATGGAAAAAGGGCACAAAGCGACCCTCGTTGTCCCCGGTCCAAAACATGTAAGACAATGACGATTGTGACAGTGGCAGTATTATGAAGGCCAGTATGCAGCTAAGGTGGCGGAAATGAATGACCGACCCTTTGGCGTCTCTCATGCTATCAGGTCAAATACTCTGTAAAACAATTAATACAAACCTGAGTGAAAATTAAGTCTATCTTCTTCACACCATCTCTTATTGTTCTCATTTATACGAGATTTAAGACCTTCACCACCAGATAAAAAAGACATCCGTACCTTTTTTGGTTAATCTTCAATAAAAACAAATTTATTTAAAGCCATAACGGTTGCGCTTGCTCAATTTGTGTTCATCAGTCTTGCCTGCAATCTGATTGTATTCTTTACAATGATAACATATTTCTAACCTATTCACCCGGTCCCTTTATTACTAGCCTACTCGGTTTTTCCCTGCACTAAACGCCATCTGTAATGAAAGTTTATTAAATCAACGTCAGCTATTGAATGGATTGTTGTTGTGAACGCGGATAAAGAGTTCGTGTGAAATAGACACCTTGTATTGCTGTTAACGCGCATGCTCCAGTGCGCTGTTTCCGGATGCATTACAATGGAGCTTTCTGGTTAACAATGTAAGCACAAAAATCAGTTCTCCCAGATTACATTTTCTTGCGCGCATTTGCATAATTAAGGCGATCCTGTGTTCGCACACGTCACTGTCTCCTCAGAGGAGCTTGATGGTAACATTGTCCACCCTTACCCCCTAGACACACGGCCTTTTGACTGGTGTTTGTGTGTCCCATGTCATCTTACAGAACGATATCCCAACTCTCCCTTCCATCTCAGCCGTCCTCTTAAGTTATTGCCATCTGTAAAACAGCTGAATCACATATACAAACTATTGTAAATGAAGACCCCCCCCCCCCACACTTAATTGGAGGTGATTTTGGTCATATATTTCGTGAACCTGCCTTTTTATGGACCAATGGGGGACACTGACCAACTATACACACACACACATATATATATATAGTAAATTGATTCTAGCAACCTTATGGTGTCTTTTCTGTAATACGTTACTTTTCTGTATACTTGTACTCGTATATTATAACATTGCACCCTAACAACAGACAATGACTTGTCTTTGTTCATTGAAGAATCCACTTGTGTATTGGGATGCACTCATCTTGTAGTATACCGTGGTTTTGTCACAACATGTGCTGCCAGCACAATTACAGATCAATTTTTTGGTGTAGAGTGCTTTGAGAGAATATGTTTTTTCAGCACAGTTATAAGGGACAATTCGCTCTTGTGGCTTTTTTTGAACCAAAATGTTTTTGTCAATAGACAAATGGTGCGAACGTGTTCATGTGAGAATAATTTTGTGTTCTCACATGGCGACCAGTTCGGCTCTGTACATTATGGCTTTTGAGAACATGTCTTGTGTTAGTAACTTTGGGTCAATTCCATCCGGTGTGAAGGATTTTTACTCCCTTATCTATCTCATTTTCGATTGTATATTGTGGCTGTATGAAAGCATTTCTTGACGTATACCACTACTATGTTTATGCTGAAATTAAACCGTGCACAATGCCTTATACAAAACGCCTTGCCAACTCGCGTTCATGGCAACATATCAATGCCTTCCTGAATATGAGCAGAACCATTGCTTAATTATGTAACTGAAAACTATCTTCGCGTGAATCGGATAAATCGCCAATGAGACTAAATGAACCTGTATTACTAGTTAGACCATAATATGACAAAAATATTGCAAGTGTTTTGTCCATTCATGCGGTATGTCCCCGGAAGATTACTGTTATAATGTTACAAGACTTACTAGGGAGCTACATGTGCTAGTTTTTGTGTATTACTAAGTGTTTCTAAATGCTTTGAAGGAAGGTACATATATTTCCTTTAATACATGTATCGTTATGGGTGTATTTCTTCAAGCTGTCAGGATTGTCGTGTATTTCAGTCAACTGTCAAGTTGTCGTGTTATTTAGCAAGCTGTTCAAATTGTGTTTTCCATCAAACTCTCCAACTGGCGGTTTTAGCAAACTGTCCCAAACAACGTGTTTATTAGCAAAATTGTTGTCTTTTTCAGTAAACTCTCCGAATGTGTTTTTACACCAATTTGTCCAAGTTTTGTTTTTCAGCCAATTGTCCAAAGTGTCAGATTTTCAGCCTGGAGTCCAAATTGTCGTGAATATGATGAGCCCATGAAGTTATGCCCTCGCAGCAACCAGAGAAAACGTGCAAAGGAAGTGCTGCATTGATGATGTTGTAAGAAGCGCTTCATTATCCAGTGCATACAGCTCAGAATATCTAGTCATTCAGAATTCACCAGCGAATCTCTTATTCTGCTCCACAGCGGAAGTTGTCAGAATGACCGAGTACAGGTGCGCAGTCACCTGACTCGAGGTACACGCTCATCAACACAGATCAAAGAGAGCCGCAGTGTTCTGAGTTCTGATTGGCTGGAGGCTTCAAAGGCTGTCTCAGGCCCGGTCAGTCCTGTACGTGTTAGGTAGAAAGGGCCGGTGGATTTGGAACCCAACTGAAATGTCAAACTGTCTTCGGTTGAAAGTTTTTCTCTAGCTCTCTCGTTGAGCCCTGTCTGAACACACTAAACACCGGAAAAACGACCGCTCATACAAGGAGTGGAGCCGGACTAAAGCCCAGCGTTAAGTCAAACGTTAGTCTGCTTATAAAGAGTGGGAAAAATGACTGAAAAATGGTAAAAAAATAGAAAACAAACAAACAAATATATCAGTGAAATTTACAAATCTGTATTTCTTTTAATTGCTTAGTCGTAGTTACATTTTGTAGGCTTCAGTTCCACAAATATCACAATCCATTGTTTGTTTGATTGGTGATTTAAGCCGTACTCAAGAATATTTCACTTATACGACGACGGCCAGCAATAGGGAATGAGGAAAAAAAAGTGTGTGTTCTATAAAATTATATACCCATAATGGACAAGTCACTAACTGGCTTCAGTAGATAAGAACTTGGGATTAAATGTGAGAGAATGTCCGAAAAATCTGAAACTTTAAGTGCTAAAATTCAATAGCGATATCTATTGTCACTAAAACGTTAAGTCCTGTGAATAGTGTACCATGTAATGTGTTCAGTCAGTAACATGGCTGTCAGCCTAACTAATAACGCTGAATGTGCGCAGCGGTGTTTTCATCTGATCCTGTATGCGATTTGTTCTGTTGTGAATGGCAGATAAACCACTAAGAAGAGACCACCAGGGGAGAGAGTATACACGATGTCAACTCAGCCGGTAACCTTGTGTAAATGTGTATCTAGTTATAATAACGTATATACACGAAAACATCCTCTCCATATTGAGGGTCCGTTTCTCACTTTCATTGAGTGACATTCGTTCCCAGAGTGCATGGGTGCCTCCGCTCTCTCAGTGAACGGCAGCTTAGCGAATCCTATTACTGTGATCCTGTGAAGTTCGAAAGGTGTCTTTATTGCTTATTTCTCCTCTCCTGTTCGTCTCTATTTCACGGTCTTTGTTCGACCACACATCAAAAGCCGAGTTAACCCTGCGCTGGCATTGTGCGAACGGTCTTTAGCACGTTTCAAATTTGTAAGTCAACTCGGAGTTCTGCTTGAGACTGGCTACACTATGGAACTATCGGCCGGGCGCCTCAAAGGAGATGCTTGCCCGCAAACAAACTGGCATTATTATCGGGCGTGAATGCCCATTTAGGGAGAGTCTTTCTGAAGGCAAGTGTCAGTGTTAAATGGACGGCTATGAAAGGGTTTCCCGTATGTCAGTGGTATTGAAATAGCTCGTCATTAAACACAGTCGTCACCTTACTTCTCTCACAGATGGGGCTCAGGGCGGGGCACCCACATCAAACCGCACACGGCACATTCAAACGAACAGTCGAATATTGCTCGCCCAATAGAAAGAAAGACACATATACATATCTGTATATACGTATGTATTGCTGTGAGTGATGTTGAAATAAAGTATAGCGCTCAGGGCAATTGCTGATTGATTGGTAATAAAGACGAAGGGTGTGAAAGAGCACCTCTTTGTCATTCACATTCATCAAGGGTCCAAGTGTCAAGCTGAAGGACGAATTCAAACAAAATGGCTACACATATGAAGTGCACAATGGCGTCACTTTCTGCTAACGTCTGCTTTACGTTAGCTAATTACAGCAGTTTTATGAAAAAAAGTGTCCATATATAAAGTGTATTTGTGAGGGACTTGATGAATAGCTCACGTGGTTTTAAAGCAGTCTGTTTTGGGAGGTGTGTGCGCGTGTTGGATGTGGGTTGTGGGGTTTGAAGGGGAATTGTTTGAATGAGACATTTGAACAAAGTCTCTACATAACCGTCCACATCGGCACAGTCGTGTCTCGGACGTCCTGGGGCAGACTTTTCATCACGCCGTGGGACGTATATGGGATGTAAAATCCCGGGGATGTCTGATATAGACCGAAGGCGCTCGTACATCACAGATGTACATGTATCTACATAGTAATGTATTTTGCACATAGTCATTGTAATTTAGGTTACTTGCCCAGCTGTATATGTAAGATGGCTCGCTAGAGAATTTACTCCGCTATTTATGTGGGTTTAATTTCTGAGCCAAAAATGTAAGATTATCAGGTATCTGGTTCAGTTGTACATGTTACGTGACAGTCTTAGGTGCATATTTTATATGAATGGAACATTATGTGTGACAGGTTACAGTTATATGATAAGTTACTGGCGTAATTGTATAGGATGCTACTGGTCCAGTTGTATGGTACGTTACTGACTCAGATGTAAGATAGGTTACTGGCTCAGTCGTATGATAAGTTACTGGCGCAGTTGTATGAGAGGTTACTGGCCCAGTTGTATGGTAGGTTACAGGCGCAGTGGTGTGACGCAGTTGTATTATATTTTGTCTTCTAACTTGTATTATAGGTTGTATATGCTGGTCCATTTGTATGATAGGTTACTGGCACAGTTTTCTGATCGATTCAGTTATATCAGATACCTGGCTGAGCAACCAGTATGTGCAGGGTGACTGACTCAATCGTAAATGTTAGAAAACATTTTTATCACGTTTATTCTTAGCACTTTGTTAAACCCTATGGGGCATCTCATTTTACGAAACCTCCGAACTTTGATGAATTTTTGATCTCTTTCACATTCTATAACTTAATTCTTATTTTCTATGTTGCTCTCACTTGGGATTAAATTTTCTACAAATTGTTTGTGATACTGGCTATACCGTGCTTCCACATTATAGGAAGTGTGACCTTTTAATTGTCTTCTTGACTCTTATTCTACACTTTTCACATCCTTTAGACTTCCGAACGCCAAGCACTGACTTGGGTTTCTCACTTTGGTCACCGTCAACCATGCTCCTATGATAGGCATGTTTTCCTCCGTTGTAGTGCCTGGGCCAAGCTGGCTAGGAGTGAATGGGTGAATCACGGGTCACTGCGGCAGTCAGGCTCCTGACAATCGAGGTCTCGAGTTCAAATCCATCTCTTGCTGTTTCTGCTGCCGTGTAAGTCCGGAGGTTTGTCAGGTGCCTGTTGAAGGTCCGTGGCCTACTCCAGGCATTCCGGTTTCCTTCGCCCATAAACCTCGGGCGTATGATTGAGGAAGTCTTGAGCAAGCCCTACATCAAACACCAATGAGTAAATATGAATGAATCAAGCACAGAATCAATGTTTCAATATTTCAGTCGACTTGGACCTCTAACGCTGTCAATTTTTTTTTTGACTGTTTAGGGGATATACTGTTCACTGAAAATATTGTGCTGAAGTTTAGAGATTAGAATTCCAAGTCCGATTCTATAAGTGCCACTCTGACATCGTTGTCCAATGCATGATCAAGTCATAAATTTCATATTCTCACTTTTAAAGTTTCCCACTGCCGTGTTTGTCTTTTAATTTCGTGTTTAGATTCTGTCTGGTCTTAATCCGTAAAACAGTTACACATGTATTTATGCAGGGATAAAGTATACAAAAACATTGCTGTTGACAGCATTGAAAATGCCGAATTAAAATGGAAACACCCCCTACACGCTGTGTGATATAGCGCGTACTCTCTCCCAGGCTTCATTATACCAGTAGAGCGTCTGTACACCGAACTAATCCGGCCCTCTTAAGCTACACCAAACACAACAAGGGGAAGCGAAAAGAGCGATTAAATTAACATGTATATTCCATCCCCTTCTTCATCATGGCGGGCGCTTTTCTCTCTCCTAAAATAGCTGACTTACCTTTGCCGATAGGGGGCGTGTTGCTAGTACCTACATCGGCGGACCTTTGTGAAGACTATGTCAAACGGAGACTTGTAAAAGAAACCAAGGGTTGAGCCGGTCTACTGAATGGGGTGATAAAGAGATCAAAGGACTCTGGGTTTATCCCTCTCCGGATAGCGGGTTGTTGTGAGACGTTTCTCACCAACCGTTTGAAAGTTTACTTCGCTAATTTAGCGGGGAACCGAAAACGTGTGTTAGGAGCATTGGCGAAACATTAACACATACTTGTGTCATGTGACAACTTCCTGGGCTTCCAGCCAAACACCTGTACGTAGGAATGAACCCAACAGCGAAATTCCTAAACACTGACACAAAGTTACAGATAATACAGCGATATTCCTAAACACTGTCACATTATTACAGATACCACAGCGAGGTTCCAAAACACTGTCACGTGGTTACTGGTAACATACGACTCTCCTAAATACTCTCACAACGTTACAGATAACAGAAAGTTTCCTAAATACTGTCACATTGCTACAGATAACACAACAACGTTCCGGAAGACTGCCCCAACGTTTTAGATAACAGCGAGGCTCCTAAATTCTGTCACACTGTCACAGATAACATGTCGACGTTCCCATAAATACTGTCAAAGCGTTACAGATAACAGTGAGGTTCCTGAATGTTGTCACAATGTTACAGACAACAGAGCGAGATTACTATATAATGACACATTGACAGACATAACACAGCAAGAATCCATTACAGCCACGCTATTACCGATAACCCTTTGTTTGTTTTGGTCGGGGATAAATCTTATTTAGTGGTTAAATAAAGATGATTAATTCTTGAAAGAACAGATTCCCTGAGAGTCTTTCACCTTCAATGATGCGTGGAAGGTATGGATCAGTTCAGTACGGAAACAAGTAATATAGTTTGCGTCTGTAGTATTTTTGCTGTCTTGTTGTTTAAGAGTAGTCCAGAAGACATCGGACTAGACACCCAACTCCCACCTACAATTGGTCACTGGCCTCTCAGCGCCGAACGCGAGCAGAATTAAGAAGAAGGGTGGTGTTTATTTGTTTGTTCATGTGTTGGTTGACTTTGATTGCAAAATTACTTCTGCCATTTGTCGACGGTGTCGCCTTGTATAAAACGCCTGTCCTAATGTTCATAGCGGTGTCTCACTGGAACATTAACTCGAAGACATCAGGCCTCAAGGCTACAATTTTTATACGGACTCTTTTTAAAGTTTACGTGTATGGAACGTACAATCGGGAAGAAAGTCTATACAAGTTGGTATGTACACGTTCAAATGTGCTTTTTGTAAGGGTCCCAATTCTCAGCCCAAGGATTTGAACTTGGAACTCAAAGCTTTGGAGGTAGACGTTACAGTGCCTCAGACTACAATGACAAAAGGCTTTCACTTTGCACAAACGGGCTCTAACAACAACTCGAAAGCTGGATTTGCTACGCGTGCGAATAATGGGGAAATTTCATCGATAATTTTTTATGGCGCTAACGAATGCCTCCATTAAATACATACTCACTCTATATTGTCACCATGCTTTGTTATGACTCTTCACCTAAGTCAGGCTGTATCGTAATACCATTTCCGGTCTGCGCAGAGCGCTGCGCCATTCACAGATCATTAAAATTCACTGACTCCAGACGTCGGCTCTATGAGAGGCGATCTGAGTGAGTTCAGTCCCAGAAGCCTATGTTAAATACAAATTATATAATAAATGCATTGTTTAGATGATCAGCCTTCCGATAATACCTACACATGTAAAGGCGGGAGAGGTCACGTGCCTTACAGCCATTCAAGACTATACAGATAGCTGGAAAATGGAATAGCAATGTTAGACACCTCGAGTCAGAGTCTGGAAATTGACCTGCAAGTAAAACTTGTATTTGACAGCGCAATGCTAATTGCACTGCGTCGAGTTGAGGTGAAAAAATCAAGCATTTCCTCTACAGAGGTAATTTTTACAAACCGATAACCCATCGAATCTAATCAGAACAATTCAATAAATTCTCAGAAACAATACGCGCAGTTTTTCGGTGATGTTGACAGATTTCTGTTGTTGTTAGGCGCCATGTGTCACCTGGTCCAATCAAAGCCTTTGTCCTCACGATCGTCGTGTGTGGCAGAGCCTCACGTGTCGTCATGGGAACTGCAGGGGAAAATCCCGCGTTATAAGTCAACAATCAGTTAACACGTGCTGCTTTGGACGAAAAGAGAAAGTCAGGTAGGACATCAAAGTGAAATACGCCACTTTCATTTGACTGTAACTTCAAAAGACCACGGGTAACTTTTCTTTAGCCGGCTGTCACGTTGCTGAACCTTGTTTTAGGTTGTTGCCCTGAACTTTGACAACACTCCGCTTAGCGATCGGGACCCGGCCAAAATCTCGAGCAGGTCAGCGCTATGAGGGGAGAGCCGCCTGGTGGATTTTTTTTCTTTATCTTTTACGTCCAATGAAAATGAAATAGAAATGATACCTCGGGCAACAGATCTAATTGTTTTAGAACTATGAGGTTCTCGCGTGATCTCAAATGATTCTCGTCTCGCCTCGGTCTGTTTCAGCAGTTCTTAACTTTTCTGAGAAACAGCTCTATGCTTTGCTCTATCTATCTGTCCTTATGTCTGTCATCCGTCGATCGGTCTGTCGTACCTCAATTTTTTGAATATTCCAAAGAATCAAATTCTTTCAATACGGGTCATTCAGTTATCGGGGACTCCGTTGCCAAGGTGGGAAGTGCGCTACTGCAGTGTTGTAACTCAGGTGCCTCTCACCACTGCGATCGCTGTGAGTTCACGCCAAGTTCATGTTGGCTTCCTCTCCGCTGAAACATTCGCGATTTGCTGCGTAAAACTCCAACCAAACAAACCAAATATTCAATTATAACTAGAATGCAAGAACACATCCACTACAACAATTGCGAATTTGCACATTTGTACAATGTTTGTAACTGTATTGAAGCATTTATTTGAATGGAGCTTTACACCTTACTTCTAACATATTTGTCATTGTGGTTAGGTGTATCCGTGGAGAAAACCGCCCCATATCGACAGTTTCCTGAGTTGTTCTCTGACGTATGGTCGCAGCCTAGCCAATTTATTTATTTATTGATTGTTTTTTACGCCGCACTTGGTTTCGATTACGCTCATTGTACGGATTCATTGAGGTGCATCAGACACCCAGGCAGCTCTGTCGGCGATTACCTTATCATCATTGTGTTTGGATTGTTGTTCTATACTCCTGAATAAATAGGTCTATAAAAGAAGTGCCCTCTGTAAAGGAAAAAAAATACTCCTCGAAAAGTGATCGTCACAAATACCCAACAAATACATGTCTCAGCTAGGTTTCCTCCCACCATAATGCTAGCCGCCGTTGTATAAGTGACATATTCTTGAGAAGGTCGTGAACACAAGTAAGATAAATAAATAAATATAAATACATGTTAAACGCAGAGAGGCTTAAGTAAAAGAAGTATAGACCAAGACTTCACTAAAATCTGTGAAAAAACGAGGCGAGAAATTCAATTCTGTTTCGAATAGCTGAATGTACTGATAGAATTATATCTTGTTAATAAAAGATAAACTGCACAGGGTAACCAGTTTCGTGGTTATTGGGCGATTTGTTGTTTAATATGTTAAACGCAGTTTAGTCCGAATATGTATCACTAGAGAGAATATAGTCTTAGAGCACATAAAGAACAATGATGTCATACAGCACGTAGTCATTTTGTAATATAGTTGGCACGGTGTTATTTGTATATTGCAAAGCAAAGCAATATTGCATATCGGTTTATGGTAACTGCTTACGTGCTGTCATTTCATACTGCTGTTGAGGTCATGGCGAGGTGAGGAAACCTTTACAGGACCATAAAACCGAGGTCACAACTGTTGCAACAAACCGCTAGGCCATTGTCCGTGTAATGGTGTAAACCGTTCGCTCATTCAAGCATACGAGACTCGGTGTGGTTCGCGTGCCAAGATAATGTAGATAATAAAACGATTTTTGTTGAGTCACAAGCTATATCGTCATGCGATTCAGGTTGTACATGGGCCGCGGTGTTTTGGCGAACTGTCATGGTGCTCCTACTCAGACCACATTACACAATGACTGTCAGAGTCATATAATCAGTGATCGTTCGATAAAGTTTGCACCTCGTAAAAACACGAAGTGTTGCCAAGTGTTTGGATTGTGAAGTGGTAGAGTCTTAATGATGTTTTAGCAATGTGAATTTTGTGCGAACAACATGCCGATGTCATTCAGTGAGATAAGGTGTATGATGCATTCCCCATTGCCGTGCGATCTTGTTGATTATTTTACTTGTCTGACTAAGTTTTAGTCCTTCTGCTCAAGAATATTTCAGTTACTATTCACTGGGCTGGACCTTTCAAAAACCCACCGCACCATTATAGGGTGCATGGCAGTATCCCTGACATAGAACCGTAGCTAACGACACAGAGGACGGCTTGATTCCACACAGCCCGTTCGGAATAAAATGACAGGCTTTATTCGACTTTATACGCATAGGAAGTAACACTGGACACACTCAGCATGAGTCCATAAGCTCCATATTATATTGATGTTTTAAATATGACAAAAGGCAAAAATCGCTTTGTACATGAATATGCCTCTCGAAAATGAACGCAACTGCTCCATGCAGTTACAGTCATGTTCTCAGTTGATGAACTTTTATACTACACGGTTTGGGTCACAAATAAAACTGAAGAAACTGGAACGCAGTAGAAATGTAAATTACAAAGCAACAACTCAAAACAGCCCTACCACCAACCCCCCTCCCCAAAAACAACAAAACAGGGAGCAATATAAATGTGTGTTTCAATACAACGAGGAAAAGCCCTGTCGCAGTTTTAAGGCGATTCCATACAACAGAGAAACTTTATAAAGGCTTTGCTATGGATATTAAGATGTCGTCTCTGGTGGAGTGTTACATAAAGTGTGCCACCTGGAAAAGAGCGAGTGATCACGTAAGGCTGTCAATCGGCTCATATGACTCGTTTCTCCAGCCCTGAACGAGGCCGACAAAGCGTGCATGAGAACTTATTTGTAGTGTCAACGCTGTACACTAAACTAATATGACAGTTGTCTCAGGTCTAGATTCATATGTCAGCTGAAGTTAATTGCCTACACTTTTGTCTCTGTATAAAAAGGGAATAGCGCCCATTGTTTTATCTGGGTTGGCTTGGCTAATAGTTACGACAAGAATGGCTTCGAGAGTTGCCTTCCAGATAAGCAGAGAGCACAGAGAGCTGCTTCTAAACCTGAATTCGTGTAGGAAATAAAAAGAAAAATGGAAAAAAAAGATAGGAATAAGAAACCATTGAAGGAGTGGGTGTTCTGTCTTCCGTCTTTCATTGCCAGAAGTAGTTTGAAACATGTGGTTATGGTGTAATGATGATATGAATTTACTGAAAAGAATATATATATATATTCATGTTCGTTAGTAGACAAATGAAACAAGCCACTGTGTGTAAAAGCGTTGAGTTGTAATTGTACGAACAAGACAGATGGCCCGAAAATGAGATTAGTCTGTGTTAACAGAACCCTCGTCTACTCGTAATTGTGCGCCGTCTCCCTTTTTCTTACCTACATCTTTATGTTCATCACGCTCCGGAGGCTATGTACAGCGCGGAACTACTGGCATATTTAATGTTGTCAGCAGACATAAACGAACATAAAGTGCGACGGTACAAGTATTAATTTGCGCGATTAAATCTTCTCAGGTAACACATGAAGAGCATATAAGGGCGCTGAAGCCGGTATAGTTTTATATACCTGTACAGAAGTTACCTGGCGGCTTACTCCGAGAAAGCAGCTGGCTGGGGGTGTGCAATACACCACCTAACCACCATTTAACCCCGCCTAAGGTGGCGAATTTAGAGAGACTATCGCACACCTGACTCGAGGCGATGCGTTTTTTGCCCGACTCTTCCAGGATTTCTGGCGCCTCTCTACAATTTCTTGGCCCGTGGGTATTCTTCACAAGACCCCTATCTTGTCCTTGCTCCTTTTTTTTCGCAGTCTTCATTCACATTTCAGCAGACTTTCTTCTCATCATACATAGTTTACATTACAACGCATTATGCGGAAACTTAGCTTAATCTACCATATATGTTTTTTCAACACCAGTTCACAATTCACATTATCTCTTGATTAATGAGTTACACAAGGTGTTTCTCTTCTTCAATACATTTTCACCTGGCCCTAATTAGAAGTCAACACGCTAATTAGCCGGTAGATTTATTCACAGCAACTTGTTTTCATGCAGATCTAAACAATCGTCTACTGATAAAAAGCCTTTAACATGCTTTTATCTGTTGCGCTGAATTTATTTACGCTAATTAAAAGGTTTGTTAACTATGACACGTCTGATATTCTGTGAGTTATGTCATTTTGTTTTTCTGAAATAGATTTAAAAAAGAAGACGAATAAAATGTAGCGTGTAAGGGATCGAGCAGAATCAAAATTATCTTTCAATTGATGTTTTAGATAATCTGAGAGATAGAAGTTTACACGATGCCGCTTGAGAATTTTTCTGAAACTACAAAACAAATATACTTTTTTCCTAGATTGTTAAGTCTTCCTGATCTCCTGTCGTCGTATTATCAGCTCTACCATCCGAGAAACAATTGATCATTGCGGTAGGCGGTCGAACGTGATTATCCTGCCTGACAAGGGTCGCTTAGTACAATGATCATTTGCGGAGACGTGAGGCGATAAACAAGGCGACGTCTTACCACAAACCGCGCTCTCTTTGAAACACAAGATAATAGAAAACCCACAAAAGCACAGACAAAGGAGAATATGCGTTGACAGAATATTTCATTCATGATCGCCTTTTAACTACAAACATACTAGTCCCAGCTACAAACAAACGACTGAAGTACAATGGCTGTTTATGTTCATTGTGTACTGCCCTATAGCAACGTTTTTGTGATACAAGAATATATAGCCTCACATGAAAAACAGCTATTCGAGAAAAAATGTCATCGTCATCGTGCAGCCACAAATTTCTTGCATGACATGTAGATTTGAATGGTTATTGGTTAGAAACACAGAAATAGGAGGAGCTTGGAAGTACGCCTGTAGCAGAACACACTTAATGCGAAAAAAATAAAACCAAAACGGCTGTTCAATGGTTGGAGCGATGATTGACAACAAAGGTGTGTTGATGAAAACTATGGAACGTATACGAATAACTGTAAACTTTTCTCAGTTAGATGAATGAGAACACAACGGAAAGGAAAAGAGGAAGTGTTTTAGATTACAAGCCGAATACTAGTTTTGTAAGTAAGAATGAAATACTTGTATTATATCATTATAGAAACAGTTTACTGAGGGAAGAAGTTGCTCTGATATAGTTATAAACGACGGGGAATCATATATTGTCGTATAACCTTGCAGCTGTGAAAGAGTAATGCCACATCGCAGAGACATCAATGTGTCCTAACGAGTAAAGAGATATCGAGACCCAAGAACACAGACGTTTTCTGTAACAAGTATACCGATGAGTAAAAGACAAATATGAAGAAAACTAAGCATGGCCAAGTACAGAAAAGATCATTTAATGTTGCAGGTAAATAGAGGCTGAGGGGAACATAATTACACCTTCACAAGTACTTACGAGAGTCGAAATCAAAGGGAATCACTGTTCTGGACCATAACAAGAATTAAACCTGGAACAATATGCGAATGGAAGCACTATTTATATTCACGCTGATGATCCTGCCTGAGACACCGATAAGGAAAAGTTCATGCCAAATCTAATTGTAACCATAGTAAAAGGAGAATTGATAATAAATGACGCTTTGATAGAAGAGTGGACGGGAACCTGAACTTAAAACTATATATACGAGTTCATTTATTACTCTGACTGTAACATTAATAAAGGAAGAGTTGATATTAACCATAACTGATCATCTAATCAAGTTGATAGTAACATTAAACCCCTAAAAGAAGAGTTGCTAGTAACTCTAAACGATACCATAAAAATGGAGAGGTTATGATAAAAGTAACTGGAGCTCTAGTTATTGAGTTTGTGGTATTCCTAACCGAAACTCCAACTGAAAGGTTCTAAATGAAACCCTTAGAGAAGAGTGGATGGTATCCATAAATGAAACCCTTACAGAAGAGTAGATGGGTAACCCTAGGTAAAGCCCTAATAGAAGAGTGTATGGCAACCCTGGGTGAAACCCTTAAAGAAGAGTGGTTGGTAATCCTAGGTGAAAAATTAATAACCCTAAATGAAATCCACAGAGAGCAAAACTAGGTGAAACCCAAACTAAAGAGTTGACGGTATACCTAAATGAAACCTCTAGCAAAGGGTGGATGACAATCCTAAGTGAGACCCTAATAGAAGAGTTGATGGTATCCTCAAATGAAAACTTTAGAGACGGGAGCTTGGTAACCGTCAGTGAAACGTTGATAGAGGAGTTGATGGTAGCCCTCAATGAAACCCTTAGGGAAGAATGGGTGGTAACCCAAAATGAAACTCTAACAGACGGGTTGATGGTAATCCTAAATGACACCCACAGAGAATAATGCATGGTAACCCTAGGTAAAACCTTAATAGACAAGTTCATGGTATCCCTATATTAAACCCTAACTACAGAGTTGACAGTAACCCTAGAGAAGAGTGAACGGTAGCTCAAAGTGAACCCTAATAGAAGAGTTTATGCTATCCCTAAAAGAATTCTTTAGACAAGAATGGTTGGATACCCTAGGTGAAACTTTAATAGGAGAGTTGATGGTATCCAGAATTGTGAAACCCTATCTAAAGAGTTGATGGCAACCGTAGATGAAACTCTGAGAGAGGTATGGATGTTAACCTTAAGTGAATCCTTATATTAGAGTTGATGGTAATCATAAATGAAACCTTAAGATAAGAGTGGTTAGTTACCGCAGGTGAAACCTTAATAGAAGAGTGGATGGCATTCCTAACTCCAGTAGAAGAGTTGATGGCAATCCCAAATGAAACCTCAGAAACCCACAAAGGAGAGTGTATGGTAACCCTAGGTGAAACCTTAATAGAAGAGTTAATGGTATCTCTAAATGAAACCCCAAAGAAGAGTTGATGGTAACCCTAAATAAAACCTTTAGAGAAGAATGAATGGTAACCCTACGTGTAATCTTAATATAAGAGTTGATGACATCACTAAATGAAACCTTTAGAGAAGAGGAGATGGTAACGCTAAAGAAAACCTAAAAGAAGAGTGATTGGTACCCCTAATTAAAACCCGAATAGAAGAGTTGATGGTATCCTTAAATGAAAATCTTAGAGAAGAGTGGATGGTAACCCTAGGTGAAACCCTACGGTATCACTAAATCACACCCTCAGAGGAGAGTTGATGATTACCTAAATGAAACCTTTAGAAAAGAGGTGATGGTAAGCCTAAATGAAATCCTTAGAAAAGAGTGGATGCTACGTGACTCCTTAATAGAAGAGTTGGTCGTAACCCTAAAGAAATCCTAGCTAATAGTATAGTAACACTACATGATATCCTTAAAGAAGAGTAGAAGGAAACCGAAATGAAACCCGAGCAGAAGAGGAGATGGTAATCATAAATGAAGTCCTTACATTAGGTAACCCTAGAGGAATGAAGAAGAGTTGATGGTAACCATCAGCGCAACATTATGCAGGTAGAGTTGATGATAACCCTAACCTAAACTGCAATAAATGGAGAGTTGATTGTAGTGTCCTTGACCATGCAAATATCTGAGATGACAGTCACGCCAATCATAAATGCCAAGCAAGAGGAAGTTTGTGGTAACCATAATATGGGAACAGTTGATGATATTATGAGAGAGTTGATGTTATACTTCATCTAAAGCAGAATACCCATCATAATAACATCAATGAAAAACTGATGATATGCTGACTGAAACCCTAATAAACACGTCTATGGGTTGAATGAGATCATCAGCATGCAGACAGAAGGTGATCACAAGTGTACAGTAAATCTCACTTTAATAATGGGAGAGTTTAACTGAATTTCTGATGAGAGAAAAGTTCATGGTGATCAGAAATGCTAATAAAGGGAGAGTTGGTGGCAACCCTAATGAGACCCAAATAAGGCAGAATTTATGGTAACTCTAACTGAAATCCAAATAAAGGGAGAATTCTTGGTAACTGCAACTAAAACCTTAACACTGAGAAAGTTAATATTATCCCTAACTGAAACTCAAATAATGGAAAGTTTGTGGTAAACCTAACTGAAATTCAAATAAAGGGAGAGTTTTTGGTAACCTTAACTGAAACGCCACTGAAACGGAGAGTTTGTGATAGTTCTAACTGATACTCAAATAAAGGAAGAGTTGATGGCAACCTTAACTCAAACTTTAACAATGGGAGAATTAATCGTAACCGAAAATTGACGATTGATCGCAACCTAACTGAAAGCCCCGGAAGATAAGAGTTGATTGTAAAGCTCATTGAAACCGTAACACTGGATGAGTTGATGATAACATTACCAAAAATCTAATAAGAGAAAAATTTAAACTTTAATAAAGGAGAGTGGATGACATCAACTGATATCATAATAATGAGAGAGCTGATGGTAACCCTAACTTTAACTTTAATAAAGAAACCCTAATTGAAAACGTCATAAAAGGGGAGTTGATTGTAGGCCTGACAGAAACCCCAATGAAAGGAGAGTTGATGGTAAAACTAACAATAAGGGACAGTTAATGATACCCCCAACTAAAGCTCAAATGAAGGGAGAATCAATGGTAACTCTAACTGAAAATCGGAATATTTAATTCGTGACGCTGACAAAAATCAGAAGATTTATTGGTAACCCTGTCACTTTAGTAAGCGACGTTTTACAGAAATATTCGTGGTTTAAGGTTATGTAGCTGGATAGGCAGAGTGCATAACTAGGAAGACTGAAAGTAAATTCTTCCCAAAAGATTATGGATCACTGAAACGTTAGTTTACCAGACTGTTAACAATACCTTCAGAAATTAGGTGACTGGGTTATGTACAAGGCTTGGCGTTAATATGGTTGCTGGAGATGGCTGAATATTACAATCTTCAATACTAGAGAGCTATTTGGTTGTGAGGTAATGACATAAGACTGAGAAGAGGGAGCCTTGTTTCTTCTACATTGCCTGGTTTGACAATGAGGCCAATTTATTCGATGTGAAATGCAAGTGGCCAGTCATTAAAGAGTGAAGGCCGGGCTCGAACCGTGGATCAACTGTTTTTTGTGTCTAGGAAAATTTCTATTTAAAACACAGTTACCACAAAAATGCCTTGAAATATATAAAAATGTCATCTTATAAAGAAAGCCGTGTCAATAGTGCCATAGCATTGGTTAGCATTAATTTTAATGGATATTTATGGGACAGATACAGCGAGTTATATGGAAATACCCATTTTCTGTTGATGTTCCCAATCGTACCCTAAAGCACACAGTAGAAAACAGTCAACAATTCACAACTGAAATTTATAGTCGATATTTGGAATGCGGCCCATACGGTGTATTTTAAGACAACTCCGTTCCCATTCCAGTTTTTGAGATAACCTTCACCGTGCTCTCTGGAGTGCATTAATCTCTCTGTGGAACATAACAACTATGGGCATTATTTCAGTGTAGCACGTGACATAGAGATGAACCAGCGATAAGCTGAAGCGAAAGACGAGGCGCCAAGAGAAATTAAAGCACATACAAAACACGGACTTGTAATATTGACCCTATCAGAGAAATAAAAAATGTGGAAAAACGAAAAGCTATCCAACGTGAAATGGAGTTATCTGGAATAATACAGAGATACCTTTGTACGTGCATGGCGTCGATTTCTGACAAATAATTACATCTTGTTAAATGAAAAGGGCTACAAGGAAGAAAATAACATTGATGAGAATAACATTGGATATTTAATCTGTATAGTGGAGTTGGACTCTTGTCGAGGCGTGTAGCTCCGATATCCACCAGCTTCCACGGCTGACACCAGTCTGATTCCTGTGTCATGAAATATTCAAAGGCGCTAATTTATCGTCGAGTTACGTGTAAATGGAATGGGCTCACGATCTCGTCGTATACCGGGAACGTCATAAACAGATTGATGGATGGAAATAAATGGCAAAACTCGTGTAAACTATAAGATTCTGATGACGACGACAGAGTAGAAGACTAGACAAGTTAATAATACACGTTTTTGTCTCTGTTCCTTCGCCCCTGGCACACAGTAAAGGCCAATCTGAGTCCTCTCTGATTATCAACATGTATGGTGGTCCATTTCGATCAATATACCATCCTCGTTTTCTTATTTGCATATCATTTCTCATATCTGTTGAAATTCAGCTTGTGTAAATTACAGTTTTATGTAATTCACAATATTCTATATAATGAATGTAGTGTGTTCTATATACACCACCTATTCCTTACAGCAGTGCGAAAAAGGCCGAACGAGTTTTTAGCCGCCGTTAAAAGTGGAATGTCCGTAACTTTAATGTTGAAAAAAGTCAAAACTGTCCAATTATATTATTTTCTTTACGATTTTAAACCTCAGCTGGTCATCAATAGCGGTGTAAATGTAACATTTAAGAAAAAACTACTCTATTATGGAGGTTTAAACCACTCCCTCTGTCATGTAAAGGTGACTTTATAACGTCTGCCTATAATGGGCAGACTTGTTCATAGATTCTAACACAGGTTATATATCAAGTCAGCATCATTAATTGGTATATATTCTCTGAACAATTTGGATTTTTTTTGGGAATCAGAAGCTTTAACTTTCTGTACAATGGTAAGAAATATTTTTTCTAAAGCTAGAATTTTTTTTTAATAAGCATTGAACAAACGTCCTGAAGTACTCGCTAGTTCTTTTTTAGGGGAGGGGTGGGGACATGTTTGATTCATTCCAGTATAGGAGTCATTACCTCTTGCACTAAATCCCCTTGTTAAATGAATTGTCCATATTGAAATGTAGGAGGCACTTGTTAAAGCATGTTAAAGATGTGACCGACCGAGCGTAGAACAACAGACAGAACGACAGACTTATAGAGCAACTGAAAATGGCCGCCGTTGGATATAAGTGGAAAATTCTCGAATAAGGCGTTAGATAACATTCATAAAAAGAAACAAATTAGCTCTTTCCTATTATGATCACTGTATTTAAATTTTTCGGATTAACTCTTTAATTTTTTTTAAATAGGACTATAGGACAGCCTCAAGCCAACTGTTTACCTTTCTTTTGAAAAAAATCCGGTTACCTTATAGATACATTTCAGAGTTTGTCTTTGTCTGGGTGAGTTTTGGAATTGTTGGGTGAAATACAAGTATTTTTATCAGTGATATTCTACATAAATTGTCAAGCTTGTGTATGGTATTTTAGAAACTATTTTTCAATGAAAAGTTTTATCAGACTTTAAATTACACAAATTCAGACTTTAATGACCATTGGAAATGGAAAAATGGTGTATAAATTGCGCGATAGCCTTACGTTAGAAAGAGTAAGCAATCTTACTGCCTGTTGTTGTATAGTATGACAAGTCTCCGTATAACAAATACGCCATGCACTACATAGAACACACTATGACCATACACTATAATGAATCAGCTAATCGACGAATCAATACAATACAATACAATTCAATACACGAACATCTGCTGGTTGTTAGCGGACCTTCCCACATAGGGCGGAGAAGAAGCAACATAGGTGGACTTGAACTCACAGCGTCTGCATTTGTGGGATTTTTCTGGGCCATTGCGCTGCGCTAGCCAGCTAACCAACTGAGACACGGAGGCCCCTATGATAATTTTCAAAGCGTAAAAAGATATGTATGAACCAAAAGAGGCGCTGGTGCAGTCTAAGTACAGATAACAGCGATCGTGGTATATAAGACAAATGAAGGGAATTACTACAGCTAGACAGCTTGTTAAATTGTTAACGGAATGTTTCCTCTCCTGATGAATTGCATGCGATAAACGGTCTCCTGGAAATTTGTTGATATTTTATTTATCGTGGGTGGTCCATATTTTATATTTCATGTGTAACTTTCTGTGAGATGGGGAAAATTTTATGGGTGGTCCATATTACAGTTTAATGGATTGGAGCCTGAAACTAAGTGGCTTGTACATAATTGCAGATTTGCTTTAAGTCGAACGTTCAGAGTTGAGCCATTAAGTGTGAGTTTCTGACGGCGACATTTATATGGCTCCCCGCCGCGGGGATTAAATGTGACTACTGAAAGAAAAACAGGAACGACATGCAACACCGACAAGTGTTGTATAATGACTACACCTTTTCAAGTAAAAGGTACACAAGTACGCATTTTCTGCCCCGAAACACTTATAAATTGTGATTTAGATTGGTGTTCATAGCATGGATTTTTTAATTTCATTGCATGCGAATATCTCTGCAGATACTAGCGGTGAGTTTGAATTGGCCCATGACGTGGTGAACTAAATTACATGCTATCTCCATCCAAGCCCGTCACTTCCAATAGATCCGCTATGATGGCTTTCCCAGGCCAAAGATATCACGGCCAGAGAAAAACGTGAATAACTTCATTATTCCTATCCAACATATGTCGGGTTATGTAAAGTCAGACCTTGAAGTGGCTGCGGTTGAAATGCTATCGGAAAGCGATACCGCGTATCCATTGACAGCAGGCTGTAACGGAGGCACTGATACGCCAGTTCTGAACGTTTAATATGTCGGAATGTAGCTACAAGGAGTCGACTGTTGGTGGATTTTTTTGTACCTAATTAATCACAGGAATGAAGTAATCACTAACGATGCCGGAGCTATATAGGGGAGAAAGCAAACCGCTCATCCTAACGGGACATATAAGAGCGCCCGTCTTTAATGGTCTCGAAAGGTCTCATGTTCACGATCAGTGGGCCGAGTTCCAAACACATCCTCTCCAGCCTCTTCCAAAATACTTTTCCACAGACGACAATTTTAACGGCTAAGTGTGTAACAGCCCCCAAAACTCTACGGCCAATAATCATTGTTGTCTGCCCCGCCCATCATGTGAAAAAACAGCCGTAAGATTCTTGACAAAGATTGACGGTCAAAATCTGGACCTCCCGATTTCAAAAGCCTGGATCAGTGAGTACCTATAGCAACGTCATGGGTACCCCACTCGGCGTCCAACCAATACATGACACTTTATAATCCCTCGCCAAATATTTCAAACTTTCATCGCTAAGACACATACTTGCCCCAAGGTTGAGAACAATTACCATCATTTCCATGGGAAGCATGCGCCTCTACACCAGGTATGGCCGGCTAGCAGCAAGCAAAGGTCTGATACCCTACCATATTCAGAATTAAACGGAGGTGATTATAGGCTACTGATTCTTTACATATAGTCCCAAGGTAATATCAGTCGTGGTGAAACTCACAGGTAACCATTCATGTTTCGTCGACTCCATTGTTTACATATGCATAGGTAACATAGCAATGCCTCGTGTATACAGCCTTCCAGACAAGCTTGATTTCGTAGTGAATCAATTTTCCATCTTTATCAATCAGCCCAGACGGATTCAGTGACTCACTGTACGACTCAATAACTCAATGACTGACTCAATGACTGAGTCAATGAGCTAATGAAGCAATCAATTTATTTATTCATTTGATTGGTGTTTTACACCGTATTCAAGAATATTTCACTTATACGACGGCGCCCCACATTATGGTGGGAGGAAACCGAGCAGCAACCCGGGTGTAAACCACGACCATCCGCAGGTTGAAGCAATTAATCATTGATTCTGTTATAGCAATAACAAGCTAGCAAAAGTGGTCTTATTGTGTTGTATCAGTCTCAGTCATCCCAGCAATCAAATAATCATTTAAGCCCTGGAGGCATTAGCCAAAAAAAAAAAAAGAAAAAGAAGACTTAATCCAGTATACACTTAGTCTCACCCAATCCGTCAGTCGAGCAATCAAGCATTGAATCCGTGGAAACTTTAGCAAACTAACAAAAAGTGCTGGTGTTTTTTTCTTTGCACCCTTCAGAGGTTTTACATCTTGCCAGCATATGTTAATTATCTTTATAAGTATTTATATGTACATATATAAGATATGTTCGGCATAACTAACATCTGTAACTGTTTACATAGTCTAACATCCACTGGCCTTCCACTGATACCGTGCGCATATCTGTCATGCGTGGGGAAGCTCGTCAGTCACTTGCCAAACATCGGTAGTTTATCCCAGCATGCCACACACGATTTTTCCACGCATAATTCTGAGGGCCATCGTAGAAGTGAAAAATTCGTGAGCATATCATTAAACAACAATCAAAGAAAAAACTAACCTCTGTACTTCGTGAAAAGAAAAAATTAATTGATATTGTTAAACTTCAGTCTCCTTCAAACGCACCACATATGGCGTGGCATATGGCATTGTTAAATTTTATTCTGATGCAAAATTAAATCACCTCAAATTGGAAAACTTAACTTTGTTCCTCAGCTTGTTTAATGATGGCTACAGTTAATCTGATCAAAATTAAATAATATCTTTTTGAGAATAGGTAAACTAGTTCTTCTGTGTGTTTTAATGACTGTATTAAAGTTTATTAAAAAGTAGTTCAGAAACTTTATACATTATATATTGTTGGGTGTATCGTAGTTGATAAAATTCAAATGAGCCCATAAAATAATGTTGAAAGACTGCATGTGTGAGTAGATTGAAATACCTGACGTTATACTTAAACTCATAAATCAATGGGATTAGGCATTACCTCTAATCTGATCGACGTGGGATCATGGGATGTGACAATAAGCTAACTCCAGGTTGACATATCGCTCTCATTGAAGACAACTGGTTCTGCTTGTGTGGTCTGTTTTGGTACTGACATATGTATACAAATCTGTCTTGTCCCATAACTCCCATTGTTCGCTAATCTGTTAATACAACAGTCAAACAGATGTGCTCTGAGATCGATGTTTCGATTTTCTCTCTTTCACACTGTTCATATAAGTGGATAAATTCTCCAACTTTTGACATGTCGTTAAATACAGATTATACCGTGTGTCAGGTCGGGAAGTCGGCTCTCATAATAATGGCGGAATTTCAGCACAAAACGATTATATACTTGAGTGTGTTAGCCACTGAAGTGAACGGCCGCTGTCAAAATGGCCGGTCAAAGACGTCGTCTGCGTCATTCATTCATAAAAAATGCACGTGCGATGACGCCACCTGCTGGCGGGAATTGCACGGATCTTTACAGACGAAGTCTTCATTTCGTCAAGACGGCGTAATTCCGGGAAATTTGAAAAGCAAACTTTCCAGGCTCTTCACATCTTTTTTCAAGGGTGGTCGCATTTGATGTGTGTCTGTATAGGCAATTTTCTGCTTGTTTTCGTCGCCGGGTCCCTGTCAACAGATGTTTATGACACGGCGGCGAGGCACTCGACATTAATCATATCTCAGCGGTCGAGGGACACTGGGTAGCTTTCTTAGTTGGAGAGGGGGTCTGAGCTGAGGCGGGAAGGGGTAGTGGGGTAGGTCTTCGGGAGAACTGAGATGAGCAAAAATGTCATCTCTATCAGAACTGAAAAACAACATGAACCTTTGCTTTTATCACTGGATCTGCAAGTATATTTTAAGTCTCCTGCAAAAAATTGTGCTATTGCATGGTTTTTGCTTGTACATTTATACCAACATAAATTATACTGATTTCATCGTACATACTTCTAAATTACCGGTCAATATTTACATATGAAATTTAAATGGTTGAAAAAAGGAAATTCCTTAGATAATATATGCATAACCTAATTATATTCAAATCTCCATTTCTTAAAAATCACTCTGATTATAACAGGTCAGTATAACAAGTTGGCTTCCCCACCCCCTGGTCATTACAATTAATAGATGTAAAGATTAAAAGGTGGTAGATATGGCTATGGAACAAAGATCACATGGGTCTCCACATAATTTCTACCTTAAGCATTTCAAAATATTTACCTAGAGTCATTTGAGCTAAGTACATGCGTAGTGAGGTCGCTTAAAATCCACATTGAGAAAGTCGATGTGTTATCGCGGTAACCTCGCTGACATAAGCATGTTTATTTGCTGCCATGACGTGCTCACTGTTTGCACAAAAAAACCCACAGTTTATGTTGCAAATTAATTCCCCAGATTTTCCTGTTGGGAAACTATTTTGGCACAACTTCCTGACGTTACCTCTCACCGAGGCTAAACTATTGGACGAGGACATTTTACGCTTCGTTTTTAAGAGTATAAACAGTTCTACCAAATTTTCTGACAGCTGGAAATGCTGTAAACAGGCGGATATTTATTGGCGATGTTTTTTTTTGGCGCTGGTTGAGAGAGATCACATCGCATGTAGAGTTTTTATCAAGAATAAACTTACACCGAGTTGTTTATTTCTTGGTAGGGCATAGGATTTTCCTAATTTAATGTAACTGTGCAAAAAGTTATTTTCTCTGGTCCTGGAGATTGCAGATTGACATCCTGACTCTAGGCTTGTCGAGCTAAATAGCTCTAGCCTGACAGCCAGAAGAAATACATTGAAAAATGAAGCTGCAAAACGATTCTATCTTGCAAAATTGAGACACATTTCAGCATGCCATCTTTTCAATAAGCCTTGATTGAAACAGATTACCCGTACTGAAATGTGAAGGAATACTGTTTTATTAGTAATTTCGCTGTTTCGCTATCTATTTATTGCGTTTTGGAATAATCGGACGCCCATACCTTCCGCTGTCATGAGAAAATCACGCGACTACGCATGCGCGACATCGTAGTTGCAATATCCGGTGTGATGTGATAGCTTTGAAATCGGCGTTTGATTGTCGTCTGCTTCATTCAAACTTCCCAGCTGTCGCTACTGGTGCGGTTACATTTATTCCATTTGACACGTCAAAACGTTATTGACATATCTGTCAAATATGAAGCCGACAGGGATAATGGGTTAAATTTCATAAGAATTAACCAGGAGGTAAAGTTGAGCGATTTTGGTTGTCAGATAATCAAACCTTGGCCGGCAGAGTCTAGGTCTGGAGTGAATCGACATAGCCGCTGGGTGATGGATGGTTTATAATAGAGGAAGACTGTTCAATGCTCTCTTGGATGATTTAACAACGACTGTAGAACAGCCCGAGCAGCTGTACCTCGCCCACCAAGACAAGTGTATCGTTATGTAGACTAAATTCATTTTATCCACTAAAGAAAATAAATTGATTTTTGTTTGCTATCTCCAACCTTTCATACATATACATGTATACATTTGCGTGTTGTGTGTCAATGGCCGCCTTTGTGATTAGCCGATGAACACCTCTATATCATCTCATGGCCTCATCTGACTGATTCTTTACAAAAAGCCCTCATACATATCAATTTAGCCCTTTGAGGAATTGAAATGAGCTCTTTTGATGTTAACAAAGGTATGTTTCTGTTGATTCGATAACAGGTTTTATTCGACAGGCAGTTCACAATCGCTGGTGTGATGAAGATGGGCGAGGCGACGGTTGAGGGCCACAGACTGGGATACAGGGAGATCTATGAAAATCGGGTGACATTTCTGTCTTATCGTCCAAAGCTCCTAGACCCTCTTGTCAGATCTGCTTTGTCAGTCTGACATCACCCGGAAACTCCGTCCCATCCCGAGCTGTTCATCTGTTCGCGGAGACTGGCCGGACAATGCCAGCTGATGGACATATGTTTGTCGTGTCATCAGCGGCTAACAGACGTACGGGGCAAGCTCCAAGACATTTCTATGTCATTCTAGCGAATTAAATTGAGCTGAGGTTGGGTAGGGGTTAATGTATGGATAACAATCTTCGATAAAGGCATCTACATTGTACTATCGCTGACTCACGCGCTACACACAGGCAATTTTCAGTGAGATTTGTCCAATCTGCAGGGGCTTCTAGTAAAAGGATTGTTTAATAAAATTAAACGAATCCAGTACAGAGTTAGTTTACGCTCCCATCGCAGCTGACATGCGCGGGGTTAAGACTCTAGGTGTGGGAACACACTGATCCACCTGCTCTGTTTTGGGAACTCTTCGATACTGAAGGTTAATATAGCACCCCCAAGCTTAATTGCTCTCCAGTATTGGACCTTAAGATGGTCTCATCGCGTGCTGATCTTCTCGAAGACATGGGAATCTGAAGCCAATTTCCCGTCCGGGCAAGCTGGACTTATCCCCTAAGTCTCTGATATAATGAGCATGTTCTTTATTGCGGTGGGGCGCTCTCCTGCTGCCCTGCCCCACTCCGACTAACCCCGGCCTTATACCACTTAACACCAAACCTTATGCTCATCTTAAACTTCGCCCCTCCACTCCAAGCTTAGCAGTCTAAAATGGTTTGGGATGAAGCAACTCTTGAGAAAGCTCATAAAGTGAGGTGATTTTTGACTCAATTACGCTAAGTGGTGGGGGTGATGGGATCGCAGAACCCTCACCCTGCTCAAATCACTGCTCGGATTGCTCGCCTGTGATCAGACTGCCGTGCAAGCGGGTTTATTCAAACTCAATCGATGAGAGGGCTCTGGAGATGGAGATAATTGATTAAAGTTACTTTCTCAACTACAACGGACTAACAGTGTTGGAGAAAGATACCAGCGAGAAAAACACGGTAATGTCATGGACAATAAGCCTACAGTGTCGGTTCTTATGTCTTCTGGGAAATGTAGGGATGGGTGGGGGAGAGGACTGGGGAACCGGCTAATCTTCCCAACTCAGCTTCGTCTTGCTCTTTGCCAAGCAACTAAAATAAACCTAATCAGAGATCCTAAGTCTCCCGCTGGAGAAATCAAATATTCCCGTGGACAAAACCAGTCTGTAATCCAAACCACTGGACACATGCTGTAGATACAAATGCAGTAAAATTTCCTGTGAGAAACCGTAGTATTCCTATCAGTCAGCCAACAAAAGTAGAACCAGGGTAGTGTTGACATTAGGGTAACCCCGGGCCTGCCTCTCCTCGCTTACTCATTGATCAGCCAACAGGCGCAGACTAAATGTTTATCCTGTTCAGTTCCAACATCTTATCTGTCATTAATTCTTTGCTGACCCTCTTACGCCAGAACTTCACTGTTAATTTATATAATTCCACATGTACGCGTTAATTAGTATCAATTGATTAATATCAATTCGTACCTATATTCATGACATCATATGAACAAGTCTATATGTTTACGTTGATGTGTTTAACTTCATCGAAGAGATTCTTAGGGATTTGCTGAAGCAAAATTAGTAATAGTGTAAGCTCTTTTTGTGTGTCTCAGGGTCATCAAGAGAGACAGTTACTTTGGACTGTCCTTTAAACATCTCCCGACAAACGAGAGTAACGGGCGACATATGCTTGAAATGGATATCGCACTTCCTCCATCTGGTAAAGACATATTTGCGCCAGCCGTAAACGTCTGTAAACCTGTCCTCATGGAAACACCAACTTCAGGTGGAAAAGATCAACATTAGAAAGATCCGCTCTAAAATTTATAATAAATGCTAATACCTTCTCCATATCCGTGGACCTGTTTGTGAAGATTGATGGGAGAGGGACGCAGCAGGCCGCCTTGGTTCATGCCAGCGGCTGGTTTCACAGCTTAACATAAGTGGTAGTTAGTGACTGTTTGCACCATTATCCCATTGGCGGCCTTCCGTCGATTTGACCACAGCTGGACCTTCCACTACAGCAGCACATATGTTACCAGGTGATGGAGCTGATTTTAGCGTTTAACAGACGGGATTTAAATTAGCCGCGGTCAATTACAGGGACCGTCCAAACATAATTAGCGTAAATGAAGCCGCTTAGCCTTATGTATCACATGTCCGATGTATCAGAGCCAAGAGAAGATGGAACCCCGAGAAAACCTCATTTCTCAACCGCCAACCAGAAATGAATCCCACTTGCGGTTCCTTTGGTCAACATTTGGCAGTAAACTGATCATTTTCATTGATAGATTGTTGTTGTTGTTCTCACGATCTCGTCAGTAGAGGCCTGGGGCAATACACCAATCCTGCTGACATTATGTGATTTGTTTTGGTACCGGAGTCGTAAGTTTGCCATGAGACGGCGATATATAACTTAATTACCCCCTGAAAAAGTTGACACGGGTAATGATAACCTGTGGACTTTAACCAAGAGGAAACTTTTGGTTACCCCACTTAATGTATGGAAACGGCGCTCTCTGACATGGAGGTGGAAATGGTGACTCACCTCAAATCGATTGAAAAATGTACTATTAGGTATTAGGACGAAAACATGAAAACAAGTATGGACGAAAATATTCTGAATTAAAGAATATATTCATTTATGTAATTATTTGATTGGTGTTTTACATCGAACTTAAGAATATTTCACTTATACTACGGCGGCCAGCATTATGGTGGGAGGAAACAAGGTAGAGCCCGAGGGAAACCCACGACCATCAACAAGTTGCTGGTGGACCTTCCCACGTAAGACCGGAGAGCTAAAAAGTAATGTAGTTTATCCTCGTAAAAAGGCACGAGCACTGTGCTGATCTCTTTTCGTGTATTTTAAACGCATAGGGAATTTATAGCACTACAGAAAAACAAATGCTAAGAATTAATTCTGAAATGTAGACGCATGTACAGAATCTAGTTTCAATTCCCTATACTCCAGTCTACAGGAATCCCAGTATTGAAGCAATTATATATAGTGAACATATGTATACATAAATGTTCTAGCGCAGCACAATGATTGCGCCGCTTCTATTTCTATTTGAAATGGGCGTGCTGTCCAGTCGAATGTGGGAAGGTCTGACAACAACATGCGGATGGTCGTGGGTTTTTCCCGAGCCTTGCAATGTTTCCTCGTACCATAATGCTGGGCTTTGTCGTATATGTGAAATATTCTTCAGTGTGACATAGAAACGCTTTTTCATTGACTTTTTAGTGGAACTTTTTACTGCGATGATAATAAACATGTCTGTTGGGATTTCTGTGGAATGTAGTGACAACACGTTCCTTGACATTTTACACGGGGTTTTCATTTTCATGAAGTACACTCTATGAAACCATTCGTCTTCATTTGACATTCCAGTATGATTTAATGAAACTGTAACTCGTGGTGAAAGGAAAGTGAACATACATTAGCATATAGGGTTTGCTAATGTGAAGAAAAGAAAATGTAAAAAAATAAAAAAATATATTTAGGGGTTCTTGATTTGTTGTTGATTTTGTTTGAGACATTTTTTTGCTCTTTAAAAAGCCTACACAAACTCTTGCTGTTACTTCGCCGAAAGCATGATGGGCTGTTTGTATTAGAGATGTAACCAAAGATAAAAAAAATAACAAATCAATTGCGAAATCATTTTAGATTAGCAAAGTTTGAAGTAGGAAAGCCAATTCGCAGGAAAAAAGCAGTTTATTTAAGCAGTGGTTTCCCTTGTCATATGTAATGTAATGAAAGGCAGAGAAATTGGGATTTGACTGAATGGAATTACACATCTAATTGTTTAATTCTAGTGTCCCGGAAGCTAGGCGGGTCTTGTGTCTAAAAGACATCGCGAGGGGAGGAAAGTTCGGCCGACTGCTGGTCGGATATTGCGATTCCGCAAGCAACACTTTGTCTAAATGCTCTTATGAAAAAGAAAATTGACAGTCTCTGTCGAACGTTTAATCCCTAGAGTTAGAGGAATTGCCGCTAACACGTAAATGATAAATTCCACAGCGCCGGGAGAAAAGTATTCACCGGTAGAAGTTTTGGTTTTTATTCAATTTGGCTAGAACCTTGGTGACACTCAATGCGAATTTAAGTGACGGCCTTTCCTGGCTCGCCTGATTAGCCAGCCTTTCTCGCCAATTCGATCGGACATCAGCAGTGCAGCTTTTAATCATGAACGATGTGGATTTAACTGGTTAAAATGAAACAGATACATTTTATTAAGTCTTGTAGGAACAGGCTGAGTATATGTTATAATAAAAGGCGAGCAGCGAGTTAGAGGTGTCTCCAATATCCTGCCGAATTCACGGACTTGTGACTGACAAATGAGCCTCCATCACAGAAGAACTCGACCCAGTCCACCCGCGGTTCTGAAACACGCGATGCTAACTGAGTGGTTCTGATCTCTACTGGAAATCTGTCAGCCTCTAGATTGAATGACTCCCCAGTATAGATTGGGTTACAAACCAAAACACAATCGTCAGCATCGGTGTTTATGTCAATCTGTCACTAAAACTATCATTTCCTTTGGACTTCATACACAATACGACATCAAGGAAATCTTTCACTTGCGATATGCAATTTAATCTAGATACTTGTTCAATCAATACATATATATGTACAAACAGCCCTAACATTGGCTCAAATCAAGTGAACGTTGTTAATGCGCAATTTAATTCGCTCAAACTCGTACATATGTCTAAATAGATCTTACAGGTGATGCTTATGACCATACAAACACCAAAGAATGAATGAATGATTATGGCTTAACGCCACATCGGCAATATCTCAGCCATATCGTGGCAAACACCAAAGAACTGCAATAGTATACTTACATAGCTCAAAGACCGCTAGGTTTTACTTCCTTACTCGGTTTTCAACGATGTCTCCTTGCTCATAGTATTTTAAAAGTGTAGGGGATATTCTATATAAAATAGCCACAACTATTATTCAGTTTAATTTAGGTTAAGCATTGGTATTAATACGTAATACTGAGACGTATGAAGAAGAAAACTCTACGCGTACTGTCAAGTTAATTAGTCGCGATAGTATTAATAGTGTTGTAGTGATGACATATCGTCTACAGCCTGTGTTTTTATTAGTGCACATTTATATACAATTTATTTACAATATCATCCCTTTTATAAAAGTTGTACTTTAACGGTGCTTCCTCAAGCGATGTCGAGCTCTCTCCACACCCACCCTGCACTCACGCGACACCTTCAGCACACCGGGCTTTACTAAAACTTGGCATATCCTTTTCACCATGTTAGTGAAGAGTACCAAGATTGTAGATCCTAATGTCTCATATATTAACCGGTTCCAGATTACAAAGTGCACACTCTACACCGATTGGCCATCGTGAAAAGGTGTCCAATTTGTACTTTTAATATATATAACTCTATGTTACTAGGTGATAGGCTTTTTCATAAACCATGTTTAAACAGACGGCCTTGTGGAAAGTTATAAACCAAATGGTAGACGTGAAAGATTGGAACATTTTGTGGTATGCATGTTGTAACTCAGCTCTACAGCGTTGTGACCAAAAACCAGTAGGCAGGTACCTCCATCTCAAGGTTTATATAAGGACTTTGGCCACATTAAGCAGTCAACAATGCTCGTGTGCATTTGCACAGTGTTATGTTCATTTACGCCACTTGTCTCAGTTTCCACCAGCATGGCGTGCAAGCGTGAATGTCAGACGTGACTATGTTCACCAACAAGTTACCATAGGTCGGTGGTTCATTCCGGACACGATGCTTTCCTCTATACCAATATAACTGAAAACCATTAGAAAGGCAAAACCATGACGCTGGACAAAACTCAACCAATCAACCATCAGGGCTCTGTGTTCAGTCAGCTTCTATGATGGTCATAAACAGACGACTTGGGATAGGAATAATATTTTGAAACTGGATTTTAATACTGTCAAAGCGAATCCCGTCTGGAAACCTATCTGCTAGTAACACTAAAATGTTCAAGTGATTTTGTCTAACTCTATTGCATTTTAATACTATCAAAGCGAAATCCTTCTAGTTATTTGTCCGCTGGTAACACTGAAATACTCATTTGAATTTTTCTTATTGTGTGCTGTACTTTAATACTTTCAAAGGGAAATCCTACTAGTTATCTGTCTGCTGGTAACACTCAAATTCTCATTTGACTTTTCTTATTCTATAATGTATTTTAATACTTTCAAAGGGAAATCCTACTAGTTATCTGTCTGCTGGTAACACTCAAATACTCATTTGACTCTGTCGTTTCTAAATTACATTTTGATACTTTCAAAGTGAATTCTTCTTTGTTTTATTCTGTATATGGTATACGTGCATGTGTGAAGAGTTCATAATGCTATTGGCCTAATTAGAAGCCTTCGAGGATAGCGTTAGATTTCACGATGTCACCAGTGACAAACCGATAGCGCAAACTTTCACTGATGTCCTGTTTCTGTATAACTAAACGGCACAGAGCGTATCTGGGGCCATGACAAGGCTTATGGTGGGATGTGACTTCGGTCATGTTCTCCACACGCCCGTCTTTATCCGCACAAATGCTGCCATATTTAGAGAGCCACCAGCAACACTGTGTAGTGAGTTGTCAGTCAGAGCTATCAGAAGAGATAACTGGGGCTTATTGAATAAGAATCAATGGAGACCAGGCGCGAATTAGCGACTGAAAGCTGGGGTCCCGTACGGCTTCCTGACGTGGCTGTCCCACAGTTTTCCTCTCGCTGAAATTGGCTAATCGTGAAAGCGAAGGGATACGCTGTCCAGCCATCAATATTCCTTTATTTGACAGAGTGCTGGCAGGCCACTTGCGCTCTGGTGGAAAAGGCAAATACAAAGGGGAATTTTCCTCCAAGTTTGGGCCGTCATCCCAGGAAATAGATATTCCTTCCTCGAAAGCCTGATCAATTTTGGTTACTGATCGCCTCTCACACTTCAAAGTGTTTTCTTTATGTTCATGTCTCGTGGCTGCTGTGGTGGTTTGAATGGAGAAGCCTTGTCAGCCAACTCCGCCATCTTGTTCTCTCTTTTCCTGAACGTGTAAACGGGGTAGTAATACAGTCAAACCAGGTAAATTAACACTGGTTCAACTGCGCCCGTATCGATCCGCGTGAAGAAAGAAACCCGCGCTTTTTTTCTTAAAGCGGAGAAAGTGTTGAGAGGTGAACGGGAAAAGACCACCGGAAGGCCGAGAATCTCCCAGAGTCGCATTCTCGATCAAGTCATCAGCTAGAAAAACATTGGCCACTTTAAGCAAGGATGTTGACTATGGGCCGGGTCAGCTAAAAATCGCAGAAAAGATTCGTGTATTTGAATTCATTATGCTTCTCTAACTCCCATTTTCATTGACGCGAGATCAAGGATTGAAATTTTATTCCTTCCAAAGAAGTTGTTTAATTTTAACTTGTGAATTGGAATCAAATGTTGAAAAGACTTTTAAAACTCCATTACCCAATATAAAACTTACACAACATCTGGGTAAACAAAGAAAAAGTTGTGTATAGACTTCAGAGGCATGAATAAGACTGCATGAATATGTAAATCATGCTTTCCACTGAGACATGATGAGCAGGAGAGTTGATGTACATATTGTATTTTAGCTGAAGTTATGGGTGATAAACGTACTAGAAACGTACTAGAAACGTGACCTTTTGTTTTTGAAGAGCTAGCACTTGAAAGTTATTGTTTTGGTATATCGACTATTCTATGAATTTAAATATCTTTTATATATGTATACCTAGATTTCATACACAGGCTATTCCATATTTTGCTATTTTGACAGTACCACCTTAAATGGCTATTAAATGTGTTGTGCGAGAACAGCTTCATAATTCATGGAAATATACGTGAAAAAGAAACCATGCATACACTGTGACCCGACGTGACACCTGTATATTTCACTCAAATGTCGGATGATGACGATGTGAAGACTGTGCGAGATTTCTCCTTCATAGACAGACACGTGTCTTTCAATTCCTAGGACATTGGAGGGGTGGGTTCAAACCCTACTTTGGCCTGGGAATTTGTAGATTCACCTGCTGTCACTGGTCCCATGGTCTTGATAACAATAACCAATGGAAGGCGTTTGTTTCGGCTATTATAACTGTATGTCACCTGTAGGACAGTTCGCCAATAACTTGCCAAATGTCGGTGGTTTATACAACGGGCACGGATTTCCTCAATCAACATGTATAGATCACCATCACATATCATTGAAAAATCTTTGATTATATGACGTTAAACCATATCAGACAAATAAATACATAAATGACTATTTCGGCTCATTTCACCGCCTTTGTGAAAAGCTGGGCTTCGATCAGCTCTGTGATCAGTCGCGGTAGAGGCTCGTCTCCGAGTTCCATAACATGTATCGGGTGAAGGGGAATTCCCTTCAGTGATGTGTATATACCTGCAAGGATGCCATTTCAGGTTCTTTTCTTGAGTCCGTAGATAAATTTGTCATTTCGTTTAGATATTTTTGTTCATGATTTCTTGATATTTGTTTATTGTGCTATAAGCTATCGTTGGAACCTAAATGCTTACCCCGAAAATGGACTGCTGTAGCCTGAGCATTCGGTAGTCGATATACGTAATCGGTTTCAAGCCATATTTCGTAGTTCATAATAGTTTGTCACATCTAAGAAATTAGCTCCTTATTAGTTCGTTTCCACCAAGTCTTGTTACTTCTAAATATATAAAAAATGATAAAGAAATTCTCTTACTATAAGTCATGTTTTTACTTTCTGACGGAATATCGTAAGCCGAAATGAAGTCAGTCGAAATGTACTGATAGCTTGCCTGTCTATGTGGCCTTACAAACACAGGCTCATTCGTCAGGAAACGCAAGATCTGCCATGGATAAGTGCTAAACCCGAGCTATTTTTAAATCTCGATTTAATGGTATTCCATAAAATCTGGTAAAATGTCGTTTTCGCATTTGAGGGCAGAGGTCGTTTGGTGGACTAAGTTCACGTGTAACCAAAGGGCATCATCTAGAGCCCCTGTTTTTAAACAACGCTGTTGGGGAGAGATGTCTTACATGGGTATGTTTATATAAGAGGTGTTTGTTTGGCGGGTAGAGGGGGGCGGTAGAGTTTGTGGGGTCTGCTAGATAGTTCATTTAAGATAGCATTGACTTGACTTCCTTCGCGGATTTCTTCAGCCCATAAACTAGTCCCTTCTGTTCCGAGATAGGCTCTCGTCTGTCAATACACTGGCAGGCTCTGTCATACGCGCTCTGCCCTTATACACCCGCCAACTTGTATTACAAATTCATAACACTAAGTTTATCATAACAGATTTCTGGAATTTGCAAATGATGCTGAGAGTGTGTGTTTGTAGACCTTGGGCCGGGGAGAAGAGAGAAGGAATGGGGAGGGAAGACAGAGTTGCTTTTGTTTACGGAAGGAGATAAAAGCAGAAACATGGCCTACCGTGGTTGCCATAAAACCCGACTTGGGTTTCCTAGCAAAAAGAAATACCTGCCGTCTAGTAAAACTGAAATCTCAGAAATACCGGAATTGAATCGATCCTCTGAATTAGGGTTCATTAGAAAGGGTCATCGGTTAGAAGATTAGCGACGCCGTGTGAGACATGCCTTCGTTTCTGGTCTGAAGGGAGACTTTGTTAGTATGAAGAAATAAGCACAATTCTCACTGCACGCAATTGTTTGAGCTTGACTTGGCATTAACGCCATGATGATAACACTTCGGCATAATTTAGACATTGGAAGATTCAGATTTATACAACTGAGGGTTTCTATTTTTCGCTGTTTTGAGATCATATCCACGAGAATGTGAAACAGTATATTTTTCCCGAACTCAGAGATATTGTTTACTGTTGCTACGGAGAACAGCATGTTGGAATGTGGAATTATTTATTGTCGTTCGTTTCCAGCCTTACTTGAATCAATTAATGTAGTGGTCGTGTACTTGCAACAGGAATAGGCATATAAAACACAACACTTCCTCAAAGTTTCCTTCAATGGGATCCGCAAAAGACCCCAATTAATGAATAGCGGCCAGGTACGATGTAAAACTTCCAGGCAATAGGCTGTAAATGGTTCCTGAAGACGACATTATCGGCACATCATGTACATGACCTTGATATATGAATGCACAGATTATACTACTATTTCATTGAATGTTATATTTGGAAAGAGTCCATTTTACTACATGTGTCACGATCTAGGGCCAAGTGCACAGATTCGTGTCTGCTGTATTATTAAAAGTTTTCACCTATACCTTTACCTTCTGGCTTTGGATAACCGCGTGTTGGTTTGGGGATACTATTAATGTGACTTTTTCCAAAAAAATGTGTTTTTCTCATGGGATAGGTAAAAGATACGCAAAGCTATATGGTTGTTACATTCTTTTGTAGGGCGTTGTGCAAACATTGGAGTGACTCGTATCTTGTCGCTGCAGCCGACAGGTCTTTGGGCAGTCAGGTCGAAGGATCGAACCCACCTCTTGTTGGTTTGGCTACGGCTCTAGTTCAGGAGGATCAGCAGACGAAATGTTGTGGTATGGGGCAGGTAGTCCGAATTCTTCCACACATAGGCCTAACACTGTAAGTAAACACATCTTGAGAATCTATGTCCGTAAATAAAAACACCAATTAAACAACTAAATAGGATTCATATAGACCAGTATTTGATGAAAATTTTGTTCCTCAAGGGCAAGAAAATAGGACGAATAAAAAAGCGACAGAGAATAGAAAAAATCAATAAGCATTGAATGAAGAGGCTGTTGTTACATAATTAATGCTTATCTCACTGGTGACTTGTACCGTAAAACGACAACATTATATAAGCCTCTCTCTGCACACACATAATTGTGAGTCAAAAAAATCTCTCTGATATGGTTAGCGGGAGAATTCCGTGTCTGATAGCTTAGGAATATGATGTAACTGAGTTTATCAACTGATTTACGCAGTGTTGACTGTGTCTGATGATGCTTACACCTAATGGTTTTCCCTGATATCAGCTGTCAGAGGGGTGTGTACAAGGTTTAACCTTCCTTTGGTTGACAGGTGCTACTAGGAGCCCAAGTTTACTCATCACCAGTCAAGTTTGTAGCGAACCCTGGGAAATAATGAGTGACACACAATCTTCGGATTCCGGTTATCTGTAAAAACACTCTAAATCTCACTCCATGCCATTGGGTCAGATAAAGTTATTGGTAAAACAGCGAAACTATAAGATACTCGCTCTGTTAATTATGTTTATTTCCGAGCACCCAACTGACAGCTTCACATATAGAAGTTACTCGGCGCACGTGCAAAACCCAGGTCGGCATGGTTACCCACGAGCACGCCCTCAACTATGATGATAGACATCACGTGGTCATTTTTTGGGTTTGTTTGATCATAAAATGATTGTGATCTGCCTCAGGCCTATATATCAGTAGAGTGAAAACTGACAAGTTAACACTGAACTATTATTAACACTTTCGAATGTTTCTGCAAAACCGTGAGGTTATCTGTTCTTAATGAAACCATTCGATTAAAAATAAGTAGTAGCAGATGATAACAGAAAATCGGCACTGGTTATATATCTATGAATATTTGTTGGGTAAAATGCTTTACCGTGTTCAAATAAATAAATGTAACCATTAATATAACTAACAAGTCTGCATCGTATACATCAGTGAAATAATTTCTGGAGTTTGACGTACTAAAAATCTGAAAGAAATAATAATCACTAAAACAATATTTTATTTGTGAGATGTTATTTCAAAATGGAGGGCAAAAAGGTTTTGTCTTCCAAGAATTGACCTAAACGAATTCTGTGCCATCTTGTGACCGCGCTTAGTCTTGTAAAGTGTCCCAAATCTTAACATTTTAAAAAAAGGAAAGTCTTGTGAAGTGTTATTGAAGCTAGAGGGACAATGTATGCGAATTAAATCGCACACTGTTGTTAAAAAAGGCTTTTAAAATTTAAAACTGAGTATAAACATCACATGTTTACAGTAAATAAAGCGTAGCCCCTACATAAAATTATAAAATCTTAGTACAGGAAGCTGGTAGCCTACATAATGCGGAGAGACATGCTTAAACAGTTGCTACAACAATTTATATTTAAGGTTTAAAGACAACCTTGTATAGTTTTCACTTACTTGATAGTTTCTTAACGGTTGTACTGTTAACTTATGCTGTAATTCACAACGACTGCAAGTTTTATGGATCAGTGAAATAGATAATTCTCAGTGCATGCCTAGTTGTCTGATTCGACCTATAAACATATTAGATTTCATTGAAATATACTTTTTCATACAATCCTGGTATTGGTTATAGAAAGGAATAGAAAACATCCCAAATTACGTGGGGTGCATTCTCAAGTGTATTGCCGGCGTTAATATACACATACCTGGATCTGTGGCCTTTGAAGGGATCAGGAGTTTTTATATTGTACATAAAATGCCACTCAAGTGTTGTTTTACCAATATAAGACCTTACCTGGAATGCTTTCGTTGGTAACTAAAGTGCTGTAAGTCGTGGTTGTGGACAATGGCTTAGGTAAATTAAGAACGGCATTAGATGTTTTTGCGTTAAATTCTCTCTTAATTCCCCTTTAACTAAATTTTTTGTTTGTTTTGTCCGACTTAAACCAAAATGGCTTTGTCACTCTCAAAATGTTCTACAGGTTTTGAATTAATCATAACTTAGGGAGACCGAAGGCAATTGCCAGCGGTGACAATGGCAATTGTCATCTGTAAATGAGGTTGAGTAGCCCTGCTTTGGGCCCAACTGTACAGGGGAGATAACTCGGTCGGACTATTGAAAACAGAGAAGAACAATAGCTCTGTTAAGTTGTACCTGACTAGAGTCTTGATATGAAGTTATTGAGTAAGGATCAGTCAGCTGTGGGAATCGGATTTATAAGTTGTAGTCTCATCCAGCCAATGGACAAAGAGAAGAAGGACAGCGATATCACTGCATAATTTCAGGGGGAAAGTCTACATGGCTTGCCTGAAAACTTCGCCGTGAATAAACACGATTTGAACACAAAACTCATCCACGGTTTTCAAAGAACTGTGTTTGAAATTAGAAATAAATGAACATGAAGTAGTATAAAGATAGGAAATCCGATCACATGGAGTTTGAGCACCGGAGCGGTGAGATCAAAGCCTTGGGTAAAGAAGGTCGTGAAAGAGGTGTAGTGAATGCAAGCGTTACTTAGCACAACCGGCTCAAAATTAAACCCCTATTGTAAGTGTGGTGATCAAGCGAACGGTTGACAAAGGGGATTTTAACTTTCTGAGCCGATACATTGTCACGTGAGGCTGACAGTGTGGACTGTCGGGTTTGACCATGCTTCCTGGACATGCCAACAGTCGCTCACAACACGGAGGGCAAGGGCGAGCTAAAGAAATATCCCCGCTGAGCACAAGGGAATCGAAATGAACAGCTATAAACAGGAAATCAACACGAAATGAAGAGAGGCGAACGGGGCCCATTGTTATTAGAGAGGTCTTTAGAAGGTGCCGAGCACGGTTGATCAGAGAGACCCCGGTGAAGAAGCCCTCTCGAAGCAGGCCTGATTGACTTCCCCCTGCCCTTCTTTACGCATGCCACCAGTCCCTTTACGGATTAAGCCCGACTGGAAATTAAGGCTAATTTGAGGGATATTTGGTCGGCTGGAAAATATAAAGTTTAACCCAGAGCCGTTCTTGAAGAGAATCGAGTAGGATTAAGGGCTCTTCGGACAGAATGAGAATGACTGGAAATTAGTAGGACTATGTGTTTTTACGGAGGATCACGGCTTGACTGAGCGGGCATTGCGCCTAAAGCCCTGGCTCTTGGCGGGCTGGCCCCGGGCGTCAACGCCGTGCGTAAGACCGGTCTACAGCCCTTCAAGAGGGCAGTGTATGGCAATACCGCCACTCGACAAGACACTTAGCCTTAAAGGGCAGGGGGGAAACACACACCAAAATGAAATTAAAGCGACACCTCTGTCAATGACTCTACAGCCTACAATGGCAATAAAAGAGTCTCACTTTGAAGGTCCCTGGAAATAAAAGGGCACGAGATTAAAAGATGCCAGCTTATTGGCAATAGAGTAAAAAAGTGGATAGAGAGTTCGTGGGGAATGGTGTTGTTGAGAGTATCAAATCAAATACTCTTCGACAAAAATGTCAACAGATCGGAGTCTAAATCCAGTAGTAGACTGGCTGTGATTACATTCGACACTAGACTGAGGTTAATGCTTGTCAGGAAGCGGCAAACACCGCTACTAAAACTTCAACTGAGGCCGACGGACGGGGTTCAGACTGGGACCAAAATTTACCAAGATCACGATTACTGTAAAAATATTAAGACCTCTCGCAATACAGTTCACACCCCATACAGTTTTGTTACGTTCGCGAACAAGGGAACGAAGCATGTAGATGTGTTTTATTATATTCGTATAGCAGTATATTTTCTGTGCCCCGACGTTATGTGTGATTCTCTTATATTTAAAATAATCACCGTTAAATCAAAGGTTACAAACCTGGTTTATTGGTATCAGTGGGTTAAGAATCACAATAGCTGCTTCGTAAATTCCAACCTGCGATTCATAGATCACTTGCCTGTCCCACAGGGTTGCTTCCCTTTGCCCGTTGGCTCCGGTTGACCATACAGTGATTGTGTCAGAACGAATTATTGGTGTAAAAGAGAGAAAAAAAAAAAAAAAAACAGTTCTAGAAAAACTAACCCGGAAGCATTTTCAAAAGTATTTGAAAAGCTGTTCATGGCATGCTCAATGACAGCGGTTGTCTTCTGGAACTGTCTCTGCAGAGCATCTAAAATATTTTCAAGGTTATGATCTATCCACAAAAATGTACAATTACACCATATAGTATGGCACAAACATGTACACACTTAGCATTAACGATCTGTCGATTAGCGATGTGGATATAGTTTCAAAGGCACTCACACAACAGTGAATATGACAAAACAATTCTCTACTTGTAGGATTGCAAATTTCAAGGCTCTTGAAATGACAGAAATGTATCCAAGCGACAATCTATTCAGTACTATATTCATGCACTTTCATAACAGTAAATATCATAAAGCAACTCTCAGCGTTCATGCAAAAGTCACCATTTTCCATTTAAAAGCGACAAAGAGATTTCATCGTTACATCTATATTCGTTACAATATTCACTGTAACTGTTACAAAGCATCACCCCACTTAGTGTTCACGATTTGCAAAAAAGTGAATATCATTAAGCAACTGTGCAGTTAGCCTCCTAAAGGCGTGCTGAATGACAATAAAGATATGCTGGTACTTGACATTACAAGTCATAAGTTTATAGTTTATAGATAGTTTTTGGTCTTCGTGGCTCTACATTTATATAAATTCAGCTTTGATATTCATAATATGAAGGTTTTGTGGATGTTTTCTACACTTTACGGACTCCATTATAGGACTATTTTCAGAGGATAATCGGAAGATTTTTATTAGTTTTATAACGTGTGAGGGCAGTTGTGAACCGTTTTGTTCACAAAAAAATGTGCCCCCCCCCCCACCGTCAACGATTGGACAAGGAAGTGTCCTGCCAAGTTTATCTCCTCTATTTGTTTCCCCCTGGTTTAATTTTTAGCTGCATTGATGAAGGAATAATTCGATAATTAGAATGGACGTTTTGTCCCATCAGAAAAGGGCCACATTTATAAAATATTTTTGTTTGGGTACACAGCATTTTGACCCAAATTTTGCCATAGATTGTCGGTGTCAAATAAACTTCATAGTTGAATGAATTTTTCTTTTAAATACCTCTCCCTTATGGGTCATACTTTTGTCCTTCGGAGGAGGGAGGTACAACCGATGCATCACATGTTTAACGGTATGATAACCTGTGGTCCTCAGTTATTGAATAACATAATTTTTCGATTTGATAGCACACTGGGAAAGCGTGTAGTTTCAGAAAATACAGTAAGTAGTGAGTTATCGGAGGTCACATGTTCGGAAAGCAAGGAAGCGTGGAACTTAAGCACATATGTGAAGGGGTAAAAGATTCTTCGATAGCTGCAGTACAAACAAACACACAAACATATCAGTAAGCCTGTCGGTACAAGGAGAAGGGGATAGGGGTACGGAGATGTGCCTCTGGCTGGCTATCACTTGGCAAACGAGCTCTGCACTACAGCGGACAGATTGAGATGTTCAGCGAGGCGTTGACAGCCCGATTTGTCAGGGGAGAACATCAACGTCTCTCCCCACACAGGTGGCTCCCAGGATAAGCTGTTCACCCCGAGCCTGGATACCCTGGCCGCTCCCTCCAGACCGAGATGGCTCGCAGATGAGAAGACAGAGCGAAAGAAACCGTCACACATTAATTGTAACATAGTTTGGACTGGCCCGCTATGTCTCTCTCAATAAGAATCCTTTGATGAGCGTCCTACTATTTTTCCACCTGTGAAATGAGTATACAGTTCTTACGGGGCGCAAGAGTTGATGATGTTACCAGACAACTGATAGTACTGACATGTGTTACGCTTAAAAAGTTCCGCCGAGTTAATTTGGCCAGGCAGCCGTATGGAAAAGCCGTTATAACGGGCTGGATAACGGTGCTAGAGGTTAATCTCGGCTTCATACCTCTTCGTCTGAACGGACAAATGTTTCCAGGTGTCCTCATAAATATCTCTGTAAACTAACAGTTAACATTTGATTTAGACGACAGCAGTCACTTAAACATGTGTACGAATTTATCAACCTAAATATTGCAGATTATATCGCCCTCCTGGGAATACGATCTGCTGTACAGCTCTGTGAATGTGATCTCTGAGAAATAATCCTTCTAAAACTCACTCTCAGAAAACGTTCTGAAACGGTCATTTCTTTTCGCCGCATTTCGTCGCGTTTCTCGTCGCCTTAACGAAGTTGTTGTTACTTTTGACACCGAGGAGTTAATCCTTCTTATTTTTTCTAAAAAAGATTTCTTTGATGTTGAAAACAAATCTCCTTTCCAATCTGTCCAACAAATATCCACGTTATAGGTCCTTTGACTGGTAAGGTTTGAATATAGCGGAAAGGTGCGTTCACACGGGAGTTCCATGCCCTTTGTTCGATCTGTCCATTCAGAAAAAAACTCGAGGGCTAATTGAATGTCAACCAAACTTCATATAATCCCTTCTTTACAGGTAAGCCATTTCTTGAAATTCAGGTATAAACATCTCATCTGACTAAACAAGTCAGGTAGCTGCCTGTGGGAAACCAACCCTCAAATAATACACAACTAATTCCCCTTAACTAATTCCGACATGCTGCAGTAAGTATAGGTCTGTAGTATAATTGGATGCCGTCGATCAGTGTCCAAAGCTTTGTTAACCTTTCCTCGTGGACAATCGTGAGTATACCTGACAGTACGAGTCACGTGATCTTGTGACAAGGGTTTGGCCTTGTGCAGTGAACACTGATTCCCGAATTAATTTGCCTGTTGCCACAGTTAAATTATTCGTCTTCCGATATACTTCCAGTTACAGATGAGCTAGTGGAGATTAGACATGTTGGAATACGAAAATTGGAAAAGGTTTTGTTGCTGAAACAATGCAAACGACCGAAAACATCGGTGAATTTTGAATAAACTGTTTCCTGGCGTCAGCTAAGATGAAATTGTGGTAAATGTTGAAACTAATAAGATTCTGAAACAAACTTCATTTTGTTTCTTCTTCAAAGGAAGCAGTAAAATTACAAAACCGTAGAGGAAATTGTATTTAAGTACGCTATAAACACCAGTCTACATCTTCAGGGCAATGTTCACTTAACTTCTCATGATAGAGTATTGATACTTAAAGATTAACGTTTATGCTATCGGTCAGTAAGTCTTCACCTTCTGTCTGCTTCTTGGTTTAACTCAAGGTTCATTTTGACAGATGGAGGCAGGCTGAAAAGGTTAATAATGCAAGATTAGCTGACTCTCAACCACCAATTCGTCTTTAATTGAGGGTGAAGGTTTTCGCCCCTATTGTTACCAACCAGGTATAAAAAAATAGAGGCTAGCGTTTATTAGGCAAAATTCCATGAGCGATTTTTTCATATAAAATAATATGGCCTTTGTCCTGTGAATGAGGTTTAATGAGACCAGTGAGGTTCAGCCTGGCTGGTTAGCCGTGTGGCCCGGTCGTCTGGTGCCAGTCACCTGGGGTAGGGAGATGTCAGCGACTTGGGCAGAAAACAACCCAGGTAATTCCCTCTTAGTAGCGGGCTAAGTCGCTATTCAAGAGAGTTAGATTTTGGAAGGATATTCGTGTCAAATGAGGATCAAGTCGCGCTGATATATGGCCTAATCAACTTCGATTATACTTTTCTAAATCGGTAATTAAATTAACCGCGAATAATACATGGGTGACGAGCTAACGCATTGAGCAAACAAAACGGCCCATAAAGCCTCTACCGGAAGAGATCGCCATTACCCTTAACGCCTTTACCCCCTAATTTTTCATTTTTCATTTTGCTCCGCTATGGTCTCTTTTGTTTGCCAAGGAAAGAAGAAAATTCGAAGTCGAAGAATATTTATGAATTTCCAAGGCAAATTTCATAACCCCTGCAGGGAGATTACTATGGTTTATTACCACACCATTACAGCCTCTCCCCTCAGCTCCAACGTCAGTTACCACAATTCCAGCTCGGATTGCCGGCGGATTTCGCCTGCAAATGGAAACATGTACGAGGTGAAGGTTTAATCGTAATTGATTAGATCACATTCTTTTCTTTATTCGTTTCGAAACCTTTTCTCCTCTGCGCAGGCTTTGTGGACGACCAGTCAGATTTAGGGAGAAGAGGACTTTTCTTCATTACGTGCTGGACTGAAGGCTATATGGCTGCCCGCAAAATCTGACATGTGCCGTTTAATTGTACTCCACTACTTCAGTTTACTTTGTAAGATATTGTAGCAAATCAGCAAAAACAATGTCAAAGTCACAGGAACTTTGTAATGTTGTCATGGAGAAATTGACTATGACAAAGTTTATTTTTTTCGGGAGATTGCAGGGTTTTGGGCTGTGGGCGACTTAGGTTGAGAAGTAAGGGACTCGTGCCTAGTTATCTCCCTTCCCCCATACTCGGCGGCTTACAAGTACATTAAGAAAACTGCAATAACTTCTTGTTAAGGTTTCCAACATATAAGGTGCTTTGCTGATTAGTTCTTATATGCGCGCACACACACATACATATATAAATGTACCTTTGGAAGGCGATTAAACATCATAATTTGCACCAAGGCAATAAGGTGTTTCAGAGAGTCAATTAATAATGAATGCTCCTATAAGCAAAGTTTCGCTATGATTGCTTCAAAAATATAAATATACAACATTATATTATGTAATTTTGAGATTTAATGTGATTTTATTTTTCTCACACGAGTCCCACGAAACAAAATTTCATTATAATTGCTGAAAAAAATGTACAATTTTGAGTGAATTACGATAATTCTCAGTTTACAGAGCATTGCTAATATATAATTTGATGTAGTTTGAGTTTTCTCTCAACGTTTGTCTATATCAGGCTGGATTATTTAATCAGGGAATGAAGGGCTAGAAAGTCTGTGTTACTCTGTTGGATTACAATTGTGATGCAGGTATAATCTGATCAACGACGGTTAAATACATGAAGATCCGTGGAACCGGAAGTGAAATCAATTCCCTGTAGTCATCGGTCTCCTATGTATAATAAATATGCTTTATATAATTACAGTGTTTTTAAGTGGAAATATTTCTTTGACAGAATTTTGAACAAAACACACGTACATATCAGTTTTAAACTGTTATTAGAAAATCACACGCTTAATATTTCACTTCACATCTGAATAGGGAATAGCTTTCCCAGATATGTTATTGATTGTCATTTCTGACTGATTGTGTATTACTCATAATATTTTGTGGAATGACTTTAACACTTTTGTAAAATACCGTTGGTTCGTACTCTGCCGGCCACGTGCATCTTAATATTTTTAAATCTACAGATAAATATATCCTTGGACAAGGTGGACGGATTACTACATGCAGTCGTTACTTCCACCCTTAAAGCTGACATCGTCGTATATAAAAGAAAATAAAAAATAAAACAGCAATATAAAAAATCAATAAATCTCGTGGGAAGCTAAAGGATGTGTATAAGTGTCTACTATTTAAGCACTGGCGTGCCCAGTTACAATAAAATCCTCACCGAAGTAGACTTCACCTGTTTCATATGAACATTACCATGTATCTGGTTTTGCTCTCCGTACTGAAAATTTTTATAGTTTACAAAATAAAATTACACTTTCATGTAAGTTGCAGGGTGTAGTCGTTTAGTAGTTGAAACTGTGGGAAAACTCAAAATTTTTATTCAGGGTTCAACTCTATTCTTATTACATGCCGTACCTTCTGCTCATTGCTCTTGGACTGTTCTTGCCTGTAAAATCATGGACTGAAATACTAAATATATATATACATACTCTAAATAAAAGCGACAGATCAAGTCGTATGTTTTAAGGGTTAATAGGTGAGCTATGAAAGTAGTCCCCTTCATTCTGACACAAACTTTACGGAATGTACATACAATACATAATTATTCCTGAGCGTTAATTTTCGGTGCATTTTTTGTGTGTGATGTTTCCTCGTGCGGTAGAGTGTCCTTCCTCCAAACTCCAGAGGAAAGCGGAAAATGGCATGCTGTGTTTTTGATAAACCAACGATAGCTTCATCCAAACCTCTTATCACGGCCTACATCACGCCGACTTGTACCCCAGTGATTTCTGTTTCGATAAGCGCGCAGATCTGGCAAAAATTCGGCTCATTGGTTTTTACTGTATAGCCTATGCATGCAGTTGCCACGGCTTCTCATCTATGTTTTATACCCAGGCTACTCCGCCCGCCCGCCTTTAAGCTCATCTTCAGTACACATGTATAGTTTTTGTAAACTTGTTTTTTTCTTCTGCCAGTTATATCTCTCAAAGACGACTATCATCCGCGTCAGAATTTATTATCTTGTGTTCTCTGTTGCTTCCCAAATTTTTCTGTCCTGACAGTATATAACGGTTTCCAAGCCCAGCGTTCCATGGAGTGAAGTCTTCTCTCTTGAACAGGCCCAGAGATCTACTGTTGAGGGCGACCGGGGAGCTGACGCACCGACCAACTATTTCTCAACGGAATTTTGCCTCATCTATGCAGCCACTGTCAGAGAGATAAAATATGTGTTGTAATTTAACGAGAAAAAAAAATGTGGACAGAGCCAAATAGAGTTATTGAAATGGAGAAAATGTAACTATACATGTGTTGGGTGAGGAGCATGCAACGAGTAGAACAGTGGTACAGACTGGTTAACCGCTTGCTGGCAAAAATCTGCTGTATGGTAGTAACAGATACATGCATTTGATGGTTCTATAGCTGTAGCAAATTAATAGTAGACATTCTGCGTTTTCCACCAAAATGGGGTTTTCTAACAATTGCAATAGTTATTTTATTGGTCTTGCTGAGTAATTAATAAAAGTTTTCCACCCATCCAGAACATCCTGCAAGCATTTATTGGAAGGTACTTGCGAATAGGCAGTGAATATTCTGGGTTATCCTAGCATAAGCGTCCTATAAAAGCAGTGGTCATTTCATTGCATTCTTATGGAATAAATCGTATATTTCCCTAGGAATTTCTACAGCCATTAGACACTGGACAGCATACATTGAGAATGAGTAAATACTCCAGTTTATTCTCTAGCCTGGGAATTTCTACATGTATACTAACATTTATAGAATAGTACATATATATATATATATATATATATATATATATATATATATATATATATATATATATATATATATATATATATAAATACTCGAAACAAAAGTGGTAGATATACTGTGTAGCCTTGGATTTCTACAAGTCGTACTTAGAGTATGGTATATTTTAAAATGAATGGTAAATATTACCAAAGGAGAGTTTTCTGCAACCAATAATTATGGCATGGTATATTCATGTTTCCCATGAATAAATATGAAATCTTATGGATTATCCAGCAAACTAGTAATTTTTCTACCCAACGCGAATGACACACGATCCGACTGTAGCCCCCCTCCCCTCAACATTTCCTTGCCAATGAAGATATTTCAGGCTAACGTCCAATGGTGTACATTACATCAGCCTTACCAAAACATGAAATTCAAGATTTGATTTCGAAAATTTTCAGATAGCATTCTATGCCGTGGCTTTTGTTGCTTGCTTTGCATAGCTGACTGAGCCCTCATGTTGCTCCAGCCCTGGAGGGGAGGAGAATAAAGCTAAACCCAGGAAGCACAGCGCGATGATAAAATCGACGAGTTCCAGGTATATGTTTTATCAGTGTCCCAGGTAACAAATAGGTAAGTATACAGATTGGGACAGCTTCACTGGGGATGGATGTGTGTTTGAGTTGGCTTGCTAATGTTTAGAATTGAAGCGGTGCAGATAGACGACTGCGTGACTGGCTTTGATCCGCACACGTTGTGTAGCCTAGTGTTTAGAGTTTGAGTTCCGCAGAGCGCTGAAGGAGAATGTAAGTGTGTGTATCTGTATATGGAGGTGGATGTGTATGCCAACTGCTTGTTAAGTCCGGTAGTCTGGGACTCGACACGTCGGCAGTCAGCTGTTGACAGAGTGTCGTTACCGACAGAAATGCCAAGCGAGACAGAGGAAGTGCTTCCATCTGCTTCAATCTGCACCATACCCAACAGCTCAGACATTTTACCAGAAGAGCGAAACCGATTTGTCAGAAACTGGCAGCGCGGACCGGTGTGAATGCCAAAACGAAACATTTATGTATATTCTCTCCCTCACGCACATACATTCTGGTCCAGTCGTTGGCCCTGCGTTTCTAAGTACGGAGCTCACATCCCGTTCTGACACTCCAGAGTTTGTGATGTTCAGATGGAGATGTATGAAGTACAGGGACCAATACAGGGAACTATACCAAGTGACAACGGATGTAATTCATTGCAAACTGCGAGATAAGTCATTTTCCCTACGGTTTAACAGCCATTCAGAACAATTTTTCTTTTTTTTTTTTTTAAAGAAAAAAACATCACGACCAAAAATTCAGGCCTTCCGTCTTAAATGACTTTTAAGTCAAGATCTCAAACAACAATAATGCATTTGAAACAGAGTACCTATATCGAACGCAGCATTTTCAAAGACTACTGAGAAACAGGTTAAACGAAAAAATTAACACCAAGATTTTGCTATTTGTAGGTAAGTGCACCCGTAAATATATACTGGTAATTCAAAAGCCACGGGTGCGAATTTAAAATTATGGCCCCAAGTTAGTTTTGAAGATGAATGATATGGCCGTGTGTTTTTGACTGAAATACAATGACGTATATATAGAAAGTAACTGGTTAAACTGAGTTCTCGAAATGTGGGGGGAGCACAAAACGAAGTACGCAAATGAATGTTCTCTAATATTTCCACCGGCATGCAATAACTAAATATTTCATATATTTTGCATTCATGAACACCGTCGAAAAGTCCTTAGCAACCAATTGTGTGCTGTGCAAGAAATGTATACACATGCTAACCAGTATTCGATTGCTATTTGTGGATTGTGTGTTGTCTTGGCAGTTTCTATCGGAGGTGTACAAGGCGCCCAGGATCACTCAATGAGATTGCTGTGCTGTGGTTAAAAGATTGTCTTTCTAGCGCTCGAATGGGTTTTGGAGGGTCCTTCAAACTTTGTGACCCATGAAAAGAGGAATTACCCAAATGAGAGCCAGATCAATCCTTGTGATTATGGAATCTGTATGAGGCATGGGTTCAGACCTGCTCAACCATCCGTTCGCCCTATACACGCTTAAGTCCACTATAGTCCCGGGCCCTGCCACCGTACTCCGCTTAATCACGTCGTAAGTACTAAGAAACCCGCCGATAAATCATGCTCCGTTCCAGCGTTGAGAAGTCAAGACGTCGAAACCACGGTTGGCTGTAACGCGAGCCGTCGACACCAGGTGGCGCCTATTAACTCTCGTACTTTCTCCATACAGCTCGTGCCCTCAAGACTTACCCGCCATACAGTCTCGTCTACCAGGGTTAATCCTGTCTTATAATGTTTCTACAAGCCAACTGTTTCCTTTTGAGACCAAGGTTATTGGTTAATCCAATCAGATATAGCCATTGTCAACTGACGTGACCTTTGCTCTCTGTACGTCAATACTTGTTTTACATGGTCTTTGTATTTCACATTTTCCCACCAGCCACCGACTCTTTTACAGAAATTCATTCTTGAACCATCATGATTACCAGTTTTAACAGCAATCAATCCGCAGTGAAAAATTATGCTTTGCCATCTTGATAAATGAACAGAAATACAAGGTTTTCATGCAATGAAGTTTTTAAATAAACTTACCTGCATGAAAACGAAGGTAAGAGAATAATCCAGTAATACATAAACCATTCACCAAGACAATCATTCTTTCGGCAGATAAATCATCTCTAGCTGAAAAGATTAGAGGGATATATACTTGAAATATTACCCCCCCCCCCGCAGCCCCAGATAAAATACTAAGTGAATAAATGGAAATACAATTTCCTTCTCGCAAGTCACGGAATGCCACTTTTCCTTGGGAACTCATTTTTGGTCATTCTGGTGATCGACCACATAATGCGGGAGATTGAACTACTGGCTTCTGAATAAAGAATTGTACGACACTGATTGTTTGGATTAAATTTTAATGGAAAAGGGGCAAGTGGTTAATGAAATGGGCAATTTATTGATGTGGTTTTTTGCTTTTTTCTTATTTTGGCATTAGGAGACTTTTCCTGTTAAGTGAAATACTCTTACTCATAGAGACAAATATCCATGTAACTACACGTTTCCAAATCCCATTCCAATTTATTACACCAAACCAGACTTATATTTCCTTACCCCATCTGTTATACTAGCTGACTCACAACTTTAATAATAATTCTTGTTTTTTGAGAGAATGTTTTCCAACCATTATCAAATTTATCCATTTCCTGTAGTTAATACGCTTTTTTAAATTTAATTCAGACCATTTGTTGAGAACGATTGGACCACCCGTGAAAATGGCGGGACTCCGTCCAGCGCGGGCTCGTTACGTCCTCACCCCCCACATTCTGCCCACTTGTTCGATCTTATCTAACACTACGGCGTTCAAAATCAAGTACAAAATTTGCTACCGCCAAATCAGAGGCACGTTTGGTTTAAATATCTCATTTCTTATTAATTCAGCTGACATTTACAGCTACGTTAGTTTTTTTTTTTCTCTCTCTCTAAGCAAATATTTTTCAGCCTGGATCATGTAACGTCGAGTAACATATGAGACTGATTACTTAGCAAACTCTCATTTATAAACATAGTCAACACGTGTAGTAAGTGGATGTAAAATCTAGGGTTCATGAGTCGACACATGTTCGCTAATGTATGCGCAAGTCATTTTCTGACCTATATCCAACTTATCTGCTTCTTATATATATACTCTTCTAAAGAAAGGAAACGCATAGTTAGATCATATTGGTGACACCAGACGTCAACAACGTGTACAATGAACGTCTACTTATGACCGGAGCTCATGACTGATTGGGAGTCCTCTGCTTATTTCATAATTTCTGATATTGTGACTTTCTTATCGTGTAACGTGGCTGAAAAATGACAGCTTTTCGGTTTAGTTATCCACCTTCGAGCAGAGGAGATTTGTAAAGATTGAAATTTAACCTATGTGTATCTTTTGGGGAGCGCTGTGTGATGCAGTAATTTTGGACTGTACAAGATTACTTATATACATACTTCAGTCGTATACCAGTCATCTAGTTGGGATACAGCTCTACATGTGCAGTTTATAAGACCAGTCCACTATGTAGATTATGCTTGCAGTTATAGACTGTCAACAATTAATATTTTGTCTTTTGTTTTACAATATAATTTTTTTTATAAATTATGGTTCGTCTGTGACTATAGAATATGGTGCATGTTACGTGAAGTGGGTATTAATCACTGCAACCCGCTGGTTACTCTATATGTAAGGTGTTTCATTTCTGTATAGCCAAAGCTCACATCATGTGTGACATTGTTCAAAGGCAGTGTTATTATAAAAGCTTCTTTAATGGAACAACGGATATTAGCTAAATGTTTTGAAACTTGCAAGAAAGATATATGCTTGTAACAAGAAACATGTATTTTTTCATATTATATGTATGTACCAATGGGAGGCGATTAACAGTATTCTGTCCCGTGTGTTGTTTTAAACCAAAGTGATTGTTATCAACTCAGATGACAAAAACACCTTAAATTCAACCTGAAGCACTTTTGACATCGCTGATTAAAATATTAAAAGTGTCAAATAAGTATTGAATGTAAACATCTATTTTAGAACCAGATCTCGGTCAGGTATAAGGTGGAATAGCTAAAAAAAAAAAATTGTCTTTACGATCTTTGGCTCGTTCGGAAAATTTCTGCAAAATGTCAGAATGGCAGGGAGACAAGATAATGAGAGCAAGGTATGAGTCCATACAGGACCCGTTCATTTAAAGTAGGAAAAAATTAGCTGCGATATATTTGACATTATCAGAGACGTCCCCTACCGGCCAGTATCAAGCACGGCTAAAGTATACCAGAGACAGAGAAGATGCTCGCCTTGTAGATATCTCGTTAGGCACCCCGGGATCTGGATGATGGGAGACACTGGGTATAGAGTAACTAAACCCAGAAAAAGCCTCTACACGCCCCGGCCAGCCCGCTTGTAAGCGCCCCCTGTCGCCCGTAATTATACCATCACACAGCAATGTATCCTTTTTCGCTTTTTCTGTCATGGTGGGTGCATTTTCACGCTGTGTGTTTTATAGAAACCCAGTGAAGTTAGACATCTTAGCAGGTGTAGATGCGTTGATACGAGATGTGTTATGAATTAATATCAGATAGGAAAGTCGTCGATGGGATGATAGCGGCTATCTACTCGACCTTTCTCCTAACAGCCCATCCAGGCAGCGGAGTTGGAATGAGTTATGTTACCGGAAAGAGGCAGATAGAGATGCAGAGAGACATTGGGAAAGTGCACATCACTACTGCTTGTTTAGGCTTTCTATCACAACCAGCACACTTATTAGTTCGCTCAGATTCACGAAATATGGTAACAAAAAAAAAAAAAAAAAAGAAAAAAGAGAAAGAAAGAAAAAAAAAAAAAAACAGAAAAGGGAAAAAAGAATCAGAAAAGAAAAAGAGGGACGCCCCAAAAGCTGAGTCGAAAAGTGCAACACGGGCTCTTATAACAGTATCTAGGCCTATCATTTATCTATTAACTGAAATCAACTAATTTATATCTGCGGAATGAAATCACGTGCAAGACGAGATGTTACGTTCCTACGTCGTGTCAGTCGGTCTCGATTAGTGTAACAAGCTATATTGAGGGTCTGGCACTAGGTACATGAGTATGTAGACGATCGCTTAGCCCGGCCTCATGGATGGGGTGGGGAAGAAGAGGGATCTGCGCTGGCTAACAGGACAACCTATACTGTTATATCACCTCTGGGTCGACATCTGTCTGTCTGGAATTATCGGGCGGATGTAAGATGTCAAAGAAAGAAACGACATCAAATTTTAAAAGCTCAAATTCCAATCACATGATATTTCTATCGGATGTTTTACTTTGTGGCCAAGTTTACGTGTTTTTTAAATGAAGAAGTTGGCGAATAAAAGCAGCCAGATATTGACAAATTCATGTGAGCAGAAGCTGACGAAGAGACTAGACATGGATGTCTGAGTTAGCCAATTTAAAGATGTATAAATTGCCGAACAAAAATATACTGACCCATTGATGGCCTAGAGTATTCAAAACATCCGGAAATGTTTTATCTCTAGCTGTCCCCCACCGGCACAGCTGCATGAATATGCCCCTCAGACAATAAATAAAAGAAAAAAAATTAAGATAATGAATTAAAAATAAACGCCGCATGGAGGCCAATGCTATTATAAAATTATTGTTGTAGCACTATATATAATTTTACCAAATAAAGACTGTCCATATTTGGCACATAAATACAGTGAAATCATAAGTTCCTGCCATGTCTTTTATTCATGGACATACACAGAGGCCGACAAGAGAATCTTTTATATAAATCGTATTTGATGCATGTAACTAGGAATAAGAACTGAGTCTTTATATGCATTTTCTGCTTTGCTTCTGGCTCTGCTTTCCTATGGGATAGACAGTAGCACGTGTGCTCACTTTTGCAGAATAGAGGGGCAGTGAAAAGGAATTTCCATTTTTTATTTGTGCCAAGGAGCTGTGCATGTGTTTTTGATCCAAAATATTTTATATACTCATTCCATGCAGGACAATTTTGTGGCATCATTTGGGAAAACTTAACCTAGGTAGAATTTTGCGACGTGTTCTTACCCATACACGTCCATAAACCGTCCCAAATTTCAGAGTGTGTGATTTAGTGCTATAAACGCGTGCCATGATTTTGGGGCGACAGTGTATATCGCTGATTCAAACTGTTTAATTTAACACAGCTAGCTTTGTATCTGAGTCGAAAGAAGAAAATTGACAGAATAATTTCACTTTTGATAAATGAATCAAACAGAAACCTACATGTTTACGATCTTGCTATGCTCATAGTTCTAACTGAAATCTTTATTTGCATGTAACGAACAATACCCACAGGTATTATTGCAGACTTGCGCCTACATACCTGGTGATTATGTGTGGCTCTTACAGAAGCCTCAACATGACAAGCAGGCCAGTATCAAAATATATGGCCCGTCCCAATCTGACACGGATGTGCGTGTAATGGTATCTATGTCCGAGAGCGATGCAAACATAGATATTGGTAATGCTTTCAAAACAATATGTCCTTTACCGTGTCCAGCAAAATTGGTTTACATTTGTCGGGGCGGGTTGGAATGATGGATTGGAGAGCCGCGGGGGTACCGGTCAGATAGCCGGGAGTTGTTGGTAATTTAGGGTGGGAGTCGGAGTTACCCCACCCTCCAGCCGACAGGCCTTTTGTCCTGACGCTACATGCAAACACCCGATTTCACCTCGCTCTGCCATTTTCACGGCTCCAACAAGCCATATGTCGTGAAGGATCTATGCTAGAAATGGCTCAAGCGTAATACTATATATTTTTTATCATCCTGTCGCCAGAAACATTCACATGGAAATGGTGCCGGGGGCATCTTTGTCTGAACGCATTCTGTCTCGATGATGCATATTTCAAGAAATTAATATCAATCTAACCAGCCCCGTCCGCCATTTTGCCGCGGGACAAGATATTTCCTGACACGCATGCGTGCAGTTCTCTGATGGGACCATGCTTCGCATGTCATAGAAAATGTATAACACCCCATTTCAATAGGATTCCCTTGAAAACACGTGCTATGGAAAGTGATTATATAAATATCTTACACTTCATAAATGGATTCGTAGGCTGTTTGAATTCCCCGTCCTCATTCCGTTTATGTCTATATCCGTCCCGAGAGAGCTCACATAAATGCGAGCCTTGTGAAATTAATGAGACGATTGTAAAATTAGGAAATTCTCTAAGGAGAGTGGGGCCCGATAGGTGGTAGATTCAACTCCCGATAACATCCATCGGCATAAATTTCAAGTCAGAGAGTAGCCTGCAGCACTGGAACTACGGCGGAGTGTCAGTGAAATATTTAGTTTGCCGTCCTTGTTACTACACAAGCATTAGTCAAAGCAAACCGTAATGGCCGCCATCTGCTAAAAATCACTCGGTGCTCCAGGCAACGTCACCTCCTGTTTTTCTTCCCGGTAATTCCCGCGAGATCTCGGGCCACATGCCGGTCTGGTGGCCACTGGCCCTCTTCCATCCCAAACCCCTCCCTCTGCATCCTACCCGTCAACTCGCTGTTTGGCCTGACTCACGTAAAGTTGCGATTCTAACGTGCGGAAAATGGAGGCCATATTTTCATATTTACATACCAGTCAAGTTTATAAATGCCTTCCTAAATCTGCATTTCGTCATTTATTTGTTGTCCTAATACTGACATATGGATTGGCCCTTTTCTGTAAACAAAGTTAACAAAGAGTCTCTTGGTATTGATATCTAACAGGTGCAAATTCAGCAAAAAAGGCTAGAAAGGCCCAGAAGAGATTACTGAGTGGGTTTCAAGCAGTCAAGCGCTGATTAATACAGAGAGGTGTTATCTCACTGTCGTGCTGAGTGCTTAGGCACACAAGCCTGATCACGGCACCCACCGGACCTCATGTCCAACGAACTGACCGGCAGCTGGAGTCATAGTTGTCATGAATTTTCCGGACATAACCAAAGTCTTCACCTAAGGTTAATCAGTCAAGCAGTCAGTATTTATATTAATTATAGATGATAACAGCCCACATCTGAATGCTTTCAATGAGCCTATAGGCTTTTCTCTTCCACGTTTGCTAGAAAATACAGCCAGAGACTACAACGAAGCAATATATACGTGCTATACCTCCCTGTTCCTCGATCCCTTGGGGACCTGGCAGCAGATCTCTCCCGGCACCGTCAGCACGTTATCTGCTGTATATCTGGACAGCAACACAAAATATACACGTTATTATTCATGAAGTGCCTACATGTAAAATATGCCTTATACCACAACTCTGTGTCTATCGTTAGCTGTAGTCAAACCGAACAGAAAGCTCGGGAATTCATCGATGTACCAATAACATAGGTTGGATTGAGAAAGTAATGCATGGACTTTCAGGTATATAGGCCTATACAAATATATTTATAGTCCATAATTTAATAATGCCATCATCAAACACATCACATATCGTCGTTAACAGAGAAAATACGAAGGACTATAGAATATCAAATGTAGCCCGAAGAAATACATCATGAAAAATCATTAGAGAATTTCTTTATGAAAGTTTTCACGGCTAGCTTTGATGGCGGCTTGTTTCCAATCGGGTAATTGGCCTATCTTTTTGGCTCGAGTGCGGGCTTGTCCTTTGTCCAAACTTCAGAGGTTTAATAACGTTATGTATCGCTGAATGTGTTATCTTGCCTTTGGCCTACTCGACGGCGCTTATTTCCCCGAAGACCAGTCCGGGAATTGGTAAGAACACCGCCATGACTGTCTCGCGGCATCCTGGCTCCCTCGTGACTTCTTGCCACTGACTGCAGCCGGTTCGCGAGACCCTCCGCATGGCGAGCGAACTGAGATGTGCCGACGGCAGCCATGCCAGGCGGAACCGCTTGCAACATTTATGACCTTGTGTCTAGCAGTGTCATGTTTATAATTGTTTTGTCGACAGGAGTTATTACCGCGATATCACAGAGATATATTTTACATACAAACACAAACGACATGAAAACAACAGTTATAACGTATTTCGCTTCACTTCGAGTGATTCCTATCAGTTTTTATCTATTCCCGGTCATATCTCGATCCATATACATGTAGAACGGTAATTGGCATCTCGCGCAATCGTCCAAACATGTCTGATTATAGGCCTACTTTCAATAATGTTCCTCTTGCGAATCACCACGATTCCTAACACGATATACATTTATTGTTTTCCAGGATATATGTTTGCCATATACTTCTTTACACCGAGGGAAAAGTTTGGGGGACCAAGAAAATTGGAGTTTTCCTATAGAGCTAACTGAACTCAGAAAATTGAGTCATATGGAAAGAGCAGAGTCGCTGAAGACTGCTGTTGTTATCTTACTGACTCATAAATGGCCGGTGAGTCCTTTGGTTACTTTTGTAGATCACTCAATCGATTAGCTGAGTCTTTAATGCCTTTGTCGATCTACTCATATGACTTTGAATTAGATCTATTGGAAAGCTGTGATCTTTGAGTCTGCTGACCCAAACTATTCTCTCAGTGTACACGTCTGAGTACATGGACACGTTGTCTTGAAGTTTCGCCGCGTACACCTGGCGAATGTCCGTGAAACATGAAGCTAACACTTATTCAATCGCAGTATGTTTAACTGTGTAATCCAAACTTAACTGGATAGCATATTGGTATAAGTATTTAGGCAGCAAGAAACACAAGGTACGGAAGAGGGCTACTATACACGTAATGGAAAAGACACTAAAACCATGCAGTATATTTAAGGCACAGGGTACTTTAAATTTTAAGCGTTATAAGGCAGAATTTAATTAACATAGCATTGTGCGAACTAATCAAAACCAGACTATAATGACGTCACAATTTGGTGCATCATAGGTTAAGAAAGGAGTAAGAGATGAGCACTCCATTGATGTAATTTATAAAGAGAACAAAGTGTAATTGGTGTTTTGCAAATCAAACAAATTGATTAACTCACTGATTGATGTTTAACGCTATACTCTAGAGTCTTTGACGTAAAACTATTGGAGGACTTTGGCTATTTCTGGACTCCATGGGTATACCATGGCATTAGGGACTTCGTCTGACCCCCCACCCCCCCGTAAATGCAGATTGCGAACAAAAACAACTTTGATTTTTATACACACAGTACTTCAGTAATGTTTATTACGACTTCAGGTGTCGCAAGAGGCTTTGGTGCAACAAGCGTCAACCATGCACAGTTGAAAAAAAGGTCCAAAATCGCAACATTAATCTCCAGAACAACGACCAAAGACGTCAAACGAATATAAGGTATAAAGTTAAACGGAATCAGTCAGCAAGTTCGCTTTTGTTACATCAGGCCAAAGAAGTTCACCCGTTTTCACATTTAAGTCAACTTTATTTTGTAAATGTTTGTCTCACATTGTACTTGAGTGCCATAATGCGTTGCGAATGTGAGCAATGACGTCATCAGGCATGCTGTCTGGTTTATAATGGTTACAGAGTGCTCTTGTAAGAAGGGTAGCCAGTGCTTTTTAGTAATTGTACACATACACAAATGTTGGACAACAGCCGTGTATAGTTCTGTACTCAGTAACATGCATATCGTTGTGTAAAGCCAGTTAGGAGTGTTTATAATGTTATCAGAAAACTGTTTGGATGTTTTATGGTGGCTATCAAAAGAGCAGCGTCGATAATTGGGCAGGCTGGTTTTTGCACTGAGTTTCCAAGTGCTAAGATGGCCTATGATTACCTAGCGATTTCAGTTGAAGGCTATAAGCGATTGGCTACAAGCCTAGGTAATGCGGAACTACTGTCGGACAATGTTGCTATCACTGTCCGACATGCGCCCTTACATGGTCCGCCATGAAATGGAACAAGCGCATAGGACCGATGACGCAAGCAAAACACGTGTCCAGAGCGTGTCAACACTGGTTAACACAGTGTAATTGTCGCCTAAACATTTGTCATAAATAACTCGAATATAACCTTTTAGAGAGCTGGATGAAAGGTTTAACCCCCTCTGTGAATTCGCTGTTCGTTACAGGTCGGCTCTTGTGTTAACGACAAGCGAGAACATACCTAACTTTTCCATTAGCCGGCTTCACACGAGGAGGAAGTGAACGATCAGCCTAGCGGGCCTGGAAACGCCGAATTATCCCAATTTCCATTCTCTATTTGCCATCGTTAGGGTCATTAGCCAACTCTGCCCGCCCCACTTCCACTTTGATAGACGAACACTCTATAGATCCAATACATTTGCGGCGGTGATTTACAATCAATGATTGTCTCTAATTGAAATCAGGTTTTTCCGATACCGCAGCGAACTCGAGTGACTTCAAGCCCCTCTCTCACATTACTGACAACAGCGAAAAGGACCGACCAATGCTGTCCCCATCGCTTAGTGGCATTTGCTTGAAGGTTTTTTTTTCCCGATTCCAGTAAAATGAACACAATCGAAGTATGAAAAGCACAGCGGTTAGCTGATTTTTCATCCGTGTGAGAGTGGCCAAGTATGAAGTAAACTGGCTTTAGATGATATTCAACCTGATTTACGAAAGATTCCGTTGAAAAAAATCGACCTCGTTTCTGTCGAGTTCCCACATGTCCATACTAGGATTATTGTGCGACAGGAAGTACGGAATGCATCGAACCCATTTCCGGCATAAGTCAAAACGGCAACATTAAGAGGGGCGGTGCGCACAACTGACTATTGTTAATTTGAATTAATTGAAATAGGCTTGGGCTTAACTTGCTCGACTGAGAGGCTTTAGCGGAGGAAAAAAAGAACTGAAAATACGAAGGCACTCGAACAGATTTAATTACAACGGCGCTAATGTTTATTGATGTGCATTGTGCTTTCTGTTTGACTTGTCGGCACAAGCAAAACAGCGCAGAAGAACAAAATCGGGCAAATCGCTTTCATATTGAGACGAACATGAAACATCCATAAGTGAAAAAGTCGATAATGATTTGGTGTATTATCATCATCTATACAGTTGCCGACCAGATGACTGCAGAGAAAGTGGCCATCTCGCACTATACACTGACACTTGTCTATGTTTAAATCTTCAGAAGGAGCTGTTCATGTTCATAATGGCATATCATGGCAGATAAATTATAGCACGAAATCTGAGACTGAGGCCAAAAGTTTCTCCTTGCAAGGCTGGGGTAATCATGGTTGCTGAATCACATACCAGAATCCGATCAGGATAAATAGTCTATGTCTTATCCAAGGCTTCATTTATGTGAAATTCCCTGGAGAAAATAGGAGTAATTTGGCCACCCAGTCTGAAGACGCAGTTTACAATCGGTTTACTCGGGTAGTAACAAAAGTATGGTTTGCGTATCAGGTAAAGGTTACGTTACCCAATAACACCTTCAAAATCCACTTTTCGTGACGAAAGTCTTCACTATATACTTCTTGCAAATTTAGTGTAAAGTTTCTTTAACTTTCAATATACAATTTTCAGAAAATTTTAGACTTCATGAAACGTAAAGAAACTTTACACTTGTTACGTAAGTGTATAAATTTCCAGGAAACTACGCAAATTTTCTCTTTCCAAGAATTCGCTTTGAACATATTCCTACGTAATCATTACCCCATATATTGACGAACTCTCATATTTTCTACAGGAAATGTAACTAGTATATGCATGCTACAAAGTATTTTTCTGCCTTTACTATATATAAATATTACACCTTATTCGGGTTGGAAAAGATTCAAGATATTTCGTTGTCTATAAAAATATTATACGCACTGCTTGAAGCATATCTCTCAAATAATGACTCTGCCTGACGATAAATCACGGTTAGGTACAGGAACAGTCTATAGATTAGGTTGTGTACAAGCCCAGCGGCACTATGATCTGTGCTTACCACGACCAGGGTTGGGATATACTGCCCCATACACACAGATTACCATATCTACACAGGCTACTTAACAGCCTTCAGAGGAATAACTGATAATACCATTATCCGGTGAGTCTGCAGCATCTGGTTAACATGGAGAGGGTTGGGTTTGGTCAGGGTAAAACGCGTTATATCATCGTATTTCTTTACCCTCAATTACTATAACAGGGCTTCAGTGACACATAGATATTGGGGTTATATAGAGCCGTCTAATGGACCAGTCCGTTTTTACCAAAGAAACGATTGTGTTTATGTCAGGGTCGAGGGGGATTGATCGCGTGCTTTAAGAACTCCGGGGATGGTTTCGATCATGTTTGGCACTAGCCACTCGAAACTCGCCTCCCGTATCCCCGCCATATCTCAATACACCACGGCCAACAGCCTTTGAAGACAGTCCTGGGCTCTTCGAGGAGGAAACCCCATTTCGATTAGTTTTCCAATCGTCTTGTTGATAGATACATCCTGCCCGATGTCTGACAGATATGTCTATTTCTATAAATCGCTTGTTAATTTCAATGTCAATTGCATGTATGATAGTGTGTGGACTCAATGAGGGTGTCGTTTGACTCACCTCCCCAAACTAATTCACTCTGACCTGTCAGACTTTGTCAGTTTCCAGAACTGTACTAACAGTACTACGTATCTTTTTGATATCTTTTCCGTGAAGAAATTCTCTGGCACTGTTTCCCTCCCGCCCCCCCTGTCAGACACACGGACCTACCGTAGGGGATGTGCTCTGTTTGACGAAGTACAGCATGGTACATACCGTATATACAGCACTCAGTATAAACTGTCTCTAGGTTGACAGTAACTTACGTAGAGAGAACTGCCACATCTATCACCGGTACTTGCACAGCTCATCCTTACAGCGAGATGTGGTTGTGGTGGGGGGTGGTGGGGTGGCACAGGAGGTGAAAATGAGAACTACAACATTACATCATATACAAATTACGACATAAGCAGGCCAACGTAAATTATCTTGTCCCCAACACGGCGTGCACACCATGGTGCGGAGAAATATATGACGCTGACAACTTTATGGTAAAAAAAAGGTTTAATTAGGCAATTAATCAAAATTTTTAAAACGTCATACTTTGGCAGTGCATACTCATTATTTTAATGGGTATTAAACGTCCATGAATATAAAAGCATAATATGTGAAATAGCATTGAAACAGCAACGATTTTAAAAAAAATGCATGGCAAACATCAGTACACACAGACATGCATTGGAACACCGCATTCATGACCAGAACACACAGATATGCATAGGAACACCGCATTCATGATCAGAACACACAGATATGCATAGGAACACCGCAATCAAGATCAGAACACACAGACATGCATAGCAACACCGAATCCATAATCAGAACACACAATCATGCATCCATGGCGCTTGATGTCATTCTGCCAGGCACTGAACATTTCAGGCAAGCACTTTTAAATTGCTGTCTTTATACCATTTCGCTTATGATGCGCATATTATAAATGTGTCTAATATATATGGATTAATGTGTAACAAACATCATTTGTTTTCACGTGATTGTTTATCGAATGCGTAGACAACGCAACATTTTAATATAATTCAAGACCAGTGGCACCTAATACAATTAACGTGATTGCATTTTTTTGTGTAATTCTGCGTGAGCCATGGTGCTAGTTATAATAAAATCATGCATGGCGCAAACTGACAAGAAGCCAGATTTCACCGGTTAGGTGTGACCATGACTCTGTCGTCGCTGGTCTGGTTTCACTTTCTCTACTGTAGCCTTTTATTCTAACTATTTTAGTTTTGAATAATAGTGCATTTGTTCCCAACTCATACATATAGCCACACTGCATAACATTTTCTTACACATTAATTTTTGAAAATGTACATTAACTGTCAATAAGGCAAAAATAATATCAATATACATGTGCTTCCTGTATGTACTCTTTTTGGTTTATACCCTTTAACTTTTACATTAGATAACACATTTTGAAGACAATGTATATATGTATACAATGTTATTACGTTATAATTAAACTTGGATCACACCTTTGACTCCATGCGTATCACAAGCTAACTGACAGCTAACTAAATTACACAAATCTCAACAGAAATGTTTGTATAATTTTGAATGTAGGCCCCTGAGTGGGAAGGTCTGCCAGCAACCTGCGGATGGTCGTGGGTTTCCTCCCACCATAATGTTGGCCGCCGTGTTATAAGCGAAATATTCTTGAGTACGACGTAAAACACCAATCACACAAGTAAATAAATAAAGTAAAGTTAAAATAAAAGGTGTTCTCGTCATTGTAACTTATCCATGCACTGGAGACGAGCTAGTAAATGGTAATAAGTTGTCTCCAGTGTAATTATGCAACATAAAATATGCAAAAAGATGAATAAAATGAAACATCCACAAACCTTCTTAATGAATGGACATCGGTATATGAGATCTGAGGAATAGGCCTAGCCTCTGCCAGTGCTGGATTGGTCGGGAAGGAAGATTGGGTGAGGCGGTATGGGGGAGGGGTCTGGGGGAGGGGAAGGTATAGAGCCCTCTCTGTTTGTGGGCAGGGATAGTCATTCCTCGTCAATGGCTTTCACTTGAACACCGCTTAATTCCTCGGGTCAAGGAGGGCCAGTCACTGGAAAGACGGCCGATTAAATAGCAATTAAACCAGATAAACAACTGTTTTTTCTTGGTCTACACAATCTGTGGAATTCGTATATGTTAGTACATGGAGTATTTAGATCAGCTTTGAACATCAAAGTGTTAGGGGAGAGCGGAGATCTGCGGTGCTGAAGTACAATAAACTGTCTCACGGCTGCTGTAGCGGCCATCCCGCGGGCTGTACTGCTCTGTTGGCGCGTAGTACAGAGAAGTATGTTTGTGCCACAGACATTGTACTCTGGAGAGTGACAAACACACCGTCAGTTCATCTTCCTTCTAATACTTCCCATGACAGTCAGCATGATTCCACGTACATTGCCAAAAAATACAAGTACACTGCCAAACACAAGATACGCAAAGTTACTACTAATTGGCGTAGAATACGTACCATTTGGTATATCTCATTTGGTATTGCGGTTATTGACCCGGGACGCCTATTTTGGTTGACGGCTGGCATATGTATGTCGCTTTCGACGCTTAGATTCATGATCAGTTCTGCTATTTGTAATAAAATACAGTGCAAAGAAGGAAAATTATATGAATATTATTTGAATGTGTTTTTTTTATTGCTACAAAATTTTGTTACAAAATTTTGTTACAAGGTCAGCATTCAAGTGATTGTCATGGAGATGATGGCACGTCTGCAAATGTGTAAGACGTTAGTAGATTCTGAACACTGCTTCACTCTGACATTTTGTCATAACATAACCCCTTGCTCATGTTGTAAATAACAGCATTTTGGCAAATAATAATGAATGAATGATTATGGCTTAACGCCACATCGACAATATCTCAGCCATATCGTGGGGATGACAAATAATAAAACAGAGAGCTAAACACGTCAACCAATGATTGTAACATCAATTATATACGTACTTTTCTAAAACTATTTTTGAGCCACAACAAAACCAAAGTTCTAATTCTTTAGCCGTTTCCCCTAAGACGCCTCTACTGACAATTAAAAAGCTTAACGCTAAAGTATTAACTGATGTATTAATTTTTTTTGCTAGTGGACAATTGTGGTTTCAAGTTCGAAGATCACTTTTATCGTTCTAGTAAAAATTTATCAATAAAATTCCATGAGATACAAAGCTTGAATCTGCAATCCGTTCACCTATAGCAGAGCAAAATCTTAACATTCGAATTTAAGTGTACTAGTTTCTCAAGTTTTCTCAGCTTTAGACAAAGAATGAGCTAATTTAAAGTGTATCTAAGTGCGACATTCGTATGCCACCCATAAACCATAAGGGGCTTTCCAAGTCGATAGTTGCAAGACACGTTTACAAAACAACCTAAACACCAGTTCTCAAAGTGTATTTAAGAAATAACATATAAATAGTAAATTAAGTCGGCAAACATGAAAGAGGGATGGAGTGATCAGCTTTAAGTGATGCAGGGAAAGGCATGCCATCCACTTCAGGTTTTAAACTCGTATAATTTCTAGGTTGAGTATCAATATATAGGTATCTCCGTCTATTTTACATTACCACTGTTATAACAACACGGGTAATAAAAACTATATAAAATATCATTTTAATATGTAAAAGGAAATCCTGATTTTTTAATTCTATGAAAGTTATCCGGTTGAAAGTCCTAAACGTATACTTGTGCCGTTAACTTCCTGTACGACGATGAAGACCATGATGAAATGCGGCAGGCAGATGTCACATGGCCATGTAATTCGTGTTTGACCAATCAAAGTGACGAGCTACACGGTCCTGTGCCAAACAAACATTTATTGCGGTATATACAGAGCCTAACAAGTTGACATAAACAGTATTAAGGGAGTAATGACAGCCCAGAAGACAGTGCTCTACCCCGGTCAAACCACGGCTCCATGGTTTGTACATGTTAGCTATAGGCTTGGCTAGTACTGCTGAACGGTAATAATTTGGACAACGTCTCCCTCACAGCTCTAATGATTGACTGAAAAAACCTCTGACATGAAAAGATTCTCTTTAAAACGCCATTGTGGTTTGATTCCTGTCACAAATAAATGTACAATATATCCGGACTTTTGTACTCAAAAATTTACAACTTCTCCCCGAAAATACAGCACTTTAGTAAACTTAAAATAATTAAGATGGAATGTTAAGTTTTATCCCACCAAAGAAATGTTCCCAGAGCCTTTCTATCTCTAGTTTGAAGAACACACAAATGGAAGCTGAATCGAAAACTCCCTATTATAGCTCACACATATAGCATGGAGTGGTATTTCTTTACACATAGATCAATATAGTTCTTTTTATCACAGTTTGTGGAGCGCAGACCTTCATTTGACCTTCGACTTTAAGTATTCAAAATTTTTCATTAGTGCGGCTATCCACCACGGCCACGTGACACCTTAGAGTTGCAATGATTGCAACACTTGTAGAACTGTACGGAAACTCAGAAAACAGTTGTTTTCTGCCACGCCTGAGAAATGCCGAGGCCAAATTCCAGTTGTTTGAGTCAACACAAACACAGAAAAAAGGGAAATAAAATACAAAATTATCTCGAAGCTCAAGAGCTGTTTTTTGTTGTTTCTGTAATAGTATATTAATTTCTCCAAGACAGCTGTCACTCCTACTCCCTGAGAGTTCAGATTTATTTAAGACAAGGACATTTATGTTAAGTAAATCTGTTAAGTTCTTTGGCCCAGATTAATGCTCATTAATATGACTGTTGACAAATGTGGAGTTAGTAGACGGAAGCAGGGTTGTAGAAAAATAAGGATGACGTTTGTGACAGACGGGACCCTCCCACGGGATTTTATTCCCCTGTCTAAACCTGTCCTACACGTCCCGATAAAATCACTGTTATTAAATATCCTTGTATGAACAGCGGTCTTCCTGTTAGAGTTTTGTAAACACCAGCAAATTGCTGCCGTGGTTGTCACATTACATATCCCAACTCTGTTCTGGGTTGAACGTATATCTACCCACCCCGTAACATGGATACCCTAGTGACAGGGTTAAGATTAGGAGAAGTGTTGCTGAACCACACATGTGTCACACTGTAGCAACCGGATCCGGATTGGTGGACCACGCAAGTGTCACAGAATAGCAGCCAGATCCGGATTAACAGACCCATTTTTTGTACCATGCATATGTCGCCCCACTGCACCCGAATCCGGATTTGCGGGCCACGCATTTGTCACAACATAGCAGCTGTGTCTGCACTAGCGGACCACGCATTTGTCCTACCATAGTAACCTGATCCGGATTTGCGGACCATGCAGCAACAACTGCATCATTTCAAAACTGACACCAGTAACATTTCATGCCGACGTACTAAATCTACAAAGTTTCTGGCAACTTTCTAGATGTAACTGATAGATTAATTGCCCTTTAACGTTATATTCCGGAAGTTTTCTCTCATAGTATATAGCAGTCAGTTTTGTGGGTCTAGGAACTAAAGACCTTTAGCAATTGATTGATTGATTTATTTATTTGATTGATGTTTCACGTCGTACTCAAGAATATTTCACTCATTCGACGGCGGCCAACTTTATGGTGGTAGGAAACCGGGCAGAGCCCGGGGAAAACACACGACCATCCGCAGGTTACTGGCAGACCTTCCCACGTTCGGCCGGAGAGGTAGTCAGCATGAGCTGGACTTGAACTCACAGCGACCGCATTGGTGGGAGGCTTCATTTCATTGTGCTGCGATAGCGCGCTAACCGACTGATCCACGGAGGCCCCTTTAGCAACTGAGGACGAACTTTCACATGTATGAAGTACAAATTTGCCCCCCTCCCATATTCTGGGAAATCAAGACGTAAGACTGCGTAAACACGAGCGCTCCTATCACTCTGTCAGCAGTTTAGGCCAGTACCAGCAGTGAGAGTGGGAGAACCTAAGCTTTCCCATCACTCTGTCAGCAGTTTAGGCCAGTACCAGCAGTGAGAGTGGGAGAACCTAAGCTTTCCTATCACTCTGTCAGCAGTTTAGGCCAGTACCAGCAGATGAGAGTGGGAGAACCTAAGCTTTTTGCCCAAAGCCGGGATTCGGTCCACAACTTTATGTTCCTCGCTCGGACGTGCCGTCCATTCATCGGCCTACACCACACCCGGAAGATATGATTGATCTTAACTCAATGTTTGGTAAACATTAGTGTTCACGATCAGATCAGATGACTGTGAGTGATTCAGTGAGCGTTTGAGTGATTGAATGAATTTGTTGGTTTACTTGAATGTGATTTTACACTGTATTTCACTACTAAAGTGGCCACCACCTTAGTCGTTGGAAAGTCAGGCAAAGTGATTGTGGAAACCACCGCCCTTCAGCATGTACCTCACAAACTTCCTGCCATTAAGCTGGATAAGTGCACGATCGAGTCATTGAGTGAATGGACGAAAGAGTGAGTGAATTACTGAATGAATAAAGAAAGGAATAAGTGAGTGAATTACTGAATCAGTAAGTGGAGGTGAGAGTCATTCAGTGAATGGAAGAAAGAGGGTGAACTGCTGAATGAATAGGCGTGAGTGAGTGTTTGGGCAAGTGCGTGAGTGATTGAGTGATTGAGTACATAAGTGCACGAATGAGTGACTAAATGAAGGAGTGCATGAGTGAACAAACGTGTGGGTGAATGACAAAATAAATCAGTGAGCAAGTGTGCTAAACGCCCCCAGAGGTCTAGTCATCAGTTCGTAATAATGTCACCGTGATGTCGGTGCCACCATGCAGTGACTCAGCACATGTAACAGAGCAAAAGTGTTTACAATACACTGTTAGTTAGCCTTCTCACCCCTCTAACCGCGGTAGGTCCTTGCCAGCAGCTAACAAATTTGAACAGTAATCTGGTATGACGTAAGATATTATCAGAGTTCCTCCAGAGAATAACGCTTTTTTTTTTTCTGCTCCGAGAACCACAAAATGTGTAGGTTACCAAAGACGGGTAAAGTACAAGATACACTACCCTATTATTGTGCACTTTAGGCCATCCTTGGGTACTTAATTCACGCCATACTGACATCTTGAGTCTACACGAAAACAACTGAAAACATCTAGAAAGAAAGGATTGGGGACACTGAAAGGGTTAACTAAATGTAATGTGCTGGGCATTGGTGAACGTCAGCTCAAGCCAAATCCTTTTTGGTGGACAATATATTAATAAACCAAATAGAAACATTATTTTTCTAGTCACACTTTTCCAAAAAGACAAGTCTTATTTGTTAACATTTTGCTCTGCTCCATATTACTTATATTTGCAACTATAATAAGTATACTTGGGCAATATATGGTATATACTTCCACTGAAAGATCAGTGCAGCTAAAAATATGTAAGTGGTGTCGACATTGTCCATTTCAACGCGCCACGTGTTAGGTGAAAGCATATCAAGTAGTTACATTATGATGAAAGGCATTATTATCAATTCACCTTAATAAATGTGAAAAAACAAAGTCCAAGCCACATTTATTCACGATATAATTCATAAGGAAAAACTTGTTTTTAACCCAATTTCTTAGAGGTGTTACTTGAAGAGATATTAGTTGATAAATTATTGTGTAGAAAGACACCGTGAACGCTCATGGTTAGAAGGGAATTATTTTTAATGCTGACCTATTGCACGGTAAGATCTGTTATATAACAACTTCAACTGCATACCGGGGATGCCCTTGTGTCATTCTGCAGTAGATCTGTCACCGTGAGCAGGTTGGCAATCGGCCTGAGCGAGAGTGGGGAGATTTCCCTTCTGGTTGCCCCTCCGTGTTTTGTAATAATGCTCGAGTAATGTAATACCCATCGTGTATTGTAATAATAATTTCCGTGTTATGTAATATCGACGGGTTAAGTTCAGGCAGACAGACAGACAAATAAACGGCTGAGGTAACTGTAACTAAGAGACTGTGAGGGATAGGATTATAAAGTAATTTAGAAAACGACTGCTTTTCATAGGCACACCCGTACGTCTCAATATGCGAAAGCAGCTTTGCGAAGGCCTGGGGATTCGTCTGGCACTACAAACTGTTCTATTCGAAATAATTATAAGAGATACACAGATTCTCTCAGATACTTGAATGAGCACAGAACAATACACATGCATGTTGTTATGCATGTTATTACATTACACCAAAATGTTTTATTGCAATATCCGGCGACTGATATTATTACAAAACACGGTAAGTTCTATTACATTACGTGCTAATATTACATACCATTGAAATTTTTTATTACATTGCATGGTGAGTGTTACATTACACAGTGTAGCAGGTCCTGTGGTCACATGGCAGATCTCAAAGTCAGACACACCTCAGTTTTACTAAGATAAATTTCAACCCGAGGCTGAAATATTAGACTGTCCATTTAATTTTATAATTTTTTTTTCTTTATTTCAAAAGAAAAGTTAAAAGGGTAATATTATATATTCCGTTTTTTTTCGCTTACAGAATGGCGGCCATTTTCGTTGGTTGTGGACATCGGAATTGACCAAAGTAAACTGTCGACCTAGACTGACGAACTTTCTCACAAGTGATGGATAATTTTGACGAGCTAAGGAGCGAGCTAATTTAAGGAGGAAGCTAAACGTGTATTGATTGCACGCTATTGACCGCCATGTACGTCATGTAAGACCACGTGATTGATCAACCGAGTGCTAAGACCACGTACTGTCACCAAGCCCCAAAGAGGACGTGCAAAGAGGTCGGCGGAATCTCAAGTACATGCATAATATACAAGACAATTTTTTATTATGAATCCCAGACAATTTTTTTTTTAATCAGTAAATTATTTGAATGAGGCAATGGGCTTTATAACTGACATGAAGTAAAATAACTATAGACTTAATCCTGGTACATAATGAATTACACTCATGTATCGTGATTCCGATAGTTCAGAAAGAAATCATAAAAGCATTTTCCTTTCAACGCTAAACATATATATACAAGGTTCAGAATTTGGATCTGTCGAGATATTTAATTATCAAATTATATCAAATAAAAACAGCAAGATTATTTAAGAAAAAAACATTTTTAAAGACAGAGATATCCAATCTGTCCTCAGAATAAGCCCTGAAGAGTGCAACAGAGCAGAGTTCTGTCCAGTGGAATATTCAGCTGTATGCATGGTTTCTGTATGATATCCACGATATCCCTCATTTGAACAAAATATGTGAACAAAATATTCTGCAGTTCTCATGTGAGTTTTGCCCTTTATTTATTATCTTATTTTCTGTAAAGTACAGATTTCCCCGATAATATTTACTTATTTATTTATTTATTTGATTGGTGTTTTACACCGTACTCAAGAATATTTCACTTATACGACGGCGGCCAACTTTATGGTGGGAAGAAACCGGGCAGAGCCCGGGGAAAACACACGACCATCCGCAGGTTGCTGGCAGACCTTGCCTCGTTCGACAGGAGAGGAAGTCAGCATGAGCTGGACTTGAGCTCACAGTGACCGCATTGGTGGGAGGCTTTGGGCCATTGCTGTGCGCTAGCGGGCTAACCGAATGATCCGCGGAGGCCCCCCCCCCCCCAGATAATATAGATAGTTCTTCGGCCTTTCAAAGACATTTTCCTCTTTCATGTGTCTTGCTATAGCCTGATCTTTATTAAACTATTGACACTACTGGAATATTTTCTCTAACCGACGACAGAGAATGGTATTTTTATTCGATGGAAAAATGATAATTCTTGTGGTTAATGTTTTTTTGATCGCTTTGAGTAATGTATAAAGAATAGATTCAATTGAATAAAAAATAGGGAATGCAATTTTACTGGTTGAAAAACGTCTCCGTGTTCTAGATTTGATTCGATATCTTATACAATGCGCGATGTGGGTGGTCGGAAAATAGATTTAGGGATTTTTTTATGTCCATAAGAAGTTCTCTGATGTTTGATATAGACTTCCATCCTTACTAGAGCACACGTTCCAAGGAGTTAAACATGGCTGACGTCATAGTCTGGCATTGTCAGCTACCAGTCCGCCGCCCGACCATTGGGCCAGGACGAAGAAGTTTTGCCTTGATCTAACCAAAAAACCCCAAAACAAACAAAACAAGAATGGCTACAGAGTGCACAGAACTGGCTGGAATTGCTACAGGACAGCCAGGTCAAACCTGACTGTTGCCCGGTCCTCTTACCATAATTAAAAAGACCGATTAAAATAGGACGTGTTTGTTTTTCTCGTTCTTTCCCCCCATCATCCTCTGATGGTGCAGGTGTAAGGGCTGACGGACGGTTTGTACATCCAAAGCCAGTCCTCCGGCCGCCTACTGGATAATTGTCCGCTACACGAAGCCATCAGATTGGTCGCTCGACTCGCCGGTGAAACACAATGCACTGACCCAAACTCACCAACAGAGAGAGCCGAACGTTTTAAAACCACCAAAGCCTGCCCTCCAAAAACTCACACAGAGCGCAACACAAGACGCTGTTTAAAAAGATTGCTTTTAGTTTTTCGACCGAGTCAGTAGCTAACTCAATCCCCTTTTATCTTCTTTAAGACCTACGGAGACGGGCTAAATCCTTTCTATCCACAAAAAGTCAACACAAAGATAACTTTGGATTTGGAGAATTGACTGCTGGAAGAATTAATGGTCCCCTAGACGGGGTGATAAGAGGCTGGATTACTGGGGAAAAGCTCGACCTGTCTACACTTCACGAATTCGTGAAGAGCAGTTTACAGGTGGCCAGTGTATATACATACACCCCTCCCCTAACACCCCGCCCCTGTCAACTTAATCTAGCTAAGGCTGTGCTAAAATAGAACACACAGGAAACGGGACAGCGACTTTTCAAACCATTGGTACAAGGTCTTTTATGCCACATGTCCAATATACATACACCTATCTCCATTGTCGCTTGATGTTCTTATGTGTCCGATGTTTGGTACGATTATGTTTTCGGACTTGCCCAACTGGGCCGAAATGGAACGCGATATTGTACGATTTTATGCAGATCACATGGAGCCGGCCCTTCGGAACAATGGATCTTTTGGAACACAGGTAGGTAAATGTGCTAACAGACTTGACGAAACTTAAAAGACAATATGCAAAATGTGACTAGGCTGGACAATGTAGGACCGGTTTTGAACATTTCTCGGGTGGCAAAATATACAACTTTGAATTTGCTGCATAGTTTTAGATGCATATATCGCATTTTTATTGTGCTATTTAAAGAATTATGATGGAAACTTGATGAAAACTACAATCGCAGGTGTCCAATTAAAAGATGCATGGAGAACTTTTTGTGGTGGCCTTATAAGATTCGCTACATTATAGACTATTTATTTATTTCGTTGGTTTTTACGTCGTACTCAAAAATATTTCATTTATACCACGGCAGCCAGCATTACGCTGTGAGGAAACCAGGCAGAGCCTGGGGAAAACGCACGACCATCCACAGGATGGTGGCAGACATTCCCACAGACGACTGGAGAGGATGCCATGCAACATGTACTGGATTTGAAGTCACAGCGACCACATTGGTAAGGGACTCCTGGGCCGTTGTACAGTGTCAGCACTCCAATTCCTCGGCCACAGAGGCCCCCTATATTATGTAGTAATGAATTTTTACAGGCCTCTAAGTTAACATTAATGATGCAAATATTATTTCCAAAGTAATGTTTACACATTACTTGTGCATGGTTGATTTAAACATTTGTGAGTACTCGTAACATTTTTCACACGGAGATTTAAAAACGAGCAAAAAAAAAACAAAAACACAACCCCCCCCCACCAAAATACGGTGTGTACATGGCCGTTTAAAAAATTGTACTTATAAAAACGTAGCATAATTCACCTCGTCTGCCAGAGACAAGTGCCTTGGTGAATAAAGCGACCATGCGTTCAGCCTATATATGCATGTACATGGCTATTTCAACAACGACGCTGTGATTTAAAATCGTAAAATCGGCTGATGAAGTGAAAAGTTTAAATTTATTTTCTGCCTTGTGCAAAGCAATAATAAAAAAGCGGCTTGTGTCAGGTCACATATGTGTTTGTTAGAACATTTGATAGCCCTAAATATATGACATGTGATGGAGCGATTATCATCCAATGAACACCACATGGTTGAAGAACTTACATAAACCGGTACTGCGTCACAACGCGTGATTAGAACATCCTAAGATCAGAGGAGAGGTGGGAACAGAAATTAAACGAATCGGAATTAATTCCCAAATAGTGAAAATTGTGAAAGCAAGAAAGATAGGAATGGAAACTAACATAAGTGTCACCTTAATTTTTTGTTGCTGTTGTATTCGATTCGATGAAGGTCTCCGTGTCATTGTAGTAAAAGCCTACATGGCAGATATTCTCCAAAGCATCATGTATGGATATTATACATGCGGTACATCTGTGCAAACTAATTCAATGCAGATATTTTATACACCCTATATTTAAAAAGAAATGTTAAATGCAGGATACCTTTTTATACTGTATTTTTTTTTTCATCCCCCCTACTGATTGCTGTATATGTTTTGACAGTTGTTTGGTATGGAGGGCTGTACATATAACACATGCCAAACATAGATCTTTACTCTATATATCCTTCAGTAAAACCTATGATGCTAATAAATTTTTTTGTAACGTAAAATATCTATATGTCATCCTTCATGTGCTCACAAGTTCGGTCTAGTTGCTTGATATAAAATGTAACTTTGACAATTTCTTTATAACCATGATCGCAATTTCAAGAGATACTTTCCAAAAAATCACAATAATACAATGATTTTCCCACAGAAATGCATTTTTGTTGCCCACCGGTTCCAAGGCAATCATCAACTAATTCTTACATGAAACATCATTAAAGTATACTTACAATAATGTTATTTTAAACTCGTTATTAATTCAGCATATTTAAGTTTAGATTTTATGATCAATGGGTATAGGGATGTTTTACCTGCAAATGGGTAATACCAACAAGTATCTGAACACAACAGCAAGAAAAAATTAATGTGACACTTATGTTGATTTTTACTGCTTTTTTCTCTGGGACAAAAATCTATACTAATTACTACTACTGAATTATAAGCAGATTAATGAGCAGAAAGTATTTGTATCATTAACCGACTTTTTTTTGCAGTCAGTAAATTTGTTTACTGTTTTGTAAGGTTTGCCTGAGAGCAGAGTCGGAGCTGTGTAAATTGACTGTTAGCCATGCATGTGTCAAACTGCATCATTAGTAGATATGTGTGGCTCGGCTCGTGGGAACTCTGAAGAACATGAGCAATGTACCAGTCTCGGTGAGTCATAGGCCATGAGCGAATATATAAAAACGTATACACCGAAACACAGTCACCTAATCTGGAAAACGAGACTTTTCCACAACAGACGGGTTAAAGATTATTTCTGGATAAACAATCGCTGGTAAAATCATCGCATTTTTCTGGAGAGACTTAGATAGGTTGAAAAATAATATTAGACAGATTTATACAATGCTTTATCCGTTGAAATCGTCTGCTGAAATCTTTCGTCAGTTAACTAATGACAAAACGAACGACATTAATTACTTTTGAAATGTATAAAAAATATTTGAAAGAAAGTTTAATCGTTTGGCTGTTCGTAAAACTTACGAAAGAAAACAATGATACAATTAACAATAAAAGATTTCATCATAAGAATTTTACACCGCATTATAACTTACCACCCTTCAGTTTAATGGGTTATATGACTATAGCATTCAGATGTTTCTTCTATTCCCACCCACTTGTATTTACTTGTTTTAAAAAAAAGAAAGGAGAGGGGGATATAACGGTGTTTGTCTGTAAATACATAAACAATCTGTCCGTTTGTCTTTTTTATCTCCTCAACGTCTGTCGGGAAATTAGCACTTACATTTTAGCACCAGCGAAGAAGTGGCGTTAATAGAGTTTGGATGAGCCCGTGATTGCCATGCATGGCCAATTCGACTTTTTCACCTTCTCTTGATGAAGAGTTCTCTTCGTTTTCCATGCCCTCATCAGATATCCTTCACGTCTCCCGCCGACCTTAAACTGGTTAACACGGCTTAACTGACACACACCAGCCATTATACAGCAGCCTTGTTTATCTGTTTTCAGGAAAATTCAACACTTTGCTCTTAAAGCATACATTTTTCATGCTGTCTTCAGTTTTTATTTTCCAAAAGAAAAAAAAAATCACCAAAAAGCACTTGGAAGTAAATTGTAAAACCACCATTTGGGTTAAGTATATACCATGTAGATAGAAAATTCAGATGTGGTTTCTCGAGTTCAACACTTTATAAAAATGCAATATTATATTAACGGTACTTGCCATCTGCTAAAATAACTGTTAAGACCACCACATAATGTTGCTGTAGTAAGTATTAATATTTTCAACATCCATCAACCAAAGCTAAGTTACACATGCATGCACTACACGAGTTTTCTTATCGGTTTGTATATGAGTGCCTGTGTCGTCACATTCATTCAAAATCTTAATGGAGCGTTGGAAAAGAAGAACAAGTGACAAATCTGTGCGTGGAAAACGTGTTTTCGTCGCCGACATCTTTCTTATCGTGAAAGAAAGAATCTTCTAAACTTGCCGTTTTTTAAATACGCGGTGCATTAAACTTTTATATACAATGTAGAATATATCCAGGACAGTCACTCATAGGTGTAACACGCACAACGGTTTTAGAAGGCTCGAGCAGGCATATGGATTCTACACATGTGTGGCGTGTGGCTTATACATTGGGCAAGAAATGTTATTCTCACGAGTATTTAAATGTCCGATTGCCTGTAATACAACTGTTGGTCAGATCAAAGGCAAGCAGGCACCTGGGCTGAGTTTAATCTTCAACCGTTATTTGTGAGACTGGAGCGAGTCTGACAGGTATACTGTATAACGGAAATATTCATTTCCTGGTTGCTGGGACCCGCTGTATTTCAATCCACTTTATATACAATGGGGTGTGCATGTCGTCTAAAGTGGCTATAAACAGCCGGTGTATAATCTCCTTATAATAGAGACATCACCTTTGTCACGGCTTCACAAGGCGTTTTACAACTCGTGGCAGGATAAACTTCAATTAAAATCCAATATTTGCCACATCTGTAGAATAGTAAAGTGTGTACATGTAGCACCTGTCAAACTGGGCTTAGTTGTATAACGGGATTATAATGGAAAAATGATGGAACAATGCCGGCTAATCCGAATCGCACTGATATCAACCGTACTTATTATCCTATCGATCCTAGAACTATATGATTAGTTTGAAAGAGCCTTTTAATGAGGCGGCCACAAAAGATAAATTCACTTAACTGTTTAGCTTTTTTGAATGGAGGTATTAGGAAATTGCGAATGCGAAAGTGTCGATCTATACCATAGCAAACAAAGCTATGGCGATTCCAAGTGTTACGTCATGTTTATATATTAAAAATAATCGTGCGGAATTTATATTATATAATGAAGGCGTGTTTATCATTTCATTTAATGACATTTAATATCCTGGCAATGATTTCGCGGAAAATACTAGTTATTTACATGGATCAAAAAAGCAAAAACAATATTTTAAGAATTATCGTAAGTACAAACATATAAATTTTGTCCTAGCCTATTCAATTTAAAATTGGTAATCCTTGTAGTTCTTATATTGTAATGATACAGACACACGGTTAATAGTACGATCCCAATGTCTGCCTAGTATAACTAAGCAAAACATCACAAATAATGGCCGCGGCATGGCGTTTGAGTGAGGCAGCATGATAAATGTGGCTGCAGTGCACGAGCTTGTCCTGCCATGCACAAGGTCACGTAATGGAGTTGACCTTTAGTGATGTTAAAAGCATGGTTCGAACCAAAACAGATCTTGTCTGCTTGTTTTACCGGTATGGTACAAACCTTATCAGTCAAAATGTGTTGAAATGGAAACAATCAAAGTAATATAACAGGTGCATGAATCTCTGAGATACATGAAACATACGAGATTCGGATTTTATACGTGTGATATAGGCCAGTTTAATGAGTTGTAGCCGTCATATATGAGTTATACATATACATGTATATATAAGGCTCCCTCGAACAGTGACAGTGACAGTGTCGCATATGTTCATATTAATGACAAATTCTTGATCATGTATGATCTAATCAATCTCTCAACCAATAAACCATTTATGTGTGTATACAAATTTGTGTATGATAACATTTTCAGGGCGTGTCAGTAGGGCTGCATACCCACCTTGGAGAAGTCCACTGGCTGCGAAGGAGCGCGCTACGTCCCTTTTGCGAGAATGGTCACATTATTGGATGAAGAAAAGAGTACAGACTGAAACGAAAAACACATCTCACAATGTTTGCTTTTAAACTCGTGACCATACGGAAATGATTCTCTCTTAAATGACACCACGGTTTAGATATATCCATAGACAAAGTCTGCTTACAGAGGGTAATTTTCGTCTGGTTTCATAAAGAATTCATTGAAAATGCTTCCAGACGTAGCCTGCACCCGAAGATAGTTTTCTAATGCTGCAACTGAAGCCCACGAATTGTGACTGAATTTGTTAACGCGATCTTATTGGTCAAGGGCTGCACTGGTTCATAGTCAGACACTCTTCACTGAGAGAAAAGTTTGGGTCGACACACTAAAAAACTCGAGTTTTCCATTTGAGCGATAGGCCCTAATTCAACTCAGAAAAGTAATTTGAGCCATACGACCAAAACGAACAAATCATTAAAGGCTCGTCTGACTGTTTGGTTGACGTACAAGAGAAATGGAATAGTCCATCGACCATTCATGAATCAGTAATATTCTTTCAGTAACGATCTGGTCATATGCCTCAATTTCCTGTGTTGAATTAGCTGTATTGGAAAACTCTATGCTGATTTTTGAGACCGTTGACCCAAATTATTCTCTCAGGCTGATGAGTCAGCAAAAGGCGCACGGAATTGACATGTTGTTGATGATAACATTATTCCTTTCCACTTGTGACAAGTGTTTTTTTTGTTTTGTTTTTTTTTCACATTGAAATTATCGCCAATCAAAATTCTCCGGATTTAACACAGTTTCGGATTACAGCATTACCCTCAGCATTTCCGGTTTGCTGTGTGTGTCGTCAGTGTCATGGCTGGCTTTTTCTCCCAACACCCCGCTTGTAATGTAATCAAGCTGGTCCTGAACAACCAAATCCACCCAAGCCTCCTAATTACTGACAGTTACAGGTAATTAGTGCTAATTGATGAAACGTTTGGCTTCGTGTTATTTAAAATGGGTTCATATGTCGTCCCACGTCAAGACATATCCCATCCGTCCGAATTCCTGTACACCAGTGAAAGCTGGACACTCTAGTGTCCTGGGATCCCCTCAGGTCAGTTGGCAATTGCGGCCCTCTGTAGATTCTTTCATTATATATTTCATATCTAAGCATTTGCAACAAACACAGTGTACTACACCTAAAGTTCCGAATGTTGAACATCAGCTAGTGTATTGTTAATGCAATCATTGCATTTCCACAGTATAATGTTTGATTAGAGATGACAGAAAATGGAAACAAACGATGACTAACCGTAAATGACTGAGATGAAAAATTCACACTGCATCAGAAGTTTTAAAATCCAAACCTAATGCTCTGTCGGCATTCTAATTTGTCGTTGAATTTCTTGTAACAGCAAAAGTCTTGTAACAGCAGTTTATATTTCGGATTTGTAATGATATTTTTCTAATTATTCCTTGACAAAATTTCCAGAAAAAAGACGATAGACAGATTAAGATTTGGTATGTCAGACAAGCTGGCAAAAAGTGAAATATACCTCAATTCTTACCGTCCATCGGTTCGTCTGTCGACAGCTGATGGATATAAAGAACTGTTGATCTATGCCCTCAAATAATGTACAGTAATCCAGGGCCATTTACCTCAGCTTCACAACGGCAGAGTATCCTGTGCTACACGTGTTTCACCTCCACGCGTTCTAGTGTCGTGTGTGTTGTACACTCCAAGGAACGAATGGTCATTTATAGGTGTGTGCTCCTGTACTAAACACATTCATGTAGTAAGAACATCACGAACACACAATGGTCTTTATGTAGGCCTTGCGATTTGTACTTGTATTAAAATGTACATGTTCCATTATTGTTGCTTTTATTTCGTACACCAATACGAAATGAAGTCATAAAAGTCAAATATCACACATAGAAGAATGTAAAACGACAATCAAAAGTTTAAACAAATAGAAGAGGCACGTACTACATGAGACTGTTATATACAGACTTCTTAGGTTTCTACTGTCGTCCAACGTACACCCCCGCTGCTCCCTGCCACCGTCACTGTAACGGCCCCCACTTATCTTTCATGTCCGTCTACTTTTACAAACATATAAACAAGGGACCTGGGACGGGAACAATAAAGCAATCGTTATACGCTACAGTCGGGGAGAATCACAGTGAAATGGAGTTTGAGAAACGTAATGGACCGCCTGAATTTATTTGTCCAGTCGATTTAATAAACACGTATGACAAGCCAAAGTCCATGTGAGTCGGCTATAAGAGTCCCGTCTGTCAGCTCGATGTAAGCGATCAGGTCGAGGTGCGAAGAAACCTGGCATAGACAAGTGAAACCTACACATGTTGTCCATTTCGGGAATATCCGTCTCTGATGACGGACAAGTTTGTCGACATCGTCTTGTGTGGCGGCCAGTGAAGGCTTCCTTTACGCTTGCGCGGTAAATACGACTTTAGGGGAGGGTGCTTTATCTAGTAAAGAAATTAGTTCAAGTGTATATTTAATTTGATACACGAGTCATCGTGTAACATCGTCCGTGACTTAATGACGAGATGGTTGGAACATTCAGTGATAATCTTGAGGAAGTTTACAGTAATGACACTCTTAATAAGAACATCTCACCTTAAATTAGTGACAAATTTCTTCAGATCCCTGAGTGATGATAATCTTGACGAACTTGACATTAACCATCACTTAATGACGAAAGCTAACGATGATTGCTAATTTAACCATGTATATGTAAAATGGTGAACCCGAAAGACTTCTGTTGCCACCCTATTTATGCAATGGTACCGAAGTGGAATTAAGCCATACTTACTCGCTCCAAGATCTGTAGTTACAGAAAAAGAAACTTTAAATCTAAGCGTTGAAACCGACATTCGTACACCAGCCGTCAGCCTAAACTGGTATTACTGCTGAAGACCAGTATCTACTAAGCTTCAGTTTTTTTAAAAGCAAATTAAATTGCTGAATTATCTTTTAATTCAATGAAATTGGACATAACTGCAATGATTCCGGGCAGAGATTTCCTTGTGTATTGATTGTTGGTTGTGTAGTTTAATAATTGTTGTATAAAGTGATGGTTACAGACAGCTGCGTGTTACATCAGGGTTCTTTGAGTGAACTCAGCATTGACGCTTAGGCAGCGCGGTGTATTCGCTTCTTAGGGACGCCTCATGTAGCACCGGTATGTGTTTTTATTCAAGTTTTTCTGTCAGATATCCTACTTTCTTAGGCGTGGAGGGTAGAACCTGGTAAAGGCAGACGGCCAGGACGCGTGATCGGGGGAGAGGTGGTTTGAGCGAACTCCATCCCCATCCCTTCCCCCTCACACACACCATTCAACCGCTGCTCTGTTTTCTCAGATGCCTGTTTCATGTAATCGACCGGTTATGTCGCTGTGATCAGAGAGTTCGATGACAGACAAGGCGGTTAAATCGGCCTACTCCCCTAGAGCCTGTTGACTTCGTCCTTGTGACGGAGCCTTCAGAAGTTCCTCAGACAGCTGGCTCGCTCATCCTCGGACTGGAGAAATCCTGTAAACGCGATGCGAAAGGCTGCAGCTCCTGATTGGCAGCTGTCGATTTCAATCTGAGCAACATAGACTTTGTACCGGCAGATGAGATAGCATAAAACACGCCTCTGTTCGGAAACGGATAGATTTCACGCCCCCGACTAACAAATATCTTTTTTGCTTTTACGATGAACTGGAGCGAAACCTATGAAACCGGAGACCATGTTACAGATGTAGCAGATAGGAGTTTTCATGCAAAGTATGTGTTCACAAAAAATGTGCCAATTAATCATACTGAAAATAAAAATACGATTTCGAAAAAAAAGGCCTGAGCTCACGTTGATAGAGTATATATTGTGTGTGATTTAGGGGAATAATTCTGGTATCGTTGTGAATAGTTCTATATACCTCTTCTGATCATGCCTGCGAGATGAATTGTTGAATGATGTCGTTTAATCATGTCTATAGCCAAACCACAATATTTGTCAGATGAAATAAATGTTTAAGGTCCTACTCAGGAATTTAATGTATATCTATAATAAAAGGGATTACAATTCCACGGGAGGATGGGTTCATGACCGGACGAGCAGCCAACAGTTTTCAGTGATGACGGAAAGACGCAAGAAATGGTTTAGATGGTTGAATTAAACCCGTCTACAAAGGGTGTACCAAAAAAGCATGCAAGTGTCCTGTCAGATTATGTATATCAGTTGTGCTTTAATTTCAATTGCTCATATATCCATCATGGAGATCTAATTCAGCACGATAAGCATATGGCCCCTATATATCACAGTGTTATGGTGTTTTACGCCGCACTCAGGAATGTTTCAGCTGTACGACGGCGGCCAGCATTATAATGAGCGTTACCGAGCAGAGCCCCGGGAAGAAACCCATGGCCATCGGCAAGTTGGTGGCAGACCTTCCCACGTAGGGCCGGAGAGGAAGCCAGCATGAACTGGACTTTGAACTCACAGAGACCGCATTAGTGAGAGGCTCCTGGGTCATTCCGCTGTACCTCGGCCAAGGATCTTGTACAGTGATGTAATTTTTCATTTTTTCTCTAAGTGTGTGTAGTTTATCTTTTTCTCTGTATCAGCTGATCTTTTTGCATACCGCTACTGTTAACATTATGATCAAGAGCTTATCAGCCGGGTGGATATCTTCAGATTTTTATAAAGCATACATTTCCACATAGGTTAGGACAAAATCTTATACTTCGGTGAATTTTCATACTCAGCGATTTCCATTGCTGCTTAAAATATTCAACATAGGTGCTTAATGACAGGGTATTACATATAGGCAAAATTAGAAGACAACAATCGAAAAAGCTGACCGCGGCTCAGAAGAAGAATTTGGCATCAGTCAATCTAGCTGGGTCTCAATGGATTTGAAACCAAAATACCATGGCTTAGGGAGTACTAGTCTTTATCAAGTGTACTTCTTGATTCATTTTCAATTCTAATGCCAAAGCTCTCGGAATGACTTTCGATTTTTCTAATAAAGATGTAGAAAATTTTTGCTTCATTTTTGATTAACAAATAACACGTATAACACTCCACTCTTTATTATCAGAACAGGACACATCAATTTTTGAGAGCGTTTCTTGTGCCCTTGACAGGTAATCTAGATGCCACGACGGCGCCTTGAAGTCAGGAAGTTTGTCAGGCTTGTCGCACAGGGCGATGTTTCGATTCATAGCAGCAGTCCAAACTTGGCATGTAGTAATTACATGGAAACAGAGTAGAGAAACACGTCACTAAGGTAAATGCACTTGACGCAAAGTCGAAACGGCCTGCCTTTGTCCTGCCACACGTAGACATATCCGCCGTGGTACAACTGTAATAGCCTGTAGTATACAGGTTTAAAACAGGCACCGATCATGTAAATAAATACTTATAAGACGATTTATACCTGGTGTTAAACTGTGAATGATTACAATTTGGTCATTTAATAAACCACTCGTTTGATTATCATTAGATACATATTGCTATGATCACTTTTTACCCCACCCCCCTCTCTCAGATGAGAGTTCCTCGGCCAAATTTGTGTTCATTGCAGCACGTGTATGTTAGAAAATGATAAATGGTTGACAAGGCATCCACAGTGTTAAAACAGCAATTGCCATCACAGAGCGGCTCATGGCTAAAAACAGTTAATTGAAATCCAACGACATGTACCGTGGGGGACATTATAAGTGACTTTAACTTGGTGACGTGCTTTGTTCCTAACAATAACATTCGCCATTTACTTTTCTTTAGCACTGCACGTGCTTCATCTCTTTAAAAAGGGATTACTTCGTTGATCGGAACGACACCGGTTTAGCCTTACTTTTTGGTGCAGCTCAAAGCCGGAAGTGGAGTCAAAGCTGCGTCGTCAACGAGGCGAGTCGGTGCGCGACAAGCTGGAAACCACACGGCACGCGCTGTCCGATGACAGAGCCCGGGGAACCCACAACAAAAGACATGGGTGGCAATGGAAGTCCGCCCGGGCACTCAACGGTCACAGCACGCCTACCATTTCACATCGCCATTGGACACGGTAATTAAAATAAAAGGAACTCCGTCTGGAAAGGTAGGCCATGGCGCGATCTTGTCGATATCTGATACCAGCCGGTTAATCCAATCAGCGCCGCCCCGACAGACGCCATTTCTACGGCTGGTTTTATTTTCACGAATGAAAGTTTACCCCTTCTCCTCTAATGGAGGAACGAAAGGTCGCTGTGATTTGATTATCATAACAAAGGATTTTGTCATCGCCATTTTTTCCGCATAAGTCTGTGTGTCTAATGCTTCGGATCGGACGTTGTCTGATAAGGATCTCTATCGGTTACCTCCCCTTCCCTTCAAATCCCTCAGGCAATCACGTAAGGCAAATCTCATTAAAATCACTGTACAAAGCAATATAGGAAATCAGTTTGTTGTGTGTGCGTCATCGTTATGAGGTTTCAGCCGTCAGTCAATGTACGAGTGATTGGGATTATAAATGACACTTGTCAGAATTAGACCATGGTGTATAAATGTTATCATATATCAGATGCAGTGATTGACGAGGCTCTTGCGGCCGTTTGCGCAGTCTAATGTTCATTGAAGATTACTTGCCATGGACCAATATGGTGTACATACATATCTGTAGGCCAGTAAATTGACGCATGGACTAAACCCGGCACTGCTTTCTTCCAGCCATAATGCTGGCACCAGAAGCCTCCCATCAGTGTGGTCGCTGTAAGTCCAGCTCATGCTTTTCTTCCTCTCCGGCCGTACGTGGGACGGTCCGCCAGCAACCTGCGAATGGTCGTGGGTTTCTCCCGGGCTCTACCTGGTTTCCTCCCCACCCCATAATGTTGGCCCCCGTCGTGTAAGTGAAATATGCTTGAGTATGGCGTAAAACATCAATCAAATAAATAAATAAAGCTGGCTACCATCGTATAAGTGAAAAGTCCTAATAAATCAATCAGTTTTTTGGATAGCGGGCAGAATTGGTCTCCAGTGTGCATTGGGCTATATCATAAAAGAAAATCTTTGGTTTTGTCCTTGCGGAAATGAACGTACATACACTATATTTACCTATTTATTCATAAGTATCAAACACAGAAACCATTTCCCTACACTTCTCCTTCTGCTGCCTTCATAAATATAAGCATTTTTCAATGGTAAAACATGAAAAAACACGTTTTTTGTTTTAGGATGGAATATTCGAACTGCAAATTAGCAACTTCAACCATATATTAAAAATACCATAATTATTAATTCCACAATTTCAGCAGTAACATTCCAAAGGTGTCTGGTTTCCTCCATCCCCCGCTTTCGTCCCCCCTTAAAACAATTTGCATCGTAAAGCCGTAAAGTGAAAACTTTTTGAGAATGAAATAGATATATAAACAGCTGTGTAACTGTGTTTGTCTCTGTGTATGTGCACCTTTCGGTCTGTCAACAGCCTTTCTTTTAACATGGATTCTTCACTTAACGAGGAGCCCGCTTTGCAAAGTTGTCGCAGCTCTACGTCAATCACACGTTGCATTATGATGTTCAGGGTCTTTCAAAAGTCGCTCACCATCCTGTTTTTTTTTTTTTTTTAAAACACCTTTATTGATTTCATTTGAGCATTTGTTATGATTACTATCAATAAAGACGTTTTTGAAATCGTTAAAGATGTTTTTGAAATCAAGAAAGGTGTTTTTTTTTAAAATCAGGATGGTGCGCGACTTCTGGGAGACCCTGTATATCTCTTCACTATGTGTTGTCATTGAAGTTACTCCAGACGCAAGTTGGGACTGCGTCGTAAGACGGGCCCCTTATTCTAGGGCATGTAAGTTCAACCATTTATTATTGCATGTATCACTGGAAAAAGGCCACTGTCATTAATGATAATGTAAATAATTAACGATTAAAGTATTCCCTGGATTCTGACTGGAAGATCGACAAAAAGGTGCCATTGTAAACAGATATTCCAATAATCCAATAATGGAAAAAAGTGTAAACATTGTATGAACGACAGTCGGTTGTGTGAAGCACAAACGCCGTTTGCCATATCCTTCATTAAAACCTGTAGAGGTGTGAGATGCCTGGGCTGTTCTCGCAGAATAGCCCCACCCCCTCTTCTCCCCAGCCCAAACCCACCCTCTCTTCCGAACAGACTGCCTTCAGTGAAACACACGGAGTTCCCGGAAGTTCAACCAAGCAGCGCCTGGGGTATAGATCAATGTGAAGTAATTTTACTTGGGGGCCAACGTGTCTACAAGACCCTGGGACATATAATCTTTGATAAAATTCATTATTGTACCCACTTGCGGCGCTCTGGGTGCTGATATTAAACTTGGCCTGTTCACGGAGATCCCGTATTTTCCAATCACACCGTCCACTTTCACGGGCTCCAGTGTTTGGTTAAAGCAGATCTATTTCCTCAGTGTCCAGATAGTCCACTTTTTCACCCCTTCCAGTTCGACTCGGCCTCATGATATTTCTCCACAGTCCTAACAACAGTGATTACCCAAGGCCGCTGTTTAAACACTTCTTCACGGTAATTGGCGATTTTATGATGAAAATGAATGTCTCGAGGGTCTACGACTGGTCCGTAAGGCCAGTCTTCGCTCTCTAGTGATTCAGATAAAACTAAATAGAAGCCCCAATTCTGTATGCCCATTGTACTACCCGAGCCCAAGTCCAGTCCAATATCGGAGGAAAGAAAAGCCACAAAAAAGTTTGGTAAGGAGACGAAGTACTATTTTTTTGGCTACATTTGTTGCATGATGACCATACAGTTTGGATAAAAGCCCCCCGCCCTCACCCCGCCCCACTCACACACACACATACGCATACACGGGAATGAGCTGTCATCATGAAGTCATCCAAAAATGTGTACATTTCTAATCACTCAGGACTAATTACATATTTCACTCATCAAGGTAATTTGTGCATATGTCTCTCGTAAATGTTGAGGAAAGTGTAATTACCAGTAGCTATACCAGAACCCAAACAGGCGACAAGTCAATACATTGTATATGTACATTGCAGAAACAACATAGCTCTTCTGATTTTGGGGCTACAAATCATTGATGAGAAGGGCAACCTCCAAAATTTAATAAGTAAGGATAAGAGGAAAGGTCGTTGGAAATTACATACGAAACCACCAGATTTCTTGCTTTAAGATTTTAAGTTTTAACTGAATAAAATGATGTGTAATGATCTGAATTCTATAGTTGTCTAATTCGATCAGTTTGTCTCTTTGTGACATCGAAAACGTTTATTCTGTATTAAATTTTAATGTTGAAATAGCTGGCATTTTGACAGAAGTAGATATTTAGCCAGTAGACGTAATGTTTGTATCATCACACTTTTTCTAACTGTTAAGACTAGGGAACAACGTGTAATGTACTGTCCTACAGATATAAATACAAATGATAAATATAGTCTTCATTTTTTTATCTTTTACGAAATGTGTAATAGCCATAATGTAAAAGATGGATAATAGACTTGTCAGAAGGTGAGGTCACAGGAGGGTCACACACTGAACGTAAGCCCCTCGCTCAAAGCCAAGTAAGACGAATGGACCTATACTAACGCTGCCTGCATCCCTATCTACATATAACCAATATTCCACTGATATGAACTCTTCCAATTTGTCGTTCAGAAAAAATCTATAGATATTTGTGAAGATGCAAATAATAAGATTTTTACCAGCTACACAGTTGAATATTAAGTCTAACAAGCCAGAGGTCCACATTCAGAACTATTTTCTTTCGTCACTTTTTGTTCCAGTTCATTAATAATTATCAAAACTTCCAAAGCCTTATGCAATGGGATATAAAAATAAGAGATGATTAGCGATAAGATGGGCTACTGAGAGCTTGTTTTTGCGTGTAATAGGGGCGATCTGTCCCTGCCTGCACTTTCTCTCCATCTCTCTGTTATTCACACTGTGTCAATATGTCGGGAGGAATCTTGACAAATGTGAAACCCCACTTGGTTGGAGTTTATTTTAATTTCTCTGATACTCCTAATCGCCTGATACCCCTAATCGACTGTGGATGTCTAAACCCCACTTGTAACTCTGCTCGCCTCTCTAGTCGTGCTTTTTGAGCCCAAACATCGAATTCTTTGTTTATTGGTTTGTGGCAGCGACAAAGGCCTCTCTTCTAAACCGAGACGTGGGAGCAAGGATTGTGATGCGACCAACATGGCGTTCCGAATGGCAGAGGTCATGATCGGGCTATCACAGCCTTGTTGTGTAGTTTATCTCGGTTCCAGAGTAAATTCATTTGTGATTATATGCTTGAATGTGAAGGTTTTCTTCCACATGGAAGGAACATGGGTTTGAATCTAAATAGGGCTTCTACAGAATTCATTACTTTTTCTTGAAATCCTTGCCTGGTTTTGGCAACGTGTTTAACTTCTGTATATAGATTGATTCTCGACAAAGGCGGAACGATCGACTGCAGCCAAATATCGAACTCAAAGTATAAATGCGGAAAGAGAGTGTTTATTATTTCTGAGGACAGTTTGAGGGTTAATTCCACACGGGGACTTAATCAGAAGCTACTTTGTACGCGTGCGAAATGTGGTTGGCGTTGTTGACGCCAGTTTAAGAGAATTAAATTCTGTAATCAATGTACAAAACCATCTGCAGGTTATCAGCGCGTTCATTGAGAAGGCGGATGAAAACATTGAGGCTGAGGTAGAAATTACTGCAACTCTAGTGTAAAGCAGGTGAACGGTCCGTCGAAAACAAACACAAGACGATTCTGCTGGGGCAAGTCATTTCCCTTCGTACATTAATTTCCTCGCGAAAAAGCGATGTATTCGAGCTGAAACCTAATGAAAAAATAAGTTTATTTGGACAGTGTCGGAATCTTAAAAGCAGCATTTGTTTAACATGTTTTATGGCAAAATGGCCGTTTAAATAATTTACTGTTTTTTTTTGGCAAAGCTTGGTTATAGTTAATGTTTATGAACTTTGTTTTGAGGTGGTGGTTAAAAGAAAGACAAGTGACTGTCGGATTGAGTGACTAAATGTGAGTGGATTTTTGCGTTGGTATATATCGCATATTAAGTATAATGTATATTAACAGCTCTCAATATCGTATAGCCATAGGGAAGATTCTGATTAGACATTTGCACCCACTTTGAGGAGTTTATGCGACGTTTATGTAACTCTACTTTTACGGGAGAGTAAAGCAAACGGCTCACGTAACAGCTAATATATTGATAATGTGGTTCACTAGTGACATCACAGAACTTTTTGTACACCTTTCTGTTCAGCCTTGAATAAGGTTCTTGTAAAGAGTACTGCCGTATAATAATAATGAAAAGGTAATTTGACATTAAAGTTCTGCTTTAGGGCCAGGAACAAGTCGACGTGACGTCAGTGGTGAACCATATTATCGATATGATCAGTGAAACTCACCATGCAATCAAACCATTTCATTGCATTTTGTTTGGTGAGTAAAAATGTAAAGAATGCAGTGAAGGTAAAAATGTACTCTTTAATGGTATTTTCACCACCCATAATTTCATTTTTGTGTGTTCTTTCTCTTTAATTTAATACGTAAATCTAAACAAAGTACTGAATTCACAGAACAAAAATGGAGTTCACTCAGTTGAATTATTGGTGATGCCAATCATTAAAATGGTCTTCTAGACTTCATAAAATCTCGATCATGTGCGAAAAGAAACATATCAAAAATTAGGCAGGAGGACAGAGATCTTTTTACCAATGGCGTGGATGGATGCTTCATTTCGATAATGACTTATGGTTACATCAAAAAAGTAATGCTGCATTGTTGTAATTTTGTGATATCTGTTGCTTAAATGCAATATTATAAAATGTTCGCTCGAGTGGACGTAATATAGTGAGAGTTACAGCATCATTGAGAACTTAACAATTTGTCAACAGTCTGAAGACGAAGCTTTTCTTTGTACCGCCAACCTCCCACGGTTCCCCCAGTCATTCCCTTCTCTTATTAGAATGTGTATGAGGTGCAAACAACCATTCTACAGACCAATATTTGTCTGCAGCCTTTGATGCATATTAATATCGCCCTCTGTGTTTCATTTGTTTGTCGCCAAAAGCAGTCAGCGAGACAGAAGAAAAGAAAAAGAGGCGTGTGCCCATGTGCAAAAGGCAAATGTTACCCAAGACCTTGTATATACAGAAGCAATGCTTGGGGCCTATTGTGCACTGCTCCTATACAACGTCTACAGACTCTGGACGGCTTCCTTTTTTCTCTTTTTATTCCTTATTGTCCCTGCGTGTCCATATATGTGTCCCTACAACCGGGTGTGGTCAAGAGGCCCGACCAGTTACAGATCTGTCATATCTCTATCGCAATTAGAAGTGAAATGGTCCGCGGCTGTCACCTTTCTGCCGATATCGAGTGAGGTTTGTGAACGGCACACATTGGTATGGGCCGTGTTTGGTAAGGTCTTGAAGCCAACAGGAAATTTCTCGGCGGGATCCTGTGTTCCCGATCAAATAGCCATCTATGAACATGAATTAGGCGGACGCAAGAGAGGCCTGCGCTTTAATGAAGTTTGCAGGACAAGATGGTTCGACAAGATTCAACCATTGTAAGCCCATTTCAATGAAGGTGACAGAATGCAATTTATCTCTGTCTCTCAGGGAAAATACTTCTTTTTAAATCTTCCAGGTTGAGAAAGACTTTCATTTCCTTTATACTGTTAGCTGTTATTACCTCAGCGGGTCCCGACCGAGAGGCTCTTTCTTGACTTTTCATCACAAATTTGATTACTATGCGCTTTGCCTCAAACTAAAAGCAGAGATGAAGATATGATAAGGAGTCCAGCAGACCTAATAGTCTTTGAACAACGAGAATGACTGCGGGCATAATCTTCTTCATAGTGATGTGTAGACTGACTGTTACTCGTCATCCGATGGACAATCTGAATAGTACTCGCCTTTTGGTGTTTAAACTGACTAATGCTCGTCAAGTGATATGTAAACTGACCGGTACTTGGATGACTGGTACTCGCCTCGTGATGTGTAAACTTACTGGTACTCGTCTGACTGGCACTCCTCGCGTGGTGTATAACTGGCTGGTCACTCTGTCCACGGCTAATGTATTCTGTGATTGTGATGTGTAAATTCCCCAGTACTCTTCTTAAGTTCATCCACTGATACTCGTGAATGACGATATCTCTGGTTCCTCATGCTGGCTCCTTCAACATCTACAACCCATTCAAGATAACTTTGATAAAGTTTTTCATGCAGGCTTGCATAACTTAAATAAAACTGAAACAAAATCTACCCCATGGTTTGGGAACACCTTTAATTTGCAAGGAATTTAAAGAACAAACTGAAGTACATCCCTTTGTTAAAGTTCATGGCGTCCCGCCGACGGATTAGTTTTGAATTCAGCAGAATTTGTGTATGTTAGTGTGCAAGTTAATGCCAAAACTGTGAACTTCATGCATAACTACGCATTTGCTCGCGTACCAACACTGTAACGTCAAACATGTGCTTTAATGCGAAATTGTGCGGAAAGTTTTGATACTGTTTTTAGCAGCGTATCTGCTGAAAACATACACCAACATAACAGTTTGTGTTTTCTGCTAGCACCGTGCATGTATTTTGGTGATATGCACACTTGTTGATCATAGATCAGTGATCGTCAGAAGCATTCGTGAGAATTGTGAAACAATCGTGACAATGTTTCATTCATTGTGACGATGAGCTTGTTGACTTTAGTACAACCATACCTTATAATCTAAACTTCGAACATATTTAAAGAAGGCCGTGAAGTCGAAAACTTACACAGCTGAACTACGCAGTTGTCATTTGATTTTTATATGATTCTATCCAGATCTGTCTTCCTTGATCACCGCCCGATTTCCATGTCATTTTTAGAGACGCTAACTTTTATTGTATTTGTTCAGAGCTTATTTCAAGTACATGTGGTTTAATGACGTGTGTAAGTTTTTTCTCTCTCTGACTTCTGTCAGTATAACATGTTGATGTTCACTCGCATATATTGTTATATATAAACGCACCAGTATAAACGATTAGATAAACTGTGTAATAGCTTTGTTATTTATAAAGTGATATTGTCGCCAGCGTGTAGTCAGATGTGTAATTGCTTGTCCGTGGCGTCATTGAGATATGTCTGTAATATTTACCCTGCGCTGGGGGGGGGGGGGAGATGTGTAAAGCCCTCGAGTACAAGACGCTGCGCTGTAGGGGCTGATAGACGTTGAACAAGAGTATAACACGTCCGGTTAAGTGTTCACTTCTATTTTGAAGTTTGTCTCACCACCCAACAAATGTTAATTGCGTCATACCGGAAGCCGGCCTGCCCTTCAATGACGCCAATTGGACAACCCGAGGGTACATGCGCAGTGTTGTGGTAATAATATCACTTCCGGTAACTACCCGAATATTGTCAATATTTTGTAGGCGTTCCTCGTTAGAACAGCCCCCTGAGCAATGACCAGGATCAAAGAGGCATGTAAGGTCATTGGCGTGAAATCAGGGTGGATGTTATCCTTTGGCTATGTGGGGTAGTGATCGTCCTAACTCAAGGCTTAACCTCACGAAGTAATTCTATAGAGAGTTTATTTAATTATTTTTTTTTAGTTCTACCCTACATACACAAAAATGCATGCAGAAAATGTTTCAGCTGGTCGGTCAGTGACATAATGAAAGCCATCTCCAGTAGATCATTACGTTACAAAATGAACATAGTAAACCTATATAGGCAGCTCACATGAAAAGCATCAAGATGTCTCACTGCATTTAGTCTCTTTGTTCACTGCCCTCGCTAGAAATGAATGTGAAAAATTTTAATGTGATTCCTCCATATATTCAATCAGTTGTCCACAATCATGCCGTTTTAATTAAAAATCTCTCAAAGAAAAAATGTTGTAAATTTTTCCTCGAGTTCCCATGTGTTATTTGAGCCGATATAGTTCTGTGGGAGTATATAGCTGTATGCAGACTCTTTGACAATCCATGACACTAAGGTTACTTGAAGAACAGTAACTTCTGGCTGTAAATTTATTCCAGTTGTATTATTCCATGTTTGATGTATGGCCGTGAAGCTGCCCCGTGTCAAGTGTAAATCAGTCCGTTTCAGATAGTTTCGTGATTTCTGTTTCATCTTCATGAATATTGATTCAGAGCAACTAATAAACCTCGAGCAAACCGACAAATTGGTTTTAAAATTAAGGCCATGTTTGAGGATTAAGGCTGAGCCTAGATTCTAATAAAAAGGTTAAATATAAAACTGTACACTGATCAAATACGGAAAAGAGTTTTTTGTGTTGCCTCTAAATAAATCTTATTTGTCCCGTGCTTGAATATTAGCCCCAAACTTGTCAGCTGAGGTGGCTGTTTTCTTTGCGAATCCGTGTCCACCTCTGGGGTTACGTCCGGAAGATGTATTGCTCCTAAATGTGCGCCCTGATTAGCCGTCTTGTAGCAATCAGCGCTGATGGGGCGGGTCTGCCACTCGGGTCACATAAACAGGGGTTGTAGGTGAAATGAACTGCCATAATCCAGGATGATTGATTAAACACCGCTTGTCTCTAAGACCAGTACAATGAATACAAATGATCCAGGTACAACTGTAGACAATTTAGATAGTTGAGAATTGCGAAAGGGAGCACCTGCCCGGGGCTGGCTTGATCAGAGAAGCGTGGGGAGGAACAGTGGTACGTACCACCCGAACATCCGCTACGACACGACCGCGTCGTGTTACGGCGCACCGGAGGAATGTTCAAGAACGTGGAGCTCGCGCTTGTGAACGAAATTCAATGTCTGCTAGACTAAATAGAAACGATTTTATTAAAAACAGAACAAGTTGTACTGTGCCATGCCTTGTTAATTGCTTAAAATGCTATTCGTTATGAATCCATGTTATTTGTTCATGTTGAGTTGTTCGTGCGCTGACATGTCCCCCTCTCAATCACTGTTTCCTGATATCCACCACAGCCTGAATTGCCACCCTCTTGTTCTACAATGCTTCAAAACTTCTTAAGGCGTTGTTGGCCATGCAAGGAACAAAATCATCGTTTCAAAATCATCCATGCTTACGTTTAAGAGCAAATCATGACAGAAAATGTTCGGAGTCTGTGAAAATACCAAGATGACATAGGCTTAGTTGAAGATTTATTCCCGGATTTATTAACATCAACTGCTCTAAATTGTTTGAGAAAACGTCTGAAAGTGTGCCGGAGCAAAAATGTTTCTGATTGATAAATGCAGATGAAACGTACGTTTAAATTAAGTTACTTGCTTCATTATCGAAGACAAATTATTTCCCCTTACATCACACAACGAGTTCGTAGGCCTATGCTTGGAGGGGAGATCTTGGCTCATTGACACTGGAAAATTGTCCTCTGTTCGCATATAGGATCAGTACTCTTTATGCAGGTCCTATTCGGCTCAGTACTGTGAAAAATATCCTCGGTCAGTTCATATTCGGTGCGGAAAGAACCGTCGGTTTGAGGTAGAGAACAGTATAAGCCTTCACAACATAACGTCGTATTTTTGGACTTTTTACAAAGCGGGCTACAGATATCCTTATCATTTTTAAAAGATCATTTTTAAAACCTTATAAAATGTGGATATCGTGTTTTCCTTTCCAACTCAGTTTTAACATCTGACACTAGGAGATCTGCCTAAGTTGTGCTTGTATGTATATATAGAATTTCTCAGCATTAATACCTATATGTAAAATTCATACAGATACCTTGGTTATACTTATATTATGTAATTTCATTTGAACAGATATTTTCTGTCCATATTATGAAGAAGTTTCATAAAAAACCCCAGAACTTCTAGCATTATTACATGTCTTGTTTTATTACGAGGATTTTGGGAGCATTCACAAATCCTCTGTGTTTAAACAATGGAGTCAACAGGTGGATTATGGATTTGAACTTTCACATTAGAATCGTACACATAAATTTAACTGTAATATTCTTAACTTGCAAATGGTGCTTATGAATATTCCTTAGATAGATATATGTTAATACCTTTCTCAAGGGAACACAAACTAATTTGAAATGGTCAGGAATGGACATGATGGATTTCAATGTCTGAAGTTATTTCTTGCTTACAAGAAATCCGGAAAACTGAATGAATAAATTCGACGTTACGGTGTTTAAATATAGCGCTGTATTCTGGAACTGATTTGAAGATGCAGGTGATTTTTTTTCTCAATATTACTGAATACTGCATGATGATTGCCTCTTGGTTCAGATAAATATGTTTATCCAAATCATATACATACGTTTGTAAAGGTGATTGTGCTGCCGAAAGTATCGCTCAAACCAACCTTTGGGAAATTCATACTACATACCTGTATTCGTGTTACAAGTTGCTTGAAGACTTGAAATTGTAATTTTGATTCTTCACTTTGAAAAAACCGTCAAGGCCGTGTAGTAAAACTGACATAACGCTACGCCGATATGTCACAGCAGGTTGCAGCCGTTAAATGCTAATGTTCAATCATTAGCAGACAATGCGTGTTAAGTGCTCTATGTTACAACTTGTCACTTACCGACATAGCGTGTGCAGTATGACGAACAATACCTCCTCATCGAAATGAGTTAAGCACTGCCAGACCGTACGAGCATTTCCACTAATGGCTGACTGGGGTTAAGGGCGTGCAGGCGTATGTATCCGCATCCGAGTCTGACTGGCCCGTACCTGTGAGGCGGTGACAGCGGAAAGGGAATAAATAGGCGGTTATAGAGTGGGGGACGATCCGCTAAATGATCCGTGTTCATGACCCAGCTTCAATAACCCCCTCAACTTTGACACCTGTAATTGTTTGATGTCGGTTTAATTGGATTCCAGGTGAGAGGGTAGTCAGAGCACGTGCTGGCCACGAGATTTGGCATTAAGAGCTGTCCGGGATGGCCACTACGGCCACAAATTTGCAGCTCGTTATGTGGTCAAACAAAACTGTATTGTTCATCTGAGTTCGTGTCACTCGCAGGATTTTAAACACACACGTATACATTTAATTGCCCTTGATGTTCTTGAATCATCAACAGATATACATGCACCTTCGGGAGTTTAATTTATTTGTGTGTGCATGCAAATGGAGGCAATAATGATTCGAGTTTCATTTTCTGTTTCCTTTTTGATTGTTCTTTAATATCATACTCAACCATATTTGAGTAGCTACAAGAATGTTATGAGTTGAGTGTCCGGAGTAAAATACCAACATTTCGCATGTTCTGCTTTTACATCCTGGCAAACTTTTCCACATTCGACTGGCACGATTTTCTTACACTTCTGCACGACTGGTAACGCCTATAGTAAACTTCATACACGGACACACCAAAGGGCACCGCTGGCTATTCATTGCCCTTCACCAAGGCCACTGAAACAATAGAAGCAGGTCAATCTTGAATACTTCGTATTTGACTGGTACTGACCCCTTCCCCACTCTTGACCCCAACTATATCCAGAAACTGAAGTTGGCCATCTACTGTCTGCCCACAAGGGCATTTACTGATGTTGTACATGAAAGTTTTCAGCCTAGGAATTTATAACATCTTATAAAGGGCCTATTGGGCAAAATACATACGCTGTATATGTAAATGTATGCGCTGGTAACTTGGTAAGTTTCATGCAGATTTCTTGAATCCAGTTGTTTTCTTCCTTTCCACTAACTTTAAGTTTTACAGGCAATAATATTCCTCAGACACAAGTAAGAACATGTTTCTTGTTCATTCACCAGCAACCTTGGTCAGACATACAAGCATGGATACTCCGAAGAACTGAGAAATTGCATTACTCACCTTTCAGTATTTCTTTGTCGAAATGTTAAAACATAAATAATGCGACTACTGAGTTTACTCAAAATCTCACCACGCTTTTGCGTTACCATGCATTTTGCGTGGTTATATATTCCTGATAAGAAAACGTTACTGTTACGAAAGAATTCTTCTTGAAAGTTTCGAAAGTGGCATATCCCGTGTCAAATGCAATACATTAAATTACCACAAGTAACTTTGATTTGGGTGGAAAATTAACTGCTGAGCCAGGGATGTGTTTCAGGGAAGGAGAACTGCTGGTGATCTCTATTGTTCCACGGGATGTGGGTGAGTGATCGGTAGTGACGAGTCGGCTAATGGCCGCAAAGGGTAATTCTTCCCCAGCCACCATATAACGACGGCTTCTCTCCATGGGAAAACAGAGCAATTTAATCTTCGCAAGGTGTCAGCGCGGTGAAAAAGGGGGCGGTGAGGATAAAGTATTTGGTTAGATTTGTGGTCAAATCTCGGCTGGACTACTTTCAATGGGTCAGCGGTAATTCTCTCTGATAACTGGTCGAGGTTTGCGGACAAAGCGGAATGCTCTTCACCGTGATCAAGAGGTTCAAAGCTGTCAAATAAATGGCATCTTTGAGAGTTTTCATCAAAGACGGTAATCCAAAAAGACATGTCCACACCCTTAACACCGTCTCGGTCATCAGTATAGGATAAATACAGTGAATTAACGTACATATTACAGCACATTGCCGGCCAGAGACCTCCCTCTTTGTCACTCAGAGGTCAGATCTCGTTGTCTTTACTAATAACTGCGCATTGTTAATTTAGTTTCTGAGGCATTTTGGATGCATGGTTAAGGGGATGTGCACTGAATCTTATTGAACTGTCTGCTCTCTAGAGAATCAACTTTTTTTGTACATTGTGAGAATTTCCTACAAGCATTTTTCTAATAACTGACTAATTTAGATTCCAAGAATCTTTGATGACCGGTTTATAGAGGGTTTATAGAACACAGTGAACTGTCTGCTCTCTAGAAAATCATCTGTAAAGGCCATTGTAAGAACTTTGCTATAAACATATTCGAAGTAAATAGATCGGCTCGATAGAGACTTTCAGCTGGTTCATTTCATTAAATCAAAAATGTAAACCCAATATGGTTGCACGCCTACTCTCTCACGAGTTTAAAATCTACAAACCTTTATAGACATATAACGAATCCTACACTTACATATTTTAAGTGGCACTGTGTAAATCACGGTCACGGTGATTTTTATGCTGGCTTAACACGGCAAAACCGGAATCTTTGGAGATGTTCCTAAAATAATTCAAGTCTACCGCCGTATTCCACCAGTTGCCGTTTGGTGCGTAACATTATTAAGCTTTCGTTCACTTCTCCAGCCCTCTGGACACACAGTCTGTGATGCGAGAGGACAGCTTCGATTTCTCAATGAATTTAATTAAATATTTCCGGACACCACATACAAGAGCGATTTCCGATCTCTGAAAGCCGATCTGAGAAGCGGCGACGATTCACTTAACGTCCGTGTCGGAAAAATAATCCCTTTCAGGATACAAGGCGGAAGTGTTCCGATTGCACGAAATGTGACACCTGTCTGACGTGACAGCGCAAGCGCGTGGCCAAGGTTTCACCCTTAATACAGTCACGAGACAGACGGAATTAATATCTCAACATGAAAACATTGTGTATATACTGTCAAAATGTGTCATGGCGGGACGAGTATAACACTTGCGTGTCACTCAATCAAATGTTCCAACTAACAAGCACAGGTGTAGAAAGTTAACTAATTACAACGGTACACCTTTGTAATTGTGTGTAATTACGACTGTATATTACAGGTGTTACCAGGCCGCGTCACCCATATATTAATCCCGGCTGTGATCGTTTGGTATAAGAACACATACAGTACAAGTATACATGTACAATGTATTGCATTATTTGCAAATTTTCATAAATATCTACACACATGATCTGTTGTTTGCTTACAACGGGGGACTCCGTGGCCGAGTTGTTAGCTTCCTGACATAGCACAATAACAACGAGTCTCTCACTAGAGTGAGGTCCAGCTCATATCTGGCTTGCTCATACGTTGGAAGATCTGACAGCAACTTGCGGATGGTCGTGGGTTTCCTCCTGGATATGTGACCGATTTCCTCTCACACGCACGAACAAAAGGCATTTAAAATAAAAGATAGCTGTGGTGGACTGTACGCAAAAGGCTATTACCAAAACAAAGTACACAGGAATTAGGTACATAAGTCTAACGAATTTCATAATTATATGGTGTAAATTATTCACAGTATTATTCTTATCATTCATCGATTAAAATGTTAACTGTTAATATGACACTACAACCAACTCTTAAAATAGCAGAATACTGTTACAAATTTTGCATAGTCTCTGTCCCCGAATCTGAAAAAGAAATGCCTTTCGCCTAAAGAGATATATTTTAAGAAATAAAAATGTCTAAATTCCGACCTGTTTTTTTCCGGCACGATTTCGGCTTTATTTTGATTTGGTCGCCTCTCATTTCTGAGAGAGTTGGATAATTTGTGTGATAACTCTATCCCAAGTTGGAGAATCACCTAGAAGAATTCAGATTTCTGGAGAAGTGTTGATATAAAATGCATATTGCACAGAAGGGAATAAATGAGACTTAAGGAAACGATTCTGAGGACGTGTGCGAACACTGGCCAAGTCCACGGTTGCCACTGGAAGGCTCTCCCGCGGCTCGGAGAGAGCAATAGCGGTCTGCTCAGAGCCCCTCAGTCAACACCCCTACCCACAGCCGAGATGGGAACAAAGACCCAGGGGCATTCGATACAGCTTCACTAAAGAAATGAGTTTAATCAGTGAAGAGAAGATGAAGCTTGTTGTCTGGATGTGGCGGCTTTATGAAGAAGTCTCCAGTCAATTTGTTAGTTTAACTCCAGGGGTCACAAAGGTCGGATGGGGAGGGGGAAGTTGCGGGAATGGCTTCCACCGATGAAGACATTGCCTTGCCAACTGTTCTTTTTCTTTGGCATAAAATAAAACGATTTACGGCGTGAGTGGAATGTTACTTTTTCCTCATAATTTGTGTTTGGCAGTTCCAAGTACACAGTACCGTCACCGCTGAATTATACGGTGTCGAATATATTGCGGCTGTATCAAGGGAGAGCAAAATAAGATCATGTCTTTTTTTTATACCATCTTGAACCTATATTCGAAGGAATTATTAAAGACAGTTAAGCATTTTAAATTCGGACAAAACTGATAGTTAGTTATTGTCACTAAGAAATAAAATGTCAGCCTTTGATACTGTGGTCTCATCTCCCGAAACGCACACACTTTACCTATGACCAGTCATGTTAGGTTGTTTTATAAAACAACCGATAATGTGACAAACTTTTATGTACATTAGTACATTATCAGTAAATTTTTACCTAAGCATCGGTTAGAAAAGACGTTACCACACTGTCGGTATAAATGTATAGCAGTTTTTTTCAACGGTATCTTTTCTTGAGACTGTGTGGATGAAGAAGTGATACATTACCGGTCGATTACTATACAGTATTGTTACTTACTACTTTGTCGGTCGCATGCAGCATCGGTCATGTCATGGGTCAGATCATGGGTCATAGCATTTATATGCTTGGGGCTTACCCCGAAAGAAAGGAACTGTATAAACGAGAAAAATCAACGATAATAGAAAAAAGTAGAGAGTCCATTTACCTGGGAAAACTGCTTTTGCTGCGGGATCTGACACCATAAAGGAAGAATCGCGCGATTCGAATTTATGAATGGGGAAAATAAGATGGCAATTTATGAAATGTTGGAGTAGCCGTTTCTATGTTACTTTATTATTAGCGTGACATCAACGGTTAAGGTCAACAAAAATTCTGTCAAAACCAGCGACTGTACCCCTGGTGTGGCCGGGAGACATTCACCAAACAGGTATCGGTTTACATGGCGGAAGTGGACAGTGCTTGCTTCGTGGCGAATCACTACCTTAAATCATGGTAATGACAAAATATATTTAGAACTACAAAAGAGGGCTACATCGTTCACATGAATGAAAAAAGCGAATGTTGTTGCATTTTGTCAGCAAGCTGCGCACTTGTCCCTGCCATCCATTATTGAGGTAAAGAGCCACGGGTTGAGAGATACGCCCAAGTGATACGCACTTTATCACATTGTGTTTTCTGGTAGAGGGAGGAGGGCTGAATTTAGCCTGTTTCCGATGGTTAATGAGTGGTAATAACTGGAGGACAGTGTCGGGAAGTGGGCATCGTTTCGGGACAGATCGGGGCATTGTCTAGCACAGTGCACTTCCGGACTGGGTTAGGTATTGCCATCGGCGGCTCCTGTGTAGGTATAAGTACGACTGGCGGTTAAAACGGCATCCGCCAAATTAAGTGGATGGCCATCGATTCGAAAACATCGCTATCAACAATTACTCTCCATTTATAATCACCTTTGTGGGATGACGGTTGAGATTTGACAAAGGTATGAATCAGAAGTCGCGTGTGCACAGTCCACAATCAGCTTGTGGTTTTACGCCAGCGTAAGTCCACGGTCGGCCCTGGCAGGAAAAAGCCGCTCCACTTGGGAAAAACCGCGTTGTGCCCGTGAGGAGGACGGGTTCAGTGAACCGTGCCTTCCAGGTAACGTCATCCGGCGTTGGAGCTGTGGGGCAAGCACAACCGCGATCGATACATTGTATAGCTTGTATCAGAGGTTAGCTAATTTTATCGCCGAATCACAGTTCACGTTCACGGCTCTTAGCCCCTTCGTAATTAATCAATACAACTCTAATGATAACACCTTTTTAACATTGTCCTCCCCCATCTCCCGTAGAAATGCGATACGGGCGAGACAGGTACGAGAACACAGCGTGTTCCAGGTAAAACGCCATTGACAACCACCGGAGCCTGAATTTCGATACATTCACGATTAAATACTGATTTTCAGCATTTCAAATTATCAGTCTCAGTTGTTAACATTTATACTTGATTTCAGCAAATTTAATGGATCCAAAAACTGTCACCCGCTGTGTGTTTGTATTCCTGTACATCAGGTCTAGATAACATACTGTTTACATGACTAGTCATTGATTCCCTGCCATACGATGACAAAATCCAAACAAGGCAATCTTTTTTATTCTCCTATCACTATATGTGATAATCCTCGACGTGTTGCTCAGCGCAGTGTAACAAATTTGGCAAAAACACTCATACAAAAGGATACTTGTCGAATACAGATTTTGTTTTTCTTAATACACGCTGTTTCTGTATGTCGGCTCAAAACGTTTATGCAGCTTTGAAAGATACTATCGCGATCAAAGATAACTGTAAACAATTGATCATCGAAGGTTAATAAGAGTGCACCTCGAAAAGACTCGTTTAAACGAGAAACTGAATATCAGCGGACTGGACAAAAGCATTATGGTATTTATATCTTACACTTTGTTGGTAGAAAATGTCAAACACGTTGAACAGAGAAGGAAAGGTGAGATGTAATGGCTGTAAACTGTTACAAGCCCCGTCCTTAAGATACTGGATGGTGTTTTTTTTGTTTGTTTTCACGCTAACCGGGACTGTGTCTGACTTACATTTTTCTCTTTGTGTACGTGATAGCCTGCGCTGGAATTCAGACGCGTGTTTATGAGATTCGTGTCATTGTACATAGAGCGTACATTCTGGAAAGATGTACGCATATTGTAAGCATGTTTATGAATAAACCATCCAGAAATTTCTTTACGGCAGGCTATAGATATGAGCGACGAAGTCGTAAAGCTGACAGTCATTTTAGGTATGTCCAGTTGACGCAGTCGTATTTACGTCTACTTAAGGATTTTGTGGGATATGGAGATATCGGTTTTCACGCTAGTCGACGTACGTCATTTTGTACTCCATTTTTCTGTACGTAGCACTTCGAGAGCTTGTGTTTCGCCACGTGCTATTTGGTCAGAGACGTTCTGTTGGAGCTTGTATCGCTCATTGTCTCTTTGTGCAATTACGTGCATTTCATCCATGAAAGTGACTTTGCGTATGTTTCCGAGGAGTGAAACACACCTCGCCAGCTCGCCATCACGGACGTCATTGTCAACCCGTCTACTTAGTAAAGTTGCACCTTGCCGGGGAGTTGGATATATACCATAATCGGAGTACTGTGCCCTCCGCTATTCTTCACAACATGACTGTCATCCTTCGATTTGTGAATATCCCAAAACTGTGGATTCTACGTTTACGTGGACTGACTTGCCTTTGGAAGCCGGAATATTCCACCCGGATTTGGGCGCTGTCATCAGTAAGAAACTGTATATTTTTGTAATTATCTGTATTATTTTCGTGTATTATTGTCAGTTGTACTATTTGTCTGTTTTGTTGAAATATATGAATTGAATATATTCAGGCGTCTTCTTTGTTTGATCTTGTGTAAGGCCTATCGCTGTCTGTGAGCTGAACAAGCCATTTGTTTATCGTATTTGTTCCCCGATAGTGGTACCCTTACCAAACCCATCAACTTCGAACAATATATAAAACTAAATCTTGTGAAATCAGACTGTCGTCTGTACCTGACTTAAGAGGCATTTTCCAGTCGTACCGTACAAAAATGCATTTGCACCATGTAATGTTTTCATATTTTTTTGTCAAGACATATAGTGCTAGATTTCGTTGACACCCAATGTCATGTATGGCGTTCAAGTCATCTTTTCACGCCGTTCAGTTTAAGCTATGGTAGTGGGACATGTATGTTCGTTGAATGTTTAATCTTCTCTACATATGGGCACTATATCTTATTGCCCATTTTGCTATGCGACACTGGTTACATCCTAAGCTATGTGTGGACTTATAGTATACTTATATCATACTGAACTACCTGGCTGCCATGCTAAACTTCTGTTGTTCTATAATACAGACATTAGGTTTAAACACCTAAAACATTTATGACTGTTAAACATGTAGTCTGAAGTGTAGCAACGAGTTTAACTCTTGGGTTTATTTCAAGACTACAAGTTGTGAAAACAGCGATACATTGTCCGAATGATTTCAGTGAAATCAGTGAAACTCATGTTTCAGAATGTAGCATCAGTGAACTGGCCAAATTCTCCCCGGTAAGTCAATAAACAATTGTTGTATATATAGTCGAAGAAATTAGCACAAACAGTATGCGTATTTTAAAAAAGTGAGCAAACAACTCCTGATTTACATAATGATTTATAACGTTGTTGTTTGTTCATATAGGCTCAAAACTGCAAGGCGTGCGTGCACTGTCACGTAAATACATGGAGGGGCCTCCGTGGCCGAGGGGTTAGTGCGCCACCGCAGTGTAATGACCAAGAAGCCTCCCACCAATGCTGTCGCTGTGAGTTCAAGTCCAGTTCATGCTGGCTTCCTCCCCAGCCGTACGTGGGAAGGTCCCCCATGGTCGTGGGTTTTCCCTCAGGCCTGTGCCTGGTTTCCTTTCTCCATAATGCTAGCCGTAATCATATGAAGGAAATATTCTTGAGTACGGCGTAAAACACCAATCAAATAAGTATATACATGGAAGCTGCGAGACAGGCCGGACACGATAGTTATTGCGCAATTACAAATGCGCTGTATTGAAAAATATTAGAAAATTTTTGGTGGATATTAATTGTGATAAAGATATTTATTTGCACACTCTTAGTTGTCAGTTATTTTGTGTTCGCATTTTTTGTGCATTATATCAGTAGTTGTCAGTAACAGTGTAGGTTTACGCATCTATCATGCCCCTATGTCGTATTCGTGAGAAATGTTCCACGTTACATTGTACACGAACCATCGTCGTCTGATAAATGGGATTTGTCTCCTCCAGAATTTCAGAAATAATAAATAAAGCACATACACTTGGTGCAGAAGGCTGATAACTCTCTTAGCCGACTTTCAGGCAATATCTTTTATTTCCTGTCAGTAATTAGTTAATGTAATTGAATTCAAGGTTTAACATGAAGATTCGAATAAATATTGAACTGTCTTGAAAGAGGTTAACCCAAGTTTGTCTTTCAGATCATATTCCCAGCTTTCCTGTGAGATATGACTTTCGTTTGTTGGACTTTTTTCCTTGGTAATTCGAGTTCTTGGCGCGCCAATTATACAGCTGCAGTGTTAAAAATATTTCTATTTCCACCTTTGTGTTAAGCGAAGCATCCATCACTTAGTCTGTGGTCTCCTACAAACAAATCCTTTACAGTGTCAAAGAGCGCTTCTTTCAGGGCTCATGAGATTTTGTCAATTGAGGCCGTAAGGTGAAGTGTAGGGTTTCGGGCAGAGATTGTCCACCGACCGGTCGGCTTTCAGGCCGACTGCCGTACACCGGAAGTAGGTACTGCCACGCGCCTCTCTCCTCTAAAACTTCCTCATTAATGCAGAGCTTTTAGCTGTGCCTACGGCGGCAATTCTTTCGCCTCCGTCCGCTCAGTTCAATGGAGTCCAAAGAAAAGCGAAGGTGCTCAGCGTCTAAACGTACGGATCTGCTTTCACCAGCTCTGAACCTCACAGTGATGTTGACAGAGAAATTGAAGTCGATGGGTTGTAAACAGATAACAATGCTCTCTTAATGGCTCTCTCTTTGAAAAGGGATAAATCTCATCCCTTAACACTTTATTCCCCTCTCCACTGACAAATTCGCCGCTTCACGACTTATCCGGTGAGCCCAGGCTGACGGGAAGGGGATGCGTTTATTTCCCGACAAATTGATGGCAAACCCACAGTCTGATTAACGCTTTCCTCCAGGGTCGGGGTTGTAAGGTGGAGAGTAGATATAAAGGGTGGGACTGTCCTTACCCCAACGCTCTCATCGCTTCCATCGATTCATTGTGCCCACTGCTGCAGATAACTCAGATGTACTTGGGGGATGTCAGAACATGGTTTGCATGCCTTACATCAACGACTGTAGAGAACAGAAGTCTCGCAAAACCCCGCGAGGTTTCCACGCGATACACCTGTTAACATCAAACACTAACCGCATCCCATGCAAGTACACTTCACCCGATGTGCTGTTTAGTGCATCTTAATTATTCTAAATTACGGATGGTATTTGTTTACCTTATTATATTGTTAAGCCAATTACCCAGCAGACGTCTGAAGATGTGAGCCCTACGGCATCACACGGTCAATTACATCGTGGAACATGTTTACCTTATAAAGCACTGAACAACAACATAGGTACGAACATGACCAGGCGGATACTTGGGAAACTTCGTTACTAGCACTTCCCAGAGGTTAATGGTGACGAACCCTGACAAAACCGGAAGTAAATGCAATTTGTCCGAGACAGACGGTTTTTGGATATCCGTAGACCGTGTCATGGTCAGCAATTACGACAAAGGTCAGCGGTTGTTCCTACACGCGATGGCTGCCATTTCTGAAAAAACTCCTGCACCTTGATCAGTGGAACACAATCTCATCCGACTATATACTGGGAGCAATGGGATCTAACATTAAATTGCTTGTGATTTCATGCCTTTTATAATCAATTCTTGATCGGGGGAAACCGGGGCGACTTGAGTAAAATGACTAATTTTGTGACAGGTAAACTGATGATTCTTACATGCACAAGTGAGGTACAGATGAATGTCATCGTTTTTCATGTCTCACAGACCGCCACAGTTTGTATAAATGTGCATGTTTTACTTTGAATATTTCACCTTTTTCTTGTGTATGTGATTTTTGTCTATTAAGAGGTTAATAGGACTGAAAATAACGGCAGAAAAGCATCACTGAACTGAGTAGCAGTAATTTCTATAGCTGAAAGGTAAGCCAGAAAGCGGTTCCAATATGTACACTTGTGCAGAAAGAAAACGCTGACGTAATTGGTCAATCCACTGAACAGCCTAAAGTGAAAGACCAATCAAGTTACCTCCTCCCCAAAAAACAATTATTTAAGTGATCTCATTTTGTTTTCAATTATAATAATTTCTTAGCTGTGTAATCAACACATGTGATGACTTAATCACTGAGACTGTCAAAATACAGTTCTTCCGAGTTACTTTGCTTGCCTGCTAGACAACATTTCAACCTCATATTCGTATATGTCATCATCGACTGACCACACCCACAAACACCCACACACGTGTATATGAGGCCCTGTATGGTAGCAGAAAATTTGTGCGTCCACTTAGATCTTCTTAATAAATGGAATTCGTTGGAGATCACTTGGGAGGCTCTGGTGGGCTACACAGGAGGGTTCAACTCGCAGCTGAAACGCCTTGTTTCCTTTTGTGACACTGTACTGCCTGTGTACAATCCAAAGGGGGGAATGAGCTTTACGATTTCCCCATTACAATTCCTATCCATTTGCACGCCACACAGTGTGAAGTGCGTCAGTTAGTCGTACTTACCAAAAGCGCGTAACTGTTTACTTTGGAGGACCCGGTTTCCACCACACGAAAAAGTGACCAGTGTTGTATAAGTGAACTATGTTTGAGCTAGTGCCTGGCGTGAAACCCCAGTCAAACAGACAAATGAAAACACAAAAATTAATATAAAGCACCATTGAACTTTGAACATTACCGGTTAGCCCGCAGACCATGCATGCTGCGGCCAGAGGCAATCCGTAAGTAGCGCTAAGTGCGTGACTCGTCCCATCACCCGGCCAGTGTTAACAAAAGGTGGCTAGCGGTCGCTATCATCATCTCAGCCATGCCAACACCCATCTGCGTGGTCATAAATTTAGTTATCTAATCAGGTGAAAACATTACGTTTGACAAAATTATTACTTGCCCTGGATGATTTTATCCCGCGCTGATATGGTACTTCCGGGGGGGGATCCCCGGCCTGTGCTGAGATCTGTTTGTGGCGCGATGATCACGTGTTCTTGTTTTCAGTCGTGAATCGGCCCAATTCCCGGCCACGCCCATCGGGGGATCTGGAGAGGAAAAAAGCCAGAACATGCCTGGTTGCCACTCGGGTAAATAACCAACACGCGCTTTGAAACAACCATTGACTTTGAACTGTTGTTCCTAATGAGTAGTCTGTTAAAAGCAGCTTTTATGAAGTACATGACAGAAACGAAACTGGCATCGAATAACAGTTTTGGTCGCATACGCTTGACAATGTTTTCTGTGCGTGGCTAGCGGCAGTATATGAACGGTAGCCTTTACGCACAATGCTTACACGCTACATTACATACCATTCTGCGGTTTACATGTAGGTGGACTTGTATCGCTGTATAGGCAACATCAAATGATCACAGGTATAGAAGGTCGCCAACAAATTAAACACCTGTGATTACTGGAAGATATATGGAGCGGAATTTGAGATAGGCACCACTGGGTAAACTACGCCATACCGCCCCAGTGAATCGATTAGTTACTTTAACTTTTCCACAACAATGGTGATCAAAGTTCCATTGTTGCCGATTTACTGCTATCGATTTACCTTTGAAGAGTATCAAGTAGATCGAATTTTTGTCGATTTACCAAAATTACGGATTCGTTAACTCGCTATTTGCACTGGAATCACTAGCTTCTTTGTCTATCATGCAGTCGTATGCGGACCGAGTCATGGCCGCGTGCTTAAGGCGCTTACCTTTCAATCGCCGAGTTTAATTATTGATTTGACTGTTGACCAACGGCATGCACAAGAACTTTTACCTCATACACAGTTTTACTTATGTCCGTTAGTTTTATAGGCGGAGGATACCAGAGTGTGCATTGTGACCCTCGGGCCACTGGCAAGTGTGGCCTGCATAGATATGTACGCCAAACTGGCGGACGAAAATCTTCAACGAACGTTAGTTTCCGCAAATATGCCACACGAGCCTCGCTGACCGCTTGTTGTCACCATAAAGTATGAGAGAGAGGGAATCTACAACTGTCCTCTCCACGACAGGGTTTTGAGCCCGCAACTCGTGTGTCTCAGTGTTTTTAAGACAAACGCCTTTAGACTGCTCTTTTTTTTCACACCATTCCTGAACATGGACTTTTTTTTCTCCTTCCATTGTTCTCCGGGCCTCGGTGACGAGAATTGGTCGATGGCGCTCTAAACTAGGGTCTTGATGTTCTTTGGAGACGGCTTGCATTCCATAAATATGATGGATATCACACGTGGAGAAGTTCGCCAGTAACCCGTCAAAGATGCCAGTGGTTTACTGCGGCCACTGAGGTTACCTTCACCCATTCTATAATGATCGTAATCATACAAATGAAACATTCTGAAGTATTGCCAATCAAGCAAATCATGACATATATATATAGCACGTACATAATTTCCATGGCACTGAAGTTCATCAAACTATAAGAAAAAAGTGCACCCAGATTTACAATTCTTTGTGGTAAGATACTTCATATTGTTTGTGCACGTCTGTAGACAAAGACAATCCTGACACCATTACACTGAATTTGTTGCATTTTTTAAAGCAAAAATACCAGTCAGTTGGTTAGCGCGCTAGCGCAGCGTAATGATCTAGAAACCTCCCACCAATGCGGTCGCTGTGAGTTCAAGTCCAGCTCATGTTGGCTTCGTCTCCGGCCATACGTGCGAAGGGCTACCAGCAACCTGCGGATGGTCTTGTGTTTTCCCCGCGCTCTGCTCGGTTGCTTCCCACCATAATGCTGGCCACCGTCGTATAAGTGAAATATTCTTGAGTACGGCGTCAAACACCAATCCAACAAAATAAATAAATAAATAAATAGAAAAAAAACGCCAGGTGGTAAAGTCTCATAAGCGGAAGATTTGACTAATTGAGACTTTAATTTTTTATTGAGATTTCGTGTCTTTGGCAAGTCGTTCCAGAAATAATGAACATTCAAACTGCCTTCACGTCTATGAGGAATTGCTGCCTCGAAATGACAGAAACAATGTTGTGAGGTAGGATAAAATTTCTACAGCTCAGACCATTAAAGCGCTTACTTGCGGCGACAGCCTGACCTGTGACCAACGAGGCGACGTGTCCGAATCCGGCTCTCAGACAGGAGGTTTGTCAGTTAACTCGTAAAAGTCAGTGGTTTGTACTCTAGACACCTCTGCTTCCACCACCCATGTGTCTTACCGCCGTGATAGTAGAGCCAATGTCCTGAGCACGACTTACAACACGAAATAAACAAATAAATAAATAAATAAACAAATCAATCAATCAATCAATCAATAAATCAAACACAAGCAAAGAAACATTCAAAAGTGTGTCCAAAAAAACTAAAACTGAAGAAGTATCCTGAAGTTCAGTGCCAGGCTTTTCAAAATGTTTAGGGTAAGACTTATTTAGGGTAAGTCATATTTAGGATACGACATGTAGCAACTGAAGTTATCTCACACTGTCCCTACATACATAAGAATTTCAGTGATAACAACCGTGGAAGAGTTAAAGTGGAACTCCCTTAAAGTGACATGACAAGCACTGAGATTTCCATCACTTTGAGGAAGTGTAAAACCCGCTGTTTGTTATGTGGACCTCCGCCAAATATTGTCATATAACAAGAATACACATTTCAGCCACTATAGGGGGAGATTTCATTTAAGTAAAAGAATGCGGATTTCCACCCTATCCCGTGACATGAGTAGTAAACAGGGATTTTAGTCACCATGTATGAAGTAAGACTTGCTCTAAGGAATGGGGGCTTCAGTCCGATCTTTTCACATGGGGAATATTGAATATTGAGTCACGATACAGGACAAAACTTGCTGTAAGAGATGAAGATTTCTAACAAAATTGTTGCATGACGACTATTGAATCAGTCACGATTCGGTATTTCAGTCTCGGTATAGCGTATAAACACCTGCTGCAAGGGATGTCGACTTCCAATTTCACTTAGGAGATTTCTTTATTTATTCGATTGTTTCTTAAAACCATATACTCAAGGATTTTTCCCTTCTCATTTCTTGCAATAGCTGAAGGAAAAAGGCGTTACCGGGCGAAATCACGTACCTTTGGCAAGTTACTGGCTACCTTTCGCATAGATACTTAATTGCGCGCCAATATTCTTTTAATTAAACTTAAACAGTCACAGAAGCACCGTCAATTGCTTACCAAGGCCTCAAGAACAACGAGAGAGACGAAATCTAAAAAGACTGAAACTGAATGATTTATCAACAAATGCTTGTATAGATTTAAGTCATAGCACAAACCCTAGTATACCAGCAGCCTTGAGATCAACCGTTATACCTTGACAGCCACGTCCAAGTATTTCTATCGTTAGACACCGGGCCGCTTGTTCCGTCAGCTATACATTGGGATTTCAGTTGGTTTATATACCTTCCATTACATCTACAGTTATATATAAATCTGGGGATTTCAATCATCAGAGGATAGGGTTTACCAGGAGATATTTCTAGGCTCTCATTGGAGTCATGTAATTAGATTTCACGAAAATTTACACCCCTTACACAAAGTTTATAGGCATGTCAGACCTGGGGCCAATTGTCACACCAGTTTTTATATCCACGGATTACGGTCATAATACTGGTGAATCACTGTTGTAGTTACGTCCCGTATTGATTGCAATCACGTCGTGAACAGATGTATCAACAGTTAAGTCTATAAGCATTGTAATCACGAAGTGGATCATTGCACGAATAGTTACGTCTAGGAATTGTAGCTTTGACGTGAATAATCATACCAACAGTTACGTCTGCGGATGGCAATCATGTCGTGGACAGTTGTGCTGATGGTGTCTAGGAACTCCTGTCATGAAGAGTACCGTTGTACCCTCATTTACGTCTGGGGACGGTAGTTACGAATTGGACAGTTGTAGGCTACAGAGATTTCAGTCTTGAGACTGACCATTAAGTTTTTACGAACAGTTACGTCCAGGGAGTTCAGTCATGAGACCAACCGCTGTGCCAATATTTCGCCACAGACACTTACCAGAGGACGACAAAAAATACCAAGTAGCTACGATATGGGTGGCAAGTGGAGAAAAAAAGTCTGCCATAATAGTGTGTAGAACAGAGAACACACGCAGGCATATTCATTATGCTATAGGAACATACGTTTGTCATTAAAGAGTACTCGTATAGCCCCATCGAGTGCTTTCGGGTTACACAACATACCAGTCAGGGCAAGAAACAAAATAAACTGTGGGTTAAAATCTCGTTGACATGTATGAAGCGATATTATGGGTTAAACATGAGCGCATAATTCACCGAGCTTCGCTGTTTTGTTACACACTCACACGGTATTCATAATGCACCTTCTTTTTCATGGTGCCCCTTGCTGTGCACCCAGACTTTGCACATGTAAGTTAGGAGATAGACCTGCTAGGTGATATGTTATCTATCTTGTTGGGCAAATTATTTGTTTTTAGACGAACTCAGGAAAGAATGGAATTTGTTTTTGCATTTTTTTCGTCGAAGTCACGCAAGATCCTGAAAAACGTCAAAATGTTGTTCATTGGTAATATACACGCGTTGAGCTCGTGGCGGGAGCCATAAGTTATCTAATCACAATAGTGTCTTACTTGTTCTTAGTCAGCCTATAGTTTTTCCTATCGTTTCCTCGGCCCATAAACCTGATTCTATGCGTCGAAACAGACATTCGTATACAAGCCGTCAATCAAAATCGGCGTTCCAGGTCAGAAATTGCAAGATCAGTTTCGAATGAGGGAGTTCTTTTGAGTATGTCGTGAAACATCGATAAAGCAGAGGCATGTGTTTAAACGATTGCAAGCAAAAGGTTGTGTTTACACAGGTGGGAGCAGAAGGTTGTGATTGGGTGGCTGGAGGCAGAAGACTGTTTTCGAGTGGTTGGAAGCAGTAGACCGTCTTTGCATTTCTGGGACCAGAACAACCTGTCTGTGCGGCTTGAACCAGAAGCCCGGTATTAACGAGAAGGTCGTCTTTGCATGTCTGCAATCAGCAGGTCGTGCTTTTGAGCTGGAACCAAAGAGGCCGTCTTCCCATGGTTGCAACCAGCGGAGGGTTTCAGTTTTTCTCTTTGCAGGTTAGACACCCATCAATGATTATCAGTGTCAGTGTGTACTGCTGACAACCGCCTGTTGTGAGTCATATACCGATCCACAGGAATCCACTGACCAGTACTTATAAAAGGGGCAGTGATTTACCAGACAGACACAAAAACAGACAGACAAACTGTCACTTAGGCCCTGATTAGACCAACATAAACCTTCAGCTGTCGTTGTCAGTAGGTAAACATTGCTCTTAGTCGAAAATTAGCCTCTTCACAAATATAGACAACTCAGTCGGTTTGTTTCGGGTAGCTGCTTTGCCGCGTCAGGCCTCGTGTCAAATCAGCGGATGTTGAAAATTCGTGATGTTCGTCCTTTAATCATTAAAACCTGCGAGAATAAGAGAACGATATTCGTGATTGTTTCTTTTTATTATTCTTTACAGTATTCTTGTCGAGTGTTTTGCAAATTCAATTCCAAAACAGCTCATAAGCAATCCTGAACAATGCCAGCTTATCCCCAGACAATCCCATACATTGCTGGTTATCCACTGTTTATGATCGGGACAAATAGTACACCATGATAAAATATGTCCAGTGTACCGTAATAATAATAATTACAATGTAACGCTAAAACATTTATATAATAATTACAATGTAATACTAAAGCATTGATATGGTTTCCATCACTGCAATCTAAAAAAATTTCAAGTAATCTTTCAAGATGATTAGTTTTCAGAAACTGCATTTGAACAAAGGCTGAAACGCTTTGATTTTTCAGATACACACGAGTCATTACACGAATTTATGTGTCAAGTGCTTCAAGTGGCAAATAGCATACAGACTTTGATCTATTAATGCCTTTATACTATAGTATTATAGGTTAATGTATTTAGCAGAACTATTTATTTGTGGTGTGTTTTGTAAAGTAATATATATACGACAGGTTAAGGTAGAGCATGTTTTCAGTATTATGTACTTGAGTACTTGCATATGTCAGTGTTATGCTGGCAAGTGTGGGTTGAGTGTTCTGATTTGTTAATAAACGCGGTGAGACACGTCAGATTTAAACTATCCTGGGATTATTGTAAAGTGATATGATCAGACGCCTTTAATATGAACAATGACACATTTCCTACCATTTTATTTCGGTTTATATCTGCCAGGTTTATGAAGAGTTCATTTTGGGGTTCACATCAAGAGTTGCAGTGAAATTATGTTTCACAATTAACGAGATTGCTTTTTTCTCTTGCCTGCTTTCTTTTTTCCCTGTTTTACAGTTTTTGAGAAATGCAAGTATTTTGGGCGTTAGGCTTAGACTTGCAAATAGCATACGTTGTTGTCTATTGAGGAACGACTTCATATAATTCGAGAGTTTTGTAAGACAAATGATAAAGTGAAATGACAGCTGAGTGACTGGATGCCGCTGTACGTGGTGCCCGCCGGACGCCCACAAATCATGACCACATGTACTAATGGCTGCAGGGGGTGGTGTGGGAGGGAGGGGGCTGTCAGTTCTATATGGAGACATATCTGAGAGACTAGAGGGTGGGAGAAAGATTTGCTGAGAACTAACGGAGAGGAGAAAGATTTACAGGCTTACCACGTGACGTGTAATACAGGCTCATCCTTCATACCTCAGAGAAGCTAACAAGCGTAAAACCATAGAAACAAGTCTCGGTTAGGTCTCGAAGCCAGGTTAACGCTGGGAAATATAACATTTCACAAGTTAATCTATGATGGATGATTGTCAATGAGCATGGGTTAACCAAAAATAATCTTTTGCCTAAAAGAACCAAAACATGTTATACATATAACAGGCGAGGTATAAAACTTAAAACTCACGACTGTTTTCCGAAGAGAGAGCAGATTACTATTCCCGTGGAAAATTTCAAATGTTTTGTCTCATTCAATAAATCTGGCATAAGAAACTCGATGGCAATGCATTTATCACCACATTTTGTCCTTCACAAAATATGAACATGTTCTCCGAACGGCCATTCAACTTTTGGCGAATAGTTTTCAGTGATTTCGAAAAGAAATGCATACCCAGTATAGTTTATGCCATAAAAATGTACCACGGTGACCCGTGGATTGAAACACCCGACGAAAACACGAGAATGACTTCCACCTTGACAAGGGATAGCAGTACATACGCAGTCTATAAATCTCATCACATTTCATTTATCACCATACTACAAACTACTTTTAACTGGTACAACAATGACCAAGTTTACATGGAGTGCTAACCGGATCGATCTTATTTAGAAGGCCACCAAACTTTGCAATGTTAGTTCTAGTATTATAGAGGTGAGTCCAAGAGAGGATTCGCACAGCCTAATTAGGGTCAACGCCGTCCTGAATTGACAACTACTGAAATTGTTCGGATTACTGTTGGAAGCCTATGTTTGAGTTTTGACTGGTCACCTATATAAGGTCTTTTGTCAAAAACTGAATCGATCGAGGTGAAATTTTATAAACTGTTAGTACATATGAAGGCCTACTCCCAGAACTAAAAAAACACAGGCCAAAAACTGTAAAAACTGTCTAAACTGATTAGACAAATTGTCTAAACCTTCCTGTCACATGGACAATGACTTTCCAAGTAATATTTTCTTATGTTGTGTTATTTTTACGTTATGACGTTGAAGTGGTTAAAATTTTCTCCTACATTCAATATGGGGACTTTGTGTAAGAAAGCATGAAACCAAAGATTGCAGTTTACCGCGGGAACAAAAATAACCCTGGCAACAATGTATTCCTTCTGTGTTTTGTCATCGGCCATGCACAAAAGATCGAAGTTAAATTGTCCCCAAGGTAGTCTCTAGTACAAGGCCTATTGCATGTGATCTTTTTATTACCACCATGTCAATGTCCGACTACCGGAAATGGTGTAATAACGATACAGGCACAGATAAAGATTCAGTACACAGTGCCTTGGCTAGCGTGTGAAAGGCAAACCTGCTGTACAACATACATTTTGTTGTGTATTATCAGATTTACGTTATGTTTCTACTTTTAAAGTATAGCTGTTGTATTTAATTTGATCATCCACAAAAAAACAAACAAATTATTTTTATATGAATATAGAAAATATGGACTATAAGCGTTGTTGTGTATATATACTCATGTGGGTCATATGTGAGGACCAAGGAAGTCTGGATATAGGTATAAAAAAACTAATTCGATTTAGGCTCACAGGAGAGCGGTGGGGACAGGGTAGATATTGGCTGTGTCTCTGAAGTCTGTTGAAGTACTGCCAGGTAATTTTATAGGTATAAACCATGACAAATAATGGTTGAAAAATGGCCCATTATTTGTGGTTACAATTAAATAGAAAGAAGTATTATCCAATGAGCAAGTGACCCTACACCCTGTTTCTATGGCGATAGGGCGCTAGTACCTGCATTCCAGCTGATTTTTTTTGAGAAAATGGTGGTCAACTCCACATGATATTTGGATATGTTGTAGGCCAGGCATCTAGTTATTTGGCAGTATGTGTCATTTGGGTCAACAAAATTTAGGGAATACAGTTTAGGTGGTTGTTCTTTGTGAAAATACCACATAAATAGTAAGGCCATTTTAATGGTTTTATGCCTAAACGGTAAACACTGTTAAACGCAAACAAAACTTTGGGATTTAAGATTTGCAAACAAGCGGGCTGTACTGTATACAGGTTGACCTCGGCATCGCTGTTGAATAGCAGCTTTAATTCATTTAAAATTGGATATCTGAAAGCCAATTCTATATGACAAAGTATTTAAAAGTCATGCTCATACAGTACTGAATTTTATGGCCTGTGCTATGAAAAAGAAATAAAAAAGTCCTCCTAAAGATTTTTACTTGCCGTTCAGTTGTTAACTGGAAGGTATAGTTTCCTTGAACGTGTGTATTATGTACCCACAGAAAGTGTCAAACTGTGCAAGCCTGATAAATATAAAGCCATTTACTTATTTGTTTGCTTGTTGCTTCAGTTTTACCGGTGGAAGAAACCATGCTTAACAACTGACATAAACCACTGACCTTTGACAAGTTGCTAACGAACTTTTCCACAAGTGACGCTATTTATAATAACTTTCAGGCTTTAGCATTGTTGCCTGTGAAATATTGCATGCATTTCGCTGCAGATTTCTGGTTTATTGCGCAGATGGGGCCCAACACCTAGGGTACTCTTAAAAACTCAAGTATGGAATCCTGGGCACTCTTCTTTTGGAAGGCAATTGGATACTTTATTTCCATGCCAAGTATGTGCAATAATTGAATGCTTCGCTGAAATTTGCAAACCATTATGAACTTGGCAGGGCTATGACCCGTTTTAAAATAGTACAGGCTTTCACATGGCGGTTCGTTCCTCTTTCCACCAGACTGTATACATGGTTGAAGATATATATCAATCTCGTTCTGACACCCACCACGCAGTCTTTACTGATCTCCGTTCCTTGACTTGTGCTGTCTCCTTTCCTTATCTTCCCATACAAGGACCGACATTCCCACAATTCTTCATTGTATACAGCGGCTGCGCACTAGTTCACCCAAGAACCTTCTCTGCCGCGCATTCTGTAAGGAACCGTTGGAGCACCTCTTAAATGCGAAGAGGGAGAAGTTATAACTTTTTTGTGAAAATATGTAAAGTGTAAAGTCGTTTTGCCGTTGCCCTTGACAGCTCGGAGAGAAGTAAGCATGAGTGCCAAGCGATTCTGCTAGCGGATTAACAGGCATTCGAGACCTATGAACAATTTACCGCGTAATATATTCTGTTGGTTTGAAGTACTTTTGTCAGCGTTGTAATCAGGGCAAGGCATGACATCCACCACAAAACCAAAGAAATGCGGATGTGTGTTAAGTGAGTGAGAAAAAAGTTGTGAAACAATCACATTTCCCAGGTCACTCGACGCTACAACCTAAAAGTTCAGGTCGGTTCAACGAGGAAAAGGAAGAACTTGACGACCTCGACGTACATATATGGGACAGTTGTTGAAAGACTTTTAAAATATGATTTCCTGGGTATCTGAATAAACGTGGTAACGTCAAAGAGAATACACAGTACCTGAAAAGTTTTAATGAACTCTGTGCGGTTGTAACGGTCAAAACCACATACACAAAACGTGAGAATGGATAGGTCACTCATTTTCTAGGCCACCAAAAGAGCTGTGTTGATCACTACAATAATCGTATTCACAAACAAAATAAAAAATAAATACAGCATACAGAGTAACCAGGTCAGCAACGACAGTGTGATAGTTGGCAACTGGCCACGCGTAACTGTTGTGAATTTACCTCTTTTTATTCTTAACTGTTCATGTGAAGATCCCAATGAAGTCATTGCTTCTGAACTTACATCGCAGTAACCGTCGTAAGCATCACGTTAGGGGAATATCTAACGTTTAGAAAACGGTATACAGAATCCACCAGGTTCTTGAAGTTCTTGATCACTGTATACTCACTCTACAGTTACTCGTACAATGCAATATCACCGACAGTATCACTTCAGAATCCATTTAGTTATTTGTTTATTTATTCATTTATTGATTTATTTGATTGTTGATTTAGGTCGTACTCAAGAATGGTTCATTTATACGACGGCGGCCGCACTGATGACAGGCCCCAGTTTCATTGCGCAGCACTAGCGCGTTAAACCCCTCGGCCACGGAGCCCCCCCCCCGTCCTCTCCACTCCTTTAATTCATTCATCGTCCCGATATAAATATATATAAAGCTGATCGTATACGATAGCGATGAGGAATGTATAGGACTGTGAAAATGGCCTTTCCAGCGTCGTCTGCCACCTGTTATAACAATGCGAACATGGAGTGAGGGAGAAACTACAAATTCCCTGCCTGAGATCAAGTTCAGCTCATGCTGGCTTCCCCTTCGGCAGTACGTGGAAAGGACTGCCAGCAACCTGCGGATGGTCATTGGCCCCCCTACCCAAAATAATGCTGGCTGCCCTCTTATATGTGAAATATCCTTGAGTACGGCGTAAAACACAAATCAAACAAATACATAAACAAATTCCTTAGCCAAGGCTCGGACTGAACCCTCACTTCGTGTGCACCGTGGAGAAGATACATAATAACGAGTTTCATGAATCTGTCTCCTTGACTTACATGTCGACATAAATATGTGAGTTTTATGATGATATACGTAATTCTCACCCCCTCGGATGGTGCAGTGTTAGAGCCCTTTGTTTATAACACACGCTGTTGTTGGTTATCGCTTATCTTGTTACAAATTTTCCGGGACTAGAACGTTTCGCGGCTAACTGCGGAATGCCTGTAGAGATAGTCAGAGGCCCGCAGTAATCGGCTCCTGTCAGCGCTCTAATCACTAACATGCATATAGGTACTTAAAACGTACCTCCCACAGAGAAGAGCACATCTACAAGTGATGGAGAGCTTTACATATCTAATAGGCTGCACACTGTAAAGTTCTCACAAATGTTTTCAACGAGGTCATCCATACACTCACAAATATGTTATATGTGTATAATACTTGCCGGCTTGTGAAATCGCTCTGGAACTTGGGCACTGTAACCGCCCTGAGAGTTTACAAATTTACATAGATATATACAGCGTACATGTATAGGTTACAAACAGACAGTGATGTTAATATCGTGGACCCATTTGAGACTGTGTGTGCTTAACTACCCGTGGGTGTGATCAATCTTACCCTGGGACGTGAAAACCTAACCTCCCCAAGTCAAACATGAGTCTGCGGTCGGAAAATTTGTAAACACTTGTTGTCGTTGTTCATGATCACCGCCAGCACATGTCACTCCGAGGCAACTCGTTTTCTCGTGAGAGTAAACGAGACGTGACAGCGGGGATGGTCAGTAAGGCTTGAAGTTCTCGGTGTTTGGAAGGGCTCACCCGCGGGTACGTCAAACAGCCGAGGCTCACTTTCAGATAAATGCTTCAAAGTCTCTGACAGATCACCAGCCTGTGTTTCCTCTTTTCAACCACCCGAGACAGCAACAATCAACATAGGTCTATAGCTCCGCATTCTCGCCAAGCTCAACTCACCAAAATCCTCGTGAATTCTCGCTGTCACCGAGAACCTCAAAGACACCGCATGATCACCTGCTCTTGCTAAATGTTCATCACGTTCTCAAAACAACCCACAACATCTGTCTTTCCACATGCTCCTGCGATGTTTTTATCTGTTTCACAAGAATTAAACATCCAAACACCGTGATAAATCACCAGTACAACACACTTTATTTGTTTTTCTAAGCCTTGTTGTCATCATCCCTATGTGTGTATATGTATGTGACTACTGTTACCCTTGGTATGTACAAAAATCACGTGCCCACACCAGGAAACAGGCAGTTGATATCCATCCTTCCTGTCAACGTGAGGGCAGTATTACTTTTACTGCGTATTTATGTATTTGTGCCATTTTAAACTATGCTTGCTGGAATTCTTATCATATATTATTTGTCACCATTTCAACCTCGAAAATCTTAACTGTTCTGTTCGAAACACAAGAAACTCTGATCCGTTTTAATTAGATAAAAATTAACAGTATATAAAAGCATACGTAAGAACTGTGCATCAGAATGTACAGAAACTTTAGGACTTGTACAGAGACCACACCGGCCTTACCCGGAATTGTATCTGTACAAGCCCACTAGATGCTTCCTTGCAAGGCCGTGTAGTTTCAATTGTGACAGTGTGAATTATCCTTCCTTGGATGGCAATACAATGAAGGATTTTGTATTCGACCTTATATTATTTGCTAGATCCCGACTGAAACGAACGTCAGAGATCATCGCTGCAAACACTTGTGTGTCAAGGGCATTGCATCAAATGCCTTCTAAGTTTCTTACATTTTGCAATGAATAACCTCCAGATCCTCCAGCTCGATAATCGTCACCATTCTGCTTAACTTTGGGCTATAAAGACAAAGTATCCATATTGTTGGATAATATTATGCCATCTGCTCTTTAGAAGTTTCAGTTAAATATTGTAACCTCCATAATAATTCAAGAGTGAACACACAGCTATCAGAGAAATGATTATCAAAATAACACCCACCATACTTGATGAACTCTCACTTTCCATTACCAGGTTCCATGGTAAATTACTAACCGCATAAGTGCGAGCTGCAAGTCTGATATAATCCCAAACTGGAAGGCATTTTACCTAACCCCAGTCTCCATACTGTTAACCGCTGTTCCTCCAAATATGCTGAACTTTTGGCAGTCTAACACTGCAATTCAGGGAAGTAACACACACACACGCACGCACATGCACACACATATACACCGACTTGCAAAATTCACAACGATGGGAACTTTTGTACGGACAAACCATTACAAAATTATCAGCTTCCGAAGATGGTGTCACTGGCCCAATATTATGCTGCAAACGCCGAGGTTTTCACAGCACACTTTTTTCCCCGAATTAAGACACACGCCATCACAAGCCATACATCGGACTTTTGTTCCACTGAAACGCGTAGCACACAACTCGCTGTTATCTTTTATAAAACATAGGTCAGAAAAAAATCCATAACAGCAAGACATTGGGGAACTTTCGTGCCGCGCCAAGCCTTTGTGTGAAGTTTTCGCGAAAGCAGCGTTTTTCAGTTTAGTTCAGACAACACAATTTTTGGAACTATGCACAAAATACAGTTATGCTTTATCCAGAGGCACCCAATATATACATTTATCAGTTGCTCATAACGAGGCGGTGCGCCAAACGCGTGTCATAAAGCGAGCTTCCGTCCATAACCACGTGTTACCGTAAACATTTGTCCAGAGCCACCTACTGACACGGTGAAAAGTTAACCTAAAACCAGTGGACACGGTAAACGTTCGAACTGAGGCATTAGCTGACACAGTAAACGTTTTCCTATAACCAATGAACATGTTCTACGTGAGTCAAGAAAAGTATACACATGTTTGTCAGATTTGACTTGGACCGTGCTGGCTGTCAGAAGTGCTCTGTATGGTGGAAAGAGTCTGGATGAGGAACTAAAATAATGCCGATGTTCATCGATGACGTCATTTCCCAAAATGTCCGACAATTGATGGAAAATATGTATAAAACATAGGAATATTTCAAAAACATAAAAATACGCCTCAAAATTAAAAAACAATTTTGGTCACAGCTTTCTTCACCACCTTTAAATCCACAGTGTTCGTTTTGAGTGTTTTTTATGTGCTTTTTAAACTGGTGAAAATCCGAAGATCTAACGGATTCGGATAACTCTCAAGGTAAGGATAAATTTGGAACACAAATGGAAAGCATTTTCATTCACGCCTTCCCATCTCTGTTTAATTTCATAGTTACACAGTTGACGTTCATGACTGCATAGAGCGGATATGCATAGACACCAGACTCCAGCTATAAACGCGCTGTCTGGTACGATTTTTAAAATAAATATGAGAGATCGGTCCAGAAAAAAAAACCTTAGCACTGCAGAATTAGGATTCTGCATGACTAAGAGAGAGAGAACTGTTGGGCAATTTGTTCTGTTCAAAGTAAGTAATCTGCAGAAAGCAGAAGGGAAGACAAGTACTTCGAGTAAACAGCAAATAATTGGTCTCAGATGGCCTATATTTAACCCGATCGTCGGCAAGGAGACTAGACTCTTTGGTATCGGGAGTAGAAAAGCTGGCTGCGTTGTGATGAAGCTGAAACATTCCAGAGGCCTATTCTGTCGCTTAGTTGTCAGTCTGGGAGATTCTCTACGTTTCACTATAGCTAATGTCACTTAGTGCAGTCTTCTGTAATAAAAATGTTGCCGAAACTTAATTTCGTGCGTTTATTTTTTGTTCTGTAAACTAATGTTCCTAATCTTATACTTTAACTACAGGCTATTGCCATAAATCATAATGGCTTTGTAAAAGGAAGGAACACAGAGGTGTGAAACGTTGTTTGGAGAAAGACAATCTGCATGGATTCGTTACATTACCCGGTATTTTAACATGTACAAAATCCACCATCCACTGATAAGTTAATGTTGTCCAGGGCTTTAATAATACAATTAAGGATACATGTACTTTTCGTACATAACTTTACACATAATGCCTACTTCCTGTTTTGCTTTTTGTCGCCTGTGAACTGACCTTGACCTCATTAGACAAGGTCACGGATGAATGACGACTGTCGGGAAAAATAATGTGTGACCATATCGTGTGGTCATGAACGGTAGTTTGCTTCTGGTTGACCACAGACGCGGACAATAGGATATGTTAATTGATATACTTAATGAAGAAGACAATTAGCTTAATGAAAGAAGAGCCGTGTGTGTTTCGGTGTGCTGAAAGTGTATAACTACGTGTTAAACAACACAACTGACATGAAGGCTACACTTTTGCCACGCATTCCAACAAGTTTTACACCTACCCGGCAACCGAAAGGGAAGTTTTGCGATTTCATTGTCAACACATTGTTCTGCATATACATAGATGAATAACAAGAGATTTACATTGTTCAGGCGAGAAAATATGTTGAAAGGGTTGCCGTGTGGTGAGTGAAAGACAGGGGTATGGCTGGTTAAAACGCTCGAGGTACTCTCGTGAGAAGTTGGGTATGTCATCACCTGGCGAGTGAGCAGCTCACGGCTTACCGGCCCCTCACAATAGGATGAGGGAAGGGAGAGTGCGTAGCCCGAGCCACATCAAAGGCGGCGTCTGTTTCATCTGTGTTGCAGAGAAAGGGCCTGTGAAACTAGGACCTGTGCTGTGGTACGCATGAAGACGACGTAGTATAATCCACGCAGCACGTCCCTTCGTCACACAAAGAGAGAGGATTCAGAAAAAAAAGATAAACCTTAATTTTACCTACGCGTGACGACTTGTTTGTGTCGCGGCCGGTCCGGTTGACGCACACCTCCTGACACCCGCACTCACACGTCTGCTGTGGGTGTCCGGGACGTGCTGATCTCTGGGCGGCCAACGCGCCCAGTTCCGGGTCACAGTCCGTGGCCAGACTCTTACAGCGACAAGCATCATACAGCAAGACGTAGAAACATACATGAGGACTATTCCGCAAACCATTAGACTTGGGCAGTCATTCCCATTTAGTGTTTGCAATCTGAGATCTTAGTGGAATTAGTGCAGGAATAGGTGTAGTATTTTAGCATCATCAGCATGGTGTAGGTAAATGCATAGCCTGTATAATGCTTAAAAGTGCAATATCGCATATTGGTCGTGTGAGGACTGTGGGGTAACTATCGGCAAATTCCAAGGACGGTATTGGCCCACAAATGTATTTACACATTGCATTTATTCCTCTTCGTGAAAACACGCCATTAATGATTTTTTTTGGTGATTTTTTCACAGAAAAAATATGACAAAACAATTAGATGAAATGGAATTTTGGGAAAACGATTATCGTTTCAAAGATGTTATACTAGAAAATTGGATATTAAAAAAATATGTCCAAAACATGTCACATGTTTTGCCGTTAATAAGCGTTAAATGGATAATTTATGATTTTTACAACAAAGTGTGTAGTAATTTCATTTCGATTGCATTTATATACGGAGCTTACTGAATTTAATCACATATAAAATATCATTAACTACATGTTGGTTACACTTGTCAGAGTCTTCATCTGACATCAGGATGAACAAAAAGTCCGGTGTGGATCATATGACTTATTTCCGTGATTAATGCTTTATCCGTCATACTCAAAAGTATTCCTGGAAGAAGCTTGTAAAAATTTATATTATAGGTCTGTAACTGTATGCTACTGCAACATTAATGCTATTTATGCAGGGCAAAGAAAATGCCCGTTACACATAGAGAAGTGCGTGGTTTTGAACATGACAGTTTCTAGCAATAACATAACCTAGTCTACCCTTACTCAGAGAAAACATACAAAGTATTCTCTTTTTAACAGAATTTAAGATAAGCAGTCCATCTTGCATGACATGTCGTTTTTGACATTCAGATGTCGTCTTTGGTATGGAGGGAATATTTTTTGCGGAATGTAGCAGAATACGTGTCATGTGAATCAATTCCATTTAGACGTGATATTTGCGCGTAATTCCTTTGCTATATCCATGTTTAAGGCCACAGCAGAGAATATAACCATAATCGCGACCGATATATGACGTCATTATCATAACCACCCACATGTCGACATGCTCTAACTTCTTGCAGCTTGTCCAATACCTTAATTCGTTGTATAATATGGGTTTCATTTAGTGACAAATCCTCATCGCGTTCGTATCGAGAAGGTAAACGACGCTATAATCGTGCAAATTACTTCTAAGCATGATCACACCACCGAGACAAAGATCGAACCTATAGCACTTTTCCTTTGTTTTTCACTATTTCATTTCACCTGAATATAACCCAACACCAATAAAATTACACAATTTTCCAATTTATTCACGTGGCAAAATTTTCTTTCATGGCTACCGGTACCCATTTCTTTAAAGAGAAAAGTATTTTGCATGATCTCCATAATGGGACTTCCTTATGACATAGCTGGGGACCTTCCCTGTCTCTGATATGCACAGCGTTGGCTCGCTGCGAATATCGGACCATTGACCAGTGAGGTTGTGTGTTCAAATCCAGCTCTCGCTGTTTCATCGAGTGTGGGAGTGACCGACTAACGGACACTGTCGGGTGGTTGGCCTATAATACTATCCAGTCCAGTCCTGAGAGGGGGGTAAAATATTAGCTAAACTACACAATCAAGCCCTAGATGTGGATATGGCTTATCGGAAGTGCCTCCATTATACATGCTCCTTGAAAGCCAATGGGATACACAAAAGGGCCCAAAAAGCTGAAAACAGATAGTTTTCTGATGTGGCGCTGCAGTGTTTGGGTACTGCCTAAATCTTTTCTGAGCACACATGCACCTAGAAGGGTGACATGAGCAAATGGTTTTGGACCTCTTTGTTAAAGGCGTGAAGAGCTATAGGTTTTACGAGTTTCCCACCTCTACGCTCGCTTTACATCACTGAAACCTTAAGCAAATTTTGAAGAGAGACCCACAGCTAGCCATTTTCATTGTGTAGTCAAGGAAATGAAGTCGGAAGTGATATGATGCAAAAACATTAATACTTGATAAATACGCATTCTCTTTATCTAAAGCATTCGCAACATGATCTTAGCAAACATCTAAAACAATTTTATTAATAAATGCTGATTGTAAGTCCGAATGAATGGCTTGAAAAAGCCCACAGATATTTGTCATAAGGTCAGGCTTCTGTATAAGTTCATGGTAGTAGTGATGTAAAGGAGGAATTTATAAAGATAATTGCCTTTTAATTAGTACGTGAAACGTGTATGGAGGCTATCAGAACATACAACACACGATAATCAAGTTGTAGGAATGTATAAATTAACAACACTGTTTTATTTACTTATTTATACAGATTTATATATTTAGTTATTTATTTGATTGTTGTTTAACTCAGTTCTCAAGAAATTTTCACATATACAACGGCGGTCAGTTATGAAGTTGCAGAAAACCAGACTGTCTGGAGTCAATCGCCGATCTTTGCGAGTTAGTAACAAACTTTCCCGATTGTGACGACCAGATGTGCTCAGCGGCCATATTGGTGAAAGACAACTTGCCAAGAACGAATAATTTATTTATTTATTTATTTATTTCACGCCATGCTCAAGAATATTTTACTTATCCGACGGCGACCAGCGTTATGGTGGCAGGGAACTGGGCAGAGTACTGGGGAAACCCACAACCATCCGCAGGTTGCTGGAGGACCTTCCAACGTACTCAAGGAATTAACATTAGACTGCTTTATGTAACAGCCAGCCTACATAATGTTGTGGTTTTCTTGAAGACAGCACACTCTGTACACGTGCGGCACGCGACCGAAATACACCTACTACAGCGACAAGATTTTCGCTATCAGTAAACGGCAGATTAAGAATGATACACACTCAAAGCTCTTTGGTTAGTAAATGCCAGTTTTCTGGAAGGTTGTCGCATCTCACCTTTGTATAAGGGACGGGTAATTTTGCTTTCATTGTTTCATGCACTCATGCACCAGGTAATTAACATTACATATACATAGTACATAATAAATATTTATTTATTTGACTGGTGTTTTATGACGTACTCAAAAATATTTCACTTATACGATGGCTTTTAAAATTTTTACAATGAATACAAATAACCCGACCTGGTTCAGTTCACAATGTTCCTAACATATAAACACAAACACTTCTATTTAGATTCCATCAACATTTATTCTGTATATTCTCTTCTTATCGCTTCTCCGTTCACAAAATATTAATTTCTTTTTGCTATGTATATATATTTATGTATATATAAATAATTAAAAATGAAGTCATTTCCTTAACATCCAAATAAAACAAAAAGAAATTGAAGACCCAAAACATTGGTGAACATAGCACGATGTTGCAATATTTAGTGACAAGAAATGTAACAGCAGGCTCTCTGACCAAAGCTGGCAAGATGCGCATCTCTTTACCTGCACATGATCACCAAAGTAATGCAATTCTATTTACACATTTTGGACATGTGAGAATTTCATGTTGCCAAATTAAAGATAGTTGTTCCGAATTTAACAAAATTCCAAAGTGCATCATTTAAAAATAGAGAAAGAAACAACAACAAACAACCAAGGATTTCAAAGAGAAATTGCAAAATTGGCAAGTACAATTCGTTGGTCCAGTTTACCGACAAAACACCAGGCTGACCAACAGAGGGCCTGGGTCGCCTATGATACGTACCATTCTTCAATGGACTTTAGTTAATGAGAGAAAATTTCCATCCTCTTAATTTTTTTGCTTCAACCAATCTTGGTGAAAATGAAACATAAACCTATGATAAGACAATACAGTCTATGGACGAACTCCAAAAAAGTCACAACACATATAAATAAATGTCGGCGAGAGATGTGTTGAGGGTGGCGTTGATCAGCAGCAAGACTGGCCCGGAACACCGGGGTTATACCAGGCACCGACCGATATGAACCTCGGAAATATCTCCATACAAGGTATCAAACGATTCCATCACGTCTACCACGAGAACGCTTATACCATTTAACAGGCAGCTCAGTCAAATGTCCTCACATTGGTCATCTGTATTATATATAACACTTATCGACATGTGTGTAATACACAATGATATGCAATAAATTTGGCTGATACGCTTTTTGGAATCCGCCATCTTTGATTCCTGATCCCTCCAACCTACATGTATGTGAGGAACAGCGTTGTCAAACTCAACACGGGGTCGGGTGATCTGTGTAATACATCACATGGTTTCCACACAATTGCTCCTGTGAAATTGTCAAAAGTTTAATGAGTTTGCTCAAGAAGATCGTCATTTCATGGTTGAGCTAGTCGTCTGTTACTGTTCCCTATACTTCGCAGCAGTCTTCCACGGACGATTCTTCTCGCCAGTCTCTCATCTCTTCAGGTTCCCAAAGGAAACCAAGCGCCTGAGGACCCTTCCTCTATACAGCAGTCACGTCATGAACTGTAAAGATATAACAAGGCGTGTTATTTCATACTGCATGTACGCGAGCCATTACATAAATTTCCACAGCAAATAAACCCTTGCAATACATTACATTAAGATTTTTCGCCACCAAAAGATGTGAGAGAGTCCACATAAATGCCAAAATCTGTTCCCAGTATCCTATGGACATGGCTAAATATGTAGACTAAGGTTCATCAACATATCATCATGTTCCACAGTTACCAGCATACGGTTTGCATGATGTAGTATCCGTTCAGATTGCTACAAATACAAAACACCACTCTCGTCCTGTGTCGGCAGGCGGGCCCGACACGGGTCTGCCAGGTCAGTTCAGACCCATTCCGAGCAGAACAACTGTATGGGACGAAGAACCCCGAGATGTTTGCTGAGGGCTACCTCAGTCTCGTTCTTCTTACGAATTCAAGTCTGAAAGGGCTCGGTCGCGTGTCGTACCGTCTAAATGGTAGAATAAACATATTGTAATTAGACCCCCCACGACGCACCGCCACTTTGACAGACTCGTAAGTGTCGGTCGGCGAATGGAGACGCGGGGAGGAGTCCTGTCGATTTACGTTCGGTGAGGGGGGGGATATCTATTGTCGATTTCTCTGAAAACGCTGATTGACTGGTATTCTAGAGGGAGGTCGGCTGTATAACCACGACTGTTTATTCTTCCAGCTTGATCAATCCCCGCAGTTCCAATGGCCCTCTTTACTTCGGCCTTCGCCTCTGTTTGAATATGACTCAATGAAATGGAATCGAAGGGTCTTTACCGAACAGGGGACACATTTGAACGTGGCGCGGACAATATAAAACTTTTTGTGCCATTATAGTCCACCATGTCGTGCCATTGTCTCTCCTCATGCATTGGAGAAGCGTCGCTAAATAAGTAAACAAGCCTTTTTACCGCGTCTCTATAGGTGTTTCGCAGAGCAGAGGGAAGTATGGATTAGTGGAAATTTGTAAGAGAGTCCAGAAGAGAGGCTGTTCTCACATGGAAATTATTACAGGCGACTTTACTGAGATCTGGCGCACGGCAAGAGCTGGCAAAATGAAGCAAATTTCTCCCAAATATCGGATTTTCTCTCAGCTTGCTGTCCGACCTGCCGGTGAGGCACGATTTGAGGGGACCGTAATACCCTGCTTCAGGGCGATATAGCAGAACTGAGGGGGCCAAAGAAACCGCCCTTATCGCCCCTGCAGACGTCCATAATTAATATAGATCTAATAACGACCAAAGCTGTAAGTGAAACCAAAATCAAACAGAAGTCGAGATATTTATGAATACCACCCTTGGACTTCCTGGAGAGCAATACAACTTTCACTGAGCCTTAATCTTTACTTGACCTGAGCACATCACAAGTACCCCTCTCGCGACAGCTGCCATACTGGCAGTATCAGAGACTCCGGCTGTACCCTTGAGTCTGAGACTACCAATATTTCGAGAAAAGCCTAGAATCTGGCAATTCCTGTGAGTTTGGCTCTGGTCCTGACTTTGGGTGTGTTCGAGATCGGTACATTACATAACGACCATGATAGTACATCTATCTCGGAAAGATCCTGCCAGTTTCCTCAAAGCAGAATGCTGGTCACAGTCGTATATGTGGAATGTTCTTGAGCACGGCGTAAAACACAAATAAAGAAACAAATATATGAAACCTATTCTAAATATTTCAACAGAAGGTACACGTGTCCTTGTCTTACTGTGACCCATCTCCATACAACAACCCCCGTCCCCCTGCCTTTGACTTTACCTGGAATTGCATTGCTGATTGCTTCACCAATCACCGGGCCTCTGCCGAAAGAGACTTGAATACCCTGAGGTCTGTAATCACTCTCATCGGACCATGTGGTCAGTCCGTGTGGGCAATCAAATCCACAATGTTCCTGATTATGTGAGCGCCACCATTTCAATCCGCCAAAGTTAAAAAAAAAGGAAAAGAAAAGAAGCAAAAATGTTGGCGATATGGCAAGGAGGTGCCTTCTAGTCTTTTCTTCCAGTTTCAATAGAAAAATGAAAAACATGAGGTCGCACAGTTCGAGGGGCATCATCGGCAAATAATACTTTACAAAACCACTGACAAGAATACAGCATGTCTCTCGCCAGCAGCACATCTGAAACACACGACATGGAACATATGTAAACGGCTAAAACACTATAAACTCCAGCAATTCGCTGCTGTCTAATTAGCTCCCCTCTGTCGCCAGGTGGAGCCGTGTGAGACAGTCTCACGCACCCACATGACACGTCCGGCCGGAGATGTGAATATTACAAACGACCATGTTTGTCTTTCGTTTTCTGCAACAACGCTGTGGGGGTTCTTGGACAGCAGATTGTTTAATATCCATACAGAGGGGGGCACAAGGACATTGGTACATTCATACAACACACAGGTGAGGATTCAGTATGGAGACGTGCTGTGAAACGCGGTCTGGCGCCAGATCCACTGACGACTACTACTTCCCAGAGACGGCGCTACAGACGGGGCGAACGTCTGCGAGGAGTCAAAAGAGTAAATGGAGGAATTTGTATTTTTTGTACGCGTGGAAGGTGTTTCTGACGCCACTGTCTCTGCTATAGACCAAATGCGTGGTTTACTGGCAGTCAAGGAGTCGTTGGTTATGGGCGATTTCGCCGTGTCGAGATCAGGGGTGTGGAGGCGTGATCCTAGGGGAGAGGCCACTGTCAGATCTTCTGGAACAACACTGCTCTGACGTAACTGTGGCGGCGAGAGTTGATCGACGGAGAGAACGCTGTCTCCCCGCAACACATGAGGTGACGTCACATCCTGTTCACTGGCACAGGAGGTCGGGGAGGATTCGTCAATCCCTCCGATTCTCGGGGACAACGCGAGATGATGATCGACGCTCGGGGTCTTGACGGCGGTCCCGCTCAGAAAGTTATCCTCTGTTAACAAAGGAATAGATTTTAACATTAGGACATCACACACACATCAGCTTCTGACATAGTTTGCAATTAGCCCATTAACATTTTAAATCATTTCTACGCGATCAATCGATCGATCAACCGATCAGATTATTTATCAGTTCATAAATGTTTTCAGCTACAAGGAAGTATGTTAAGCAAACAATAGATAAGCATCATGCAAAATAAAGAACTGACAATGGAAGCGACATACAGTTATGACAATAGAAAACTGACAATAGAAACCTCCTTTGTGTTCGTCCAGAAAACTGAAACAGTTGTGACGATTTAAAGAACTGATGTTAAATGATGTAGTTGTTATGAAATAGGTGAACAATGAAAACTGAGGTTTATGGAACATTTACAAACAGCCGACAACACATGCATGCTGTAGCCGTAAGCGCTGTATATTGAGAATGAATGTTATCTAAGTAAGAGATATGGACAATTCAGCCAAATATCAGTTTGACAGTTACCATGTGGTACACAGACTGTCATAATAAGAGGTAAATTTTGACACGCCTTTGACCTCTACCCCACAGTCCACAATCCAAGACACGATTTTAACCTCTACAACCAGCCATTGTTTTTATTCCTCTACAAATGATATCTATGAAGCAAATATTCTGATATGGAAAAAAAGAGATCTATACTTTAATATACTGTGTATAAACAATGTATTTTTATACGTCCAATGGGTGTTTGCGTTTGCTCGAGTTGAAGTAATCTCTGACTGTAACTGCGGTAAAGGTCAATTAGCTTAAAGTGTCAGAAGCTTGCTTTTTTGGCACGCAAACCAAACATTAATATATGGAAATGTCAAACATCTCTTTGCCCGAGGCGGAATAATCTTTGCTAAAGAGAAAAACAAGGGAAAAATCTGCAAGAAGTGATTTCAGCCTGAATATGTCGATTTAAACGAATCCTTTGTCATGTACATCACACATGTTCTGGTATAAAATCATAAACCCAATCTGTCATTTCATAAAATTTATGTAAAAAAAAAAAGATAAATAAAACGAATTTAAAAAAAATCCCGAAAACATCCACTCTAACACAAAACGACCCCCCAAACCCCATAAAACAGCTACATATAAAAAAACCATAACTTTATATGTCTGTATTGTATAAAACTACAGCCAACCAACAGGCCCCTATCCTTCTTTAGCCACCTGTCAATCAGCAAATAACACGTGTATATATGCAGTTGGTAATGCTTGCTGAATTGCAACATTTAAATGCCTAACATTTAAATCAGCTACGCATCACGATAGAATTATATTACCAAAAAGTAATACGAAAAGTGCTGACCTTTCATTGCAGAACACAATATACGCATGTAATATTGGACTATTAAAGTCCGGCGTAAAATAAGCATGTTTGTGAACAAAAAACAAAACAAAAAAACATCATGAGTGCAGAAGAAAGGGCGACATTAGTATCTTCTCCTCTTCAAATATCCCCCACTCCTCCCATATTATGACAGGGCATCCTTTTCTATATACCTGTTCTATAGCAAACGTAAAGAAAAATCATTCAACTTTTTTCTGAGGTTTTTTGTGGGTACATCTGTCGTGTCCCAAACCTGAACATATACTGACAGACAGTCAGGGAGGTGGACAGGCGGCAAGCTTGTGGAGCGTGGTGATAAGCATCTTCCTCTATACTGATCAAGCACATGTGGTAAAACAATAGGGATGGGGAGAAAAATATATCAGTCAATAAGAGAAACATGTGGTAAAGGGCAAAATAATCCTCGCCACAATCACAAAGATTGCTCGCCTGTGGCGGAGAAACGGATTCAGACTATTCGAGGGGAATATGAAAAGGAATAAATGATTGTGTGCTTAACGCTTGATGCGTCAAAAAATGAGGAAAAAAATTGAAAAAAATAAAACCGCAGGTGGAAAGTAGTCGTTTTTATTTGTGACTAGAGCGCGAAGGTATAGGCAAATATTGTGGCTGGGCTCGAAGTGGGTTGATAATGATGCGGCCCGAATTGATTACAGGTAAAGCAGGTGTTGGTCATTGTCTCGGCGGTGTATTGTTACAGGACCAGTCGTAATCAGCAAGGTAATGACTCTTCTGACCAACTTCATATCACAACCTAACCTATTTACATTGAATTGGCGATCACTCCTCAGTTTGTATCGCATGACGTATTCAATTCATGCGATAATTACGCCCGGCAAACACAGTCGCGTAAGTTATTCCCAGGCAAACATCCTCCTACTGAGCGTCAGCAGTATAGATTTGTTCACTTCATATAATGCGTCGTCCGTAGATCGGTGCCGTTTGTGGAAACCCAGTCGAGCATCTTACCAAATATGAACTGAACAAATGTTTGCGGATGGATGCCACATGGCTGTGAACTCAACACTGATCAGTGAGCAGATCGTGCAGGCCAAGTCCCAGTCATAATAAGCTGAATAACAACCTGTATAGCTGACATATACGTTACATACACAGGTAGCGTGACGTCATTTTGAGTTATTTAACAGCGATGGGACAGGCATTTTGTGGAAGCTGAAAATACGCCCTTTTGCGGCCAGAGATGCAAAAATATTCCACCAAAGACTGATCAGTTACTGAAACTTAAATTTAAAAACAAATGTGTGATGCCTGTCGTTTCTTGGAGTTAGTTATAAAACTACTTAGTGGAAATAGGAATAAAAAGCTATAGAGTAACATGGCCATACTTAATGTCAACCACATCTCCTTAAATCTTTCCGAATGATAGAAATTGGAATTAATCGTCCATGTAGAGCCAATAGAATAGCTTCGTATAAGATGCAAGTAAATCAGAACGAATACCCATTTTTCTTTTGACATTAGATCTAAGTAAAAGTTTCAAAAATGCTTTTAAATTCAGACAAGCATTTGGCATGAATTTAAATAGTTTTGGACTATACAGCGGATCGTATAACTAGTTAGTTTCATCTGCCGGCCGCCTAAAAGGCCTGTCACTCACCGCCATTCAACCCGCCAATTAGTCACGTGACCCCATTGTCTCATGAACTCCGCTTCATTTGTATTTCCCCTTATTGAGAATCATCGACTCGTAAAGTCATCATTAGCCGAACGCAGCGCTGGTTTTTGTCAAAACTCAGGTTTTAATCAACAGCGCGGCTTTAATGGAATGTTGGCCATTTGGTTTAAAAATATCCGAGTATAACATCACAAAACAAAAGATTTGGGAACAAAAAAGAGAAACAACATTGTGGAATGTGTTTGGCTGAATTCATGAAAGGGAGAGTACAAAGCGAGGCTAACAAACTGGCTTGTCTGCGCCCTGTCGGTTTTCTTTAATTCACACGCGCGGTACAAATATGTGTAATTATGTCCCAACAAAGTGCCCTCGTTACCTTCTATGATACATCTATGCGGAGAGCTGGGAATTCTCGGGGGCTCACTGAGGGTGAAGCTTACATGTGGCCTCTCGTTTACCTTCACTCTGTATACAGATAAACAAGTCTTTGTGGAGTGCTGAGGTCGTCCATGGCCTCACTAAGGGGATATATACGATTTATGTAATGTTCCCCTATTTACTGGATAATTGCTCTCTACCATGATACTTCATACAGAGAGTATAAATGATTCGTTGTTTCATAGTGTTAAAATAATAACTTTTCTGCCTGGTGTCAATGAGGAGTTGTAAATTAGCAAAACAAGGAGGGCGCACTAAATTCTATTCCAACACATTAACACGCTTAAGGTGTTTGACAAAAACATTCTTTTACTGCACTTTTTCTCCTCTAACAATATAGAGAACAGTTGTGTCCCCCGTTAAGCAGTTGGCTCTTGAACCGAAGTCTTTACCTAAATAAAACAACGTTAATAACACAGGAATATTAGACGACGCAGACATAGTGACCTAATAATGGTCGGAGTACGCTTTACAAAGTTTCTATATTACAGATTCTTCCTTTGGGCATGAGAGCAAGAAAGAGGAAAACGAAACCGATATTTTTCGGTTTAAATTATTATTTGTTCTTTTTGATGCAAACTTCTTCCAGGGAAAAACATAGAGAATAAATCACCCCTCCCCCTCCCAACAAAGGAACAAATAGTTAAAAATGTCAAATATAAGTTTAGAAGCACGAACATGGATGAATTACAACTTTTTCAAGCCATATGATACACTATGGAGCACAGACGGGCGCATGGTTTGTCAGATTTGAACCTTTTCAATTTGTATGCATGTACATTTTATTTTTTTAATGATCTCAATAGGTAGCTTGCACTTTATTCTGCATATTCATTTCCCCCCCCAAACTCCCCTCCCCAAAAAACAAAAAACAATACAAAACAAAACATGTACCTATAAAGGCTTACTCCGTCACAACTAATATAACGTTCAGTTGGCAATTTTTGTTTCATCGAACTATTTTCAGGAACATGAGTCATTTTTTTCATCTATTCTGAAGATTTTTCATTAAATCCGTTATTTGAGGGATGAAACATTGCTTTTCCGTTAACTGAGCTCACAGATTAACTCATTCCTGATTATGGATTAATTCGTTAACCCAACATCCCTCAAATAACCGATTTATAACGGAATATTTTTTTAGGGTAGGCAGAAATACACATGTTTATATGATAACCAAAATTTTGTGGGCACAGCATGGTCATCAGTGAAAAACAGTAATAATAGATAATAATAAATAATAATAAATTTCCCGACTGTGTACATTTACCAGTATATCAGTATATAAGTGGAGCCTGTTATTTTGTACAACCGTGTTCTGAGAGGGGGAAGATGATCACCTCAAAAATTGTCCTGGGAAATAATTTGGTAAAAAGATTTTGAAGAGAAATTGTAACGGGAAAAAATCGTGAAAGGAGAAATTGCCAAGCAGAAAGATTGTCTATATTGAGCAGATTCACCGGGTAGCACTGCTTTCTTTGTTCTCGCATACAAGTACTCTCATATACGAAGATATGTGATTTTAGTCTGAAACACCTTACAGGGAAAAGTCAGAAAGAAAGGATTATTGTAAATCCGTCAAGCCATCGGAGCATTCAGGTGAGAAATTTACCTGACGGACACTACAATGCAATATGAAGGAGATCATAGAGACACCTACTGGCCTTTGCCGTTCAGGGATGTCAGAATTGTCGGCAAAGGTGTCTGTCATCCATGATGTTGTCACTGTGACACTCATCACAGTATATAAACTATTCCGGCCCCCAAAAAACACGCGTGTTCAAGTCACGAATCGTCAGAGTAAGTCAGAGCGAGTGAACAAAATACAGCGTCACTTCTCCTACTGGATACATACGAGCGAGCAAAACGATGGCCTTGTGCAGGTTAATTAAACTACATGTTTGATGCCCTTTCTGTTAAGTTTAGAATTCGCTAAAAAAAAATAAACATGTCCTTTATATTTAAAGCCGAGCTACAAAAATTTAACAAAGCATGTTTGTAAATGCAATTTAAATATAAACAGTTAAAAGTACGCAGTGAGAAACAATACCAATAGAACGTTGTCTACACACAAAATAACCTTGCTATACACTATAAACTTTATTCATGCACAGTAATGGAGGTATTGATTCAACGACTCTGTAGAAGTTATAATGCAGCAAAGTGGCCCAGGAGCCTCTCACCAATGTGGTCGCTATGAGTTCAAGTCCAGCTCTTGTTTGCTTCCTCTCCGGTCGTACATGGAAAGGCATGCCAGCAACCTGCGGATGGTCGTGGCTTTTCCCCGGGCTGTGTCTGGTTTTATCCCACCATAATGTTAGCCACCGTCATATAAGTGAAACATTCATGAGTACGGCGTAACACGCTAATCAATGAAATACATAAATTCGGCATATAACATTCCTATGCAATGTCTGCCTCCTGTGCACCAATTAACAACTAGAGATTGATAGAGTGAAATTGACAACTTGGCGTTTGCATAACTCAATTTATGGGAACCAGGAATTCAGTGTTTTATTTTGGAACGTGTACACGGTAAAGAGTGGTTCTAGGAAATACGAGTGGCTGGCTGGGAAGATTTAATCTTTAAATTCACGAGGACGGGGTACTGAGCGTTTTAAGTCGACAGGCCTGTGGTCAAATAGGTCCTGGGATCGAATCCAGCTCTTGGTGTTTTTACTGTAAGAGCAATTGTTTACCGAGGAGTGGGGATTGTGTAGGTAAAATTATTCTGAGAACGGTGCAGAACCCCACCGAAATAAAAAAACTGCAATAATTTTATCCGTTTTGTGCATAATTTTTAAATGTCTGACGGTATACTGTTTCAGTGTCTTTAATATCTCTTTTTCAATCTACCCACCATTCAGCTGTGTTTTCGTGTCTAGGCATGACAATACTGAGCCGATCTGTTTCACATTGGTTATACTAAAGGACCACACTCAATCCTCATTCTTCATTTCTTCTACCACTCCTCAAAGGAGCCCGAAATCCTCACCTGTTTTGGAGGAAGGACACTTCTCTTCCACGGCGCCTTTCTCGGCTGTGACGTCATCTCTGCTCTCTCCTTCCTTCTCCGACTTTTCATCGTCATCCTTTTCTCTATCTACGTCATCATCGTATCTGTTTCTGGGCGACCACGTCATCTTGTTCTCTTTCTTGAGGCGCCTCCTGGCGTTGGCAAACCACGTGGACACTTGCGTCAGAGTCATTTTTGTGATAATTGCCAGCATTATTTTCTCTCCTTTCGTTGGATAGGGGTTTTGCATGTGGTCGTTGAGCCAGGATTTCAGTATCCCTGTCGCTTCCTTGGTCGCATTTTTTGTGTGTGTTGCCCCATTTATCGGCATTGCCCCGTACCTGCAAAAGGTTAAACAAGAACGAGTCCTAAACCGTGATAAATGATACTTGATGATCACCTGCCATCTCAGTTTTTCGCAAATAAAACGAAATTTATTCACTTATTCAAACTGTGCCTAAAACGGTGATAAAATAGAAATATAACTCAGAAAAAAATGTGCAAATATATATTGGCAACCAAATTCCTGGCAAGGGAACATAAATCAATGTTAAGCATTGAACTTAACAAAACTGTCCTTTTGCCAACTTACATGCAAGAACCAATACATACTTTATAAGATGTCAGATTATGTAAACATTAATGAGTGTTAGATAAATGTACATCTACTAAGCTGTTAATAATATAGCAAAAGTTACACTGCTGGCTTGTCGCCACTATAAGCAGACAGCGTTAATTAACAAGAAGTGGGGAGCTATTACATGAATTATAATTTCAAGCCAGTATTCCTCGCAATGGCGCCGAAGTTAAATCTTGAGTGTACAGGGTCTTTCGGGCCGACCACATGTACATTTGCCATCCTCATTAACTCCTCTTAACTTCAATAAGAACAGTCTCTGGTTAATAGACCCTACAAATTAGCGCAGGTATAATTTTACCATAAAGACGCGAGTGGATGGTCCGCCGGGGGTAAGATAACCGCGAGGAGATCGGCATAAATTACAAAACTTAAAAGCTCGTGGATTCCATGTTAATTGCAAATGTATGTGTCCGTTTTAACGTGAAAAACAACAAAGAGCAAAGTGTGCGCGCAATGCCAGGTAGTCTGGCCTTGGCTCGCTCTTCATTATTCCTTCAGCTCGTCGTATACAAGGACTTCTCTCATCGTCAAACAAACGACCCCTGCTTATTGTTTCATGTTCCTCGACTCGTTTCTACTCGTCTATTTTAAGCATGTCGTTCTCACATTTTTCACGCCATCTATTATCTTGAACCATCCAATTAGAACAAAAATACAGCGAAGGTATGTGATATCTCCAGCTATAAAGATTCTTTTTAACTTGCAGCTTAGCTTTTTTGTTCGTTTCGTATACGAAGTGTACTAACATGTGTATTTTAATTACAAGTTTGTATTGAATTCGCTCATTTTGGAATTAAACAAATAAATCCAGGAACATTATCTGCCATAGGTTTTATGGTGCAGTTTTTCGTAACGAACAAAGAGCTTAAATTGCAATGTTGATTAAAATTACTGATAGGATATTTGCAAAACAATAACATGTCTGTACGTAAACTTCAATTAATTTGCATATTTATTTATTTAGTTGATTGATGTTTTAGCACGTACTCAACTTAAGAATTTTTCACTCTTGTGACGTCTGCCAGGTTTGTGGATGGAGCTCAGACTTCAGCATTTACCTCACATTGTAAATATGAGTATGTGGTCTGAAGGCTATTTTGCACATTGGCTGTCTAAAGTAATGTGCCTGTGACACAAGATTTTATTGCTGGATATCCAGACTATTTGATTTCAAACAATTTTGTGCCTTGACATAAAATGGTGTCAAAGGCGATTCTTTGACATCTCTGACAGAGTAACCTAAGAAGCGTTTTGTCTATGCTACGTGTGAAACGTTTGTCTCTGTACTGGTAAACGTTTGTCTCTATACGGGGAAACGTTTGTCTTTATACTGGAAAACGTTTGTCTTAATACTGGAAAACGTTTGTCTCTATACTGAAAAACGTTTGCCGTTATACGTGAAAATGTTTGTCTTTCCTGGGAAATCATTGTCTTTATACTAGGAAACGTTTGTCTACACTTACCCATTGCCGTATGGATAGGCCATGGAAGGGTCGTAAGCGTAGTAGCCAGCAGGGTAGACGGCCCCTCTCCACGCAGCGGGAGTGTCCTTCAGGTCATACGTGGCCGACTGAAAACAAAGTAGCACATTCATTTTGATTCACACTTTGAGCAAATCTGCTGATGTACGAAGACACACAGCTAATGCCAACAACTTACTTAAGCACATCGCTATATTTGAATAAAAATCTAGGTTAACTTTCCGATCAAAAGTTTCTTTATTTCTACATATGACTAATGCCATAGCGCCATTCCAATCATTGACTTGACAAACTCTAGTTTCAATTTATAATAATAGTCTGTAGGATTTGAGGGTTCAGTGAAGTATTATCCTTGTGCCACAATGATTATAAACTCATTGCCATCATATACATCCCAGAAACTCTACCAGATAATACAATCATTCTCTGAGGCATAGGCCTTATAATAAAATGACACTTTAGAATTAATTTAAGAAGTAAATAGTTTTCACTGGTAACTTCAATAAGTGCAATGTCTGTGTGGGTAGGGGCAGTATAGGGCGGTACAAATTTGTAGACAATAGCTCACTGATTTGATTAAGTTTACGGCCACAGGGGAATACTGTACCACGCCCTCCTGGTTTAGGAGCATAGTAAGCCGGCCTTCACCAAACTACAAAAAAAAGCCTCCTTAACAACAAGAACTAGATTTGAACATGCGACCTGACTGGCGAAATTTGCATGACGTACGTATTATAGCCAAAGCCCACCAGCACTGGGCCCAAGCGTGGAGTGTAGTCGGCACGTGCTGAAGTGTACAGGCCTATGTTATATGTAAGCTGCAGTGTATATACTTACAGCAGGTCTAAATATCCCAGAAATTGCGTGAATCGTTAGCTGTCTACGAAAGCCTACTGATTGTTCTAAATGCATGATTCTATAATCAGGGCTGTTTGAGATGCCGTTCGTACAAACTGATTTGGTGATCGGTTTTTTGTTCGCTGTAGGTGGAAAAAAAACTGTGGGCAATTTCTGTTATTATGATAATACATTATTCATACGACTCATACAATTTGGACCGGAGTGCGCAAAGATAGCCCCGGGCTATGTTGGGGTGGAAGCTCGCACAACTGGAGGCCTCCGCGTCCATTTTGCTTGTGTTTGATTTGGAAGACGCAGTCTTCGGTGCACGGGGGTGGGGTTGGGGTTGAGGGGGGGGGGAGGGGGCAGATTGATGTCCAGGGCAGCTTTTCAGCCCCAGGGGTTGTGTGGTACCCACAATGCCAAATCTTAACCGGTTTGTATTAAAATACTAATGAATATGCTACTACACGACTCCATGTTTATTTTCCGGATCATTTATGAATTTAACCTTCCTTCTCATTTTAAATAACTAGTTTGTAGCCAAAAATTCATAAGGCGGTTTACATGACATTTCACCCTGGTCGGTTCAGCCGACTTCACTCTATTCATAGCTCATCCCGCAAAAAAAAAACGCTATATGTCAACGTATAAAGCTGCTTAAAAAGCGTTACACATAGAAACATAAACGTCTAATACAAACGTTAATTCGTCATCAAAAGATATCCCAGAATCGTTATTCTCTTGTACTTGAAGTTTCTTCGTGAAATTTTCATAAAAACAAGCCCTATGGTTTTATGAATTGTTAAATAGCGACATGATTTATTACACATTTAATTTGTTAAATACATAGGCGGGTGTAATGCCGAAGATGCTGGTTTGGAATATGGCAAGCACTTCATCTTTATAGAAGACATGAAGACTTCTGCGCATAGTCAGACAAACACAACATGGAGGGATGCATAATTAAATAGCTCTGCACTGTCCAAACAAATCGCTTATGACATTGTGTATACGTGCTGAATTTATTATATTGTTGTTTAACGCCATGTATATGGTCGAGTCCAATGTGCTAATGGGCCTTATTGCCTGATAACACACAAAAAAGAGGCACAGCCAGAGTCTCAATGCCCGACCCCCGTTGTGGCCCGTACGTCAGTCAGCCGCGAGGGGTTCCCCTGCCGTATAGACGAGGTCAGCCCGGAGGTCTAGCCGGAGCCCTTCCGGACAGGTATGCAATATTAGTATGATCTGACATCCATCAAAATGTCATGCAGAGGCGCGGGAGAGTCAGAGGTAGATCATCACCCCATGGAGTTCACACTTTCCACCAGCCTATACGTGATTCTCCACCAAGTCTACTACTTTACGCTTCAGTCACGAAAGCTCTTACGTAGGCTGTGACGAAAATTTTCATTTGGATGCATGGATAAAAAATTTGGGCTTAATACATGACAGAGAGACGTAACGTGGGTGTTGTGTGTGTGGTTTATTGGCGGTTCGCTGATCCGTTGACGAGGCTGTCAGATTGACGGCCACTAATGCCGGTAACCTGGTTACGTGACCAAACCGCTGTCCACTGCGGACCCCCCAACTGGACAGATCTTGTCTTACCTGGACACAGTTATGTTGGATTCGCGTTAACAACTCGCTAATGGCCACGCGCATGATTTCTGATCGGTTGGAATCTTTTAAAATACATAATCTTTTTTTTTTACCCCACTCGAGTCATTATCTAAGTTTCTGTGTGTTTCTTTTTTGCTCCTCTTTTTTGATTGATGAACTTTCTCTGGAAATCTCGTGATTTGAACTGATTTAATCTTACTAAAAACAAGAGGGTTTTCATGAAGTTAATATACCTGCACAACGTCCCTTGCTCCTCATTTGTAAAGTATTATTATTCGCATCATGCTAAAGGAACAATACAATGAATAATGTTTGTAGCGAGACAGATTGGTTGAGGCGGGTAAGCTATAAATTATGCAAAATTCTTAGTGTTTTTTGACAAACCTTAACCCTATCTCAAAAGTGCAATTATGTGTTTTGTCTTAACCACCACAAATTTGTACAAATAATGCATATTACAATTAAGCTGAAATGAAACAAACAACAAGGAACTATTATAGATATGTATAGAAGGATAGATAGGCTGATAATCGACAAATGTAAACACGCATTGAAATAAGACGCGTAATATGCCTGCTTGCAAAAATGATCTGAGGAATTAAAAGTTATTTTTTAAGCTGTAGAAACTAAATAGTGAAATTTTAGCACGGTGCTTTTAGCAGTTAATGTGTTCACATTTAAGTCATTACTATCCTGTATAAAACAACTGTTTACCAGAGGTACACAGATTGTATCCAAATTGAACATTTAAGTCATTACTTTACGCTATAACAACAACTGTGTACCACAGGTACACAGATAGTACCCAAATTGAACATCAACATCTTTTGTGTTCTAGAGGTATACAAATTACATACTTGAAAAAAAAAAACATGTGTATTGGTGATAAGCAAACGTGTAGAGGTTCAATTTTGCTACAATGTGTGTATCTATGGTACACAGTCGTTTTTAGTAACGCAATAAAGGGCTGATGATCCGATTTCACTCAAAACCTCTACTAGCGTTGTGTGATGAAGTGTGCTACGTTATGCTGTTAACAACCAAAATACATCCCTTGTCCATGTAACCGCTCAAAATTCATACTGGGCGACCGTTTATAGGTACATGTCTCTTCTAACTGTGTTCGTGTCGACGCGGTGATTTGCGTCAAAAAAAAAATAACGAATGCAAAATCTCTAATCCATAACCATTACATATAGAAATTAGCTCGTGTTAGTCACCATTCAGAAAGAAGACAAAAAGGTGTATTGTATCTTTAATAAAGCATGTCTGATTTATACATAAGCTCCAAAATCTGATGTGTCGCTTAATGGTCATTACACTGTAATTTTTGTGTGTGATTATAGGTATTCCGTGTATATGTTTACATGTCGCATTTTAAGACCATGGACATATGTCTTGTTCTCGGATTAATCTGGAGCCAGCGTCACCACCAAGAATGCGTAATTCAAATCCTTGTTAGAAAATTACAGCAATCAACTTATTAGTTGTATCATGAAATATTGGTTTTCACCGAGCCTATAAATTATTTGCCGCTTCAAAAACCACACCATATACAAAGTTCCCTTATTGTACAGATTAAAAACGAACGTGCACACGCTTGGCGGCACTTAATTTTAAATTCACTAACTCAAGAAAATTACTCATAAAACGTTGACGCACATACGTTAATTTTTAACCATAATATTAACCATTAAATCACTACATTTTCTTAGATGCATTTGACGTTTAATGGTAAGGCAGGCGTAAGTTTATACACGAGATATTTCAGTAAAAGTGTAACACTCATAAAAGACGTCAAACTTTTATGTTTTTGAAAATTTATATTTACGGTGGATATCACTGATAAATATTTGAGTTAGCGGCGACATTGTTAATGAGAAATCAAGCCGCAAGATTACTTCTACACGGGGAGAAGCGTTCGAGTTAAGGTGTAGTGAGTGAAATTGAGGGGTTTGAGGTAGTCACAGCGAGGAACATGGTGAGCACTGACCGTGTTTGCGAGGTGTGAAATCACAAAGATCAGATCAAACATGGTGAGCAATGACAGTGCTTGTGAAGTGTGAAATCACAGACGTCAGATTGTACCAGGCATGCAATGACAGTGTTTGTTAGGTGTGAAATAAATGGGACCAGAGAGTACCAGGTAGGCGACAACAGTGTTTGCGAGGAATGAAATCAATGGGGCCAGATAGTACCGGGTGAACAATGGCAGTGTTTGCGAGGAATGAAATAAATGTAGCCAGATAGTACCGGGTGAGCAGTAACAGTGTTTGCGAGGTGTGAAATAAATGAGGCTAGATAGTACCGGGTGACCAATGGCAGTGCTTGCGAGGAATGAAATCAATGGGGCCAGATAGTACCGGGTGAACAATGGCAGTATTCGCGAGGTGTGAAATCACAGAAGTCAGACGAGGTAAGGAATGACAGTGTTTGCGAGGTGTCAAATCAATGGGGCCAGATAGTACCGCGTGAACAATGATAGCGATTGTGAGGTGTGAAATCACTGAGGTCAGACATATAGTAGGCCCACTTGGCGAGAAGTCACAGTGCTTGATAGGAGTGAAGTCACGGGCTGTGAGTAGTGGCGGCGTTGGTGAGGTGTGAAATCACCGAGGTCAGATCGTTCAGTGTGAGCAGTGACAGTGTAACGAGTGAAGTCACCGAGGTCAGATCGTTCAGTGTGAGCAGTGTAACGAGTGAAGTCACCGAGGTCAGATCGCTCAGTGTGAGCAGTGACACTATAACGAGTGAAATCCCGGAGGTCAGATCGTTTAATGTGAGCAGTGACAGTGTAAGGGGTGAAATCACCGAAGTCAGATCGTACAGAGCAAGCAGTCACAGTGCGTGTGAAGAGTAAAATCATTTGGGTATTAGTGAGGAGTGAAATAACAGAAGTCAGATCGTACAGCGTGAGCAGTGTTTGGAAGGAGTGCAACCGAGGTCATCCTGAAGCTGTCTGAACAACGAGGAGTGAAATCGCCGAGGTCAGATGGTACAGCGAGAGTACTGACAGTGTCTTGGAGGAAACAAATCAGTAAGGTCTGATCGTATAAGGTGATTTGTAAGGAGTGAATTCATGGTGGCCAGATGGTACAGAGTGAGCAATGAGTTCTAATCTAAGGGAGCGTCTCAACCGGATACTCATATTTAACACCACTATGTTTATGAAACACAATTTAAACGTAATTTAGAGAACTATTCCTAACCATACCAGCTTAAAACTCGAATCATTTATACACACAAACATAAACAAGTTAGAGTGAGTGAGTGAGTGCTTGGGGTTTAACGTCCTTCTGGTGTGTGCAGGGCGAATCCATGCTGCCAAAGTGCTACCGCCATTGTAACATCATGCCGAAGACACCATATATGACATCCCACCAAGTCACATTATAATGACACCGGGTCAGCCAGTTTCCATGCTCTAATCTCTCAATGATGAGCGCCAAGCGAGATCATGGTAACCTCAACACACAACTACATACCATTATGCTAGACTTACACCGAATCTCTTTGGCATCATCGACTTTGTGGAATTACATCAACCCTTAACATCACCACTTACCCCTTAATATGATCTGGGATCATATTAACATCGAATAACTTTAGCCCCGCCAACAATGTGCAATTATAAATAAATCAATTCCAAACATATTACTTCATCCCCATGAACCATACTTAGAATGATATCAACTTCAAACAATTCCCTTATAGCCTTTTTTCCAGCTTCTACTGTCGATAGTATGGAAATACATCAACCCCACACAGCTTTCTTTATCCTGAGCAACTACAGGGAATTAAACGCATCCCAAATGTAACGCCTCTATATATACAGGAGAATATATGAGACAATTATTGCAAAAACCATAAAGCCTCAAAGACAGCTAGGGGTAAAAGGCTGATATAGCTTTAAATATGAAATCTCCAAATTTATGTAAAAATGTAGCACTGTGACAGCTGAAGGCAGCATTAACTTGACGTATGACGTCATCACAGCTGCGCGTCGCTCCGCACGCTGTTGGCTGTTTGCCGATCTTGTGTGTCAGGTTTAAAACATTGTTTAAATGCATCGATGTTTATCGTGAAGCTGTTTGAACAAAATGCCAGCGTTTGCCACATGTTTTAATGTGACGAAGTATGACGAAAGTCGCATGCTACCTCTGCAGAATTGGGTGAGGAAGGCAAGGATTGGGATGGGGGTGGGGGTGTTGAAGGCTTGGGGCGACATAAATCTCCACCACTTCGAATTAATATAGTTCAATCACAAACAACTATACCCTTCATAAATTATACATGACTTTACACTCTACATGGCCCGTGGATTTGAGTCTGTTGACACATCCTCCACAAAAAAAAACTTACTGACAGAAAGCTCATAAAATGTAAGAGGAAACACAAATGTGATCATTAAGTCGCAGACAAGGAGGATCTAGAGTGGGGGCCACAGTGAAATGAAACGGGGCTTCGAAAACCTAAAAATGAAAACACTTCGAGTTAATAATTCTCGACATTTTTAGGTGTCCTAAAGCAGACTGATGTCAAATAAAATGGCTCCCGTATAAAAGACCATACAACAAGGACAGCAAAAGTAGAGCGGCGGTGCGTGCGCGTGTTATAATGGTGACAAATGACCGGGGAAACCCAGCCTCTTGTCAATCTGCCTACTCATGTAAATGTTAATACGGTAGCAGATTACACCCAAACCCACACAACCCACCTTCCACTCCCCATCCCCTATCCTCACCCTGGCACCATGGCATAAACAGAATCTGTTAAAAACAAAAATTAAGACAGAAACAGATGGGGAGAATTATGTATAACGCTATGCACAGGATGCATATAGAGTTGGTGTGATAGACAATTCATAGGAGAAAAACCAGGCCACATCGGATACCCGTTGGCTCAGATCACTGTGAATGTGATGGAGTGGTGTAGCGTCTCCAATGCTCAGTCACAAGAGAAAATTGTTGGTTCACATTGCTGTGAGGGTAAAGTGTATAGAGTATGTCACATAGAACAAACAATCAAATACGAGCTATCTTTGGTCAGATCGCTGTGTTGTTGTGGATGTGATATTATAACATATTCCAAAACACCATGGAAACCAAGGTGAGAAAAGTGTTAATTTATAGCGGTTTGACGAGAATTAATGTGACATGAAAACAATGATTCCGTAACAACGTAATGTGCTTAAATCGGCGGCAATATAAACGGATACCGTGGAGTTCAGTGTGAAATAAAACAATCCCCAAAAAGTTTTGGAGGATGGCAGACGCTCTCCTACATACAATTCCAAGAATAAATTCCATTGTTTGATGTTGTCGAAAGAACCCTCAGATCAGATTTCGATAGTTTTTCTATGGGGATCAGTTTGAAATAAAACAAATATTTGGAAATACAAAAATACAGCAACCATACTCTGCATGTGTTATTATCAAGTGTAGGGGTTCCATACACTACCATGAGGGTGACCGAGGGTTGCTTAATATCAAACAAGTTAAAGACGAAAGTATAAAGAGTAACAAGATACCATGCAAATAATGCAAGAAATGGGCATCAAATGGCATGACTAAAAATGTAATTCACCAGTACTTAGTCGTGTTTCAAATTCTAGTCTATAATGAGAATAGCAAAATGATGCGCCTTGATTATGCACGAGATAAGCGTGGAATTTCATTAAGGGATCACGAAGGCCCCAGAAGTGTCGGCAGCCCGGGGCAGTAATTAAGAATGTCTGATTACCTAAGTCTGACTTTAATTACTTATTTACTTTAATCTATGCCTTGCATTTTGCCGAAATGAAACAAAAGACCCTAGTTTTCTTCGCCAAAGTGTATATAGAAGCCACAAAATTAATAACTAAGGTCAGACATATAGAGCCCAGCACCCCTCGTCTAAGACGTGAGGCATATTATGGACTCGCCATTTTAAAATTTTAAAACAGTTCAGTTTTTTTTCACTTGAATCACCTGTGCTTTTATATAGAGTAGAAAAGTGGTCACATGCAACCTATCTGTTTGGTGCTGAACATGGCTAAATAGATGACAATGTTGACAGAGAAGACAGAATAATACTCAGCTGTGACAATATAAGCGTGCACACGTGAGGTGAAACAGGAAAAGAGCAAAATGTTGTATATATCAGAAAGATCGAGTGACCTGCCGACCTCGTGTGTAAAGCCTATCTTATTACCATATATCACGTTATCTGTATACCTGGGCCTATAGGAAGATGCCATCCCATGTATATCAGCACGATTTGGTGCATTTTGTTGCACAACTGCAGAGACAGTCAATCGCGATATGTAGTAACCAAGATAAATATAATTCCGATGGACAAAAAAAGGTAATAAACATGGAATCGATTTTGAGAGATATTCCAACTCAAGCGTAACAAAAGAGAGTATTAATTTCTATTCATTGCATACAGGTGCGATATAGACACAAGAAAATCATGGGCTCGAAGTCCTGAGAAAGTTCGATGTTTTAACAAATGTATGGACAAAACAGGGTTATGTAACAAAATTGTGCCTGGACAAAATGACTGATGAATAATCGTAGATGCATGAGTAATCAGCTCCGTGTATATGGGGAGCCTTTTCTAAGCAGTTGCCGGCACGAACATAATCACCAAAAATAATCGTCTGTGAGACATGGCTCTAACAATTAATACCAAGAATTAATTGCAGTTTTTTTCATGTATCAATCACTGGCGTGTTATGAGGCAAGGTGTGCGACAAGAGTCGCTTTACCGTAGAACGTACTATAAATATGTGAAGACTCATATTTACAGGAGACGTGCATGCGCACTCGATTCCATCGACATGCGTCATTTTATAACTTAACGGCACGCGAGATTAAGAAGAATCATTTGCTAAATGACAATCATTTAACACTGTTACTACTCCGAGTTTCGTATCGGCAGTGTACGGATAATTACACTGAAGTTTGGCCGATGTATGAATTTTCCATCCTTTGCCGATATTATTGTAACTTGTCACATATATACATCACGTCCAGAGCTGTCGAAATACGGAAATGGACAGTTGTCTTCGGCTAGAATATAATTTTTACGACATAACATACAACTCTACACATGGTCAGTACAAAAGATATCACCAGTGATATCCTCGTTTAGCACATCTACATGCCTCTATACAATACTTCATCTTTATTAAATATCAAACATACCAGAGGATTTCATTTTCTGGCATTGAGTACATCGGCATAGAACAAATCAAAAAGTGTATATGTGAAATATTCTAAAATGAGAAGGAATAGACCAGGCCTATGAAATGCCCTGTCATAAAGCCTGATGCATTTCAAGCATTTATATAAATTTATTAATCTGACACAAAGTTGGTCCGGTAATTTCCGAATTCCGGAAACAACAGTTTGGGAGCCCACATGATAAACAGGTATGCTAAGAGAAATTGGAATAATTTGTCAAACAAGAATCTAACAAGAACACAAAGATTATAAAAATAGTCAACTCGTCACAAAAATTTCTTTCAAACAGAAATTGTGGAAAACGTATATAAGTGAGAATTTTCCAGGTGAATCATATATTTTTAATGGAAAACGTCATCGCGGTATTATGATACTGATCTGATAAATACATTTTTAATCTGCACGTGGTAGAAACGTCAGATGAGAATATGATTATAGTGTCTGCATTCTCGTGGCAGTAAAATATTCATCTTAAGATTAATAGTCTTACAGTGGATTTAGCAAATGACAAACGACATAATGGTCGGACCCTCCAGACCCTTCTGGATGCCTTTTCCTGGGTACTGACATCGGGGCGACATGAATAGGAAATGTGAAAGGGTTGGCTTCACTTAAATTCTACAAGTGACACATCACTAGCCATCGAATATATATCTTCAACATTTATATAAAATTGGGGAATATATCAATAGTAAGCCATAGGTTCACAGCTAAAAACTCAAATGACGACTTGGCTAGTATTTTTTCCATAACAATTTTCAGTCACGTTTATAATTCGAACCATAAACCCTTTATAATTGGCTATATATTAATTGCCGTTATTACATCATTGCACGGAAAGGGTATGTTACTTACCGTGGGGTTGTAGATGGAGGAAGGGTTGGTGGCTAAGACGCCCTGGCCCGCGTACGGGGAGGCAGAGTAAAGCCCGTGGGCCTGGCCGGCCATTAGTCCGGGGTAGCTGTAGGTGTAGAGACCCGAGGTAGGGGCTGGGTGACACGAGCAGCCCGATTCCCCCATACAATGTTCTGTCATTCTGGGTGGGCCGTGCTTTAGGCTGGGGGGGTTACCCCGGGGGTCAATCGCCGTCAGTGAACCGGCAGCCCGCGGGCACTACTATCCGTCTGTCAATTGGTGGCTTCGGTTTCAATATGATATTTCGAGCGATCGACGTGTATTAGGTATCAGCAAGCTTTTGTGTCGGATCTCTACTTGATCAACAAATACAGTACCTGTGTGCCTCTTTACACACAAGAAATATATTGTTGCCGTCGTGCAGTATAAAGACTGGGGCCTATATTGGGGGCAAGGGTATACTGCTCAACTGTCATCCACTGGTCCCGTCAGCTGAAAGATTCGTCCGGCTGGAAAGCTGGGAAGACAGGCGAAGTCTCACCTACAGTCGGGACGAGCTTAATTCCGCTGGCCAATATCCCCCTGGGATGCTAATAAGGGTGGAAGATCTGTCAAACGCAGGTCTATATTGGCCCTCACCTCCCAGCTGTTACAGACTCGGTGAAACGACTCCTCGGAAAGACTCCTGGGATTCGCACGGCAGATCGCGGCAATTTCAACAGAATATTATAAAGTTGTATTATAGCTGCGTATGTGTTTTTATAAGTCCCTCTACCTGACGTGACTGCCAAGCGTGACAATTTTCGTTGATCTAGGATCCGAGTTTCCAGCATGCGGGCGTGACTCGATAATTCCCCCAATATCGTCGCGGAGCGCTCGCGCCGTCACCACTCTCCTCAACAGGGGTACCTGTCAGTCTGCACCTCTGCGCGGAGACGACCTTGCTCTGATTGGTCGGGTGTTCAGTCTGGGGAAGACAATAAAAGATACAAGTCTATACATCAGACATCTCTAAACAGCCATCCCCATTGTCTGTCGGCTAACACGCACAGTTCCGGGTTAGCCCATTGTCCCGAAGCTTCACCTGTTAATTTAGTCTCATATCGGTGCAAAATAATTTAGTCAACCTCACCTATAAATGTCACTTCCGTATAGTCATTTTTTTCACGCCTATTTTCCAGCTACTGTCGGTATTTATTCAGTTGACACAATACGCTAATTGTTAAACAGACAGTCTAACGACCAGTAGCAAACCACGGCACCAGAGAATACGAATATGAGCTATAGCTAGCGAAAATCCTAGAGTACGAATACTGGAAAAAAATTGCCATAATCGTGGAGAAGAGAGAAAAAAAGAAAGAAAAACGGAGGAGTTGTAAGAGATGTATCAATGTCACTGTAGCGTTGATGGATGGGGGGATCCTAGTATTAGAGGGCTGATGTTTTTGTCATCTTCTCCAAATTATGCCCATCTAAACTCGCCTTTCTGACGATCACAAGCTCTATTATAAGCAGACAAATGGGATCAGGTTGTGTAACGACTCCACTCTATCTTGTGGATGAAGCTTAATGCGTATGACTGCAGGACGCAAAATTGTAAGAATTAACCCTTGATGCGAAACGTCATAATAAACAAGGCAAAGGAATGACATACAAGTATGTTGTAAAAACCCTTAATATTACTTTTCCTAATCGCTATATGTACCTGGAGATAAACAGAAATCAAAATTCGGACCCTTTTGTTGTATTTTCATCCCGTAGATTCTTATTGTGTTGAAACTTGCACAGAGCATTGTTACAATAATTATTTATAGAATTGTTTATAATATAATAACTATTGTTTATGGGGTGTAATTGACCACTGTTTATCAAATAAAATCCAACTGTCTATATTGTATGTGGAACAGTTCACATTATATATTCTTCTGCAGGGCTGGAGGTTGTCAGCTTTATGGCCCGGAGGTGGTCGTAGAGTGCCGTGCCCCACGAGATCTCGGTAACACACTTATGGACACAGGTGTTAGGGGTAAATGACTAAATCAGCACGGTTATCGGGCAGGCAGAATGAGGCACATGTTTGTCAGAGCACACTATATGCTGTTCTGTCGAATTCCTCAATGACAGGCACGTGATGGTAAAAAAGGGTTTAGGGTACCTACCTTCTGGGGATAATGCGTCGTTCGTGGGCTTTATGGTCCTAGCGGCAGCCGGCTGTGGTTGCAGAAGAGGGCAATGGTTACACGCCAAATCGGACAGTGTACTTCAAAAAACCCGCTCGGTCAACAGGATGGGTGTGGTAGATGCGGATGGGGGTAGAGGCGGATGACGATCTTAGAGTTGTTATTGTGAACTGCTGCTGTTACTGAGGCTAGCTGTACGCACGGAGACACGCTTGCCTGACGTATACAGTTCACGGCGGCGTGCCTGCTCTTCACGGCCTCTATTAAGCTGATAACCGATGATTAGCTTCGCTGCTGTCCCGCGCAGTCCGGTACACGCTCGTCTTCAGCGTATTGGTACACCCTTCTACAGCTTCTCACGATCTGTCCAACAGAGCTATAACCTGTGTGCACAGAAGGCAGGGACTGTCTGTGTACCGCTACAAATTACCATAGTCTACCTTATTAATCCTAATACACTAATGTGAACGACATTAATACGATCTAATAAACATAATCCATTCCACCGATTCCGTTGTCCCCGCCTTATCCAGCAAGTGGTTAAGAGCGCCGCAGTCATTGGCTGAGAGCCTCGCGTTTGACAGACAGCCAGAGGTGAAGTGACGTGCAAGTGGCAGAGCGAAATCGATTGCCTCAGCGCTTCATTCATGAAACAGAGTGTACCACGCCTCCGTCAGCAATCCTAGTAATTGAGGATGAAATAGAAAAGCAAACAGCTACCCTGCAAGCCCTTGATGCCTGCCTTGTGATTAGCTGTACAACTTCGTCCTCAGCTAAAACTAGTTACCCGGTTACTGTGAACAGCTGCTGTCTTCATAACATAACACACACCGTTTCCTGACGTCACATTAGCAGTTGGTCGGCTTACACGGCTCTTATTTTCAAAGTCATTTCAACAGTAACTTTGTCTTTGTCGAAAGCTAACCTAACTGAATGTAACTATTTCCAGTGTTTTCTTCGATATGATTTACTTTTCACTCTAAATTAATTGAACTCTGTGTAGAAGTACATGTTTACTGATGCCTGTAGACCATTGCCTCGCCGTTTTGCAGGGCTATACTCTTTTGGAAACGACAGTATTTGTTCCATAGGTAAATAATTTACTAATCAGAGTTGTACTTATTAAGGCGATTCTTTTCAGTGGCGCTCTGAACCATTGATATAAACTTTATTTTGAAGGGGAGATATTTTTAAAGGGCAATTTTGGGATCTAGAATTGAAAATATCGGTACTAGAGGAATACAACAGTGTGTATCACCAATACACATGGAATTTTTTTTTTAAATACATGTACACAAAATTATACCTCAATTACACAAAGTGTGTAAATGTTCAATTTTGTTTCAGTTTGTGTATATATGTATATACTTGTGGTACAAATTCGTTTTAGAGAGTATTTTGGAGACTCCATTATTGAGGCACACTCCAGTTGGGAAAGACGGTATTTCAAGGAGCAATTTAGGGGTCCACAAGTATATTACGTCACTGAGATGTAATGTATTTTGGAAACATCCTGGCTTAAAAGGGGGTTCGGATTGCAGAGGTATATTCTGGAAATATATTACATCGTTGGGATATGGTGTATTTTTGAGATGTGCTCTAGAAAAGATGTTGAGAATGAAGCCGACACTCGGTGTGGTAAAGGCATGTTATTTTCCGATATAGGTATTTTCCGATCAGTGGATGTGCTTCTTTCACTAATCTGTAGGCGTCAAACCAGACACCGGTGTACCAATCGTCAACCACAGTGGATGTTCTGGGTCAATTATGTCCAAAACAACCATCAATACTGACCACAAACGACCACCGAAGAAGGTATATTAAGATTCGTGCAAAGAAACAGTCATCAATTTTCAGTGATATCGAAAGACACAAGAAATATGCAGGCTCGTATTATAAATTTATTAAGTATACAAACTGTGTTCCGTGCTGTTGTATATAAGTTGTTATTAATCAAAAGATGTATTTCGGTTGTATATACTCAGTCGTTTTCTCCAGGTTAAGCGTAATTAGACCCTTTCAATTATTAAAGCCGGAGAGGAAGCCAGCTCGTGGTGGACTTGAATTCTTAGCGACCGCATTGGTGACATACTCCGGAAAGTGCACATTGACTTCTTGTGCGTGCAAGAACCAGCCCTTGTTATTGTTAAGTGTATTTTTCATTTAACACATTTGGTTGAATTATTTTCTTCCATAGTATCAATGACGAATGTGCATTTCCTTCTGTGACTCTGTCAATCTGTGACTTATTGTCCTGACCGAGAAGTTGAAGTCGTATTGTACACATGATACAGATTTCTGACAAACTGACTTTTGTTTTCTTTAATGGGGTGAAATCCAGCTGCCGTCGCACATACCGTCGCTGTCCTCATCCCTCGCCGATGATACATAAAGAACTGATATCCAACTGGTGTTACATATATCGCAGTCATGTATCCATCTCTGTATTAATATAAATGACAATGTCATCCAGGTGATGTGATATATACTGTATAGGGTCCTATTGATGTGGTATATCCATATTCCATTTGTAATGGAGCAGCACCCGGGCGGGGGGGGGGGGGGGGATATATATTCCAGCGGTGTATCCATTTCTGTTGATATACACTTCTGTGACATCCCGCTCATGTGGTCTATATCCCCATGTAGTGCCTCCCTCTACACTGACTGCAGCCATTGTCATCTTAAACTGGCACTGATATAACGCGGTGATATAAATGACTTTGTGATGTAGCATTACTGCAAACAACTTCACGATCTAAATACTTAATTGTAGTAGGTTTGTCTCTGTGCCGACATATTTATAGAGACAACAGTATTGTCATAACATAAGGAAGAGGCATCTGGGAACTGTGGCATATACGTGTACCATAATGGTACTGGGTACCATATGTGTATTATAGAATTGCTTGTTATGTATCACACAGCATAATTAATACAGCATCATTAGTATAGAAGAGATAAAGACATTTATATGTACAGTTCTATATGAAGGTGACTATACAGTCACACCCGGAGGTCCAAGCCAACCCATGCGTGCACAGCTTCGCACACGCCCACGCCATTGTTTCAAGCGGATTACCTCCCCCAGAGATGGTCACTGTCACTTAATTACTCCGACAAAACACGTTGTCTATGGTCCCCGTCTGACCTACTTTCGGGATGTACATGTAGGCCGTTAGATCAAAGAATTCTCCTGTCAGAATGCAGTGGGAACTATTTTTGCCGTGGAATTATTGTTAAGGGGTAAAGACGGTGGTGCATGTATATACGTACGCATGCTCATAACACACGAGGAGAATAATCTCACGTGATCCATTCATACAGCGTTTAGGTATAATGTAGACAAATGCAGGTTACACATGACCTTTGACTTTTTTCACCCTATTCACGTCACACGGCTGACCACAGACTAGCACATTTTTTTCCCTAAAGGCGTCATCACTAATCTACACCAAGAATTGTACAAATATTTTACAAGTTTAAGAGCAAAGTCTTCTTTAGATTGCCCTGTTTTAATTTTGTTTTATTGAAACAAAAGACGGCTTCATAAAAATCTGTTTGATTATTTGCTTGATCGTGGTTTAAAGTTGCTTTCAACCAAGAGCGGAGATACTAACAGTGCTGCCGGACAGGAACCCCATGTCGAATACACGGGACACGACGCCCCAACCAGTCACATCCTAGTGACACCATAAAGACCCCAACCTGGCCAATTTCTAGTAAACTGAGGGTCAAGTGAGGCAGTGCAAGGATTAATGATGTTAAAGTCTTAGGTATATTCTCGACTTGGGATTGGGCCCAGGATCTGACGTTTACGAGACTCATCATCTAACAACTCTCGAAGCCTGTCATGAAAACATGCATAAGAGTGTAGAGAGCTGCAGTTAACACAGGATATAACAGTTATCACTGAAATGACTGTCTCCCTGCTACATTGTGGACAAATTAAGTTGATCGTGTCACTGTTTTTCAATTACCTGCCATCGTTAGTATTAATGTCACCATTTAAATGATGAATGCATGTAAATTTGAATAATGGGAATTTCAAGGCGTCAACATTTTTAGGTTATGCTGTTAAAATCTCGTGCATAGCGTAGCGGTTAGAAGGGAGACAACTAGCCTCTTCGAAAGATGATCGGCTATGTATATTCGTTCTTTATTAACAGAGGTCAGAGGCTCAGCGTCATCTAACGGGTAATTATTCAGAAGGTATACTATTTTAAACAATGAGTTCCCGAGTTCGAAACTGCGGCCTTACTTTAGGATTTGATACGTGCACTGGATTTGTACAGATGCTTTACTCCGAAATCCAACTCTCATGGAAGAAAAAATTTTCTCAAGTACGGTACGGTGCAAACCACCAGTGAAATCAATGACTAAGCGCTTTTGCTTTACTTTGAGCTATTTTTATAAACATCCTCATAGGGCAATGCATATCTGAGAAAATAGATATTACACTTTTCCGTGACAATACAGAACATACGGAAGCCTGCATACATTTCCCATGCACTCGCTGACATATATGCTGATAATAAGTTTTGATTGGTTTTTGACTTCACTTGAAACTGTAGTCTTTGGATGCAATCGGCTGTGGAGTCTATACGAAGTTATTTTCATGATCTGTCTGATTTTTGTGATTCAGGACTTTTATGTAAAATTTTACCGGCCTTTAATATTCCCTCAAAAAAAAAAAAAAAAAAAAACTATATAAGCAAAGTTATGTATAATCACGACCTCAGGGCTTCCTATATAATACACGTTTGAAAAACCGTTTGAAAAATTCTAGACGGTAAACCAGACATTTTATATAAAGCCTTGGTGAAGGAAATGCTCCTGAAAAAAAAACTCCAGCTACAAATTTGACTGATTGAGTGACTAAACAGCTTACAAACTGAAATATCTTTATGATTTCCATCTACTTAATTTAATGAACATGTATGTTCCCAAGTGTTAAGAGACTAATTGAGATTCACCAAAAAATTGAATAAAACATCTGAAGACATGCTCACATGTTAAACTGTTGTAATAGCGAGTAGGCTACATATCTGTATGATAACCTCGTATCCACCGTGTAGACTCAGGGGATTCTCTCCGCACCAGACACTTGAACATGTGGCTCTAGTTTCGGGGGTCGGGTAACTCCGGCCATAAGCCGGTCCTAGAGTTTACGCTCTCCATGACCACTCTTCCCCACCCCCCCTCCACTCTCCGCTATCCCCAGCGTCTGTAAAATCTCCAGCAAATTGAACTGAAGGCCAGATTAATCTATGTCATAGCTCCGACATTCGCACACCGTCGCTGTCACATTGGCACTGACAGCCATGGTCTGCGATGTAGCACTCGTGTTGGGCAGATTTTCTGGCTAACATTTATCACACTGAAAGAGGCGTAGTAAATTGCTACATATATAAAGGCTTTCTACAATATGTCCCATGTTATAGCATCTATCAATTTGTTCCCATAGAATCATTTATCATAGATAGCATCATAGGTACGTGCCTCTAATCCATTTTGCCTCTTTACTTTGATTAGGCAAAGCAATCAATCAATCAATCCATGAACTTCATTTCAATCAACCAACGAGTCAGTCAATCTCAATGATTGGAATTTGAATTTTTAAACTGACATATATGAGATAGTGAAAAGACACTAGCACCTCGGTAATGTTTAGCAAACACTGTGAGACAACGACAAGCCTTTCTCTGACCACTAAATTTAAGCAGACCAGGGTCCTGTTCAACAAACATTAAGTTGATTGTAACTATCATGGTAACTCATGTTAAAGAGAGAGGTAGCTATGGTGGTTACAATCGACTTAGCCTACGATTGCTTTGTGGAACAGGCTCCTGGTTTTGTAACCTCAGCTCCCTAACTGATATGTGTTTTCTGACATGTTAAACGTGGGAAAATTGTAATTGATAAATAAACAACTTATTTTACACAAGATATTTACTTATTTATTTGTTTGGTATTTTTCGCAGAATACTCTGCAACAATTCCCTTACACAATGAAAGTCTTACTTATACATGGGTGGAAGAATCCAGGTATCAGACAAACTTCCTGCTAATTTCGAGTTATATCCGAACCATCGAGAGCTGAATTCGTACGCACGACCTCATGGTCATAAGCTTGTCGGTGAATGATGGAGAAAATAACGTCTAAAGCAATTGACCCTGTATGAACCATGAAGATACCAAACAGAAAGCTGTCCAAAAAAAAAAAGTTTTATTTATGCACTTTTTCTGTAGGGGAATAGGGAGGGGGTAAATTCTTTCTGGTAATTAGTACCATGGAATAAGACAAATGAATCAAAAGTGTATGGAAGAAAAAATCTATCTCCCAAGAAGGCAAGGATTTAAAGTTGATTTGATTCCACTGTCAGGGTTATTTGTTAACTTGTTTCAGTTTTAATCGCTTACCTCCACAGTACTCAAGAATTTTTCATCTATGTGACAGTGATCATTTTTATAAATAGAGAAAATCTGAGTTCCCGCTGTAAAGCACCGACAATGGGCAAGTTACTGACCTGCTTCCACACATGTGACATACATATATGCAATGTACCATACTGGATGAAGACTAGGAAGCCTTCGACAAAAGCTTCACTGTGCAAACGGCCAGACGATTGTTACCAAGGTGCCTCGGACATTGTATTTACAAACCTATTGAATTTACAAATTAATCACCCAAGGCTGGGATTGAACTCACGCCTCGTGTGTCCCAGCGATTAAAAGTTAAACCTCTCAACACGTACATAGAGGGGTTCAACACGAAAATGTCCTTTCCATTCGATTTTGTATAATGTATGCGAACTGATATAATAGATCGGGTTTCGTCTGCTCGTCTGCTCGTCTGCTCGGCAGCCAGTGGAGCATCATTCCTCAGTGCTATTTCCTGTGCCATTTTATTAACGTTAACATCAATGATGTGGCAATCAGGATGAAATTTGCGGGATTCTATTTTCTTCGCTGTATAACAGGATTGGCTGCATTCTTCAGCAGTATCTACATAACATACATGGCTAATCTATCAGATATGTAGGGTCCTGAACGCAAGTGTTGTTTAACATGTGACATTCGTGTATCTATGCAGCATTGCTTAGCTGGCTCTATATAATCAGACGAAATAATTTGTATTTGTAGGTCACCAGTGCAAAGATACAATAAATCAGCGCAATGAAACATCGGCCTGTTGTCGACCAGCCGACCAGACGACTTTATACATCCGAATTAAAACAGAGACGACTTCACAAAAAGCGAGCTTAATACAAGGGTCAATCGGTGCACGGTGCAAGTCTTAAATAAGTCAAGTCGCAGACCGCATTATCTCACAATGTGAAGTTTTTATGAGTGAAATCACCACACATCTTCCTCTGATCACGGTCCATGAGACCCGTGAGGGTCGGGACAATCTTAATGACGCCTGATTACAGAATCGACCAGTCTCCACAGCAGTGCAATGGTAAGAGAAACATGGTCACCAAAACGACGAACGGCCATTCTTGTTCTTGGAATAAGGTCCGATATATGGGAAACTCTGTGGGAGGAAAGCTTTGTTGTTGCTGTTGTTAGGGGTAGTGTTTTTGTTCTTGGGCCGGAGTCAGGTCACGCCTTGTCGCGTGCTCGTGGGTCATTGTTTTTATAGTTTTTTGCACGTTGTGGCCTCCTTTTATAATACTCGTGCATATGTTCCACCCCATCGTTTCAACTACTGTTTTTTTTTCTTGTTAACTCAGTAGTAATTTTCCTGAGGTTAGTCTTCTGCCTTCAGGTTGCAATGTCTTGAGGAAATGTGGCGAAGGTTGAAGGCATGTTTGATTCCTGTGTTAACTGCTAATTGTGCAGATAATAATTCTGTCTGGTATAGAGAGAGTCAACCAGGGCAATGTGTTAGTTATATTGGCACGCTAAATTGACACCCCTCCTTGTCTTATCCGTGTGCCCTCTGGGGTACGACGGTTAATTCCCCGGTTATAAGTCTGGCGTCAGCGACTGGGGGTGTGGCAAAATAGGCAAAGATTTCTGAAGGACATTAAACTGAAAGGCGAAATGTCTTTCGCTTTTGGCTATCAGGGGGTGCTAGAATGTTTGACCTCTCTCTTACACTCGAGTTTAACAACACGACTTCTACATTTGTAGGTCGTTAAGTAAAACGAAGGTTTGATATCATACCACATAAATTGGAGACAAAGTTATCAAAGCCTCACAGTCCTCGCCGTACACATGCTATCTAGACACACTAACAGACCTGTGAACCACAGGGGTGATTACCAATGGAAGATGATTGCCCAATAACCACGGCAGGAAGGGCAGACAGGTTTCACCTTTTTATGTTTATTTTCTGAAAGTTTTTCAGATTCAGATATAATGATTGAATAATAGAGGAGCCACCCACGCCGTATAGGGTCTGTAAACCAGTATACTCTATTGACCCGGATTAAAGAGTTCTTTCCAAAAATTTTATCCCAATCTGCATGATTTGGCTTGTCGAATGCTACAAGGAAAGAGGACCATCTCCCAGCCATTTGGCTCGTCTCGTGTTTGTCTTTCTTAATTATAATTACTTTTCTCATTAAGGAACACAAGAACGGCATTGTACACCGACTTTAGTTCACATTTTAAGTAATTCCGTCTGCACTATTTGACTTAAATGTAGATTTCCAGTGCATTATTACCATAATGATAATGTGATGAATTTCCTAGAGGGCATGATTAGTAGCATATATTAAATTTCATTATAACTGGAGTAATCACGCGCGATAGCATTAATCGCCTTGCATTGGTTGGGACACAAAGGCCGCCATTGTTTACTTCCGCACACAGTTTCGCCACACAGTAGTGAGAAAGTAGTGCCTTGGTGACGTCACGCGAATGACGTCGCCAAGATCACGCACCGACCTTGTCTGCTGGCAACCTCATGCTGTGCCAGTTATGGGCTAACCATCTTTTTTAAATAGATAATCGCTAAGTATTACACGAAAAGATGATGCAGATATCAAAATGATCACATAGTAACATAATTATTCGTCACGACAGGGGGACAGAATTAACCATATAGCTTCTCAAATTCGTGCAGATACGTTAACGCTATGTGCATAAATTGTCATATAGATTCCGTTATTTCAGGGTTGTAATGCAACCCTTTTTTGTTTAGAAATCCACACATCGCGTCAATGTAGCAAACCTCTGTTAAGAATATTCCAAGTGACCACTGACAAGATCTGTTTTAATAACAGCTGTTGCTCATAAAGTGACAGATCAGTATATGCATACATAATATCATGCTGATCTTGTCAACCAAGAATTTAAATTCATAAGGTGTTAATTTTTAAAAATTGATGATGGATTAAAATCGCTTGTGTATATATATTAAAAACTTTATATATATATATGTACCAATGTTTCCCCAACAAGATGCATCATATTTGCCAAATAATTAATAGTGAGTATTTATTGCTAACTGTTGTGCTCACGGGATGCGATTCGTATTTTTAACATACACCATTGAACCACATAGTAGTCGTGCATGAACTGATTATAAAAGTTTTTATTTAATTTCTTGATGTTTAATCCTTTCCTAGAGAAGATTTCACGTAAACGACGGCAGTCGCATTTGTATGTTTTAGGATTCAGGTTATAGGTTTCATGTAAGGTTGCAGGTAACTCCAATGATCGGGGTGATCGGCAACACTTCGCCTATGAAAGCTGGATTCGAGCCAGGGACTCTAAGGGTGATGGACAGATCATCAATTTGCGCCTTTGAGCCAGCAAAGGACACCGTATGATAACAAATCGTGTCCCATACATATCCTGTCACTAGGACAAAATATACATGAAACTGCATACTGTCCATGAAGACATTATTCTGAATTCTGATCAGTAAGTCTCTATCTTGTATCAAGCAAACTGCCGTCCAGTTGAGGCTTATATCATATAATATGTGAACAACAGAATCCTTATGTACCTAAAAGAAAATTCCATAGTGTTCTTCATATATGTGTAAATGGCTTGTCTTCATTTCACAAATCCTTCATCGTACGTAGATTGCCTAGTTGGGTTATGTTGGACAGGAACATGGTGGTGATACTGTGTTATACCGTGTTGTATAATGTACGATAGCAGGCCTGCCGCAATCTCTCTGCACTAAGCACATCCTCTAGTATATGGTTGGTGTACAGCTGTAGGTAATTTTACTCACTGTACATAAATTTATACGTACCTAAGACGTCAATAAGCACTATATTCAGAGGCAGGTTAAGAGGGTTATAAACAGGACGGGATGTTGAGTGATAAAGTATAGCTGTGCGCCCATCTGTTACGACATGCTAATGAACATCTCTAAACAGACACAAATGTGGCCAAATTGCTTCACGGAAACCACGCCACCTGATATTTGGTCATATGTGGCGTGTTACCAGAAGACATTATTGCCGTGCCACGCCCTGTGTCCGAGTGAACTTTCCACCGAAAGGTGCAGGGGGAAATATCCCTGGGTTAAATGGTTGGAATATACTCTGGCTTTTAAGTCTGACAGGGGCAGGCGTAGTATAGACAAGGGGACGTCACTGCGTAAATCCCAAGCCGTCGATAACTTCAGCCAGTTGTAATTAGGCTACACACAGCAGACTATATGAGGCTGCACGCCACAAAACTTTACGATGTGTTAACAGGCTAAATGCAATCTTTCCTACGAAAATCCAGGTGTTTGCCGTAAGAAATTCCACACATATATGTGGACCATGAAACGTGTTTTTTCATTTCCCACAAGAGCTTCACCTTTTTCAGAGGCCAGGTGGGGCATTGGAGATTTATTTACCGTACAAGTGAAGTTATGGTTAGAGGAATGGAACTGTATTTTGATTAGTATAAACTGATTTGTGTCGTGTGGGAAATTAAAAATGCTCCAAATTATTCTTCTGTTCCTGATATATTAGCTTGAGTTTTTAAATTTGTAATAAAAAAGTGTTACAGTACACAAAGTAGGCCTTCTCTGTGCTGCCAAAATTTTTTTAAAAAGTCTGGAAAAAAGGGAAAAGAAGTCAATGCCAGATTAAAGTGATCGATGAAAATTCATGTATTTATTTACTTGCCTTGAATTTTCCGCTCTACTCAAGAACATTTCACTAATGCGACGGCGGTCAGCTTTAGGGAGGGAGGAGACTGGACAGTGTTCGGAGGATCACCGGCAGGTTGCTGACAAACCACATATAATTGGTTCAAGGTGAGTTGGGAACTGGTCAAGTTTATGGATGTACAGACTTCGATTTAAATACCCAAATCCAGCTGTTAGCCCGATGAACAGAAAATCAGTGTGTACATAATAACCGTCTGGCACGGCTAATATGTACATAGTCCACAGAGCGAGACATTTATTACGGGAAAACAAACAGGCTGGAACTCTTCTGTGTTCTGGGGTGAAATTGGCCGTGTCAGGTAAGTACGCGTCAATCAGGGATGAGAGCGCTAGCTAATTAAAGAGGCGTGGCTGTTGGGCGTGCAGGTGTGAAGGGAGGTAGAGTGGGTGGAGTCACACACCACCTTGCTTACGGTTCATGCAGCAGGCACACGCCTGCGACGGGCTTGTTTAGGGGTTATCAGAATATTTTGTGGGCTCACGTTACGTCAGGTTATACAGATTGTATGGCGCTGGCTGACCGACTACATGGCCTGGCCTTCTGTATCAAAGATTGGGTGGGGTGGTAGAGTAGGATGGGATGGGGATTGGCCGTGACTGGTAGGCCCTATTTACACTCTAGACAAAAGGTCAGTTTCGAAATTTCGAATGCTCAATTCGAAACCATCGAATAACCGCAGAATGAACAATTTTTTTTTCTTCTAAATAAATAAAGTTCGTATAGTTATAGACACCCATCTCCATCTTCTGTCCCTTATCCCAGGATCCGGACGGGCCCGGAGACACCCAGACAGTGGTGCCAGGGGCCGGAGTCAGCCGTCTGAGACTACCCATGCCACTAACAAGGCTTATCTCCCCGTGACGACTTTATCCTCTGTTAATAGCCATCTCTCATTAGCCCCAGACGGACCGACCCTGGTGCCCTGGCCCCACCGTGACGGTTCCAAACGCTCAATCTTACATTAGTCGGACAGCCGCAGAAAGCGCTTATCAAAAACAGGTGGTAGATGGGCGGAGGGAGTGCGGCTCCCTGTATACATCATTTATACACCGTAATGAAGGCTGGGGTGGGGGTTAAGAGTATGGGTAGGGCTTAGGGGTTGGGTAAACTCTGTGGTCACACATGTTATCAACTTACATCTGCACCATTGTGATGATATGCATGTTGACATGTGTACACATCATACCAATCAAGCAGATGCTGCGTTATGGCTTCTTAGCAAGTTTGTAGTTTTAAAGCTATTAGTGTAGCTCAGAAAATTGTGACATATATCTTCATGCGGGATAATCAGACTTTATTTGAAACACAATCCTTTCTCTACGTTATATTACAATGTACATTAAACATATAAAGAACTCGTTGTGTTTTGTTTTTTTTCTCTTCGTAATTTCCACGGATTCTTGTTTTCAAACTTTAAAGTACTATTTTATTGGAATGCGTGATATATGTTAGAGGACAGTGGTTGGTTTTATAACAGCACGCGCATGCCTTAATTAAGTTAAAGGGTATACCTCATCATCTCACCAGGATATAGGGTTGCACTGCTTCTGATCTGGCGTATATCCATAGTCATTCATTCATTCTTTCACACGTTCATTCACTCATTCTTTATATTAATCATCGCTCTCTAAAGTCAAATTATTTGATAATGAAGAAACTTGCAATTATAGCAGAAACGCAGAACCATGTAATACAAATGTGAATAGAATTATAGCACAAATCTGCAGAAAATAAGACAGAAACTTCATAACAGATAGCTCAGTTTTAAGTAGCAGGCTTTACCCGGCTCTTGCTATGGGAAAATTACTCACGAATTAGTGTCAAGCTAAACACCATATGTTTTTGTTTACACATATCATTATTTCATTTACATTCTCGCGTTATGTAATCCTCGATTAACGTGTTATTTCAGCGCTTGACACAGAAGAATGTCCTTTTTCTTTCTAATATTTAATTTGCATGTTCACATTATAACTTGGTCCAGCGTTTTTCTCGCTGATATCACTGTGCCGGTTCCGCCTGTCATTGTTCTACTTGGAGAGAGGACCAGGCACTGACGTGCTGGGAAGGGAACAGCGTGTCGATTTCAGCCGGCGGGAAATATCTCGTGCTCTGATTGATGGGCAGAGCATCTTAACACCAGTGTTCAGGTCTGTTTAATGGTTCAATTGAGCAAAATGATTGCTGTAATAAGGTATAAATCACGCGTAATAACTATAACCACGGAATGATAGTCGACACGCTAAAATAATATACAAAACAAAGTATTTGCTTGTCTCTCGTGTCGGGTAAAGAGATAGATGTCGGACATACACGCACGGCTTGCTGTCTTACACGGAGAAAAACAAGACAGACCGTATCATTATACACAAGCTCGGTAAAGCACGACATGGATGCGGTAGTATTAAACGTTACACGAGTACTAAACGTTACGCAAGTACAAAACGTTACGTGTATATGCATAAGCTATAGAACGTGCCCTATAACCATGTCTAAAACACTACACAAGTATTAAACTTTTCATAACTCTTAAACGTTCGGCAACTGTTAAATTTTAGGCACATGTCAGAGGGATTAAATGTTCCGTAACAAATATTAAACGTTACACAAATATTAAAAATTTCCCAAGTATTAAAAGTATCGCTAGTATTACACGTAATGCAAACAAACTGAATGTAATGCAAGCATTAATCAGTTGTTAAGTATTGCGCAAGTACTGAACGTACGTAACAAATCTGAATAACGTAATTGCTCACATACCGTTTTGGTAAATTTAAAAAAAAAAAAAACAACACAAGTTTATTTTGACATTGTTACTATTTTAATTTGACGTTTTTTGGTCATTGTCGCTGACAGCAGCAATACAAGATGTTCCTCCCCAAGTTCTGTTATCTGAACAGATGAGGTTATCGCCCTAGCACATCTGCTATCTGACAAAGCCGTTAGAATGTGTGAACAGCGCGCTGGGGCGTTAGTAAGCCGTCTTCTTCCGTGTTATTGAGTGACTACGTATACCGGCGATATCCCAGCCTATCTGAAAGCATGAAATCGACAAGCCGAATGATGTGAAATCCACAACTCGGTGTATCTTTCCATGCTGGGAGGGGCGCGTTTTGGTTGTCAGTTTGTGCGATCGGAGCGCACGATAAGCTGCCGCCGTCCTGATATGTACGCGCGGCTGCCTGCCTTCCCCTCACTCTCCCCCGGCAGGTTGGGCGCGATCGGCAAGATTTCACCCCAGTCCCTTGTTTTCATCCCGACGGAAGGTCCACTACCATGACCCTACCCGTCCACTAGAACCGTTGATTTGCCAACCAAGCGGTATCAAATAGGCAAATGTTCGCACCGGACTGCGAGGAATGTTTAGGAAATGTCCCAATAGGACCGGGCTCTTGGTAGATAACAACAAAACGGTTAAACATCTTGGCGCTTTGCAAATTCGATGTGAAAGATAAGTGGTGTTAAAATGGCGCAGTCTATACGAGTATGTGGTTCCATGTCGCATATACAGTCTACACGTGATAAACAGTTGACGACATTATGGGTCTTATCAAAATTACTTGAATTAGTTCTTCCCAGTTTTATTTCCATCCTGGAGTCAACGCTAATTTCTTCTGATTTATATATAGTAGCTTAATACAAGTAAGATAGATATAAGCGAAAGTAAAAATACAATAGGCTCCCCTGGTGTCTGGATGTTGGCTGTGCCGAACCCTGTGACTAGATCTTTGCCAGTTACACGTTTCACGCAATAGTGAATTGTATACAGTATGAACTCAGTGTAAAGGGAAATTTCCTACCAAAGGAAGGTATGAAAATGTTTTGTTCTTAATTCGCATATTCCAATTAAAGCTCTTTTTCAGGCACAAAAAATGTGAGGAAAATTTGAAAATGGGTTTCAAAAAAAGAAAAAAAAAACAATTATTATGAGCCTACCTGATCAAAGAATTGTTTGCTATACGTGAATTTGCAATTTGTTTGAAATATGCCTTTCTCAAAAGTATTCTTTCAGTGTAAAATTAAATTGTATGGAAGAATACAATTTAGCCTTTCAAAGATGGTAAATCAAGATAGAAGATTTACTGTTCTCAGTTTTGTAAGGTCTACACAGCCCTGTCCATGGCCTCATACTTCTCCAGTGTGTTGCTCTTCCCTCGAGTCTATCGCGAAACTAATTTGCATATACATCAGGGTTTCTCTCGACGGGTTTATTATTCCTGTCGACTTGTTAAGACGATTTCCATCCCTAATCATTTGTTCCACTTCATCCATTGTTCTGCATTTAAACAGTCGAACATCAAAATAGACTCTTCTCGCATCACATTCACAAGTAAATTTTGGCATGAGCAAATATTAGGCGAGGTTGCCTTACTCACATTTAATGTCACCAGGAAATGCCCATGTTTTTAAAGAAAAATTATCCAATATTTATAATCGCAAAGTCCAGTTTCCAAAAAAAAAAAAAAAAAAAACAACAACAAAAAAACAAAAGAAAAAAAACAACAAACAAAAAAAGAAAACAACAACAAAAAACAACCTACTAAGGACCCAATAAAGTATGTAAAGTAAAAAATTAGGACGGATTTATGGTTGAGTTTCAGTCAAGCTTTTTCTGTGAAAAGACGCAAGGAAATTGAATGTTCCATATGAACTATATCAGTCCCCAAATCGTGAACGATGATTATATTTTATAAGTTGTTGTTAATGAAAATATGTGTCTCAGTTGCACTTTGATTAAAACTGACCATGTATATATATAACTTGGCGATCTAATGCAACACGATGAATACATAGCCCTAGCCCTTAGAGAGGCCGCATAAGACACAATTCCGCATGGAGGAGAGTGGGGGAAGTAAGCAACGTTAACCTGATCACTAATGTGTTGTGAATGGGGCGATTTCTCAACAACATGCCTGTTGCACTTGTAAACAAGCTGACATGGTGTCTTACAGCGCCCTCTGGTGTGCTGATCTAGCGCGAAGTGACATGGTGAGGCTGGGTCCTTTCGTGAGGATGCTATCAGCAGACATCAGAGATCACCCCCTCCCCGGGAACTCTGTCTCCCTGGATAAGACCAGTACAGTCCCGTTATCTGTCTTACCCGACCTCCCTGGGCTCGCGAGCTCTGATACCCTTTGAACATCGCTTCTTCAGGCATTTCCTATAATGCTCAAATGCACTCAGACCTTTTACTCACGTAGCCCAATTCGTTTTTTATTTGACACATCTTCTTCTTCGGAGGTTCAGTTTTTCGACTCCCCCGACGTTCCCTGACATAGCGGTGTCTCTGACAATGACGGGTAATTGCCCAGTATACTTACCATCGGTGCAACGCACCAGCCCATGTCTAAAACAATTTCTCTATTACAAATTCACGACAGAAAAAACACCCTGTGTCGTATTTGTGAGTCCGTGGGATGTCCAGATCATAACGCGGTAGTAATTAGTATCCTCTTGAGATCGTCCTAGAAGGAATTTTCGGCGCTATCCACAGGACTGGAGATGGGTCCGTCTTAGCCGTCACTCGCGCAGCGTGCCCTTCGCCGGTCTGCGGACAGCCGGCCCAAGTAACATCTCTCACAGTTAACCACCGCATCAACAACCGCCTTGACAATTTTAAAAACAACACTTTCTTGATTAATTCTTAAGTCATGTTTCATTAAAATACACTTCTTTCTCAGTAATCATCCAATCCTGGAACGGGGTTAATTTTTTTCAACAAATAAACATATCCTTTTTTTGGTTAAAAAACAACAGTTTTTTTTTCTGAGATTTTAGACCTGTAAAACATCTTGGAGGAAGACGAAAGTGTGTAGGGCCTATATACAGTTGACATAAATGTACGGCAAAGTGGCACTAGTGATAAGAACTGTTCAAGTGTGAGTATCCGAGTCTCCAACTGTTATACGGTATATACATGATTAACGGGGGACATAACGGGACATAAAACACCATATATCGACGATCAGGCACGGCCGCCCTTCAACCAAACACTTACCGCTAAAACGACGTCTTAATTTATAGTCTACCTGGCCTTTTATGGATAACTACAGGTCCATAAAACACTGCCGACAAAGTGAGATCAATTATAGAAATGTGCTTGTCAGAGTTTGGGGCTTTTGTTGAAATCAGAAGCATTAATAGTGAGAGTGTCATTAGAAGGTCGCTTTATCCATTACCCCCCTTGACACGTGTTGAGGCTGGATTGTTTGCTGGCAGCCCCTGATCACTCAGATCAGAAGGAAGATCTGTCTGTAACAACCCTGATTTCTCTCCCAGAACATCACAATACACTCACAGATCTCCCTGATATACTTTTCCTAATGACTCGATGCTTTGCCTCCCATCCGGCCGGTGACCCGTACTTGCCATCAGTAGCCTTATATCCCATTACGCTAACATAACGTCTTTCCGTTTCGCTGTATAGCTGCTCATATACAAATACGATAAAGAAATCGGCGAAAATCTAAATGTTTTCTCATAAGCATATTTTATAGAGCAGCTGTTAGATATGAGCTGCTACACAAGATAAATCACATGATTATATATGTCCGTAGAATACTTCTCGGAATATAATATGTGGGTGCCTTCAGGATTAGAGGCGGATTCCACAAAATCTGTATTGACTAAAGACAAACTATAAAATGTGACTTCCGCACTTTAAATAGACGACAGAAAATAAAACTGGAAACACGTGACAAGAAAAATTCTAAAACAAACCTGTCAAAATATTAACATTCGGGAGCCATTGTAGTTTGAATCGTATTGAGCTTTTTATGTTTTCTTTTAGGTCGAAAATCGCTTTATACAACTGGCAAGTCATCGTTATCTTAGTACCCTTCGAGAATACATCAAAGTACACATTGCTGACAGCAATTCAACTGGATTAGAGCCATTCTGTCAATAGAAATTTTGTTTCCGTTAACCCTGGATATAGGGATATAATGACAAATACACGAATGAAAAAAAAAGAAGAGTATAGTAAAGCTAAACAAACTGAGATAATTGTTCGAACAGTTGTTCGAATTTAATACTGCTTTATTTTTTACATTTAACTGCATTGCGTATTTAATAAGTTTTACGGACAGTGACCATGTATTCAAGGCTCTTTTATACTCAAAAATGAATAAACAGTATATAAATTCTGCGAACATTCTTTAGAAACAACGTTGGAATATTAAACTCCCTACAATATGCTAATATAAACATACAAAGTTTGTCCATTAAAGAGTTTCTTTGAGGCCTTTTTAAAATGGGGGGGGGTTGGACTTCAGTTGTATATATTTCACGGATTTAGAAAATGATTAAAGATGTTAAAAAAATATGGCAGTAAATATTTCATCGTTGATTTTTTTCGTCTTAGTCGGTAATATTTTTTTTTGTCTTAGTCGGTAATATTCTCCACCCGTTGAAAATGATACGTATGTGATGTCTGTGTTGTGGTATTTAACTTAACGTCCTGTCATGTGTTAGTATTGGGTAAATGTACAGGACGATAACTATTTATAAGACGACAATGATGGCAGACAGCTGAAAGCTAGGGGAATGTCTTACGCGCGGAACACGTAAAAATATAACGTGAATTATACTATTTCCAAGCCGATCCGGGCGATAAGACTAAGATATATGTGTGCTGTTGTTTTTCTGTGAGAATATAAGGTGCCTTGTGACAGACGTCTTTCGGCGGGACCTTCATATTTCAGCGGGCAGACAGGACAAGATAGCCCGCCCGTGTAAGGTGGCTGCCCGGCCCGGCGAGACAAGATAACTGGCGGACTCTGTTCGTGTCGGATAACTCACCGCACATTTTAACACTTGTTGCGAAGAGAGATAATTTAATTATGCATCGGTGAGAAAATGTTGAAACTTGAGTGCACATCCTCAAGAGAAGTTGGCTTATCTTCAGACAAACTCCTCTTTATACACAGTCGCATTTACTCGGTTATCTACGGGGTGATTTATTATACAGTGTCTATCTTGTATCCGTACATGGTCAGTGCTTTCGCGATTTCACAAAAGCCCAAGACTGTATAATATATAGTTGTTAGTATTTACAGCTTACATGGCTTTTTTTTGGTATATTTAATTGTTAAGATCATAGGTTGGGTTTTTATAGGACTGCTCGGTTTTGTATGTCTGCGTATAAGGCGCCTCTGAACAACAGATCGGTGTGTTCTTAAAACCATGCATGTGTATGTAGGCAACTATATCAAACAAATTCATTGTGTGTCGGAACACAACCAAGTGGAAAGTTGAAATCTGATACGCCTGAATTGACTGCTAGAAAACGCGAATACGCCAGCGTGCTTGTGTGGATAACGTCATAGGGATTATTAATTTTCGTTCTGTACAGGTGACATTAATACTGAGAAGGGAGCATGTATATGATACATATATATATATTAAACACAGGTAATGCATCTTTTTGCGCAATGAGGTTCTGTTTGTGTACCTAAAGGTATTTATTTGATTGCTGTTTTACGCCGTACTGAAGAATATTTCACTTATACAAAGTCGGCCAGCATTATGATGGCATGAAACCGGTCAGAGCCCGGTGGAAACCCGCGACCACACGTGAGTTGCTGGCGGACATTCCCACGTACGGCTGGAGAGGAAGCCAGCATGAGCTGGGCTTGAACTCATTGGTGGGAGGCTTCTGGGTGATTACGCGGCTCTAGCGCTCTAACCAACAAAGCCGAGAAGGCCCTCTCTGTACCTGAAGTGTAGCTATATTGCACATGGAAGTTTGTCTGCAATCCTGTAGCAATTGCTCGTCCCAGTAATATATCTGAATGAGTGATTTTCGCTTAATTCCACGGTGGTGGTGTGTCAGCGAGTTGGGGCGAGTCTTAAAATTTAGGCCTATGTACCTTGGTTATTTTAGGTAAGTAAAGACAAAGGTGTATTCATTGCAGACATCTGCCCATTAAACTTTACTGCCATGTACCATAAATTATTACATAAAAAGCCACTTGTCTACAAAATTTAACATTAACCTGCATGAATGCGTCCACAAATATGTTCATGTTATACAGTAACTAACCACTGTAAGGTGCAATTAAAATCAGGCGTGTAGTATGTGCAATGGAAAAGTCCGCTTAAATACTGACTCAGTATTTAAACAAATGCAAGGGTTTTACATATGTATTTACGGGCTTCATTATAATAGAATAGCTTACAGTGCAATATATTGAAAATATTAAGCAATATATTTTTTGCTCATTTCTTTAATTGTTTCATTTTGAGATGATTTTTAAATGATTAAGTGCACTTTATGGTAAATAATTAATTAAATTAGCCGATTGCATTGAGGGTGGTAACTTAGGCCTACATAACAGCCATTTCACTGTATCAACTCTGTTAACTTTTTCCAAAAAAAATTGCAAATATAGCCATTTTAATTTGACCAACAAGACGTGTAGATGACAAACCAATGTAACATCCGGTGATGCATTCTGGAGGCGACCATGCAGGATAACAGGGACATGACTGAGCTCTTTACATAGAAATCTGCTGCAACATCGAAGAAAAGGGTTGTTGTTATGTACATTATACGTTTATGTTCATTTGAATATACAGATGTAGGATTCCACCACTTATAAAACTTACCGCCGTCGTACAAGTGGACATTCTTGAGTATATGGCGGTAAAAAACAATGAAATAAATAAATAAACAAGTCCATATCCTTGAGACGTTATTCGTCTACCGAGTATAATATAATGTGAAACTATATATACATGCACACACGGCAGTAATGGCGGAAGTGTAATGTTTGTGTCTATGTCTGTAACGAGGCCATGCCAGTATACTGGGTCACTGCTTAAAACAGTCTTCGTCTCTTCTTCGCACCTTAACTATGTGTTAGATTTGAAGTGCAACAGCACCTAGATAAATGGCGTTACTTTGTGTTGGCATTCATCGCCCCGTGGATACTCCTTTAGGGACATGGGGTGCATTGTGTTATGGAGAGCAATGGGTATGTCGTCGGCTATGGACCCATGCACTGAGAGGCGGTCTGGGGTCTTAAGATCAGGTTTGGCACCATTACTTACAGAGTTAAGTGTTCCATGCACCGATGGGCCACCTCTCATATCGGAGCTACAGTTGTGGGTGGAAAATAAATCAGCACGATGCCTGAGTTAAGAAAAATGTGATAACGACTGGAAAATTGGGTTTTGTTTGGGGGTGTCAGGTGTTGATCTTCGGGGTACTATCTTCTGGGATTCTCCTCAGTAAAGCTTACCTGGGGTTACCTGGGAGACGGGCTCGATGCCCAAACACGCCATTCCCCTGGGGTGCACCTGTAGCCGACCACCGCCTCAGCAATACAGCACCCCGCATCACACAAGGCACGCTGCCGGGCTCTCAAGAAACGCCATTCAGGCGAACTTACGAACCGTGAGCAGAAGCGTATACAGACAGCGACATAAAGTAAGACAAAGCTGGATCGAGTGTAATTGTTGTCATTTTAGCACTTGACACGACAAGAAGGGAAACAAATGATTATTTAACGAGTTTGGTGGGGTGCCGAGCCCCTTATTGCCCGGGCTATCGGGCGAGGGTTGTGAAAGAGCCACACTTGAGCGCACCTTTTGAGACAAGACACAAAACAACCGGGGTAAGGAATTGCCCGAACGGTGTGACAAAAGGACCGAGTTAAAACCCCGGCCAAGAAAATATACGGCAGCGTGTTTATCATGTGAAGTCAAGAAACCATACAGCATCACCCTCCCTTTTCTCTTCCACGCCTTTAGAAAACGACCATTAATGGATGTTAAACTGCTCAGTGATTTTCGGTGGGGATATCACAGCTGCTTGGGTGGCGTGATTGACAGCTTCCCGCTTATTTACTGGTCGATTTCAAACCACAGCTGACAGCCATTTTAACACGTCTAACAAAACACCGGCTAATCCTTTAATCATCTCGCGTGAATCTCGCCTGTAAACCGAGAATTCATAATGACACAGGTAAACATATAAACTCGTGGGGCGAGATACAGCCGGCTCGCAACACACTGCCAACATAACATACAAATAAATGCACCATCCACTTTCTTTGGCTAAGGAAATCACTGTTTAAGTTTATGAAATTTACATAAAGAGAGCTCTATTAATAGAATACTTCGAGGATTAGTTCGAAAGCAAAATTTTCAGTTGCAATGTTTCTTCCTTAAGCAGGGCCGTGCTCGAGTTAACAAGCTGTTGATGTGATTTATATAAAGTATCGTTAATGTGCCGCTCTTGTGGTTTGCCACATACAATAGAAGTATTTTGATGTTGGCCGGTCTGTGATTTTCCTGTAAGACAAAGTTTAATGCCGTGAAAGGTAACTACAAGTAAAAAGCAAATTCAGTGACTTTTCCGTTAGACATTGTTTAATGTTATGAAACTTTTGGTCAGTGCAATAAGGAGTAACCGATGTTGTTTTTCTGTTAGTCATTGTTTAATGTTGTGAAACTTATGGTCAGAGAAAAGAAACAACCGCTATTGTTTTTCTATTAGTCATGCACTGCTTGATGTTGTAAAACTTCGTCGAAAAGGTAGATAAACAACTGTTTATCTAAGCGTTTATTTAGTTTAACCGTTTTAAACAATGTTGTAAAAAAAGATCAAAGAAGCATGAAATTGCAATGTGTTCCTTTGCTCCTATATTTCAAACTATATGAAATGTCTTTTTAGGTCGAAAACAATGTCAGGACTTCTTAGCGACGATCTTAGCGAACATATAAGGATTTGTACTTACTCCTTATATAGGTGAGCTTTGCGGAGGTTACATACGGGCTGCATTAACTGGTGTGTAGATGTCCGCTTGTAGACGATTTAAAAACTCATCCATCAAGCAGCATTAACATAGGCGGTAAACGTCCACACAACCATTCTCTCAGTCATCACATGACTTTAAGCTTAATTTAAATTCCCCAATGAGATCTTCTATGTTCCTAATCCCTTTCAACCAATTCCAAAAGCGGATTGAACCCAAAGCATATTGTGACAGGGGTACAAAGGACAGTTTGACGGGTCCTTTGATGTGGCCGACTAGTGAAAACCGCAGATTTTATGAGCTTCTCGTGAGAGGCTCGGGAACATTTCAATATGAAATCGAATTGAATACTTGTATACAAATTGTAAATCCCGTGTTGTCGTCTCAGATCTATCACCAAAAGACGTGTATTTAGTAAATTAAATTCCATTTATGTATGAGAAATTTACATACATTGCACTTGATATAGGTATGTCAATGGTGAAAACGTTTTCAGTATATTGCCTTTGGTCTTACCTTTTAGCGTTTTCCCAGGATACAGTATACGATAGTAACAGATCGATTTATCAACACCAAACGTATTACTTTCAATTATATATACATATAATATATATGTTGCAAAATATTTAAGCAACGGTTGTTCAGAAATAAAACATACCACGTAGTGCACAACACCTGTGTAAAATATAATTGTGTATCATGAGAAATCGAACAATGGTCATCCGCTGTGCAGATTAAAGTTCTGTATATCAGTCGTTATGGGTGTAGTAAAAAACAACACAACTTTGAAAGAATTAAAATAGGTGTTGTGGTAGATTTGATATCGTTTACAACATACATACATATATACTTAGGTCATCATAAATTCTTTTCCATAGAGCAAAATACAAAAAGCTGGGAAGGCTTTACTTAGTTTCTCAATTCAATTTGACCTCTGTTGCAAGTATTCAGTATGTATGCATTCTTGAATAGGGCGATACCGCGACTAACATTTAGAAACTGAATGTATGAAAAAAGTCAACGTTCCCTTAGCACCTATTCCTCATATTCATTGCTCAGTCAACAACCTATAACTATGGTTCTTTAATAGTGGTTGTTTCACTATAAGCTTTCAAGTCTGCAAACTCGTCATCTTCGTTATGCTGATATATGTATAGCCACAGACATAGCGGGAAATGCGCATGAACCCTGACGAAGAAAGCTATGTGAAAGAAAAATGTGAATGGTAATGATTTAAGTCCAATGGACAACGGTTTTCATTCAAGTGGCTATCATTTTCTCTACCAGTAAGTAGGGGAGGCTGGGAGGGGGGGCAACAGTGTGGTGTAATGGTTTTATTTTTTTTTATTTATTTGGCTGGTGTTTTACGCCGTACTTAAGAATATTTCACTTATTCGATGGCTGTCAGCATTATAGTGGGAGGAAACCGATCAGAGACCTTTTGAAACCCACGACCATCTGCAGGTTGCTGGCAGCGTGGTAATTTGAGTATGCGCTTAGTAAACGGTAAGCCTGGGTTCAACTGAATCATTGCCACGACTAATCTTGGTACTGCCTCACTTGGCGCCCAGCATTAGGGGAGTGAGGGCGTCGTGTGTGGTGTCTTCGGCATGGCGATCCAGTGAGGCAGAATTCTAAACATGTCGGCGTTGGGTCAGCTACACTGAAATGCCGTCGTGAGTTGATCACTGCAAATTTGAACGCGACATTAAACCCCACTGAAACAAGCAACGCACATCGCTCAAGATAGAGATGGATCAAGACCAACGGCGGAAGGTTTCCACAAAGGACAACTGGTATTTCAATGAAAACTACGGTGAACGATTTCTACCGCGTAGTGATCGTGATCATCATAACGACAAGATGATCAAATATTTGAAAAACTGTCCTGGATACACGAAGTCAACGTAGCAATGACATTTTTCAAGTCAGGCAATTTCGATTTCAAAAGGATGCTATTTGGGAAAGTTTCATCCCATTCCCCTCCTGAAAAGGGTTCTTTCCATCCAGTGTTTTATTTTTGAAAACTAGACGACATATTTCTGACTTAAGACTGTACGTGCACTAAAGTTCCCAACGTACATTGTTTGTCAGTGTTGTCATAATTTATAAAACATAGACTTCAACAGAGTTTATGCTCACTGAGTGTGCAACTGCATACAATACAACAGTCAATAATTACGGTGTGAAAATACAGACTGCTGTACATTCAGTTCAGTCAGCTTGACTTCACCTTTTCCTATACTTTGATTCAGTTACTAAGACCTTCGTTGTTCAAGAAATTGGCCCTTTAATTCGAATTGATCAACGTTTGGTTGGCTATTGTTTACTGTATAGATATTGTGCCACCACTATAGGACGAATGAATCCACAACCTCTTGATGATATGACAGAAGCAAGAGAACGTGTTCATGTTTCCTGAATGGCATACCGAATGTGGGTGGTGTGCAGATGGTCAGTAAAGATCTGTGCAGTTGTATGTATGGGTGGTCGTGTTTTGCCTACTATACTATATACCCCTGACCATTCTCATGGGGCACCGCCTGGGGGATGGATGGTGTTACACGCTGGCTGCTGTCAGCCGTGTACCACTGTCTTCACTCCGGTGTCAACCCGAGGGTACGCTGACTGAGGAGGATGATAAACACGAAGCGATGAAGATAGTCAGCACTTGACATATCTGTATAAAGTGTTCGACCTAAGGTTAATCGAAGTTAATATTTGTCCCCAAAGAGCTGAAAACAGAAGTTAAATAAGCTGACAAGTGAGATAGGCCTGGCCTCACGGCCCTGCTGGGGTCAGCAGCGAGTCTCTTCGTGAATACCACCACTGATTAACTGGCCAGAGAAGAGATCAAGAGGGGAACCACGTGGTTACGTCTTCGGCCTTTCTCCGCCGATACAACTCGGCGTTTATAACAGCCCAGTTATTCCGTATTGGTTAGCGCGAATTGTCCGGGATTAAGAAAGCAGTCGGTAGTTTACGTCTTTTTCGATGATAAATCTCTGGTTGACTGACAGAATCTCTCTGCGAGGAGTTGACCTTACGACACTGTTACGGGGAATATCTAATTAAAGGTTGGCCAGGGGCGCCCCGTGTGCCGGGCCAAGTCATTACCCATTGCGCGTATCGACGGGTCCAATCTCGATGCCGTCAGCCTTGATTCACAGAGGGGCCATTGCAGACGATCAAGAATCAGTGAGATTCCCGCCTTCGGTCCTTCTGAGCGCGGTCTTCAACGCCTCGTCCTGGAAGCTGAGGGCAGAAAACTTTCAAGATTGTCCATTGTTTTGACAAATGTAAACTCACTAGTCGGCCACCGGGGACGTGAGTTTAAACTGCCTGGATCCACAGATTGTTGCTGTCACCAATGATTTATAGCCTCTAGAAAGTGTCGATGGAACCCTTTCCGCTTACAACTCCCAACAACTTTAGAGTTTATACTACCGGCACATGGATCTAAAAGGTGGTTAAAGCGTTGGTTATGTTTGTAATTAATGTTTCTACTGAACGAGAACTAGTCACACTGTGAATAGTAGACTTCGCGTCTGCGGTTTTCGTTTTGTCTCGCATAGACCGTGAACGCAAATTTTACATATAGTATTTCATAAAACATCCTCAATGCGAATTAATAAACATGATCCTTAGATTTACAAAGGAAAACGTCAAGTGTAGTCTAAAGCGCCCCACCGTGTATCAGAAAACACTTGGTGTTGAACAACTTTCTAGTACGGGAGCCCATAGCATAGACCTGTCACAATTACCTTGCTACCTCGTTGCCTCGGCACTTCGAAGCCGCAGATGCAGCCAGACAGAGAGCCTTATATTACAAAAATAGAGGTAGCGAATATCCTCTAGCAGCTTCAATATTTACAGTCTTCGTTATGAATCCGTGTTGCGCTTTTCCTGATTTATTAGCCTATTTTGCCATCATTCATGTCTTCTTGCCAAATGTTGCAACATTTCATAATTGCCGTATCCTGAAGGCTTAGGTAAACATATCAGTGTATATAACTCGAGGGAATCAGATGACCACTCTTTCTACGGATCAACCCATTAAAACCACGTTTCATGTTACACAATTCAGCTGACAGCATTTCATCCGATCCACCCTTCAACAGATACACTGCGTTGTGTTACGTCTGTCATGTCTTGATAGTAACTGTGTATTGTGTTTTACCAGATTGTGATCAAAATAAGGCCCCTTAGAGAAAAACTACCCTAAGCTCCCCACTGTTATACGCCTTGTTCACATGCAAGTGTTTTATTTTTTTTTTCTATTTTCAAGTAAAAACCAGACAATAGACAAAATGTTGTGGGCCTGATGAATTGCATTTCTGAACAACATAACATGTATAAACAACATAAAATACTTCAGCAAGTGCCTTGTTTAAATAAAACAAAACAAGACAATTACAATAAAACAAAATAATAAAATACATGAGCCTCGAAGAAAAAAGCAATATCAGACACTACCTTTATTGTTTTGACTTAATAAAATACATTCAAATGTTTGAATATCACGTGGGGCGATGTGAAGCACTTGACTTTTTCAGTGGCAAACTTTGATTCATGCCAAGCACCCTATATACAGAAAGTTTGAAACCTGGTTTATGTCGATGAAAACACATTACACTGGTAAATGTAAACACTAGTATCTGTCCAAAGTAAAAATATCAGTTAACGGTTTGATTTCGAACATTAGTAATATGTCCATGAAACAGCTTCCGCCATGGAGAGGATTGTCAATTATTGTGATTTATGGTGACTTTTTTGTGCACTAAGTGTGTTTTGTCTATTCTTCCTGTGTATTTACTTTGACCTAGAATGTATTTGAGACAATCTCGACACTCTATTGCCTTTGTTCATAAGCGCTCCACACAGATGGTAACCGTTTATAAATTGTTTTTCTCAGGGTTTTTTTTTTTTGGCACAAACTACCTGCGTCATGCATGCAGGTGAGTATATATACTAGCGTGCGTGAGGACGTGGCAAGCCGATCTGCAGTTGCCACCCAGGCCGATGCCGCCCCCTGACATCGTCTTCACAGATTTAGGAGATTCCAGTAGGGCCCGCCATTGTTTGGTAATTCGCTCTGTGGTTACTGTACTCCTATACATTATTGTCACGTGACCTCTTGTACTCGCGTCTCCTCTTTCAGGATCGACTTAACTGGGCTCTATTTTCCCGACAGGACACCTTATACGTGTGCTTATACGATCTTGTCGGCTGTGACGACTATAAACACCATAGTCCCTACCTTATAAAACACGTTCTAACAAATTGGTTTTGCGCTTATAAGGACACGTGATTTATATACGCTAACACACTATTAATTTAGTAATCATAATACTAATATACACGTGTCTTAAGGCGCTGTGTAATTATATTTACACTGTCATGGACTTGTAATTTTTTCACAACCTGTTCTTACACCTTGTTTTTTGGTCCGTAGCAAATATAGTAAGCGATGTACATCTGATTAAAAAGGGAGTAATCAAGCACAGTAAATTGAGCTGTTTATCCACAATGTAATAAAACGAATAATAGCAGTAGATTATAACTTATCCCTGCCTTCCTGGGTCTCAACACCGGGGCCGCTGTCTTTGTGGAGCCCACACGCGAGGAGCCGGGCTGTTGGGTGTCGCTCTGGTACCACCCACGTCGCAGAGCCAGTCTTTGCTACCTGTGAGACGTGGGAGATGAAAGGCCCTCTCTAATCGGACCTAACCCAGGACCCACGCCGTAAAACGAGCCGCCATTTAAACTGAAAGGGGTTTAAATGGAGGTACGCGCCTGTTTCACATTGCCACATAATACCCGTTTCTCGGATCGGCCAGGTTGAAAGCAAAAGGTAGACGCTAAATAAATAACCTTTGAACATGTTGATGTGAGGGAGGCTCGGTGTCCAAACAGTAACAATCCACGTACGTGTCTTGCACCGTCCACACGGACTGGCCAGATGACTTTTGCCGCTACTAACATGGTCGGTTTCTGGTTCCCTGAGAAACCCGTGCCTTACCGGAATGATTTTGTAGTGCATGTAGAGTATATACTACCAATGGACACCATTCCAATACAACATGTGCGCACAAAAATACACATACGTCATAGACTATAGCCTGTTCACATTGGCATGCATAGGCCGTATAGACGCTCTCAAGGCTGTACTGGTTATCAATTATAATCATATTCGATAATCATATTTCTATCCACGTTATTATGCTCTCCCCACACTGGCGCCACCCTGTCTACAACATCAATAGAACAACCCAAACCTTCTCAAGTATAACTCTACAACGAACCAATGTGAAAAAAAGAACTCTTTTGTCTTGGAGACACAGTTGTTCAGTGCAAACAAGATCGAGCGACTATTGGCTGGCTTTAAATCTCATATTAGCCTATCGAATATTGTTGCATAGCTCTAAAGATTGGTATCTTTATCGGAAGGAATAAACTTGAAACAAAAGGCTAATCCACAGTTCCTTTTGAGGCAGATTTCTCTGTATAACTTAATTTGAATTCCACTGTATAAGGATGACTTATACCAAGGAGAATCCCCCCACAAAGCAGTGGTGCATATCGGCATTAAAATAACCTTTGGCATCATCCATGGGGGTAAGTTTATGAACTGAATATATTCCACCTCAGTTTTCAGAGGGAATAAACATGAGGCATAAGTTAAGATGAAATTCATAGTAGAGATTCATATAGACCATGTATTTTATATGGACTCTAAGCTGTGGTTAGTTGATGTTTGAAAATATTATCCAAGATGCGATGATATGGAATTAAATGGTGTTAAATATTGGTATTAAAATCACATGGCTTCATAAGCCCATTCTCCCATTGTTTTAAAAGTAAGTAAATAAGTTAACAAGTGCTATATAGAGATCTGAAAGGACCCCTTGCAAATAGATGGGAAAGCGTTCCCAGGTGATGCAGGAGTGAGGTGTGTTTTTTTGCTTGGCAAAAACAGAGAAAATATACTAGAATGTAAAGTACAATTACTATGCAACATATGTGTGAAAAATTGGGGTTGTATGATTCATACTTTTTGTTTTACTGGAATGTAAAGGTAAGGTCAAAAGCAGATATGGCTAGTTTAGGGCGTTTTGGCTGAGGGAATGCCCATCATAATAAAAATATGATTACGCGAACCAAAACCACTGTGCGTATTTGATGTCAGGCTGTGGGGTTCTAATCCATTGTGAAGTATCCTGTTGGTGCATGCAATAATATTTTTGTAAATCGAAAAAAAAAAGAAATATTTTCTACAACCATTGGAACTGCATATTCACCACAATAGTTCATAACCTGCACATCGCTGGCCATCACAGTACGGCTATGAATATAGCTAACAATAGAGTTCAGTATTTTCGAGCCATGGCTGTGTGTACATTGTTTTTTTTTAGTAACGTGTTACGGAGATAATGATTAAATCAGGCAACCAACAAGTCTTTTCTGTTTACGTTTGGCAAAGCTTCATATTAGATGTTTCCAACTATAATATATATGCATGGATCTGGTACATACATGTACGTCAAATGAAAGCTCAATGCACCCAAATTCACGTACATTATCAGTCCGTTTCAAGGCGTAATGTGTTAGATGTCAGCATATCTAATATTTACATATGGAGACGGGCAACTACGTGTGTTTATCAGTTCACCTTAATAAATGTCCGGCACAGTCCGAGAGAAACCATACTTTATTTATTTATTTATTTTATTGTTTTACGTCGTACTCAAGAATATTAAAGCCATATTTTAAATCCAAATTCTTATACATCTGACTCGAAGAGATTTTAACTGACAATTTATTGTGCAAAAAATACAGGGCAAACGCTAATGGTTGGTAGTGAATATTTTTATTGCTGGCCTATTGCAAGGTAAGACCTGTTATTTAACAATTTCAACCGCGTACCGGGGAAGCCCTTGCTTCATTTTACTTTAGACCTGTTGCTGTGAGCAAGTTGGTAATCGGCCTGAGCGACAGGAGGACGATTTCGTATCTAGCTGCAAAGGGTTCTTTTCGCGAATTATTACCTTCTGCCTACATGTCATGGTTTTAAATTCAAGCAAATTAAGTTTTACGAAGCAAATTTTACAGAGTCCTTTTTAACCTATATTCAAAAATTATAGGTTTTACAGTATAATACAAACATTATAGCACCAACTATCACGCATGGTTGTCTTAATATGACACTTGTTATTTACAGGTGTTCCAAATTTTAACTTGAGGCGAAAAATAAACATCAGGTAAATTCAGTTTTAAACCTTAAACTGGCTTAGCGGAATTAGAGGGAAATGTGGTTCCAAATGAAAAAATAAATTACTATAGATTAGAAGACATTTGCACGACAATGTCGCACGTCACGTTGCAAATATAGAAGTGTTCTGGCCTATGACATGACACCACAATATAATGCCAATATAATATGTTAAATCATGCTTAAAAATAACGGAACGATTCCACCAATATTCTTGACTTCGTTCAAAATTTGAACTTCCTTAAAAATACTTTAAAATTTCAACTATATACGAAGTTTGAAGTCACCTAATAAGAAATTTAGTGCATATTTAACACTCTCCTTGTGGAACCAGTGTCACGTGCAGAAACACTCTGGTGGATTAATCATATACGACTGTCTCGGCATTCCTGTAACTTTCTAAATTAATGGTTTTTTTTTTTAAAAAAACAGTCATTAGAATGAGAGCATACTATTTCTTTTAAAATAGAATTACGTAGAATTATGTTATTGTGTGTCAATATAATTTTGGTTGTAAGCAAACAATTTTGAACAGAAATCTCTATGCTATGAATACATGTAGATATACACACTTGGCTCTATATTCATAACTATATGGTTAGCTTGATAATTATGTTTTAAATTAGGGGTTCAGGTATCTTTGTACAATATATGGAATACATTGTGGGTACCTGCTTGCACCAGCAAAAGCATATCTTTATACATGTTTTAGGGTAATATATATACCATAGCGGTACTCAAATCGTGAATATACCGTAGATGTTAACTTGAATTAGTTGAACGCTCCATGACCGATTTACTATAATTAACAGTGGAAGCATTATGTGTATGTTGACTAATACTTTTTGTCTTTCAAAACAAAACAAAGCAAAGCAAAAAAATGATATCAATATTATTACATCGACTCTCATTGTACAACACCTGGAAACAAAGCTTTACCATTTCGCTCACCTTTAATGCCAGGCTAATCTAACATTGAGACTTTCCTATTTTTTTTTTTTTTTTATAAAATATTGCATTCGCAAGAATGAATTGTATTCGATTCGGAAATAAACCTCATCTATAACTGCTGTCAGCTTTATATGCATGTGCATATAGGCTACTGTATGTGAACGATGATAATGTGATAAAGGTCCTACATGAACGCGCAATCCATGTTATGGTATATGGAGCACTCGTGTTAAATTTTCTCAACGGGCCTATCCTCACTATCATACATCATAATGCTTTCCGTTCTTAACTCTACAAGGAAGAATCCATTATACGATTTATTTCTTACGTGTCGAACTAACTATTTCGAGTGAATTACTCGAAATTGTTAAATATTCGGAAATATTCCTCTTATAAAACTTATCATTTGAACTGAAAAAAAAACAACTCATCCCTTTGGCCATAAATAAAGTTCACAGTTCGTGCTGCTTTGACGACAATACGAAATCGTAAAAATTATCTCGAGTCCTTCAAATACTCCACCTGGCTCCCTTTGTTCTTGGCGCCTTGCTAAGTGCATAACGCAGCTGAGCACCACGCTTCTTAGTCTTCTATCACACCGGTCTGTGTTTCTGCGCGTCATTCACATGTGCGAAAGTTCTTAGTAACTTGCCAAATGTCGGGGAAATAGCCAGTGCACTCGGGTTTCCTCCACCCGTTAAATTGACCTTCATCGTTTAGGTGAAAAATTCTTTAGAACGGGGTTAAACCAAACTTAAATAATTCTTGCCATAATTCTTCTAAGTATTGGGACAAATACTAGTCCTAAACCTACTGAAAGCAAAATGTTACATTTCTCTCCCAGTTTTTGAAAAATTAAACATAAGGATTGGTCATTAGAGCAATTGCATGTATGTTAGCTAAAAAGGACAGGTCAGGTGTCCTCATTATTAGAAGACTACGCAGCTAACAATGAAACAGACAGCCTCTCCTGGTTACGAATGGAAACCTTACACAGATGGCAGCCGAGTCGGCAGGAGATTGATTCGAGCACACAACCGTAAGGGACAGAGGCTAATTTATGAAATTCGACAGTTAGTAAGGACTGAAATATGGAAGCCGATAGAGGACCTTTCTCTACCTTGCTGCCTCTCTACTATGCTATCTTGCTGTCTCGCTACCTCACTTCCACCCTCTCTCGCTGTCTTGCATGGTGCCTCACTAGCTCGACCTTTGTAAAATAGGGCTGTGTAATGGGACAGCGAGGTAATGAGACAGCGAGGCAGACAGGTAGCAAAGTAGACAGGTAGCGAGACATATCGCTACTCTGTTGTCTCGATACATCGCCTTGTATTACAAAGGCGGAAGTAACGAGGTAGCAACATATTTTCTTTTCTGCTTCAATACCGGTCAGTTCTGCCAACAATACAAATTTCTTACTAACTAGATATGAATAAATCAGTCCATCTGGTGTCGTTCCAGTCGGATATACTGTTAAATTCTAATTAACTGGTCTTGGGAAGTGAAGTTGATTGTTTCACTCAATACTGATGCCAATCCCTATATACTTCTCCAAACGAAGAGGGTTTATTGTCTGTGATGAGTTCCTCAGATCTCTAGTTACAGTATGATCAGATGACGACCATGTAACCATTATAATCTCTGATGGTAGATGGTTCCCGCAGTACACGTAAACAATTGAAATTCTTTATATGCATATATAAGATGAAAAAAAGTGATAGACTTAAATTTGTATGTATTTATTACATTCTAAGAATTTCAGAATGCATTGTAGCACAGTATATTGAAATCTATGGGCGGTATTAGCCCTCAAGAAAAATCCACCAGCATTCCCTTGAAAATGTCTTAATTAATATATTTATGTTACGATAATATCTGAAATTGCCACTAAAATGTGATGATATGTATAAATAAAATAAAAATAATAAATATTTCAATCAGTCGTTTCCTTGCATGAGGATGTTAGGTTTAATAACTTCTGATGTTTGTTATGGATATGATATCCACATTCTGTCTGGTATTCGTTTAGGTTCACCTGAAGCCCCGAGCAGGGTTAGCCCCACACAGTCTGCACCGATCAGTGGGCCTTCATGGTAGTCAGCGATAGACACAGTTCATTAGTATAAACCGTCTTATACATGATGTTCATTGTAGCATTATGCCAAAAATGGTATACATATATATAAATATGTTTCAAATGAGCTCATCAGTTAGTCACCAAAGGCCAGTGGTTTATTCTAGGAACTCCGGTTACCTCCACCCATTTCAATGACCACCGTCCTGTCATCGGAATAGTCTTGAGCACGGTAGTAAACGCATATGAAATAAGTAAATAAATATCAGCATCAAGCAAGACGGGTTCCAATCTAGCCTCTCATAAGATGCCAAGAGAACGTGTTGATCCTCTCAAGCTAAACGGCGGTGGTTTGCACTTACGCATGATTACAAACAATAACAATTGGTGACAGAATAGACCAATCTTTCTAGAAGTGCGAACAGATCATTCTTTGTCTGGTACAAATAATTCTGTTTAAGAGAAGAAATCTAAGAGAAGAAATATTTGATCTCTGACTGCATGAGATCTTAATATGGACCAATCATAGAGCAGTACTTTCTAATCTTCTGTAACCGACGGATCGGCTGTTTTCCGCTCCTGGGCAGACAACAATGCATTGCTATTACCATACAAGCCTGATTGTCCATTGTTCATATCTGTGTAGTACATGACTACCACGTCAGCAACGGGCTCAAAAAAATCGTAAATCGAGGGGCAAGAATGAACAATAGGCTCTCACAGCTTGGTAACGAGTTATTTTAGACGGGAAAGGTTCCAAATTTGCTTATTTCAGATCACTACAGGAGATTTCCGATCCATCAGAGATAATCCACATTGAAAGAAAAACGACTTGCCTAACTGCCTTGTGTCACTTGGAGTTTGATGTTACTCATCTCGCTATATGGGCACGTTTGCAGATTTGTAGATGTTATTGCATAAACGTATTCGGTACGAGAATATACATGTGCACCTTTCACAGTTCTTTTGATTCCTTCTCTGTGTGTACCCTTCTCTCTATGTACACATTCGCAAAGCGTTTATATCGTTTGTTAATGGTTCCAATGCAATCATGTTCCTTTTTATCTGGAATGTACAGTTTTTAGTGCTTTTATTTCCTGCACTGTTATCTGACATCCCTTCAGAAATATGGGCCTAGAGGAAAGGATCAACGCCAGAATAATCAATGTATGAGAGCATGGTAAATGGAGTGAGAATAATTTTTGAGATACATATCGGTAACATATTTGTGATTTATCACCTCTGTGAGCAATTCTGATTCCTGTTGCTGATCGGTCAGTGTAGCCCTCTCTCAATGTTTCTGGAGACCGTTATATATTGTACAGGTCTCGCATATAATATATATGTTGCACAAATGACTGTGTATCTGCATTGAGATCTATACGCCAAACTTGATGTGGCCCATTTTTGAAGAACGGTATAACTGCAACGTTTCTACATTGCTCGCTTACTGTCGGGCCGGATATCACAATAGAAATTTACATATGTAACACATGTTCCCGTGGTACGGGAGAGAAAGGTAGATAATCATCAGTCCACACTAACCTATAGCAGTTTTAAAAGCGCCATTTTCTGTGACGGTTTAAATAGAATATTTATGATAAATACTCCCTACTGCAGCAGCTGGTATAATCAACCGTTTCTCGTAGGTGACATGGCGTTTACAACGTCCCTTATACCCCTTTCGGAGCCCAGACATGGGGTTGTTCCTCTGTTGAACATATTTCCCCATTGTCACACCTGTGAACATGTCAAACCTAAAATCAATATTGCAAATTTCTTAAGCGATGAGCGTCATAGATCGAAAAGGAATTGTTAAGATAGTTAAGACATGGTGTGAAAGTCTACTCGGTCACTCAGTTAGCATATTGGGTGCATTGATAAACACGTGTCACCCATATATATATGGGACACATGTGTTTCTGACATATTCAATGCAGAATGGTGAGTGATGTGACCACGCCTCGAGCCTTACAACGTGGACCTCAAGGAACACATCCCGTTGGTTAATCTGGGGATGTGAGTAAACTGAACGGGGAAGGCCTACAGGCACCTGATCCAGTTGATCATGTGATATATACCGGAAGTATACCTGTGGAAACAGCCAAACAGTCAGGGATGAAGGAACAGGCTGTGACAGAACCATGGAGCCAGTTAAATATGTCAGGGGCGAGGCTTTGGTAACGACGGAATTGTCATGGCTATCAGATGGATATATTTAGTGCTTCTATGTACTGCCCTTGCAGCTATGTATCAACTCATCGTGACTCGGGAGGGGAAATAACTGTACATCTTCTTTCCACTCACCTCACTGGTATGCCAAACCCACCACCAGATTACATGTATGGAAGTAACAGTTGCATTTCTCACATTCACAATACTGAATAGTCGACATCTGTTGTGATCCATACAGATGTAAGATATGTTTCACTATGTTTACACCGCTGATCATCGTTCTGAGTGTGTTACGCCCAGTGATACAACTGTGCTCCTTTCATGTTATTGCTTCAAATAAGATGTTACAATATGTTGCAATGTGCGTGTAACACGAATGCAACACCGATATCATATCAGCACGTGCAGCATACACAAACATGACTGTTTTCTGGTAATAAGGATGCAATGATTTCCACTATCAAACTAACTGGATACTAAGACATTTAAACCTATGCAGTAAACGCCTAACAATTCATTTAAATTTAATGTTTTTATGGGCATCACGATCGTATGTTTTTAAAAGCCAGTAAATATTTAACAATTTCTTTAAATTTTATGTTAACATGGAAAGGCAATCTGTGAGAATTTATAAATAAAATATTGAACACTAATTCCACATCCTGTGCAAGTACCCACACCTCAGATATATACCTCGCAGTATGCTCTCGCAAATACAAGTGATTGAGATGCAGTAATTTCTCATATATGTGCGACTAAATTTTTCACTTACAAGATGGCGGCCAGTAGATTATCCCGGAGTGCCCACAGTAAACCACCGAACAAAGGCGAATTGTTTTCAAGTGATGTTCGTTGTATTGGTGGAAAGCAAATAGTCTCCACTCCACCACCTTCATGTGGCCAGAGCAACGTCTATCACTTAGTGCAAGCGAGGCTCAAGGAACAACGAAAGCATTCAACGGAATCTATAAAATTTCTTGCCCGTAAATAGGTTCGAACCTCCGAGGTCGAGTGACCTGACGATTTGTCAATGATGGGGGCATCGTAACAACTCGGCTAGGGCCTAAGGACTGTGGCTGATGTACAATACGACTCGTTTGTTCTTTGTGCTAGTTTCATTTCGAAACTACATCTGTATACATAAGAGATTATGTCCCCCTGAATTGCTGGTTCAATTCTGAAACACAAACAGTGCAGCCGATCTTCTCTCACTCCCATGTCCATGTATTCATATCATCTGTGTCACAACGGCTACATTTGACAGATGACAATATTCCGCGAACATCTCATCCTCAAGCCCGACATTTATCCGGACAACAACAAAGCAAACCTGGACATTGACATGAACACTGGTAACGCGATACTCATAGCTTTGTTCACCTGATTAGCAGGGATTATCGGATAATCCACTCGGGTGACCTTACACCATCTGGATCAGCCAACATAAACATTCCCTCCATTCGTGTAGACGACAGCGATAGGGCGACTCCTGATCAAGACTAGCTCATCCCATCCCTCTGGATAGTGCAAAATTATTAAGACCACTTTGGGAAAAGGTCAGAAGAGATTGTATGGGGTCTGTCCAGTCGACCACCCCACTTAATTTCATTGTAAAATGCATGACTTAAACTGACTGACTAGATTACTGTAGGATCAATGCTTTGCTTTTACAGTAAGACTTTATGTTATTTCAATAAACATCGTTCACACGTGAAGCACATGATAAAATTCTCACATCGTCTGAAAACATGTTTTTTTACAGTATATTCAGAAGTTGATCTTTATTCTTTATTTCCGAGTCGCTGTTTGTCATATGAGTGTGAACTGTGTGCACGCTTGCGCACAATAGGGACTATTTAAGAAATCGTGGAGAGGTCTGTGTGAACACGTGCAAAACAAGAATGCTCGGAACTTTCCCTACCATCTTTTTTCGTGAACTTTTGGAGCCAGCCAGTGATTCCTGCTACCCCCGCCCGACAAATTACACACCAGTTTTGATTGTGTCCATCTTTGACTGACAGTGGAAATAACGGAATCCATATGTATATATGTACGTTCATTCAGTAAGTGGTAACTGTGCTTGTCTGTGACAAAATTACAGGGAAGTATGTGGAACAGAGCACTTGGATCAATCATGTTTAGTCGACGAAGCCAGTCATCTGGTATCAGTCATGCAACTTTGTTTAAAATACACTAGCAAACGAATAGTACTGAAACTGACGTCATTATAAACTACACTTGGCTCCATCCAGTCTTTCCTTTTTGTATCAGAAAAAATGAATACAGTGAAGTTTAAAGATTTGTTTAAAGACAATTGAAAACTATGTGGCAGAGCTCATTGTCGACAAAAATCAGATAACCGCACTCGGGCACTGTTTTTGAGGCTTTTGAGATTCCCCCTGAACACTTGCTGAACATTTCGTGCCGTGACATGTACATGTATTACTGCCTGTGTATCCGAATTCGTCACCAATCCAACTCTGAAAGAAGAATGCTGTCTGTGTTTAAGTTTATTTTACAGAATACACGTGGGAGGAAAGCAACAAGATCGTCACCGTTTTCTCAATGCAAAACCATACTATTTACATAGGTAACGCCATGCAAACTTCAGCGCCAGAGTGAACAAGACCGTCAGTGATTCTCGCATAACCTAGTTTTCCTGACGAAAAGAGGGCTTACAATGAATAGAATCAGTACATCCCGATTCTACATTTTGGTTTCGTCATGCATTTCTCCCATCCATGCAATCTGAAACAAAGTTGTTTCAAGTTTCTGTCCTTCAAGAATGAAAAGAAACATATGTCTGAGTAACAGCTAAAATGTCACGGAAGTCGTGTCAAGACGCCCATCAAAAGCCACACATGTGTAACTCGGTCTGGCACCGGAAACTGCGCGTAGTGGACCCGGTTATGTTGTGTAGCCTTGAAAAGACTATGGCAACACGTTGCTTGTGGGCGGCCTCGAGCCGTCCATGATCTACATTCGCGTGACCTGTTATGCAAACACTAGACCATTGTCTTAACGGTAGCTTTTTTTACTAACCAGTGTTGTCACATAAATCGAGCCTGACAAAGGGCATCAATTAGCTGTCATCTCGTTGCATCAGTATGAATTAACAGGAAACGCCAGATTCTTGATCGGGCTAATTTCTGTACATTCACACCTGTGCTCTGTGACAGGTGTCTCGTTCAACAAGCCTCCTCTTTCCTGTCATCTATCACCCAGACAGCCCGTGACGGTTCTTCTGGAGAAACACGAGTATAAGTTTACAAATAAAAAGTCTTTCGCCGCACTGTCAGAAACATGTTTCATTTGTTCTCTATAGCTTGTGTCACTCCTCGGAGCTCATCATCTCGATCATTTGGGCCCAAATTTGTTGTTGTTATATCATGTCTATTAAGATTAAGGAATGTGGTACACGCGGATAACTGACATCTCGTCAGGTTATCAGTCCTTACAGTTTCGGCTGAGATTCGTAAGGTATTGCGACAACGCCAACACATGAGAATACATTTTTTTGCGAGTACCGACCCGAGTTTTTGAAAAAGACGTCAAACAATTGACATTTTTTCACATCGTCGTTAATCCCAGCTAAGATATATGAAGATGAAGAGGTTATTTCCTCCAGACCTGGGTCTGCATTGTCACCATGATTATGACTTTCGAGGGAGAGAAATGTTAGGCTTTTTAATAAAGCGGATGGTGCATCAGTGCGCATTTATACAAAGGGTCATACGTCGGCGTGGAATCCGCGATCATTCTGTTTTTGCTACAGTATTATAGAGTTCAGCGACTGTCCTGGAGTCACATCAGTTCTAGTGCTTTTGATGTGTAGTTTTCTACGTTATCGACTTGTAGCTATGCTCAATCCAGCGTACAGCTAGAACTGTCGCAGTTAACGTTTCTGCAAATAGATGTAAGTGGTTTTCTGATATGACTGAAAAGTAACGCAATCAGTCTCAGGCAATGAACGTTCCGTACGAGCCCAAAATCTTGGGCTGAAAGCAAATCCCATTGGTGCCTTTATAGGTGTGTCTTCAGTGTATTCAAGTGCAGACTTTTCGTAACAGAGACAGAAAAGTAGCCAGGATACAGTGGGGACAGTAGTTTAATATATACAGAATGAATCAGTCGCATTTTAGAAAGTAACACCTCTGTACTTTATTCAGCTATTACTGGTGTAAGTCTTATTCAGCATATACCCAGGCACCAAAATGAAATTAGAACTGAAATAAATTCGCAATGACTACTACATCCCACAGAACGTTGATGTTTTACTGCACTCCCCTTAATTAGTGAATAGCCCATGTTAAAAGATAGGTGGTTAAAAATTTGACCCGACCAAAGTTTTAAGGGCCAACCAATCAACTAAACAAAGACGGACAATCCAATGGGTCGACCGATCAACCGATTGACAGTCTTTCTAGCAGTAGGACAGACAGAGTAGCTGACAGACTGACCAGAGGGACTGGCTGACGGTCAGACAGACCAGACGTACAGACGGACCAGCCGACGGACACACAGACGGACTTGTGGCAGCCAATTAAAGAAGGCAATGATGGTATGAATTTGAGACAATCCTCGGCTGAGCAGATAATCAGTTAAAAGGAATCTGCATTACGTTTCTTACGTTTATTACTTCGGGTATGTCTTATTCTACATATACCCAGGCCCCAAAATGAAATCAGAACTGAAAATAAATTCGTAATAACTGCTACATTCGAGAGAAAGTTGATATTTTAAATATGGGTAAATGTTAAAAATTTGACCCGACCAGAGTTGGAAGGACCGACTGACAATCCTATGGGTCGACCGATCAGCCGACGGACAGGCGGAAAAGCCGACGGAGATACGGACAACGGACAGACCGACTAATCGATGGACAGAGAGATAAGCCGATGGACAGACAGAACAACAGACGGAGAGACAGACCAGCCGACGGACACACAATCGGACTTGTAACAGACAATTAAAGAAAGCAGTGGTGTTACGAATGTGTGCGTGAGGCAATCTTCGGATAAGCGGATAATCAGTGAAAAGAAATCTGCATCAAGTTTCTTACGTTTTTAAATTAATGTAGATATGAATGTGTCTTTGTGCAAGCAACTGCATTTTTTAAACAGTGTGTAACTGACGAAGAGTCTGACAATGTAATGATACGCTTCTTTACAACTGAAAGCATCCGCTGCCGGGTCATGACAATGCCGATAAGTGGTTGCCTGATGACGGAAGAAGACAAGTCAGTTGACGTGTAGGTCATATACTTTTCTCCTCAAATTTGCAAAAAAAGCCATGATAAATAAAATGCTACACGGTGAAATGAATTCAAAACAAAGACAGTGATTTGAGAATGGCGGGTCAAACACATGTCTTCTTTGTTTGCCGCAAATATTTAATTTACACTCAACGCTTTCCTCCCAAGCTAATTCAATCAAAAGCCGATCAATTTGGCTAAAAACCATCGGGCGTGTTGATTGGCTGACAGACTGGCCACATGTCCCGACCGTCTCCTGGACTAATTACGCGGAGATATCCGCGGCGTGGACGTCACGCTCTCGCGGCAGACAAATCAATTTACCTCGCGCCCACAACACGCTACACGCTCTCCCTGGAAATTTGTCCGGCAAATCTTCAGAAAGGCGCTACTGGAACATCCAGATTCCTCATGGTGGAGAGTAACGTGATATATTACATAGGTAAGACAAGGCGTCAAATCCAAGGAAAGTTCCAAATTGGACGCGTTTTCGCACCCAAATGGTCCAGTGCTTTTGGGGCAGACGACACTGTACGTGGACATGTGACCTTATTCTGTCTGAAGGAAGAATTGGACTCAACTAAGAAAAGATGCTTTCCTTTATGACGTTCACCGTTGAAAACTCTTGTGAAGAAAGCACGCTGACAGAACTCATTCTGATATTTAATTTTTATATGGACCAATATTGTACACGATTAAATGTCACAGAATGTGGGACATTTATTTATCTATTTAATTGGTGATTGTTTGACGCGGTGCTCAAGAACTTTTCATGCATATAGCAAACAGATGCCTTGGTAATATTACCAAGTGTGCAAAGTCTTACTGTGAAGTTAACTGAAAGTGATTGAAACTCTTGGACAAGCATACAGAGACTTACAACAGATACAGTCTCATTACCTATAGTAAATCAACTATCAACTATCAACTGAAGTGGGGCGCAGGATATCCGCTTTATGTTACGTCAAAAACCTTGCTTCCGTTTGCCTTTGATGATAAATGATCATGTTGCTCTCCTACCTTTACATATTATCAGGACAACTATGAAAAAGACGAAGAATCTTAATATATGCATGTGGGAAGGACTTACTGTTTTTCGTTCAAATGACGACCTGGTTAATCCTTTCTGCAATGGAATCAGATGGCTATCTAACTCTCCACATAGTGAAGCTCTGTAAAAATTCTTACCATATCCTGAAACAAAAAATCTTCCGTTCTGTGAGAGTTGACGGGTTGCCTTTCCGTTGACCTAATGGATTAAGCCGTTCCTGATTACGGATTAAATTGTTATTTGGAACGGAATTATTTGTTACCAAGAACCCCTCCAAAAATCTTCCGTTAATTCCGTTCTTTGAGGGCTGACATATTTCCTTTCCGTTGAACTAACGGATTAAGCTGTTCCTTATTATCGATTAAATCGTTTTCGGGAACGGAATTATTCGTTACTAAGAACAGATTAATCCGTTATAGTAATCATTCATTCTTTAACCCAGGGCAGTCAGGCGTTGAACTAAAATAATTCACTCTTTAATCCAAGGCAAACATGATAGATACTTTTTGACAGAAGCAACATTACAGGGTAGATGCACATCGGAGACATCTCTGTGCAGAGAGCCCAGTTCATACCACAGAACTTATTGTCTAAAGACCTCGACATCAACCTGTTTACATGTTGACGCCACAGAGTGTTGGTAATAAAACTTGTTACAGTGTTCTGAGAAGAAGTTTTTGTCAGTTTTGATGGGTCAGTACCTCGCGCTGTTATGTAGCATATTTGAAAAGGTACTCAGAAATGTTTGCTGACCTTAAAATTCGCTCATTCAGTCAAAATTGCATTTTCACTTCTATCCCACTCGAAGATATGGGTTAGGTACATGGTCTAAGCATGTGAAGTTTCAACCATTTCTAACGTGAGCATCGAGGGTAGATTGACAAGAGTGTAAATAAATCAAGACAGAGGTTGGTGGTGATGGTGGTGGGGGTGGGGGTGGGGGGTGTAGCTGAGGAAGGATTCCGCTATTTTTAAATAGAGACAGTAAGTAGGTGCTAAAATATGCTCCAAAGAAGGTCTGTGTATGATCTATAAACCTATAGCTATTGATGCTTTTTCTGATCAGATATATTTCCTTTTGTTTATAACCGTTTAGAGAGTTGAAAACCATCAGAGCCGATGAGAGGCTGACCAAGGCGTGAAATTCAAGTAAACAGAAATACCGCATTAGAATGAGATCTGCGGGAAACCCTCTAGCGTTTCCTCCGCCCCTGACACGGGTTTCCGATTCACAAAGCTCACGTATATAGCGTAACGCGCAAGTTTCTACCATGACAGTAATACCGCATGGTTGCCATGGAAGTACCATGGAGGTTACCTTCACGTAACGTTAGGTGCGCTTTGTGAAGACTGTATAAGTAAAAAATTCTTGACTGTGGCGTTGAAGAACAATTAAGTAAATAACTAGGACAAACAGAGTCTAACCCTTTCCACCATCAAAACTGCGTCTGAGTGGCGGTTATATCACATTTAATGTATTCAGCATGTCTAGTTAATAAAATCCAACCCGTAACTCTGTCGCTTTACGATTCTTTTTTATGCATTTTTGGATGCCATGCTAGTTTTATTACCTCTGAGCTTTGAAATTTCACTTTTGCTGCTTTTCCCTGTCAGGTGAGTGCAGAAAGGTGAATATTTAACTACATTTTTCGCAAACTGTCGTATTCCTAGTCAGCGCAAAGCCTCAGTTTTTGTTATACACCGCTGATAAAGCCTATTATGCACATTTAAGGTAACACTGGAAACAAACGGCTAAATTTCCTTCCTGGCCAGTCTGTGAGTATCTGTTGTATCACAACGTCTGCTATCAAAACCTTAGATCTATATTGTCAAGTCTTCATTCTGTCCTGCATAAGCTTACCCCATTAATTTATTTTCATTTAATTGTTGATTTTATTTTAATTTCTCGAGTGTGTCGTAAATAACTTGCTTGTAGACATTGTGCTAGTATTTAATTAAGGCTGGAGTGGGGGTACACATCCTTACAGCAGCCAGCCTAGGGTATGGACGGCGATACCCAGTGATAACGATGGCTCAAAACAGCCATAATTTAATTAAAATCACTACAATCTGGCCTAATCAAATGCCCAAGGCTAATCGTCACTGGAATCTGTCCCCAACTCTCTTCTGCTGATACCCGAGCCAAAGCCTGTGTCGACCGCAATGGCGACCTCCAGGGTGATTCTTATGTCTTTGTCATCAGATCAAATTCATTAAGGGCTGTGTGGACGTCACCTGCTCATGCACACACAGAAACTGAATGCTGTACAGTTGTCTCCCTTAGCCGTCCGTGATATGAACAAACCATAATATTGGTAAAGATATTACGTCAGTACCTATTAACACTTAATAGGTTGTACTGTACTCATTTGATGATAACCAGATACCCAGCACAAATTAATGAAAAATCAGCCTTGAGTATGTGATTTGTATATTTCTGATATTTCATCTCGATATCTCATAGGGTATATCAGAAGGCCAGTTACAATGTTGATTTTCGTATAGTGTCGCCCCAGTGAAATACCATGCCAAAAATGAATCCAGATGCCAATGACCTTCACAGAGTCCAGGATTTAAAATCTCAGTTATTACAGGAATCGGTGATGAACTCGGGTCTCTGGCATAACTCTTGGCTATTGTAAAGTAGTTTTGGGCTGTTTAATTCTCTTAACCCACTCTCAGACATCATAGGTTTTACAAATCACTGACTTGCTCGAAAGAATTCGAGGACTCGGTGAAATTAATGACGCATTTATTACTCTTAAATTGTTATCTAAGTCAAGTGAAGTCGGAGATCGGGATGATGGTGGAGTGTTTAAAGGTGCTTGCCTTTCGATCTCTAGGACACACAAACTGTGGGTTCTAAACCTGCTTTGGACATGGAATTTGTAGGTTCCTTTTGTGAGACCTTGGTGACAATAACCGGTATGCATCATCTGTGTGATCGTTTTGTGCAATCTAACTTTTGTCAAACACCACTTGTAGTCCAACAATATGGTCTGAACACTGTATATCACAAGTGGAAAAGTTCGTCTCTATCATGCCAAACGTCGGTGGTTAATGTTGGGAACTCCGGTTGCTTCATCATATAAAACTGGCTGCTTTCGTAAGTGCAAAAATTCTGAAGTATGGCGTTAAAACAACAGCACAAAACATTAATGGGAAGTGGAATTTTACATTCCGATATCAAACAATCCCACGTTTATAACTGATCATCTTTCGAGGTACAATCACCTTTGCATATACATCAGAATAATTATACACTCATACTAGCTATGCAACTCGCACTGATATACGTTATAATTAATTAAATATTCTTTGGCGCATATAAAGATTTGTCGTTGATACTGAGCGTTATGGGCGTGTTTAGTAATCCGCAAATAGCAAAAAGCTCTATTTGTATATGCATACAAGAAGCGATTTTATTGTTGAGGTATATAAATTTACATTATTACCACGTTGAATATATTTAACCGCTATCGCCTATACATTATATACTCAGCGATACGTGGACAGAATACCGCTTTAACATATACAATTAATCAACCGTCAATCAGCCAGCCCATCAATCAGCCTTAGCACAGCATTATACTCCCGCCCTGGGGACTGTTTACTATGTAAGTACATCAAACAGTCCCTTGCCCGGGGTGGTGATTTCTTGTTTATCAGACAAGGTCGTTAACTGATCTCCCACTGCACATTCCCTACTCACCTTCACTGTCAGACTGTCACAGGTTTGTTGAGAATCTTTAATTATCGTCCGATCCAGCTGATAGAATCTCCGTACATGGAGGTGAGGGCAACAACACCTGGTTTTGCATCTACGCTACTATGCAAATTAGGCGATTTTTCCCCAAAGTTGTCATCACTTGAGGCGTGACTGTGACAAGGCCTGTAAATAATGGCGCAGCAAATTCGGCCTCAGTCTACCGTGACAAATCCGTCCTACATACGCGCACAAGGAGAGACGATTCACGACGATCACCCGTGGCTTTCTTTACTTCAGGCCTATATCAAGATGACGCGGTGCACTTAGCACGAAGTCCAGTCAATATATTCTCAGTCGATCAGTAACACCGGAAAATATGATATACACTGATTGGTTATGTCGATGAGGACATATATAGACTCAATATTTGGTGAAATGTCTGATTTTTATTTATTCAACTTTTGATTATTGCTTGTCGTCATTCTAAAGAAGTTTTCGATTGCTTGATGGAGGTCAGTTTTTCCATTGACATAAATATGTGGACTCTGTATTTTATTTATAGATAATTAATCATGGACATCTTTAAAAGAGGCAGACATTAATTCAATTTGTTATATAATGAAAGAAAAATGCCATTCGACATAATTTTGCATGTACATGTCGGTTATACCGGAGTACTTTTTACATTACGTGGAGGCCTCCGTGGCCGAGGGGGATAGCGCTCCAGCGCGGCGTAATAACTGTGATATCTCTCATCAGTGCGGTCGCTAGAAGTTCTAGTCCAGCTAATGATGTCTTCATCTTCAGTCGCATTTGGGAAGGTCTGCCAGCAACCTGCGGATGGTCGTAGGTTTTCCCCGGGCTCTGCCCGGTTTCTTCCCACCGCAATGCTGACCGCCATCGTATAAGTGAAATATTCAAGAGTACTGTGTAAAACGCCAATCAGACAAATAAATAAAATATACATTATATTGTCAATATGTAAATATTGCATGCTTTTATACCGTTTGTTTATCTGCCCACAAATGTATAACGCAGTAAAAAACTCTGAGAATGCTCGCTAACACGGAAAAAACAGTGATTGGCAGTAAGCCTCCATGTTAAGGCATCAACCAGCAGCCTGTTCGAGTAGAAAAGCTTTGGGTGCAGTACATATGTAGACATCTCCAGGCCGCGGGTCGTCATAATAGGCATATAAGTGAATCCAAAGTTCCGAGAGTCCCTGACCCGACCCATCATCGTGGGGGGTCCGCAATTCCCCAACCAAATCGATCCCTGCTTTTTATACAGCCTGCTCCAATCTGTGTTTCGTCCCATAAAACGGGGAAACTTTCTTTCTTTTTCTTTTCCCCTGTCGCCATTTCAGTTGTACAGATTCAACAAAGAAAGAAAAATGATCCAAAATGATGTTGACATTCTTTTGGGCATTGGTTTGTGGCGTTCTAAAGCCTGGTTACGTCACTTGTTGGTCTAGCCCGGTGCTTTTCTGCCACTGTGTATTCAGCAATAATGAAATTCCGATTAGCTGAAACGGTTTAACTGACGTTGAACGATGTCTCAAAGTTTCTGCCAATATTTTTCTATTTACGTTTGGATGCGTTTGCGCAATATTCCAGCATTTCCTATAATGATAAATGAAGTTTTAGCCTCGCTCCCCGCTCACATATGGCTAAGTAACAGAGGCCTTTCAACCCTTTCCTAAACGGCTTTACTATTATTGCAAAGTGCAATGGTCAAATTCAAAAAGCGAATTAAATCGATTACAAATTATGAACTTAAATTTAGGCAGGGCAACATGCTGATGTTTAGCGATAAGCAAAGCACGTAAATATGGAACTCATTGTAATCTGATATGATTTACCCATCGACTTAAGGCAGATATTTACATCGAAGTAAATTTTGATTTTACTGTTTGTTGAATTGCGCAAATTTAGGCTTTGTTCGAAATTGGCGAGTTTATTAAGATATTAGAAAAAAAAAACACTTAACTTTGACAAAATTTTCCCAGTTTAATTTTTCATTAAGACTTGATTTTCGTGCCTAACGAATTTCTAGGAATTAGAAAAAGATTGGTTTAGCACAAAAATGCCGCCGCAAACTTTATTTCTCAGAAAATTGCTGCATATATTTTGAAAGCCACCTTATAGTTTCGCCGAGGGTTGTTACTACAACTAAAATATTATTAGACTATAATTATCATGAATGGCCATGTTATTATTTTGCCCGAGATCATGACACATTGCTTGCTGAACGCTTTCAATGTGTCCGTATTAATAGTACACTAATACAGTAAGTCTAGTCTCGGACAGACCGCATCGTGGCTGTGAAAATGACATGCGCAGAATCAACCATCCTGACTAATTATGGACACAAATGTTTTCACAGTCTTAGTGAGAAGGACCATTCGTAAATTACACGAATTAATTTATTTTCTGTTTTTCTAGGCCGTTTTCTTTTGATAAAGGAATCTGGTAGGCGTCCACATATATTTATTACCTTTCACATCTAAATGTATTGTGCTTTTTTATCACCTCACCTGTCATTTCTTTTAGTCCACGAACGGGCTGATGGATGTCAGTGTCGTGAGTAAGAAATGTGCCCTTTGCGCTCCGACTGTCAGGTGAACGAGTGCAGGCCTATCCTCCACTACGCATGCTCGGCCGACTGTCTTCTCGTGCGCGATTTGCCAGAGGGCACTATACACCAACCATACAACTACAATAACTCACTAATTTTCAATCCACTCTCTTATTAACTATTCAAAACCTATCGTTATTCGGCCTTTTCTTTAATGCCCTTAAGACGTACATGGCTGGTTGGTTTCTATGAGGTCTTGCTGTGATATGGAATACCCTGGGGGCTGAGCACTGTGGTCAGACAGGACTATCACAACGGACTGGTCACGATCTAACACCAAACGTCACCCCGTACAGACAAATCTGTGTATGTACACACTCTCTCTGTATTCACTCAGTACTGGCGGGCATGGATCTACGGTATTATTAAAATAACCTCTCTTATCTTACCTACCCACTTTTTTTTTAAAATAAAAATAATGGTTCGTTGTTTGGAAACCCACAGCTCAGTTGGTGACCTGTCAAAGTCAAGGACAAAAACAAAGTGTTGGTCTATAATTGACAGAGTTTGAAGGTGTAAAGATGTTAACCGGTTTACAAAGTCTACATGTTTCATGATAATTGTGTGCTGGCTTTTTGGTATGGCTTCTTGCTGAATGGATTCGATTGTCCATACCTCAGCTTATGCAGGTGTGTTGAAGCTAAAGGCTAGTGTGGAAGCTTCGAAATAAACAAAAGAGTTGATTATCTTCAGACTTGTTAATAAAAGCATTTTGTTTTCAGAATCTCCAGAACCTCTTCTTCTTGTTGTTACATTATCACCAATTATTTATTATTTCCTAACTTCCTCTTCGGCCGTATCCCAGTTTTCTTCCCACAGTAATGTTGGCCCGTGTCGTATGAGTCAAATATTCTATAGTAAGGCGTAAACAGCACTGAAATAGATAAATAAAAGAGTAAATAAATGATTTCATCTATTCCAAACAGTGGGAGGTCCTGTAGCCTGTATATGGGAACTGGATGCATTGCATCATTCAGACCCAGGAGAAAGCTGACTTTGAAAGAAACTTTGAAACATTTGCTCTTGAAAAGTAACCCTGTCATTTTAAACGCTGCATGAAATATTTTATTTCATTTATTTCATTATTATATAATGTGTATATGGCCTGAGGTAAGCCACCGACCTTTGGAAAATTATTGACGAACTTGCCCATATGTGTTCCAAACATGCAGAAATTCACAGCATGATGGTGCAAGACATGGCCTTCAACGAACATTCCACTGCACGACTTTTTAACCATGATGTCCGGTACTGCAGCTCACGTGCATGGTCACAATTCACGCATATCATCTTACTTTGATTTGTTTTCTGTAAACCGCGGAACGCGTCTTGTAAACAGTGTTCCTAGTGTATGTCCAGTTATTGATAAACATTACGAAGGCAGACAGCACTTCAAAATAGCAGAAAGCTAATACGTTTATAATATTTTTTCATTATAGAAAGGCATCATTCCAAAATTCCGACTATTTTTAACGACTTCCTGTTATCTGTAGGATGTAATCAACTCTAAACGGAAACCAACAGCGGAGTGTATAAGTTATATGATAGATACGCGCTGTATTATGCTAATTGGGAATTTCTGCTTACATATATCAAACATAATTACGTCATACATGATATATGCTATCAAGATTTATAACACTGAGTTTATAGTTGTTGCTAAAGTTTCGTAAATAATAATATTATAGATTACATGTATACAGTTAAGTCTAAGGTGACACTTGATTGGAGTGGTATATCGAACACGAAACACGCAAATTGTCCGCTCGAAACCAGAGGTGTCAAATAAATCGTGTTAAGGGGTGTAGAAAGTGCTAACAAGATGGAAAGTACATTAAAAAGTCAGCGAAGGAATACAAGCGATTTAACCTGCAGGGGAGATAAAAGAGGACGCCGTTGTACATATATCGGCCGGTGGTCTGAAATTCTTACGATAAATATATACAATAAAAGATGGTAAGCCTTAATGATATCAAGGAGTTTTGTGTACACCAAAAGTTCGTCCATCAAGGCCATAAAACTGGCTTCTATTGTTCACGTTTGATTTATGTCAGTTTGAAGAAGAGGCCAACTAGCCAACACTGAGTCGTTTTTTTCTTCAACGGTAAATCCGTTCACACGTCAGCGGTCCGGTACAGTTAAGTGATCGGTGTCTTCTGAACTCTCAACACCTGAATTAATCAGATGACACTTCAAAGTGATCAGTACCTTTAGTGGACGGCTTTCGACAAGTATGCATATATGTGGACATTCACAAATCGCGCTTCGGCTTGATATTAAACATTTATATACATTAATCCAGAAAACAGACCCCGCCTGATATACAGGGATCACTGTGACAAGTCAAACCAAAGACCCAAAAGAACAAACACTTGAGCAGACAACTTCGTGTGAAAATTACCAGCGATTTTACATCAGGTTTAAAGTCAAAAAGTCAACAATATTAACCACAAATATTTGGTTTTCTTTCTAAGCCAAATAACACATCGAACCTCTAAAAATCTATCGTTCATGTGGTTGACAGTCTTGAGAATAATGATTGATTAATACCTTTTATTAACACCATTTCTTAACCCCCAGTTGCAATGCACTTAGATATATATGCAAATATGAAAGCTCTAATAAACATAATATAATGTGATCATCTTCTGGGTTTGTCTGTTCAGGAGCCAAGTAGAGCCTATCTATATGTAATCTCAGACTGGATATTGTTGTGGCACTTCACCAAAAGATTTGATACTGTAAATAGTGCGATAATACGGTAACCACCGATATGCTTTGTCGTACGTCACCCTTGTAGAACTAAAACTTTTCATGCAGAGAAACAGGACCATATAGTAGACAGCAATACATACTATTTTCACTTGTTTTACATAGGCACCAGGTGTGACATAGTTGGCTTCCTTGCACAGATATGCTCCGTTCAAAAAGATACAGGCTTGGTTCCTTGGACAGATATGCTCGGCTCCAGAAGAGATACATGAGGGAAGGATGCATTCATCGACTGTGCGATAGATATATTCGGCTCTAGAAGAGATTTACACGCAAGGTCTAGGACATATGACAATTAGCCTTATGAATGGACAGGCTCTAGTCTAGTACTTGGCTTCTGAGCAGACAAACCTAGGGGGCAAGAGAGGTATACACTCGGCTTTTCAGGAAATAGACTTTAGAGGATGTACATTCTGTACGTCTGGCTCTAAGGCAGGTAAAACACTCTTGAATTGAGAGATATATAATTATAGACTCCAAGGGCATGTATGCATGCAAAGAGATGTATGTCGGGGTTCATTGAAAGAGCTACATATGTATTCAAATTGATCTTAAGGAGGTGTATATTCGGTTCCCAAAGTGACTTCCCTCGAATGGATATAGTTTCGCCAATGAGATGCGTGAAAAATATGATTTTTGAAACTAGTTTTAACATTTAATGTTGTAGAAACATGGAAGCAAATCTAAATGTACAAACGCTATAAAATATTCCTAAATAAAGATACAGGAAAAAAACAACATATTGTTTTGAATTTGGTGAAGATATCGATGCTTTAAATAAGGAATGTATAAGTATGTATCTTGTATCTTGGTGTGTATCTTGGCTCATGAAACAGTGTAAATTGTGCCCTTGAAAAGGTGTTCAGCAGAGCCTTTCACCTTTTGTTCGGCTTTCGGGTTTGTGTTACAAAAGCCTACTTCTGAATAGTTCAAACTAGTCCATGCGAGGACACGGATTCTCCTTCCATCATTTTTAACGTTTGTAACGTTATACTCCATGTTAAACTGCACAATCTTCAACCAATGGCGGACGGCCGGTATAATAACACCTTTTGTGCTTTACTTGATTATAGTCCACTTATGAACAGATATTTTCTGGTTGGGTTGTAGGGTCGATGTAATGAGCTAAGTAGACAGGGTAAATTACAGGTAAGTAGGGAGTGAAGCGGAGAGGAAATTATCCGGGTGATACACCCGGCCGGTAGATGGCGTGTTTCCACCACTGATTGATGGACGACAGAGTTCGCGTCAATTTGCTCCAATCACGTGGCTGCATATCGAGCAGGAGCATGGACTAATACCGCTAACGTCTACACATGTTCCCACAAACAGCATTGATTGTAACGCCGACCAAACACATGTTAAGGCTTGCTTAGCTCAACACAAGATTGTGGACAAAACCAATAAGTAATCTGGGCATGGACAAACGCGAGCGGGCAAACACAAGCTATCCATTAATTACACTCTATGCGAAGCCATCGTATAATGAGTCAATGGTAATGAAATATTCCTATTTCAAACGGCAATAACCTCCCCCACCCGTTCGCCCCATCTATATGGCGGTTCATTTCCGCCTTGTCTGTCCCCAGAGAGCCTCGTTGTGATCGCCTGAGATGTACAAACGACAGCAGCTATAACCTATGCATCAATACAATATCTGACGCGAGAAATCGCGCGATTCGTTCGTGTCTACCTCGGTACAGTCGTGGCGAAAATCCAATATTGATATTTGCTTTCACGGTGAGGAACAAAACCAACAGGCTATTGATATCTCCCCGAAAGATGTACATGCACGAGCCAATTGCCTTCTGCTTTTAAATGTGAATACCGCACTGCAACTCTGCGTGTAGTGGATCTGTGCACGACCGAACTGAGGGGGGACTCAGTGAAACGATGATTATGTAAGCTTTGATCTATCTGCCTAATTTCCGAATTTAAAGTAAACAAAGCACTTCTTAAATTTTAACACTGTGACAGAGCTGTACCCCTTTCAAGGCGAGTGCGCAGCAACAGATTGCACACGATTCACTGGAGGAGTTTTCTAATGGATTTTCCCCGTGTGAAGACTAACGATTCACCATTCAATAGCTCAGAAACTTATAGTTATGATGATATGGTAGGCTGGCACCATCTTCATGGCCCTCAGATCTGATATTCAGAACCAAGTATATATACAGACTCAAGCACGTACAAAAAAACATCACAATTGTTCAGCTGAAAGTTGAATTAAAAGTGCCTCATGTGACCATAAAGCTGTCACACTATCATGTCTGCAATGGAAAGGCGTTAATGCTTGCCTAAATATTCGGATTTTGTCGGGGTTCGGTAAGCTGCTATGTATACAACAAGTGAAACAGTGTGGCATTTCAGAGGTCGAGCATGCGCGCGAAGCAATAGGTAATCCTCGTTCCAAACATTAACAATGTTATTTGTTTGAGTTCGCCATGCCGAGTCGGGAACCAGGATTGTAATGTGCACCTGACCGATGACGTTCAAGAGGAAATTTCAGTACGAAAACACACGCTTTGTGGAGAATGTAACTAATATAGATAGGAGCATGACATGCTGGAACCAGAACGTAGTCGTGCCATAGGAGCAAGAACAAAAGGACTGACCAGATTTCCAAGGATAACCATTCAATTCTCTTGTTGGAACCCGGCTTGCACAGTCTCAGGCCTGTCTGTAGTCGGGTAGCTGGCAAAATGCAATGACTTAAAACTGGCTATATCGGATTTCTCCACTGCAACATTATGGTCCTTGTTTAAGCCAGATATTCTGTAGTGTGACTTCAAACACCAAAGGAACCGCACTGGCTCAGGTGGTCAGATCGCTGTCTCGATAGTGACATCAGGCCCTTGACCAGGTTAGTGACCCGGCCAGTCTCCCATGTTTTAATCAAGCCCTAACTGTTTCAGCCACGGCATTAAGACATGATGTTTTGCGTGTTGCGAGCAAATGTATTGCACGTGTTTCTTTCGGGGCACTGGGATTTCTTTCGGGGCACTGCGGTACCGTGAACCTGGACGCCGTAATATGATTGAAAAATTCTTGAGCACGGACCAAATAAAGAAAAAAAAATAAACAAACAAACAAACAAACAAACCAACAAATCAATAAATCAATAAATAATAAATAAATACATAAATAGATAAAATACCAAATGAATCAGAAACACAGATAAGCACTGGTATCATGGCTTGATATATAGCTGCTATTTGGAGGAATGAAAACATACCAACTTTTGAGAAGCTTAAGCTGGTGATGATGTATTTTGGGCTTGTCTGATTTAGTTTTGGTCCTCCGAACGCATGAATACAACACGATTGCCAGTTCCAAGCTTGTAAAACGAATGTGTAAATTGTAAAAGGTCCAGGATGTGAATTTGAAACATGCGAGTAACGTGCTGATGTATAAGATGTCGGTATTGTCTAACGGCCTAATGAACCTGTCAAATTCACAGGTCAAACTCATGGAGAAATTTGACTTCCAAATCTGTGCAATTAAATCGCATTTACAGCGAGCTATTTACGCTGACCCGTTTTTGGTGGAACTGTTACCTATACTAGGTCCTGTGATCAGCGATCTGGTGTATGCCCGCTCGTGCTGCTCCTTGGAGGGACGGACCCACGGGTAGAGTCTGCTGTTCTGGACAGTCGGACAGAGCAAGATAACACACACACACACCGTGACATTTCGCCGGCTTTTTATTGGTGGGCTGGGCGTTTTCTTTTTCACGTAATATAAAGCTGCAGGGGGTATTTTGCTGTAGAATTAATCCGTTTTTATGTCAGTTTTTCTCATTAAATATGCATTACTTTTATATCGTGGCGCTTCCACTCCTGTCAGCCAGTCAGCGTTTGTATGGTGTCATAAATTGACGGGGTCCATAACACGACGTCAACACATGTACGGGGAGATGTCATAAAGACTTGTCCTGGCAGCTTCTTCAATTATTTATTTATTTATTTTTGCTAAACCCCGTACTTCGGAACTTTTTCAGTTGTGTATGGCGGAAACCCGAGTGCTCCGCCGCCCTTCGCTCAGTTACCTGACAAACCACCTGACTTAACCCCTCAATCATAAGAACCACCGTCGTATAAGTGAAATATTCTGGAGAACGGCGTAAAACACCAATGAAATAAATAAACCAATCAATCGTAAGAGCGAGAGTTGGATTTGAACACTCAATCCCATAAGTCAAAGGCCTGCTTGTGGCAAGTAGTCAGCGCTATTAGCAAGTGACCCAGTGAGGGCCGTTTTCTTTGAGGAGGTCTCGTCACTGTCAAGATTTCATCAGAGATGATCCCTCAAGATTTTTACCAGCATATAATGTCTCACACATGCCGGTCAAACACTCAGACTAGAATTAAGGGTTTCCGGTTTGTAGATGTTGGGACTGCTCAGTGGCGATGAACGTTATATTGTAAAAATAAGGAAAATTAAGTTTAACGCCTTATTCAGACAAATTATGGTTCACATCTGACACATAAGTTGTCTTCATGGACACAACCAGTATTTGGGGAGGATTTCTCATTCTTGGGGTGGGTTGGCGGATGGGAGAGGCTTATAGCTTACACGTTTTCATGTTAACCCTCCTTTACATCGTCTTTGATATAATTGTCCCATATACAGTTATTTACTTCAAACGGATTTCCGGTCAGACGAACAAAATAAAACAAAGGTTAATTACCCAGACGATGATGTGAATAATGCATTAGTTAGTAAGTTTGTCATTAAATATTGTGTGATTCATGGACTACTTCGGTCACACATGAGCTGATGGCGTCCATAATAATTATTAACTCCATGTGTACAACGGCTCTGCGGATTGCTTTCATCATACGTCCCCGCCTATAAATTACATGTAAATCGTAAAAATGCGAAGATTTCAACAAATACGCATATCGCCATAGATTCTTCAACAATGGATGTTTTTTGTCAACTCCGGGGCAAATACATCGATTCATTTACGTTGGCATATATTTTTCAGCAAAGCGGTGTAATATTGCAATAAAAATTCTGTAATTATTGTCTTTTCTGACGATGATTTGGAGTAGCATAGAGGTAGATTCACGGCTAAATAAAGTACCAGGGTTTTTTTGTATTGAAAACTATGGGTAACGTTTCGTCATTCTTTTCTTTTGTTGGGTTTTGATACAGATTGTGGTACCACTACAGCATTCAGTCATAGAAATTTCTTTTTTTAAAGTGACCATAAGAAATAAACACAAGACATTCTTTTCAATATATCTCTTAAAATGATAAGAGGAAATTATTACGATTTATTTATCCGTTTGAGGCATGATCTTAAATTACTGACGTAAGACAACCAAGACTGACAGTGTCGCCCATCAATTGTTCTGTTCACTTCATGAGCACGCTGCCCTGTATCTGTCCAGTTAAACGCTCACCTGGTCAGGTAACGCATATTGGGTACGACCATATAAACACATGAGAATGTACAAATCAAATACTAGCTAGAATTCTTGTATACATCTGATAAATGCGACTTCTACGGAAGTGGCGGACTGTCTCTCTTGTCTATGACGTCACTGGGGCCGGGCATGATGACGTCAGAGGACTTGATTGATGGAGCTGTGGGCTGAGATCGCAGAGCTGAGGCGGTGGCCGCTAGCAACGCCTCCTGTCGGGAGACTGTGGTGGACGGGGCAGAAAGGCTGGGCTTGACCGAGGAAAGCGAGTAGGGGAAGTCCAGGCCACTGCTGCTGAGGGTCATAGGTAAAGGATGGCTTACGTATGACAGTGCTCTGCCGTAGCCGCCGGTCGCTCTGGACGATGGCAAAAACGCATGGCCCTGACCCGAAGATGAAATCCCCCGATGACTTGATGGTGACGACATGCTGTATGGATGCGACGTGGATGACGTAAGCGATGACGTCACAGTGGATTCACGTGACCTTTGACTGTCTGTATTTGTTGGTAAGAACTGAGACACTGACCAGATTTTCGGCCTGGGAGAGGCGTCAGTGACCTCAGCCCGTTCTGTTGTTTTGCTGGCAGAAGACATTTTAGCTAATGACAGCCCAGACGACCGAATGTCTGTGATTGAGGGAGTGAGCGAGGGAGACACACTATTGTCCTTGCTGTTTGACAGAACTGGCGAGTCTGTGTCTCTTGGGACGTCGCTGTCTCTGTGGGGCAGGCTGTCCTTACTCGACCTGTTGGAGAGGGTGGAGGAGGTGGCTACGTCATCCACGTCTATGTGAGCCTCGGCGTCATCCACCTCAAGGGCTTCTGAGAATATACAAATACAGGGAGACATAAGCGACGAGAAACAATGTGGAGTCGATGAAAACATCATATACATCAATAACGCGCAACACAAGAAAGACAATCCTTAAACTGGAAGCAAAGGCAGTGAAAGTTCTGCCAAGAATCAACATGAAGTTGACAAATATAATGTATGTATACATGAATGCAACACTCAGTTTTAGAGAACTCTTGTACCAAAATAAAGGCTTGGAAGGAAGACCATCGGAGAGAGCGAAAAACTGACCACATGTATTGTAAAAATAGCTGTAGCACGAGTTGATATCTGTCTCTTCGCTTGTAGAAACGACTCCTCTAGACACGCACCACGTCAGCGTACTTTTATTTTTTCTTAAACGTGTTCATCGTTGAAATACACCGATTACTACAACCAGAATGCAGTGCTCTATCTGTCGGGTGGGGCTAACTATTATGTTTAAATTTTGGGGCATTTCCCTACTACACTACTCTCTTTACATGGCATTAAAGTTTTAATAGCGGTTTACTGAGCGAAGAGGGATAACATCACACACAGTCTGCAATCATAGGGACAACGTCTTAAATTATCAACAATTAGACGTGACCAGGTCCCATGGAGATTGACGGTTGGGGGTAGTCCAAAAATCAGACGCTCATCTGTTTGATAGGCTGATAATACCAGGCGAGCGGCCCCAATGAGTTAGGCAGGGGAACGGCGAGCGTGCAAGTCACGACCTGGTAATCAGTCAAGCCTGGAGCCGGGGCAAGGAGCTGATCGAGAGGCTAATCGTAACAAGCCCTATGGGCAATGCCCGGTCATGGTAATGGATGAGGGATATACCCCTTCCTCCCACCGCCCCCACCCCCACCCCCACCCCGGGGTTTCACGCTCCGGCTATATTAGCGGTTACCAGTCGGGATGTGGATGAACACAGCCATTTCGCGGCAAACCCATGCAAACGGCCTGCTAAACCCACCATTAATTCCACCCCCCTCCCCCATCACCATAAGTCCACTAAAAACGTTACATCTTATGGCATTGTGTGTATACAGGTACACATATTTTACATTAATAAGGCCATTCCACGAGGTTAGGGAATAGTTACACCCTCAGTATACACAATACACACACACACACACACACACATATATATATATATATATATATAATATTCCACTAATTAAGCTTCAGAGACGAAAGTATTCCGAAGTACAGCGTTATACGCCAGTCAAACGCACCAACCAATCAAAGATTAGGGTAAATAACTTAACATAGCCATTAAGTCACCTTTTTTTTCAACGGTAACCTTCCAGCAATAATAGGTATCTATTTATTCCGTTTTTCAAATTTCTTATTTACTTATCGCGATATCTAACGAGACAAAAAATGACAAAAATCGCATTACTTTTGACTATAATATCACACTTTACGCTGTACTGAAACTGTCGCTATCACCCTATGCCATCTACTGATCATAAAATTGTATGGTATTACCGTACATTGACTTACTCCTGTTTCCATGCAGGTTTATCACATCCTGGACAAGCAGAGTTCAGGTTTATCATAACGCGGCGCATAAACCAGCTAAACAGCGTAAACACTCGCAATAGGGTATTCCATACTGATCTTCTTCAGTCTTCAACTAGAGTTTTTGTTCATCACGGGATACAGTCCAAAAGAAAGTGCACATGAGGATAGGGCATATTATGCTGATGTTGGTTTTAACCCGCTATTTTCTTTTTTTGCTTCAGTGATAACTGTATATTCCTAGTTTTAGCCAACCTTGGACAATTCTTAACCTAGAGTTTTTGTTTATCGCGGTTTATAGCTCAAAAGAAAGCTCAGCAGAGTAAATACACGCGAGTTTAGAGCATTTTATACTGATGCTGATTCTAAGCCACCGTTTTCTTCTCCAATTACGTGCGAGCTGCTTCAATCTTTGCCAAAGTGACGTCAACTGGTAACAACACGCACGACGACAACCCACAGCACGGTAAAGGCGATCAAGTTTCACCGGGTAATTTGTTGAGTGCAAGGACCGGAACCTTGGCGTAACTAGATAGCGCAAATGGCGTTAGTTTGGCCATTTCGTCTTTCTCGTTGGTCACAGAATGTAGCTATCAATCGGCCTGTTTGATTACGACTGAGAGATAGATTTAGACAAGGATGAGAAGCGTGAAACACAATGACAGCTACAACGGCATCATGACGCCGAGAAAAGGACAGTCTTTGTCGAAATGGTTGAGGTTCTTTTAACTGCATACGTTGTCCATTCCTATCTTCAATCTCCTACATGTAGTTGCATACCAACTTAGATTGGTAGGTTTCACGATACGGCTGCATTATTGTAAATGTCGCCATCTGTTATTTTCATTCATTCCACTATTCTTTTGTTGTCGTGAGCAATTGTGTCAAAATTTTATACATACATAAATTTTTGTCGAGATAAACAAAAACTGAAAACACTCTAAATATCTGAATTATTTTAGAAACTGGGAGAGAATAAATAAAGGGAGTTCATCTAAATACAAGTGTCTTCGAATATTTTATTTTGTATTGGTGTGTTTATCCCGATGTAAGGGAGTGTTTCTATGCAAATGGCAGTATGGCCTTCCTGAGCCAATTCACTTTTAATACCGATCTCTCGAATGGATTTGCAGTTGCAGGTACATTTGACTAACAAGACAGCGCACGCCTCGCCTTGATCCCGTTTACTTTAACTGATTAATTTCGTGGGACGAGAAGAGAAGGTGCCCGAGGACGGGAGAAGGTACAAAAGGAGCGGACTGGGCTGTCAGGCCGTCCTGCCACCGTCTTTTGTAGTCCAATTCTCTGACAGTGATATCAACTTGAATCCAGCAGCTGTTGGAACAATAAACGAAGGGGCCAGGAGTAGCTTGACTGCCAAGGCCCCGTCAACAAACCCACAAACGACAAACCCAAGCCTGCAGTTACACGTCATTAGATATCCCAGAACGTATACAGCTCAATCGGTGGACACAATGGCACGTTGTTAGAATTACTCCTATCGAAGAAAGCGCCGATTTCACGGTGAAGGGAGTTAACCATTGATACCTCTTACTTCAAGTCTTGTCATTCTTCTGGCCAATAGGATAATCCCTTAACGCTCTTAATTCTTCCTTCATATAGTAAAAAAGGGCAACATATTTCCCTAAATAGCTTATCCCGACTCTCCCTAGCTGGCTTACATACTGATAGCCTCCGAGCTAAACCAGGCGTAACATTTCGTAAGGTGCTTCAGTTCAAACGACGCCGCTTATAAATCTCGGTTAAAGAATCATTCATAAAGGCTTGAACTTTCAAATCGGATTTTAATGACAACAAAATCGGTTCCCAAGGATTTTTTCATGGGAAAAAAAGCCACTGCGTCGAAAATTTGTTTTTTTTAAAATATCTTATGATATCTTATTTTTATATCTTCTCTGTGGAAAACATGTAGTCTAACTTGTCTTCTACGGATATACACAAAAACTTTAGTACTTACACACAAAATCGAAGCTGATTTTCATTTGAGATGCAGTGTTCAGAATACCTCAGCAAAACAAAAATAACATCAGTGTAAAGGAGAAATAACTGGCATGAATTCAAACTCTGCTTAGACGACGCGTTAAAGACATCCTACCACACCATACCACACAACTTGGATTTTACCAGTCAGATAAGCCACCCTGGTATCTTCTTCTCACTGGTATACAAACATCTCGTGTTGAAAAATAGAAGAATGTTTTCATGATGTAAACACAACAGTGACCTACGATGTTGAGGATATCCCCAATTTCCCTAACTTCCCCACCAACTGGTCCCCACTCGCTTAGACATCCTTCAATCCTCACTAACAAACTACATCAACAGTGGTACACGGAGTTCCATAACCCAAGCAGAAAACATGCAGATCCCAGTCAAACTTTATACACAGTTGATACACACACTTAGCCCGATGCGTATCTATGATTGGAAGTGACAGTTTAAATTTGTCCTCGGCTAACTTCCGTCAAACCGTTACCATCAAAACCAGGGGGTGGCCGTAAAAATTAAACAACATGGACGGACGGATGGATAATATCAGGGGGTCGTAGAGCATATAGTAGTGTACAGAAAGTTTACTGTTACTTTGCTTTCCTCTCAGCGCTTCGTTCTAATTATGGTATTATAAGCGTCTCCGACATATTGCCATCAATAAGGGCGATAATATCAGATGTTAACCTTTCAAGCCTTATTCATCGCAAACTGTTATGGTCAGATCCGGTTCAAGCAAACATAAACGTACATCATTTTAAACCTGGACTCGCTGAAATATCATACACTGACGTCTACATAATCAGTTGGTGATTTTTGTTCATGTTTTGGCGAACACATATGCAAATAACCCTCAGCAGAGACATACATTAGAACAAAATTGTCTTTTATAGATCTAGCTTAGGTTAAGTGTTCTGGGTAATACAGGTTTTGTGTAGACCTGAATATATACTGGGGTGTCGCCCAGATCATTGTGGAGGAAGAAAAAAGGGTGAGGGATTAGGACTAGGGAAGGGGGTGTGCGTGACTGATGTAATTAAAAGGAAGAGACCACACCAAAAGCCAGGCCCGGGGAAAGCCGTGCACAGAGAACTCCTTACTTCCTTCCTCCTCATAATCCCCATAAGGGAAGTGACAATCCGTAACGTTTTCTCAGTTAAAAAAAGCTTTGCGGACAGTCTTGATTGGTTCGATGAAAACTAGTAAAACAGACTCAATTATTCCATCAGTGATGTAGCGTGCCAAGCTAACAAGCTGGCAAACCGATTTGGAAAGCTTGAGAGATAGACGTGGACTTGTAGGCTGGGCCGAGCCGTCCAGGCTATATAGCTGTAACAACATAACAGACGATGTCGACAGAGCAGATATCGATGGGTGTAATCAATAGGGGTAATACTGAACAACAACATGGATTACACAGGTCACTAGGTATCAGCCAGCCCGAAAGTGACGACTAAGTAGACGTGAAATCAGTACCGTATATATTCAACACTGAAGCCAAAATAAGCTTAAATAGTAATTCAGCACTAGGGAGTAATCACTAAGCGTCGATTGCCAAACGTATGCGAAAACAGTATTGTATATACATTATATCCAGCACTGCAGTCAAGATAAGCATGAAAAGCAATTAAGCGGTAAAATTTACAAAAACACGGCATCAAGTAAGTGCTGTTGTTTAAAGCTGAGGATAGTAATTCGGCACTACAGAGAATTACAAAACTGAGGTATGACGTAAGCGCTGCTGTCCAAATGTGCGCACAGTACTTCTGTACTAGGCTATTACAAAACACTGTATCAAATAGGCGTTGCTGTCTAAAAGTGAGGATACTAACTAGGGCCTCGGGAGTTACAAAATTACGGTATCAAGTAAGCGCTGCTATCTAAAAGTGAGGATACTAATTAGACCCTAGGAAGTTACAAAAGTACGGTGAGAAGTAAGCTTTGTTGTCCAAAAGTAAGAGAAGTAATTCGGCACTAGGGAATTACAAAATACGGTATTAAGTATGCGCTTATTTTCATATGTGCGCACAAATTATGAATGTGAAATTAGACCGTGCATAATGCAGTCAGAAAGCACAATGCGCAATTCAGTACTGGGTGACTACCAGAAACACGGTATCAATCAGCCTCGATGTTCAAAAGCGAAGATAATTTTTGGATGTGAAATCAGCACCGAGTATACTTCGTACAATCATAAAAATCTAGATACAAGTGAACCAGGCTATAAAACAAGGATCGCACGGGATTTAACATTAAGCCGTTACATCTGAGTTTATTAAGATCGTTGGCTTGTTACAACCAATGGAAGCGAACGTCAGAATGTACAGGCGAAATTTAGAGCTCGATTTTAAAAGAGAGGTGTGATGTTATATCATGGAAACAGTAATGTATCAGATAGCATCGATTACATATGTACACACACACAATAGATACGCACACATCACGTGTAACATAAATACAACTATACATGTATATATATTGAGAGAGAGAGGGGGGAGTGCGTGGGGAGAAATCATGATGTAGGCAGGCAGACGTGCGGAAACTAGCACATAGATCATCACAGCGATCAGCTAAATGATCAAAGCGAACGAGCGAACAAATCAGCCCACTTTGGAATGGGTCCATAAGAAATCGTGTTGAACACGCAGATAATAATACTGGTATCGCGAACAAAACACTTACAGCACGAACACCTTCGATAAGATAAACTTCATAACATTACGTGGCCCTATGTGTCTAGGCCGGCTGTGATAACGCCATTCTGAACATCCAATGCGTATAAGACCGCCTCGTTTTACGTGAATAATAAAAGCACATTCCTTATCTACTTATCCATTTGCTGATTACTGGTGTGAATCTTTATCCGTTTGACTGGGATTTTGACTGTTTTACAGGAGGTGATTGGATGCGTGGGAGAAAGTGGGAAGCGATCATTGTAGCCCACATATTCATAAATGCTTCTTGGAAAGTGCTCGCATTACATACACGCCATAAATTAGAGTACATGCATGACAAAATTCCCTCCATTATAAAATAAATGGCTTAAAACTATCATCTTATACGGGTGGGATTAAAATTAATTGTCCAGGCTAGGAAGTTTTTTTACTTCAACAAATAAATAACGAATATTGTGTATCTTTAATATAGACGGTACAGACTATATAACGGGTTTTAGCTTAGTAAATCAATAACAATACCCGACAATATATATGTGGTGCGATGAGAAGTTTGTTTGCTTTGGATATACATAGATAGCGTGGCTTATGCTTAGGACTACCTACCCCTGTCCTGTCCGGTCGACGGGGTGGGGGAGTTTGGAGCGGTACCCCCACGGGATTGCACACCCTCTGAGGAGTCGGCTAACTTGTCCTTGTCATCATCGTCTTTGTCATCGTCTCCCATGTCATCGAAATCATCTCCATCGTCGTCGGATCTGTTTCTGGGCGACCATGTCATCTTGTTCTCTTTCTTGAGGCGCCTCCTGGCATTAGCGAACCACGTGGACACTTGGGTTAGAGTCATTTTTGTTATAATTGCTAGCATTATTTTTTCTCCTTTTGTGGGATAGGGATTTTTTCGGTGTTCATATAACCAAGCTTTCAGCGTGTTTGTGGCTTCTTTTGTAGCATTTTTCCTTCTGGCGGCGTTAAGATCCATGGGACCAAATCTGAAGAGAAAATACAAATCAGTATGTGTTATAAAATACATTATATAGTCTTTTACTCCCCCTGTGGATTTAACAACCCCGTCACTGGTAACACGTTCCGGCAAGATCTTCCAATTTAACTTGGGCCTCAAATGAAAAACATCTGGTTAAACTTAAGGACATTGAAAGATCTACACAAAAAACCTAACCAGAAATTCTTTTGACATTAGAAAAGCGTTTTTATCGGAGAGGGTAGTGCGAGTTACAATGAAAGCTGTCATACAACTGGGCTTAACTCGATAGCATTCCTAAAATATAATCGGAGCAAACTTAAACGTCGCCATTTATACAGTTGTATTGCCGTAAATTTAAGCCCTTAGGTCTGTCAACGAGGATCGGACCAGATGTGATCTTGGCCTCCACTTAGATTTACACCCAGTTAAAGCCCAGGCCCGGGGAATGTATACGATGTGTTCTGTCAGTTTGAAAGCAAGCCCCCGCCAAGCACGAGCAACAGTCATAAACTATAACGGTAAATGTGCCTCTTGGAACATTCGCTGACCAAACTAAAACAGATATGACAAATAATGCACTTCCCCGAAATCATCTTTAGGCATTAGTCATATTAAGGTGAGAACACAATCATTGTGTGAATGACAACTGCAACGCCACGGTTATACCTTTTAGGACAATGTTTGCTTTTCTCATCTGCGAGATTTGTTAGTGTTGTGTACTGGACATAATTGTGGATTGCGAAATTAACCAGTGACATTAATGACTTCCTTTTTATTGTATTAAATGTATGCAAAGTATTTTCCGAAAATGGATCTCAAGTTAATTAACGTCTGATTACCACCTTCAAACAACTAAGAAGGGATCATAATTCCTAACATTTATATAAGCTTCTCAAGATAAATCTGATGCCACAAAGTTTGAAAGCAAAATCTAAAAATATATATTACATATGTCTAAACTCAAAAACTACAAATAGATTTATTAGGAAATACATTTTATTATTTTTTTTTCGAATCTCACTTCCAACAGATTTCACTCACTTCCATTCCGATAATTACCAGGCCGGTATTTCGCTGTGACGTGCAGTATAAGGGTGAGAGGTTACAAAACTTAACCCTTCACTACAACATTTTAAATTCTTAAAAAAACTACAAGGTGAGTTTTTGATTTACGTTAACTCTAGTTAGTTAGGTGGTTAACATATCACCATATTTAATCGAATTACATGTATTCGTGTTACCTGGTTACGAACTCTGATGATTAATTCAAATATACTACATTATTCCAACGATATAAATATAATATATACATAGTTTTCCTCAATGGATTCCCGTCATACGGTCCAAGTTTGTTAGGATAAATTGGTTTGACAAATACATGCAAGTGGAAAATTAACATTAAGCACGTAAAAACTTAAATTATTTAAAATTAATTATTTTCAATTTCTAAGGCCATTTGATGTGTGTTGTATTTCAGTCTTGATGTTTCTCTTTTGATTTTATGTTTCCGATCAAAGGTAATCTTTGTGTTTTCTGAACATTTCTGTGGTTCAAGGGAACATGTGAAATTGTTGGGTTTTTGACATAACTATAAATAAAGCGTAAACCGAACAATCAGGTTGTATGTCTATATGCTGATTCTTACCCAGGTCCGTAAGGATAGGCGGCCATTGAAGTATCGTAGGGGAAATACATGCCGCCCGTGTGCGCCAAATGCCTCCACCCCTCCACGGCATCCTTAGCCCCGTCGTATGGGGGTGAGGTCTGAAACAAAGGTGGGGAGAAGGCATGAGACTCTACACCATCATTAATTAAAACACAAACTGACAGACATTGCTAGAAATATAAAGAGCTTAAGCTAACTGATAGGTCATGTTGAATTTATTGCATTGAATACGCCCATATACACTATCGTTACATAACTCCTAGTGAGCTTTGCTTTAAGACAAGGCTTGGAGAGAATTATAAATGTACAGTTAGAAGCAAAAACAAAGAAAACTTAATAATTATATTTAAGTATGTCACTTAAATTATGTTCGCATTTTAACACATGCATTATTCAAGGCCACGTTCTGAAGAAATCACAAGGCATATAATTCATTTCTTAATGAATTAATATAACAGTTTTCGTGCTAATTAAAAAACAATTTTGTTTAAAAATCTTTTAAATCTATATCCTAATTAGATAGGCTTGGATTTCTTGAACTCGTAAAGCCTGCTTGGTAGCAGGAATCATTCGATATTTAACTTTCCTAAAATAAATAAACTCCAAAAATGCCTACATTTTGTTATACTATTTATTCAAGCATATGTATAGTATTCACATATAAGAGTACGACATATGCTCCTAATGTGTGGATAGTTTAAATTCATTATTGGGCGAGTAGGTGTGTGTGTTGGAGGAGGTAGGGAAGAGCAACTAAGAATTAGAGGTAATATTGTAGTCAAACATTTTGGCTGGGGTGGCATAAATGTATACATCAGTCCTATGTTACCCCCGTGACGAGAGCACCGATTAAGTTCCCCTATTCAACATTTCGTATAAACTACCAGTAATAACACGGGTTAGTAGACGTATCAGATGCAACCCTTGCCTCCCCCACCCATAAATTCTGCCCGCGACACTGGCGGATTGGCATCTCTCCCGGTATACACGAGGGACCGTTTAACTTGAATAAACCACACTCGGCGTATACTCCTTATGAATACATCTCTTCGACATCGTACCATGCTATTCCCGTAATATAACATTGCCTATTTTTTTTTTTTTTTTGAACATGGTATACATGGTTTTAATGACACTTATCTATATTTATTTATATATCTGCATCTAATAAGGGTTGAAGCGGCACTGTCAAGTGATATATTATATTAATGGTTGTTCTCCAGCACAAATGCAATAAAAACGCATTACCTAGGATATTAATAAAACAGACTTGTAATATTTATCTACATAATGACATGTCTACGGCTTTTTGTCAACTAATTGTAACCGTAAAAATGTGGTAAAGCCTAATAATTCTCTCTTGTGACGGGATATTGTTTGGGATTTCAAAGGATCGACTTACCAAAGGGGAATAGAAGGCCGACCCATCGGCCCCTAGAGGCATGTAGGACTGGGCAGCTGCGGCGTAAGCGGCCGAGGCCCCGTACACGGCCTCCCCCAGGGTGGGTACCCGGGGGTAGCCCAGCAGCCCTGAGCTGTACTGACACGAGCAGATCGTCTGTCCGGTGTGGGGATCCGCCACCACGGGCCTCCCATTCTCGCAACACCGGGGTACCATGTCTCTACGGGGTAGACTTAGAGTGTCTAACGTCGGCCCGTCCCGGCCTACCGTCACCATCGAGTTGAGTTCGGCGTGCTATAGAACCTAAAGTAGGATTCACACAAGAACGTTGCTATACCTCCGGGATCACTGTCTCTGTCATATAGCATCTATGAGAGAAGGGATGCGTCAAAAATCTCCTGGATCGGGTGGGGACACAGGTGCATAGAAATGATGCCTAGTCTATCTAACACCACTGTATATAAACAAATTGCAGAAGACACTTAGTGTCCGTACAGAGTCGTGTAGAATCCTCTTGAAGTTCCGGCAGGACCATTAGACTTGGAGGTCGTCATCACTTGTATGGGTCAAGCAAAATCAAAACTTATCTCAGGTCAGAATCCCACAGGCGAACTATCGCAGGGAAGATAGCAGAGAGCACGGGGGTAGCAGTGATGATCTAAGCCGTGGCTAAAGCTGTCATCCACCGAGAGAATGATTGTGACGTGAGGACGAGAGCCGCGGTGAGTCCCTGAGCGAGATGTGAACACACTCTGTCAATCAGTCATTGGCAGAACTACTAGTATAACAAGCAGTCCGGGCCGATGTAAATAAGTATCCTCAATCACCTCGGTTTGCCGTCTGCCTAAATCAATGTGAGGGTCGCCCGGCAGTACACAGTTGTTTTAAGGGCGGTCTGATTCACGCCACTGATTTTGGCAAGCGTTGGGGGATCGTGAAGTCTCACTAAGTTAAATTAAATCACCGAGACGTTTCTGGCCACAACCAGCCCGATAGACCCGGTTAACTGTCCGATCGCAGGCATTATCGCCATAACGAGTTTCTTACGAGGGACACGGTTGGTTGAGAGGCTCTGTCATTCAGGTTATGGGTAATTGATTTCAGTCACCACGCCCATTCATCAAGAAGACTGACAGTTTCGCGGCACGCCTACTTTAGAGCCAGCCCACCCAATATGTACTCGCCACCTGATCCGGTCTCACAGCGCCATATTTCACACTAACGAGATTGGGTCCCGCGAAAAAATAAAGATAGAGAGAACAATGAGATTTGGGGGTGAGAAAGAGCAAATTGCCATGCACCAACTTTATATCATGTGGAATTTAATGGAGTAAGGCATATTTGAAATAAAGTGTGGAAGAGAAACAATTTATAATGTTGTTAATTTAAAAAAAGAAAATGATTCATTTTCAGCATTAGATGTATAGCATCCTATAGAACAGATTATACTTCGGCATTTTACACAAAGGCAACATGGATAGAACAGTTCAGAAATTAATGAGTCTGCTTTAGAGGCACGTCACGGTAAAGATGAAAGGCAGCAGGATGGCCTTTGTGTGTACACGGGGTGGGAGGTATATGGTAAGAAACGTTTAATGTGCTTTTAACGCCCAAGGCCTGATCATATGTCATTGTCTTTATTTCTAATATTTCCTTTGCAAAAGTAATATCAGTAGGATTAGAAAATTACTTTGGGGATTCATTTTTTATTATCACAAATTTTCCTGTTATATTAAACCTGCACCCGGGTTTGTTATACGTAATGTATACATACAAACATGTATTAACAACACAGATTATGTAAATATCGTGATATCACAGAATGAACCCCGAAAATAATTGGAAACATGAATAATAGCCAAACAGTTTTAATATTTTATTTTGTTTTTCCCTCCGCAGTGGAAATCCAAACCCTGGCACCTGAAATAAAAGCAGCTGTTGTACTGCGCCTTTGGCATTAACGCCAGGGAAAGGACAATGGTTATAACGCTTTCTTTAACAAGCAAATTATAATCTTTACAAACCGAGAGAGCGGAAAGGTAAAGTATACAACATATGTGAAATTAGGTGAATACATAGAGAGTGTTAAGAATGATCTGATCTTGTGCATACATGTATAGAGCAGCTTGTTTCCCATAATTCTATAAATGCATTTATACGTCTGTATAAGTACATGCATGTGAAAGTCCTTGTCTTAATGAGAGATGTAGTTGTTTGCGCGAGTATACATACATGCACGCTCTTTTCTCTCTATAGCATATAGTTTGTTAAGTCTCTACAACTACTGAATTGTAGAACTACTTGTTCACTGCAACCTATAAAAATATGTAGACAAATACAGGCGTGCTTGTAATATTATAGTTCAATGGTAACTAAGCATTAAGTCTGTGTCTGTATAAAAACGCCCATAGAATCTATATTCTCCAGAGCATTTATAGGACATAGAAAGAGACTTATACCATCGTTTATTTCGTTCTGACCTTGGTCACTTCCTATATAACCATTAAAGCACACTTCATGTTTATCTTATTACTCATAAAAAGGGCGAGTAGAGAGTGTTTTCTGAACAATTCAGGCGAACGCCTATAACGGATAATAATGCATCCCACATCCCGAAACAGATATGCAACAAATACCTGATTGTAGTGGCAATTAACGGAGATCGTGACTGCTTTAATGTTGTATATACATCAACAAATCTGTGTGAAGCACCGCGATCATTGGGTTACCGTTATGGACATTTATATGTCAGAAATAATAATCTCCCATGTGGCGAAATTGTAAGTGTCTGTATAGTGAGACGTACGGGACGCTTTATCCATTCATATTGGTTTGGAAATATATGTATCAGTGTATCAAAGTATGTAGAGTTTAAGAATTGCAGATTTCAACAGGCCACTTACAGTTTTTATCGGATTCAATCCAGTTTTCCTGAGAGATTTTCCAGCGTACATGCATATACGAGACGCATTCTAAGTTTCATAACACATATTCCAGCTTTCGACACATTTATTCAACTATTCTTCAGATGTGTTCCATGCAACTTTTTGGGAGGCGAGTTTCTCTCTTGTTGAGATATCCTACCTCATGCAAGTGTGCCATTATATATATATATATATATATATATATATATATGCGTGTGTGTGTGTGTGTGTTTGTGTATGTGTGTGTGTGTGAGACTGGGATAAACAAATTATTTTGGTATAATAAATTTGTTTCATTTACATTTTTCTGTTTTATGTTTATTCCTATTAAGGTCAGTCAGTGGCAAATTTTCCCCAGCCTGTAACGGCTCAGTACAGAAAATAATGACACGATGGAAACTTAGCAAATGATTCCATATTATTTACATCTCATTTTACAGTTATTTTAACGATTTTTTTTTGATGTGGACCAGTCAATCGTGTTTTAGTTGTTTATAGTAAAAATATACAATACACCAGAATGCCAATCCACCTAGTTATTTTAGAAACCTATCGAAAAGCCTAACAGAGTTTATGTATTCACTTTCTGCCTTTTCCCAGTATTTTAAGGTATTATTTGAGCAACTGTTGTCATTGTTGTTTTTCAAAATTGCTAATGGTAGACTGAGCGAAGATTTGCGCGAATATTATGTAATAAAGCTCATACAGATCCATGTCCGTTGTTTAGCGGGCTATTATTACTACATGTTAGCGGGTATTAATCAAAAGGAGAAAAAATAATGCATCGCTGATGACAATGTATAAATAAAACTGAACGAGATTACAAGCCTGTTTATCGTTATTGACAGTCATGATAGAGAAATTTTCCCCGCCATAAAATTATAACGATGTTGGACATCAACTATAGCTGATGACATTTGTAAACACTGCCTCTGAATGCGGACGTTTGATGTATATACGCAGAGGCAAATGTTAAACGTTCACGTCTATTCCCGGTAAGCCCTACGACTTTGATGTAAATAGCCATTGCTTCGTATGGTGTCCGTAATTGGTTGTAGGCCTGCAACCAAGTTGTATGTAAGTTCATACAAGTATAATTTCTGAGTGAGAAGTGACTAACTTAAGAGTCGTTTTATTAGCTTCCTTAGATAGGTAAATTACATACATATCCAAGTGCACATGTACACAGACACTGAAACCCATGTAGCTAATTTGCATGTACAGGTATATATATTATTAATTATATCTTAAGTAATGTGCTTGCAGAATAATGAATCGTCTGTATTGGAATAACGGAAATGATATACAGGCCTTTTAATAAGATAGACATACAGAGCTCAACATTAAATTGGCATGTATATATTAGTCAGCGGTCGTATGGGTGCTCCGCTTGTAAATGTGTAGAAGGGACAAACACCTTCAGATACCCGGTTCCCCGACTCCCCCCAAAATATGTATAGATATTAGACTTATGTATCTCACGGTGACAAACAAAAGACATCGTTGATATGGAAAAGAGAAGTCGTGTTGTCGAATGTGGAATCCACAGTGAGTGGCCCTGTGTTTTGAATAAATCCATTAAATATGAACAAAATCATATTTTACTGAAGTGGAAGCTTCCTTGTGTATAAACGGACCGAAGTAGAAGGGAAACAGCAGGGCGGGTACTCTCCAGTTCCCCGTGGACAGGGGAGGACAGTGCGGTCGACACAGGGGCAGGGACGGGACATTAACACTACCATTACCAGGCTATTATTATGTTAAGGGATCAATTGCACCATGCTGACGCATGGGCTTTTGTTTTCAAACAACCCGTTTTCTCCCCCATGTGTTATCACGGCAGCTTATAGTGAGGCATGTTTTGTCACAGTGGGAGACGTCTTGAAATTGTCTCTCTGAGAGACAGGGGCCTATGAAGTGTAAGTCTATCAGTGGCCAGTTAAAAATCCCCCCGGGTGGACTCTTGATAACAATACGAGTAAATGGCCGGACACTGACCACAGCGGACTACCGCCAGTTTGATCTTTTGACCCGAGTCTATCAACGGGATAACTTAATAGCCCTTTAAATATTGCCAGTTAAGTAACAAAAGGCAGATCAACGAGTCTGTTTTCCCCTGTGTTTACATCGTTAACAAATCCACGGGGGGACACCTCTTCGAGAACTTCGGTGCTTAGCCCCCTAGGGTTCACACGGACTCAAACAGATACATCTATGAAAATATGACTTGGGCATTTTATTTAGCAGAAAAACAGCACTTAAATTTCTTGACATTAATAAATGGTAATCCCGATGATCCATGTAGTGTCGATGTGATGATAGTACATGTAGGTGTGATAGTCCATACTACTTATAGCCGGATGAATTCATTTGTGTCAAGATTACAAAACAATTTCCATATTTTCGTTGACACGGCATTTTTAGTACCACAACAACACTTCATCTCGGGATTAATGAAAAATATGTCACAGAAATTACGCACGTACGAGAATTCATGTGGGACACGCCTTGGTCAACTCCTGTTGTTTTTCTAAACACAATTAAAATTAACTTAGCAAAACTAAAATACACATTCCTTATATAGTATGGTTAATACTCTTATTCTTTTCTTTACAGAAAATGTCATCTTACACTAAATGTCGTGAAGAAAAACTGGTAAGATATGTTAAACAGTATTCAAGCAAATTATTTCCAATAGCTGTTAGTAAGTCACTCACAAAAGCATATGCCCATTTTAAGTTGAACAGCTGATGAATGGCAGACGTAGTCTCGTTTACATAATAAAGGTCCCTCAACTGAATATACATGTATATATATATATGTATATATATATATATATATATATATATATATTTGACCATCACTGGTCTATATGGTGTTCGTTGTCAATATGGCTGAAATGTTGTCGACTTGGCATGAAGCTATAATCAGTCGTTTATTCAGTCATTCAGTCAATTCGTTACTAGTAATGGAGAGTGTTATGACTAAAAATGGTTTCTCCATGTTTGGCAAACATGTGTAAATGTAATCATTTATTTTCTCAACTACAATCATGTTACGATAGTTCGACATATAACTCTTTGGCCGGTGACATGACGCAAAAAACGATTGAGCACAAGAAAAGAAGAGTCAACATTGCACTTGTTATTTCTCAAGGCGGAAATGACATTTTCTCCCTTCTTACAGCTACTATGGAGACACGTTTGGTTGTGTGAGGTCTATGCTTTATCAGCAAGAAACTACCTGGAGTCATCACATAAATATAAATACACGTGTTTCCATTATTAACTAACAAGGGTCAGCGATAATTGTGAACATGGCGTTTGTCATATCTCCGAGAAGCAGGACTTCAGTTTACTAGGTAGAAATACATCATGCCTATTATGATACAGAATGTGTGGGTGGGCAATTTATGATATGCGTTGACTTTAAAGAACTTGTATATGGCAAGACTGTGTGATAGAAAAATCACTAACTGTCTCGACTGGTGCCCATACTCCCACCCCAACCCTCCAGTTATGTACCACAAAGTCTGATGTCACGTTAATAACTCCCTTATTAGATCCCTTTATGTGTAATAAAAGATATTATGTTATAACATTTAATAGCACCCACCCTCTAAAAAGTTAAATGTTCTCTAAAATAGTAATGAAAAAGAAAGCTCCCTCGCAAGAGATCACAAGTTCGAACCCAGGTTCGGTTGGATTCCACAGAAGTAACTTTCCCTTATGTGATATCGGTTTCTCCTTGCCCAAATAGTCAGCTAGGTAGAAACTTACATGTATAATTAACCGGCTCCCCAACACGGTGGTTTTGTATAGTCGCATAAGTTTGTCAGTTGGTTTGCCACGTGGAAGTTGTGTTTTATTCGCAACGGAAAATTACAAAAGCAGCCACAGGTTAGGTTCTGGTGTTATGAGCGGAAGTTTGTCAGTTATAGTTTGTTAGAAGTACCCAACACCCGTAAGAAATGTTTCGCCGTAAAACTGCCTGTTAGTTTGCCAAATGAGAAGATGTATAAGAATTGCCCGACACCCACAAAAAAGAATAAGCACTTCCGTAAGGAAGATTGTAAGTTAGTTTGCCATGTGTAGAAGAATTGCCCAAAGGTTCCACTCTTATGTGGCGGTCTGTCATTTAATTCATGTTTTTGTTTCTTTACGACCCACAAGAATGCATCCACCCTAAAGTGAGGAGGTTGCTCAGTTAGTTTGTCAGCCACACAAGAATTGTCTAATGCCCACAAGAACTGTTCACTTCTTTATGTATAAGTTATTGGACAGACGACAACTCAGAGTGGGATGGGAAATGCTACGCTATACGTAATTCCTGATACATAGTGAATTAGTGGGTCGTACGGCACCAAATTTCGGTTCTCTTCTCTGATTACGATACAACCGTCCAAAAAGGTAAAACAACTGTCATAAGTTTGCGCCTTCTTCAGTGTATTGTTATTGGCTGATGCTAATTAAGGCATCTGATTGAAATTATGCATGTGAAAGACATGTAACATAAAACATCGTGCCAAAATATAATCAGTGTGCACAAAATTGGAGTTTTACGTGGTCATGTAGTAAATCTCGTGCATGCTGTTGATTTGGTCAAATGACAAAATCTGAAAGTATACTCTCTTGGCTCTGTTTTCCCACTATGACTAGCCGTTCTGGTAACTGTGTTCGAATTATACAAAAATGCAAGAGAATTGTGAGTGTATATGTCGGATTTTTTTACACATGCTAACAAATATTTATACGTATGTTTGCCAGCTTCGCTTTATTTGTACATAAATACACGTGGAAAATATACATATGCATGTACAATAAATGTCCATATATGTACAAACGAATTACGCGTATATATGAAGGAAGTTTTATTTATTTACAGCAAATGTTTTATTTTGAAATCTTTATAAAAGAACTGAACAATTGTGCAATTGTACAATTAGAGAGTAAATATGGAAACGCCTTGCCCTAAGGCCCGCTGCACATATGGTGATAGTAAATAGTCTGTTTTTTCCTGATACTGTTATGTCAGGAAACCTCCATTATGATAACAGAGCGGTCTCAGACACATAAATCTTGTAGTATCATTCAACTGAAAGTGGCATTGTACGTGTTGCTGATTTCTGTCTCTAGTAGCAAACAATGATGAAACAGTTCTGGTCTGGTGTTTTCTGACAAAACAGTTACGTGCGAGTTAGATCATGACTTCACTCGGTCAAGTGGCCCTATAGATGCAATCAGATACAGACAACAGTCGTGGAGAAAAGACAGCAGTAGACGACATTAGTTGATCCGGAGACAACGGACCAGATCCATGCCCCTTTCACGGGATGTCACTCAAGTGACCCGTTGCAGAAGAATATATATAAACAGGTGTCTATGTCCGAATTGTGGCCAGATTCTATTCGACCATACTTATGAGATAGGTAGACGCGATAAACTAGTTGTCATTGTCCAAGTAAGTAGACTGCAATCCTTACTGACGCCCTGGTGTAAGTGGGGGAAGCTAGCCCGGGGCACGCCTTCAGGCACACAGTTCAAAACCTTAACCCCCTACCCTCTGCGCCATCCCCACTCTACATCCCCAGGCGGATCCCACCGTAAGGCTGCATTCTAGACGTGTATCTGTGACGCTCCGCGGTGTATAGTTTCTATAGAGATCTTGTGTATACATCATGTCTGGATGGGACATCGCTTGTGTTCTTGTGGCCGACTTTCATTATTATTGTTCTACAGGGATTCGCCCACGGAAGTTAGATGCTATCTGGGTTAGGCAATCAGAATGTGTGTCACGAGATATTAAATCTTGACGTCCTATCAGACATTAGTATACCATGCAGCCGTCAGCCATAATGGATGTTAAATACCTTACATCATCAATTATTTATTTATTTATCTGATTGGGGTTTTACGCCGTACTTTAGAATGTGTCCATTATGATGCCACGATGGCCAGTATTATGATTGGAAGAAAAAGGGCAAAGCATTATCAAATATAAGACATGACAAGAGCACGGATGTATAAAGGCCGTGGTTAGGAGAGTATATGCGTTGTGTCGAATAAAATCGTGGATATACGATCAGCTGCACTCAAACCGCGATTAAGATACACATTTTGATAAACAACAACTTATAAGCTACGTATCTTACGTATCATTTTGGATATTGATCAGTTTTACGCGTCAAGCATTTCTTGCGTGTCTCTATCACCACTCCAAATTGTTGATTCTCTTTGCATAAATTAATTCTAATTTCTAAATATATATGCATAGTTTCAGTTGTGTGACGATTTCGGTCGACGGCTATGTTGGAAATCGAGCTTACGATCATTGGCCTGCAAGTGCCATTATGATTGACGATTGGTATCTGATTGTCTATTATAATGCCGAGATTGGCATCTCCGTGCCACGTTAGGTGCGGGGACCAGTTACCTAATTTTAGAACGTTTGATGGTTTGATTGAATCACTACACGGGGCTAGACTGACGGATTGATAACTTCATGGCACAGCTGGCAACAGAGCAAAATGAAATTTAAAATGTAGTCCTTAACAAGCCTTATAACTCACATCGTCTTTCCCTTGTGATTATGCCATGCATGTTTTGATTCGTCCAGGCCCTGCAGAGGCTTTTCACCGCCGTTTATAAATGTTGGCTTGGGGGCCTCCGTGGCCGAGGGAATTAGAGCGTTAGTGCAGCGTAATGATCCAGATGCATCTCACAGATGCAGTCGATGTGTGTTCAAGCCGAGCTCACACTGGCTTCCTCTCCGGTCGTACGTAGGAATGTCTGTCAGGAACTTGGAGACGGTCGTGAGTTTTCGTGCCATTGTCACACTGTCGATATGCCGATGTTTATTGCACTTCTCTGTGTATCCTGTTGTCACACTGCCGATGAGCTTTGTTTCCACACTGCAGAAGTGTCTTGTTGTCATGAAGCCGAAGTGCTTTGTTGTCACACTGCATGCCGTTGTGTCTTGTTGCCACATGGTCAAAAGGTTTTGTTATCACTCTGGCGATGTCTTGCTGCCACACTGCCGATATGACTTGTTGCAACACTCCCGGTGTGTCTTATTGTAACATTGCCGATGCGTACTTGGCACATTGCCGAAGTGTATAGTTGTCACATAGTCGTTATATCTTCCTGCAGCGGTGCCGATGTATCTTATTGTCGCATTATCGATGTGCCTTGTTGTCACATTGATGTTGTGTGCCTTGCCACATTGCCAATGTGTATAGTTTTCACACTGCTGGTGTGTCTTGCTGCTGGACTGCCGACCTATCTGATTGCCACATTGCTAATGTGTTAACTTGTCATATTGCCAATTTATCCTGCTGCCATAAGGCCGACATGTCTTGTCACACTCAGTCTTCTACGTACTTCAAACGCTTCAATCCTTAGTCACATTGGCTATGCGCCTTGTTGTCACACGGCCGATATGTCTTCTTGTCACACCTCCGAAGTGTTCTCCTGCCAAACTGCTGATTTGTCTTGCTGCCACAATGCTGATATATGGAGACGCCACACTGCTGATGTACTTACAACACCTATGTAAATACAGTACTGATGTAATTACAACATTGTCGACCCGGTTACTTCGTCCTGGGATCTACACAATTTCGATGTAGCTGAAACACTGTCTTTGTGATTGAAAGAATAACGAGATAATTTAATTCACTGTCAAAAATGTTGTAATGCTGACAACTCCGCTGATGGGACTGGAGCATTACCAACGTACTTCAACGGTTCAGTCTTTAGTCATTCCTAGCCCTTGTAATTCGTCTTTTCATCGGCTGAATGGCCGTTTCGCGTATTTGTTGGTACACTGTTATGCGTGATCAGTACGCAATCATTACATAGTGATTGGCGTATACCGCTGTACCTTAAACGAATGTATTCAGGTTGCATGGTTTAGCGCTCTTCTATCTGAGGCGTATGTAGATAACCTATTATTTCATGGCTTCACGAGTGTCTGTCACATGAATTACGAACTGAGAAATCTTGGGGGTGTGATGTTGTAGTGGGAGGCTGTGTGTATACATAATACCGGACACGTAAATACGTCGATGTGCAATCATTTCTTCCTTATTCATTCACGGCCTTAACGAGCTATATCCGTTCTGAGAATGGACAAAAGGGAAGTTGATAACGTGAGTCACATACGCGGGAAGTGCCCGGATGCGGCGTGAATACCTAACTATCCGCAAACTCGGGTTTATATACCGCTGACTAAAACTGAAAAACAAAACCAAAAACACGGCATTGCAAGTAGGTACATAGAAAAGAAAGTCCGGATATTTGCCTGCAAAGGGGAAAGTCGATGTAATTTATTCGTCATTTAATTGCCGACGTGTTATAGGGCTATCTGCGAGCAAATTATATGCCAGATCTTCGTGACTTCATCTTGTGTAATGATTAAACATGTAAACCGCGCGAGACAATGAGTCATTGTGACTGAAGAAAGGCTATATGTGTTACTTCAGGTTCCAAGGGAGTTAATTGCGTTTGTGACCATCCCGTAGACCGGAAAGTGTAAACAACACCGGAAGTGGACTGTGGACAAGGAAATAACGTCGGCATAACTTATGTACATGGGTAAATATTATGTCGATATTCAGATATTTCATTATGTTTCACAAATTGTTTTGTTTTCCACTTGAATTACACGATTTAATGGGAAAGTTTATATAATGACGCACAAAATACATCTGTAGCGGTTCTTCGTGCTGGCCGGTTGTCTTACTACCGAACACAACATAACATCGTGAATATATCTGTGTGGGTTTTAGGTTGTGACAGATGGGAATTAACGGTAACAATTACCAATTATTCACGAAATAACGTTGAATATATGGCGTGCAAATCTGGGAGAGTTTGCCGCTAATTTGCTGTAGAAGTCAGCCGATTGTTCCACGATCCATTAATCCCATTAAATCCGTTCCTGTTATCATATCAATCCGTCAGACGTACGAAAATTGCACTCCGTCATCCCTCAACGGATATCAGTGAAGATGTTTTTTGTGATGGTATGGTTTAATGTAGTTGAGTAGGCATTGGTTTTATAGCTGTATAGGGGTTCGAGATAGTCCCACCAATGGAAAGTTCGTTCGTGTCTCTTATACAGTTGTTGCTTGAAAATAAGCTCCATAATTTGCCATTGGCCGGAAATAAGATGAACTGCGAAATATCTTCTTGCATCTCGGGGGTGAGACATAAATCAAAAGTGTTGTTGTGGTGCCGGTAATATCTATTTTTTCCCACATGTTCCCTTTCCGGTTTGGTAATATATGTAAATATTTGTCAATCATCTACCGTGGAGTAATTGATTGTAATTCAGCGGCGTTCTATTAGCATATACAGGTAATGCATGAACATATGGAAAAGGGAACGGTGGATTATTATATGTTCGAATATGTATACTTCCTGTATGTTATTTACCGAGAGAACTATAGTCTGTAGTTTCTGGTACTACACTTTCGGTGTGGACTAGTAAATTAACAGTTATGTTTTTTGTACATAAACTTGTTATGGTCGTGCGACTACAAGTTGAACCAGAGAAAGAAGCTCTGAGAGCGATTAAACATGTCAAAGCAATGAAATATACACGGCAAACACCTGTAGGTTTACCCGTGAAGTACTAAGACAAATCACCCCGTGAGGTGAAATGTACATAGCCGGGTGAGAAATGGACATCCGTCACTTACATGCCATTGTCCCTTGTCGTTATCTAGCTGGCCTGTCCACTCGCTATCGCCTGTTCGTGCACAGTTAGTCTAGAGGCCGTGTTGACAAAACTCTTCCCGTAATGCTTGCCACTAATCAAAGACAAACAGAAATAATCCCAAAGGTTTTAAGGCATTTTACCTGCCCTTATGCCTGCTGGGATTTGATCGGCATGCTGTTGAAATCCCCCGGTGTTGCCATCTATCACTGGCTTGCCTCCTGTCTCAAGTGCCCGATTTCCACACCGCCTTGAGAATTTCACCATGACCACTCGTCTAGTGTTGACATAGCTTGGAGTGAGTCCCAACATGTTCCTGTGTGTCCCACTCCCATTATTTCTCTCGTTTTACATGAATTTCGTTTCAGCTTTAGGATGCTTCCGACATCTGTATGGTTGGATTCACGAATGTAACATGTGGTTGAATTAACGAGGCTAACGTGTTCCTTTGACCGAGGAGCCGATTGTCAGTAATCGCGATTGAGCTGGTATTTTCTGTCAGAGTTATGTACCTTATGTGTAGTCTACAGCGGCGATGTTATAGTCATAATTGTCCAGCTTGCAAATGTTCATTTTCTGACCCATTTGTGTTCATTTGCATCTATTTATGCATTGAAATACATGATACACTCATTAAATGGTTGTTGCATCAGCTGATATATTGGTTTATTCTGGCTGAGTGGTACACAGAATTCGAGCGTTACACATTCATGACATGAGTCTTGTAATGTATGTATTTGATAAATCATATACAGTTTAAGCATGGCACATGCATGACACGATTAGTACACACTTGCGGCCTACATATTCACACGAGGATTAAGTCGTACGAATTGCCTTCAATAAAGAATACGGAGGTGTACAGAGCTGAACACTAGATTCCTTAGATGATTGAGTCATACACAGTTTAACGTTACACATACATTAGAGGATTGAGTCGTACACAACTGAGCATTACACATTCTTAAGAGGATTGAGTCGTACACAGTTGAACCTTACACATTCAAAAAAGGCGTGGTACACAAGTGAACATCACACATTCATGATCGCCATACCTTAACCGTTACACATTTCGGCGCACCACAAAGTGCATTAAGCGGTACAAAGTTACGGACCATTTTAGCGTCAAACAAATGAAAATTCCGCGAATGAAACACTTCACAAAATTGTTGCAAAAATCAGAACTCACAAAACGATTCCCGCCTAAAGTAATTCGAATCAAGGCCTTGTCGTCTATTGTTCATTACTACTTTTTCCAAAAGATCTGTGAGAAAACTGGCGATGTACTACTCATAAGTCACCGGGATACACTGGTCAATCCAGCTGGAGTTTGAATCACCGGAGAGCGGGAAAACGTACATGTATGTACCCTATTTCAGCGGAAAGAAACACTAAGTGAAGTCAGTGTTTTGTGGAATTCTTGATAGTTACCACGTCATTATGTAAGAGATAGACAGAGACAGAGAATGTTGTGATCTATACCCAGAAATATGAAACCTCAGGCTATATCTTTACAAGAATCTATACGTTTGTAAATCCTCCATAGGCAGTATTTAGGATTCTAATACGGGAAGGGCGTTGGTCAGACTTGTCTAAATATAGGGCTCAAGCAGGGCCGTCCGCGTATAAGTGAAATATTCTTTCCAATCAACGAAATAGACGAAATTCTTATATTTCAGCAATCCATGCATATTCTCCTCAAACAGAAGATGTTTTGATCTCTATAAATTACATGTGGCCGCTTTTGTATGCTATTGTGCTTTTTTGTTACACTTAAGTAGGACATAATGCTTTCTTGCACATGTATATTAGTTTGTTATTTTATAAAAAAAGAAGACTGTTTTATTATTTATCCTCCCCCCACCCCATACCACGCACTCCGTCCATCCCTATATTCTAGGTCGTATGCACAGGCGCTCTTGTACCTGGCCGATAGAGATGATTGGCATCTGACCGATCATAGCTCCGTCGTCAGGGAAGCGTGGATAGGAAAGCTGGTCATTTTCCCCTAACATGGAAACAAACACGTCAATTTGTGTAGAATGAGCCGCGTCAGGAGCGAGATTTGTTTGTTTTTGGCTCTCAGAAACATTGAGAAAACCCGATAGAGTTTTATCACCAGGAGACAATAGTTTGAACTGGCCTGTTAGCTACCCTGCTGCCTCTTTCAGCACAAGAGATATCCCGTAGCTATGGTTGTCTATGTAACTCGCCTTGTGTTTCGCCATAAACACTCTACTTAAGCGATGTCTATGTCAAGTCAGTGTCACCGGCGGATTAAAGTCAACCCTTGTCCTTATCTATCCTTCAGATTTCCATCAGTTGCCGCTGTAAGTTTAAACTTTTACGCTAAGGCCGTTACACTTCAGGGCTTCTCCGTTTTAGGTGAATGATAAAATCACGTTTAAACCGATTCAAATGTATTTATACTGATATCAAATGAGAATCTTCTAATATCGATTACAATAATTTATTCCTAGTCTCAATGGATACCCCGGTTTTTGGCTACCGGCACTGGGAATATATTGTTTTACTTCGATCTTTGTGATTAGACCTTCTTCCTACCCTGCGGACCCCGGGGTAAAGGCTCTCCAGCGTACTAAGGGACACCGCCCAGGGCTACTATCGACAAATTGCAAGAGTTACTTCCCCTGATTATACCGCCCTCCGGCGATTTTGATGACATGTTTATTCAGTATCCATACGTTACAACGTTAGTGCTTCCCAGTCCAGCATCGGGTCGTCGCCTGTATACGTGTGTCAACTAACAAAGCTACAGTTCAGCCGGATCCTCGTCGAATATCCCACGGCCACCGTGACCGCATCATATGCGGAAGGTCGGGCCTACATACACGCCGACACTGATCAGCTCCCCACAGCCACACTGAGACGATCCTAGTCCCATCGGTCCACCATGGGTCCATAATCGTTCCATTTTGATTAAAATTTATTAGCCTTTAGGCTCTTTCTGTTGCGAATCTAATTAGAGATAGTCCATAGTGGCTTCATTTGGTGGGAGAAGCATTTTTCCACTCTGTTTAAATTCTGGTACATGGCACCAGAGTTTGTAACTTATTGCTTGGGACTATGCTGATGAAAACACACACAACTTAAGCATATATATCATACAATGTAGAACTTAGACTTACTCAAAGGTACAGAATAAGAATATTTGGCCGATGAATCTATGTGACGCTATCATTATAATTATCTATTTATTTATTTGATTTGAGTTTTACGCCGTACTCAAGAATATTTCATTTATACGACGGCGGTCAGCATTATGGTGGGAGGAAACCGGGCTCATTATAAATAAAACTTAGTCTAAACCATTTAAATAGTTAGACTGCTGCACGATGACTTGTTTAGGGAACAGAGACAGAAGTTGAAGCTGATCGTGTTTTAGTGAAAAATTCTGTTGACAAACAGGCTAATGGTTTTTATTACTGCTTTATGCGTGTAGTTTTTACTGCATTTCACTTAAAGTTTAGCTTTTTTTCAATTAACACATTTTGCTTGATTCTGATTGATTCACAAATCTTATATGGTCACTATGGAGTTTTACCAGAAGTTTGATTATTTGTTTTCTTGAGAAAAACATAAGGGTTAACATCATACTAAGTTTGTTATTTACTTCTGAAAGCGAACATTAACACGACAAACTTCAGAGGAAATTTAGTATATAAATTTGCAATTAAGATAATAAAGTGCCCTGGTATGTCGATCTCTTTACCTCTGATGACATAATACATCTACCCCTAAACCTATGCATTGTCACATCAGTGTTTATCACTCGTTAGACATCGTTTAGGGGCTATAAATACCCATTATATAACGGCACTTGCAGACCCTCGAGTAGTCCGTCCTCAACCCGTACTCAGTGACTCGCCTGGCTTCATATGCATGCAGGTGTAGATTAGTTTTTTGCCGCCGCGTTTGACAGCACGTCATGAAGCCGCATGGATATATCTGTACGATGGAGAAGATCATGCTTGTGCTGACACCAGGTATAAATTTGTCAGCTGACATATGTTACTCTTTGGACAGGTGTAAATCCCACTCGTTATTATACGTTTCCCGTACGTTTTTACTCAAACACTGGTAACGTTTGTGTTCATTCTACCTGTTTTTATTTTCTATTTTGGTACGCAGAAAACACTGGGCACAACTCAGCGCATGTAGTCACGATCGTGATATAAAATGCATTTCATTTAAATAACGCCGTGTATAAATGCGTCAAATATTAATACCAGGTTTTTTTGTGTGTGTATAGATTAAACATATAAACTGTGTAAATACTCCTGGCTTCTGTAATCAGCAGCATGTTATTCACGTTTTTATAGACGAAGGAATATCTCTTATTTGGATCTTCATCATTGAAAACTGTTGACTGCTTCCATTTGCATGAATCCGTCCAAATTGTTTATTTTATATACTTTCTAAGTTCTTTGGTGATTTGTGTTATTTGTCGTTTTGGAAACTGGTACAGCGATTATGGAACCGAAACGCCAATTTTGTCAAACGGTTGGTATATGAATGTCGGTTTCGACGCCTAGTTTCTTGAGTTGCAAAATATACTTCATGGGCGTTATTCCGAGCAATCAACCTCAGTTGAAGTCATTTACATGGTCAAGTGTAGTTAAATAAAGTAAATAACACTCAATAGGCGTTGGTTTTACCTCTAAGTTTATCAGCTTATGTACAGATATATGTGGGTTTAACTGTTTCATTTTGAGGAAAGCACTGTAAACATGAACGTGTTTGGGCTGTACATGTTGGTGAAAGCTTTTCACACCTGTGTATTTTTTATTGTGCACAGGAAAGCACTGTACACCTCTGTGTGCCTGCACTGTTCGTATTGAGGAAATCACATGCTTATTGGGGGAAATCACTGCTTATTGAGGGAAATCAGTGTAAACCTGTGTGTGTTTTCACTGTGTGTTTTGGGGAAAACTTTGTAAACCTGGATGTGTTTGCACAGTGCGTGTCGGGGAAAGCACTGTAAACCTGTGTGTGTTTGTAGTGTATGTATTGTAGAAAATGCGGTAAATCTGTGGGTTCGCGCTGTGCATGTTAAGCAAAGCACTGTAAACTTGTATGTGTTTGTAATGTGTCCGTTGGGGAAAGCACCGTAAACCTCACCATGTTTGCATTGTGCCTTTTTTGAAAGTGCTGTAAACCTTTGTCTGTTTGCACAGTACCTGTTGGAGAAAACACTGGAAAGCTCTTTGTCTTTGCACCGTGTGTATTGTTGCAAGGACTGGAAAGCGCTATGTGTTCGCACGGTGTGTATTGGGGAATGAACTGTAAACCTGTGTGTGTTTGCACTGTATGTATTGCGGAAAGCACCGTAAACATGTGAGTGTGTGTGCACAGTGCGTGTTGGGGAAAGAGGAGCCTCCGTGGCTGAGGGGATTAGCGCATAGGCCCGAGGTGAGCACATGAGCTCTTCACCAATGCCATCGGGGTGAGTTCAAGCACAGCTCATGCTGACTTCCTCTCCAGCTGTACTTGGGAAGATCTGCTAGCAGCCTGTGGATGATTGTGGGTTTCCCCGGGATCTACCCGGTTTCGTCCCACCATAATGTTTGCACTGTAACCCTGCGTGCGTGTCCTCTGTGTGTATTTACGAAAGCCCTGTAAATCCGTTTGTGTTTGCATTGTGTGTATTGGGGGAATTATTGTAAACCTGTGTGTGTTTGCATTGTGTGTATTGGGGAAATTATTGTAAACCTGTGTGTGTTTGCATTGTGTGTATTGGAGAAAGCACCGTAAACTTGTGTGTGTTGGCACTGTATTTTGTTGAAAACTCTGTGTACTTGTTTGTGTTTGCAATGTGGGTATTCTGGAAAGCACTGTAAACATGTGTGTGTTTGCATTATGCGTATTTGGAGAAAGCACTGTAAACATGTGTGTGTTTGCATTATGCGTATTTGGAGAAAGCATTGTAAACCTGTGTGTCTTTGCATTGTGTGTATTCGGAGAAAGCACTGTAAACCTGTTTGTGTTTCAGCTGTAAATAATATGGGAGATACTGTAAACTCGTGTGTTATTGAGCTGTACACATCGGATAAGGCACCGTAAACCTCCATGTATTTGAACAGTTCTTGCTGAGAAAGAATTATGCATATGGGGAAAGCACTGTAAAAATTTGAACTGTGTTGGGGAAAACATTGTAAGTGTGTTTCTGTTTTGGGGCAAGCAGTGTAAACTTAGGTGTGTTTGAACTCTGCATATTCAGGATAGCATTGTAAACCTGTGTGTGTTTGAACTGCATGTAGATAATGAGGTAAGCAATGTAAACTTGGGTAGGTTTGAACTGTGCATATTCAGGAGAGCCTGTCTGTGTTTGAACTGCTTGCACTTATTAGGATAAGGAAAAATTCAAAGTAAGCATTGCAAACTGATGGAGGTTTGGAAATGAATATATTGGCAGAAACGGTGTGAACGTACTTGCTTATCCCATTTTAAGAAAAAGTAGTAATTATAGGGGGTTTTGTTGAATTGTATTTATGTGAGAAACTTGTGAAAACACACACGCTCCACATAAATTGCAGTTCAACAATCCCTATGTGTTTATGCTACTTGAACTGTACGCGTTCAGGTAAGAATTGTAGATGGGTAGTGCTGCACATTTTGTAGAACGCGCTGTAACAATCTATGGGGTTACGCTGTATGATACAATAGGGAAAACTCTGTGAACCGTTGAGGGTCTGAACTGCGTACATTGCGTTTCCTCCCATTTCTGCAAGCGTGTGTGTGTTTGACTTGACCATTCCGGAAAGGATTGATCATATGTATATTTTTGAAATGCCTGTTCCCGAAGTAGTTTAAAGATCTGTGTTTGGCCTGTCCGTTTCTGGAAAACATGGCACATCCTGCATATGTTTGACCTGACTATGTACAGAAAACGTTGTAAAGCTATGTGAGCTTCACATATGCATTTTCGCAAATTAAGCAATGGAATCCTGAGTTTGTTCGACCTGACCGTTGACAGATAGCGTTGTAAACCTGAATGTGTGTTTTGGAACTGTACATGTATCTGTATGTTTTCTGTAAATACTATCATCGTGAGGACATTTACGGACTACAAGGCATTCCCGCCTTTATTGTTTCACTCGATTTTAAGTATGATTTCAGCCTTTGGTAAACATCGCGGCGTTTGATTCATATGTGTCAGAGTCGCCACGACATGGCTGAAACGTTTCCAGAGTGGTGTTAAGCCATGATCATTTATTTCCATATGTGAGAGAAGGGCGACGTTGAGGAGTAAAGAGTGGGCCCTAAAACATGAGTTGTCGGCATACTTGTAAACAACATATGGATTAGACTGTAATTATGTGGTTATTCGTTCTACTACTTATACTTGAATGCAGTTTTTAATCTAAATATTTCGTTTACAAAGGACTCAAAATCAGGAATACATATTGTCTGATTTTATCCCATATTGTCTAATAAGGACATTTCTGTGAAGTACAGTTTTTTGTGGTAAATTTATTCCACTGCCAACAAGAACAATAGTCAGAAATCCCATTTTCATTGTAACTGTTGTCTGAATTTATCTTACTGCCAGCGAGAACATCAAAAATACCATTTTCGTGTGTAAATATTTTTTGGTTTTGTCCAAATGTCTCACCACTACAATGCTCAGGGGTACAATTTTTTTGTAGTACATATTGTCTGATTTTATCCCATTGTCAGCAAAGGCAATATTCAGAAATAACATATTTGCTGTAAATATTTTTTGATTTTGTCCAAACGTCTGACGTAGAACATTTATTTAATACTCTGGAATGCAGAGCCCAATTTCTTGAAACGTTTATGATTTTGGGGTGAAGCAAATGTGTTTTGCTAACACCATAGTTATGTAGTGTTACACTTGAATTTTAAACACTCTATTTCCGACTTACAGGTAGACAAAAAAAAATACCGACTTAGGCAATTTACACAACTAAGGAAGATTTGTGTAAACAGTCTCAGTGATTTTGTTTTAGATATAATATGATTTTATCGTAAAGCCCCGAGAGGACATTCCAATAGTCAGAAATACCATTTTTGTTTTAAATATTGTCTGCTTTTGTCCAAATGTCTCACTAAGGCATTACTTTGGCATACAGGTTTTATTTTGAATATGGCTGGGGGAGAACATTAACATGGAGAATTGATTTTATCATAAATATTGCCTGGTTTTGTCACGTTGTCTTAGAAGTTCAATACTTTAGAGTACGGTTTTATTGTAAATATTGCCTTCATGTCGGGGGGAACATTACTGTGGAGTATTGATTATGTCGGTAATTATTGCCTGATTTTATGTGTATGCCGGGGAGAACATGACTAGAGTATTAATTTTGTCATAAATATTGTCTGGCTTTGTCACTTTGTCTCACAATGACAAAATTTTGGGGTACAATTTTTATTGTAAATATTACCTGGTTTTCCTTCATGCTTGGGGAAACATTACTGTCGAGTACTGATTTTGTCATAAATATTGTGTGGTTTTATCTTTATGCCGGGGGAGAACAGTACTGGAGTATTGACTGTGCCCTAAATATTGCTTGGTATTGTCACCATGTCTCACAAGAGTAAGAATTTAGGGCACAGTTTTTATTTTAAATATTGCCAGGTTTTACCTTCATGCCGGGGGAACATTATTTTGGAGTGTTGATTTTGTTATAAATATTGCTTTGTTTTGTCACCTTGTCTCACATGTCAGTACTTTAGAGTACAGTTTTTATTGTAAATATTACCGTGTTTTTCCTCATTTACCGTTAGCACAAAGGTCAGAAGAGTAGATTGTGCTTGAAATTGTACGCTCTAAAGGGCAGTTGGCCTTGCATGTGTTGCGTTCTTATTAATATTGTCTTTTTACCCTCTTGTCCCGCGAAGGCAATGGTCTAGAGAACGAATTTGTTTTTGGCTTTCATAAAGGAACCCCACTTACAGATACGTTATAGCTATTCATGGTTCTCACACAATTTTGTAAGAGTTTAGTTTGCTTCATGTTTTGTGAGACCAAACTGCATTACATATGTGCTATATTTTTCAGTTATAGTTGTAGGTTTTGATTAGAATCATTTTTCATGCACCTTACCCATTTGTCACAGCTCCTCATGATTTTTCGTGGCCAAGCACAAGTAACACATGTGTTATGGCTAATCATAATTTTAACACAAATTTGTGTCTCAGTTTGTGACATAACTGGTGCGCAGAAGTGCCCTACATGTGAGGTACAGTTCATCATGAACATGGCACAGGTTTGTTAGAAGTTTTAGTTCATGTCGTGTTTCCTGAGCAGAAGCACCCCTTGTTATAGTTATGAATTCCACACAGATTTATTAGAAGTTTTCTCTTCGGATGCGTCTGCACTGGAATGTACCGGGAATTATTGTCCTATTTAATTTAAATCTATAAGCCAGGTACTTACACAAGGCATTCAGGGGAAAACAGAAAACATATACCAGTAGGTTTCGTGTGATCTCATCAGCATTTTAAGCAGCAAAATTAATATTGTTATGAGTGATTGTAATGCTATAGAGAGAATTTTATTGGCTGAATTAAATAAATTTAAGAAGAAAAACGCCCTTGTATTTAACGCCGGAAGACAGTAGTTTATCACTTGGGTTAAGATTAAAGGATTTTTCATGTCAAAACGTTATACTCAGTTGAGATGTTGCGACAATTCGTCCTTTGTTCTTGACACCCCATGACCTCGAATACACTAATGTAATTAACCAAATGTCTCTCGAGCAAATCATCTCAAGATTTCTGATGTCAGGAGTTTGTTTTCATGGTAAAGCACAATGAAGTTTGGCTGAATCAACAGATTACTCAGTTACCCTACCACACGGACATTTACTTCTCTGAGTTGAGTATAAGGACATCACCATCCGGCAATTAACTTTTTCACCAGAAAGATTATGTCTTCACCCGGATAGTAAAGTACCCCAGTCGGAGAAAAGAACCTCCGGTTAATACAATGACGCCTCCATCCCTACAGTTACGTCTTCAAATTACGCCCCCATCCTTACAGTTACGTCTTCCATTGACTCTTGCATACCCACAGTTGCGTCTTCCAATTACGCCTCCATTCCCCACAGATACTTCTTCCAATTACGCCTCCAACCCACCAAATACGTCTTCAATTTACTCCCTGCGGCTATTACAATTACACCTATACTTACGTCTCCAAATTACGCCTCCTGTCCCAACGTCAGTCAATAAAATTGACTGTTCAAACATCAACGCCTAATGCTGAGTCATTAGCGTTCCCTATTCGCTCAACATCGTCTCTTACAATTACATTGCATGGCCTGCACGGACATTAATGCCTGCAGCCCAGGCTCTGGCGTTTGTGGTAAACTTGAAGAGATCACCCTCCTGACTGGAAAGTTGCCTTCCCCCTTCAGCAATGTCATTTCAATTAGCGACGTCTTGATAGATGGTAGCATCACCCATCCGTCCATGTAGAGAGTTGAATGCCATTGCCAGAGAGCAATGACTGTGCATTTTAACAAAATCCTGTCGATCCACCAAGCTTAGCATAATGCAAAAGCGTAGATACTCCGAAAATACATGTGGCATGTTTGACATTTCACTATTAAATGAGAAATAAAATTTGTCGAAATAGTGAAACGTCAAACATGTGACTTCTTAGTTTTTTCGGAGTCTCTATGCTTTTGCATTACGCAATTCTACAAACTGTGACCAACCAAACCCTATGCGGCGTTCAGACTGCATTCCAATTGGAATCATATTTAAGACTTCAGAATTAGTAGTTTTGTGATTTCATCTCTTGGCGCTCGGTAGAAGAGAAATAGGCCACGTTTTGGTAGGACGAGTATTATGTGACAGGAAAATGTGGTGTGTGTGGTGTCTTCGACATGGCGCTGTAGTGATTCAGCGCTATAAATACGTCGGTATTGGTTAAGGCAATCTCTACAAGTAGACGTCGTGGAGATATCAAGAAAAAACAAACAATGCGACGTTTAAAGAGCATAGAAACCCGTTTAACCCAAATGTGGACGATACAGCCGAATGGAACAACAATGCGAATCGTAAGTTCGGACACGGGGTTGCTTGGAGCGGCTTTGTTTTTGAGCGCGGGACCACCAGATGTCCCGGACATTATGTAGGCATATGTCACTATGAGAGCATCCTCGACTTGGCCTTTTGTGTTGACGTCACCATTTATCATCGGTATAGTTTTCGGCTGATTCTTATCACCCTTACAGCGTTAGGAACAGAGGTATTCACGCGTCGAGTGGCGCCGACTTCCCGGCGTATCAGTCTGGGCCGCTGAGCCCGCCGGGATTCAGGCTCCTCCAAACGTCAAGGCGCTCTGGGCCAGTCATTGTTCAGTTCAGTCAAGTGGAAAGTAAGGATCACAGGTTCATCGGGTACGCTCAAAGACTTACATGAATTAGATATATAACACAAGAAATTACATCTGCCCGAGGTGTTGTAACGGGTTTGCCTGAAGAAGAGAGCGCCATATAGCATTAACCTCAAACTCCAACCATGCGTTCGAGAGAGAAAAACACAATAAAACCTGCCCCTGGAACATCTGAGACATCTACTGTGTAGTCATCGATGATATTTATATAGCCTTCTGTCATTAAAGAGACAGATGTAATGGGTAATTATTTAGATGTTGTCTGAAGTGGTTAGTAAGGGTTACAACCTGTTTACTTCACAACCTGTTTACGGTACGCTCTAGAGTCCCACTGGGGCCTTAATAACATTAAACGGTGGACCCCGCTCGTGTAGATGTTTCAGCACTTTAACGTTCCGTGAAGACCTTGCATCTTGTCTTTCGCCAATATTGCTTGTAAATCTTACCTCACACGTAGAAAAGTTAGTCGGAAAATAGTCAAATGCAGTTGGTTTTTGCCTCGAGAGCTCTTGTCCACAAATAAAACGTCGTGTACGTGCAAAATTGTCTTGACTGTGGCTTTAAACACCATTCCAAAAAAAAATAATAAACAAATCGTGCACATAATACAGAATTTTTTGAAACCTTTAAAGAAAACTAATTTAGAGAAGAGAACAGCAAGATTTTATACATAAACTTTTTCTTGTGAATCAAAAGTGGCACAAAACTTTTTTTTTAAGGATGTTGTACTGTTGATTCTGTGATGGTATGAACCTACATGATAGGTTTGAAGATCTTAGGAATCTACATAATCTCAGATCCTTTGGTTATAATTATTATTTAAGAATGCTGTAAACCTCCTGACTTATAGCATTATACCGTTCATGTCTTTTCAGTTCATGTGTGTAATTGTCAGGTGTGTTATCATTTACACCGGTAGCATTTGCCGCCAGTGTGAGAACGTCTTTAGAAATGTTTAATATACTTCCATTCCATTTATGTAATTGCTGGATATGTTACAATTTCTCGGGTAGTATTTGTGTACAGTATATGAGAAATAAGTCACTCGGGTGAGAAAGTTACTCTGAATTAATAGAAATAATTCACCCGTAAGTCGCTTAGTCTGACTTCTGGTAAATAAATGCTTTAAGATGTATCTACGTCTTGAAGATTTCTGATCTTATTAGTATTAATTCTCCAGTAAAATCACTTCCCTAGACAAATACGACTTGAAACATCTATAATTTTAGACTTTTTGACTTCAATATTAAATCTCCCGTATACTAGTATATGTTAGTAGCTTACCTATGACTTCACCTACATAATTGCTACAAGAAGACTATATTTGGAGACTTTCTGACTTTCTCAGGCTTATATAACTCTTCCATAAGTCAGATGTAATTAGGAGTTTATAACTTCAAAATTTCTGGCTTTATCAGGATTAATTCTCCCGTATAAGTTATTTATTTTCACTTCCTGACACGATAAATGCCAAAAGAAAAATCTATTCCTCGAGATTTTCTGACTTCATCAAGATTATAGAACTTTTCCTTCAGTCACTTATTCTGACTTTACCATGACAACTATAAGAAGAAAAGATCTATATATACCTTGCAACTACAAAACTTACTTGCCGCATCGCTTGAATTTGAATCTTCCAGAATAAAGGCCACAATTCCCAATCCACCTATAGACTTGTAGGGAGCTGTTGGTGGCCGAATCGTTCAGGTGTTCACCTTCCAGTTGTTAGGTCACACAAGACATGAGTGAAACTTAGCCGTCGAAACCGACATTCACATACCAGCTGTCAATCAAAATGGGCCCTTCGGGTCAAACGATTCTCGAACAGGGAATTTTCTGGATTTTGCGCTTTCATTTTTCTAGGAGTCATTGTGGCCGTAAGGGGTGCACAGTGTTCCCTCGAATAATGTTACTAGAAGTTCCATTTGCCGTCCACCAATATCCAACTGACCCTTCATGATCTGCCCCAAAATAAGACCACAGTCTGCATGTGAAAAATATCCAGATTAACTGATAAGAAAAACTCTTGATTTGACCTAACCAACATAAATTCTGTGGCAAAAAAACCTATTCTGAATTTATAGGTGAAACTTGCAGTGAGATTCTTATACTTTGACTTGAAAAAGATAAAAATTCACCTACTGTACCGGGATATGTTCTCCAACGAGACACTTATACTTAGCACATGTATTAAAATAAACTCTCTCATGACAAATCCACTAAGAATTACGAATAACTCACGGAGTCGAGATCCATGCAGCGTAACTTTTAGAAGTACTTTTCCGTTGCCAAATTCAGCTATTTTAAATCCTTACTGGAACCGTTTTCTCAACTATCTAGTCACTTCTCTCGACTTTATATGGATGAATGTCTCCATGAGGCATTTTGCCCGAGCATAGAGGAACAGTCTTTACACTGAAGCTGCAGGAATGCCGACAACATTACCCATAAACGCTATGCTTAGCCAGTTTGCCCACAAATCATCTTCGCAAAAGTATGAATGCAGAACGAAACCAGGCTTCAGTCGAGAAATGTTCCCCTTTTGTCCAATGGAATAATTCTCTTCTACTTCATGAAACGCTATATGTTCAAAAGTTGCAAATGAAAAATGTTTCTTTTTGAAAAAAACACCCGATGGTTTCAGGTGGTAGTAACGAGTTTTTAGAAGGATATGTCCTATATCGTCCCATACAAATTTAATGAACTATATCTGAATATATGTAAAGACGCTCAATGTGAAGGTATTTTTATAAGCGAGACTTTGTACTTCCCAGGTGTCAAATGTGCCAAACACTTAAGTAATCATATTATACCTTTAACTTCATAAATATTTCATGTCTTTCTAGGTTCTTGTTTTCGCTATAGGTACAATAAACGGACAAAATACACGTTGTCGTATATGGGAATTTTTGTTTTGGTTACACATCTGTGATTTCAGTGAGAGAGTTTTGATGAAACCAGTTAATTAACCATTATTAGCTCATTCCTGTGGTGCGACAGTCAAGTTACACTTGATGAAATCTCCAAGTTTCATTTGATATCTCTCAGCTGTAGTTATGCAGTAAAAGTTGTATTCACGTAGTCACCTAATAAAGAGAAATCGGCAAAAATCAATGATGGCGTCATGCATGCGATGAGCTTATCGTGCGTTAGACACTGTAATAATTCAATGCCGTTATCAAAGATGTCAAACTATCTGCGACCGCACCCTCTCTGTGATATAATGTGTCAACGACAAGGTATTAAGTGAGCTAGAGACACAGAAAGTGAAGTTCGCAAATTTTATTACGCGATAACAGAAGAGTGCTGGAAAGCGATAAGACCAGAAATAATTATTTCAATGTGGTTTCTATGTTTACTTGGTGCCTTCAGGGAAGAGATGTAGTGTGTAGGCGGACACATAGTCGTGTAAATAAGGAAAAAATATCATATCTCGCTTCATTTCACTATTTAAACCTGTGAGATATTAGTTCATGGACATGGACTCTACTGTGGTATTGTTTGTAATACATAATGCTACCAAGCATATGTGTGGTCAAAAATACAAGAGTTCGGTTTGAAGAATGCTTACCAGGATGAGATGGGAGAGGATGTGTATACGACATGTGTTTGTGATTTGTAAACATGCCATGGTTCTATCATTCTCACATGATTTTAAAATATACATATTAGTTTATTTCGGGCGATATTTCGGAAGACAAAAACTTTTTCAGATGCACTATGTGTTTGGTGGAAACGTGTATATGAATTCACAAATATAATTTATACATGCAAATACGATGGTGTATCAATAAAATATACATTAAACATTGTGGGCGGAGAATTCTTCACTTTGAAAATATGACGAACATGGTGGCCGTAAGTCTAACAGGAAATACATGTTTCAATCTTACACATAACACTACTTTGATATTTAACCCTTTGACCGATTACATTAACAGCTTCATTGACAGAATCCAAAATGTTACTGCTCTAATTGTCTTGTGGGTGAATTTTGCATTAATTTCAATAGCATGTCGTATATGAAGTGATAAATCTGCTAGAATACATTTTACAATTAATAAAAATGTTTCTTGCCTCTGTATTAATGACTAATATTTGACTTTAATGTCTGCTTCCCTCGGAGTTAAATAAAAGGCAAATCAGGCATTCATATATAGAAAGCAGGCTACATCCTCTGTATTCTGTACGAGTGATCTGTTCAGTCTGTGTGAATACATTCTAAAATTTAAGACAAGACGTGTAGAATACCCTCTGTTCATTTATTTTCTTCAATGCCTCTTTCTCATAGATTGCAATGAATAGTAAACCGTCTGAAATTTTAGAGAAACCCTATCTATAATTTGTAGTTTATTTTCTTTAATATTTCTCTCTCCACTCAGAATGTGATTAATGCTAAACATGTAGGATGTATTTGAAATTTACAAAAAGGTTTAAACCTCCGAAGAAAGGTTTAAAGCCTCCGAAGAAACGTATCATGTACATGTATTTCTTTAGTCTCTCGTTTCCTAAGAAAATCAATTATAAATCTGACAACACGTTATGAAATTTAAAAAATTAGATTTTTTTGTAGAAAGAGGGCTCATCTATTTCTTCCAATTTCTCCTTTATCCCTTCTCCACGGCATTGGACGAAATACTACAGATATGATGTTAAACCACAGTCATTCTCACATTTCATTGTCCCAGGAATGTCCTTGTGGTAAATATTCGTAAAGCCTAAGTCAGTGTCGGGCATTAGGGGTATTCACGACACTGTACGACACAGATAAGGCTTGGACCTCCCTGATTCACGCCCTGGGGTCCTCCCGTCAGCCAAGTTACAGACGCCTGGCGCCAGCTCTGACGTTACGCTCATAGTGATGACCACATTTGTTGTCAGAGGCGGGTTACCTATGATGTGGTGACGGCCGACACCTGCTGGGGTGAAGAGAGAAGTCAGTGACAAGAGTCCCCAGGGCAGGCCGGCTGGGGTACGCGTTTACCTCCCAATACGGAACAAACACAGTCTTATGTAGAGACCCCAAGGTGAGGAGACCCATGCACGGGAAAGCCCCAAAAAAAGAAAAAAAAAAAAAAGAGAAAAAAAGGGACATGCAATGAGAGTTATAGTCATCTGCATGTCCGCCCATTGTGGACAGTTTGTCCACGGGCAAAATCAATGATGATCATACATAAATGACCGAGAAGAAATGAGACTTAATTTCCTTTTTTTTTCATTCCTGTGAGGCCATGACAGAGCCAGCGATGCCTGTCAAAATGGTGAAGCGGTAGATGTAAACTCTGATAAAAAACAAAGAGAGTTTGTGGTTTAATGCGATTAATGAAGGACGGCGGTTCTTTGTTCGCCTTCATCCAGGTGAAAATGATCATGTTTCTCCTGAAGATAAGATGAAGATAACCTGTCCGCCGTCCAACTAACACTCCATACAAGCTGGCGCCTTTCCACCCATGTAGATGCGAAACATCTATTTACAATAATTCTATGCTTGATCTGCTTGAGTCGTAAATTGATATTTTTTTTTTTTATTTTTGATTGGCAGTATTTGAAAATATCTCAAATTTCTAAATATAAAATGGTGCTAAATTAAGTAATGGAATGCCTTCTTTAAAAAGAAAACTGAGATTGTTTGGATACCTATACTTTCAAATAATGCATTGATGTCAGTGTTAGGCCTGAGTTATTAATATTTTGTGACGTGCATTCGTTGACTTTGTGGAGTTCACGTAATGGTTGCTAATTTCAAGTTTGTTCTTCCGTGGCTTTAAATCATAGCGAAGAAGAGACAAAAATCTCAAAGCATTAACAGCTTAAGACGTTTTGCTATAACATGGTTTTTAAGTAGAAAAAACATTTTCTTTTATGGTTTGTTTTTTTTGTGTGTTACGAGAGATGAACTGAATAAGTAAACACGTACTTTGTCTTCGGTGACATAAATGTTTCCGTGAGATATTTGTACTCTGACTTTACTCGGGTCAAATGTCCAGTGGAACACTTATACACTGACTTCTCCAGCACAAATTCTTCCGTGAGGCACGGAAATGTCCAGTGAGATAGTTACATAAATTCTTGCGACAAACGCTTACATTCTGACTTTACGCGGGTAAAATGTCCAGTAGGACAGTTACTTTGACTTCGTTGACATAAATTCTTCGGTGAGACATTTATGCTCTGGCTTTTCTCAGGTAAAACGTTCCGTGAGGCACTTATTAGGACCTTGTTGACATAAATTCTTCGGCGGGACATTTATACTCTGACTTGAACCTTTTATGTCACTATAAGATGCCTTCTCTCACCAACACTGACTTGTGTCATGGTATACACAACAGAAAACACAAATAGTTGTGAAGAATACATTATGTAAACATCCAGTGCGATGTTAGTCACCCTGATTTTGAATGATATGTAGCTAACTTTTTTATTTGTGTTTTCTTTACTTCAAATACACCCGATAAAGATACAACATCCACTACAGAAACCAAGCCTATTTGACAATGTGATAAAATCTGCAATCTAATTTTGTGAATTATACAGTGTTTCTGGGATTTAAAATTCGCTAAAACATAGGTATTATGTATACGATTTGATTTTTAATCTCATTAAGTGTATGAGATTTCTTTCGTCGAATATACTGACCGGGAAACTAACCAAAGAAAATCATTTTCTTGTTTGACAACAATGTGAAAAAAAAAGACTATTTATGAACATAGTTTCTGCACTTGAATTATTTTGTTTTTTGCTTTAACTTTCCGTATCACATATTTTATCTATGTAAATCCCTCAGTATGCCAGTGATCTTGTGATGAGAACCAAGGTAACGTTGTTTGTCTCACTATACATTACATTAAGACTGATTACTAAAATAATACACAAATATGCTTATCAAGTATTCTATTCGTATTTGTTTCAATTTGTCACTACGATGCTACCACAAATATGTAGGTTGACAATTCTACACAGACATTCTCATGAATTATTTAATTTCTGTTTCTAGAATCTAAATGGATAAACTGATCTACATATTATTATGTCCCTGGGGTGAAAAACACATTGAAAACTATTTGTGGCTATAAATAAGCTGAAAATGTTGCTGTGAACGATTTCCAATATTGAAAAAATTGATAAAATTGTAAAAAATTTCACGGGTTACATTCTCAACACTGTACGCAATCAATGAAAAATAAGACGAACTATCTTTTTTACTTTGAAAGTCTGTGTGCTGCCGATAAACTGATTAACCTGGGTAGCTGGTTAGTAAATGAAGTGTGATAGTTTAGCACAGGCGGTATACCTATAGCCTCGTTCCCTCTACTCGCATAAAGTTGTGAGTGTACCTACTGACGCTGTTAATAGTGCTTTAATTATTTTTCTATAAGCTAATTATATGGGTAAACGTGTCTTCGCCTAACGCGTTATAAACTCGAACAACAGCGTCCAATTTCGGGGCCACCTCCTCTTATCTCGTGTTTTCATCTAACAAAGATGTTAATATCGGTCATTAACCACAGGAGAAGACTCGGCCATCACGAATCTCTTTTTTTCAACTTTTCAATTAATACTGATGATTATGATAGAGTGTCGTCAGCCCTGATAACAACTGACAGTTTCTTCTGGCATAGCCGCCAGTTCTCGTGGTGTACATAGCCGATATAATAAACAGGCCATCTGTATAAACGTTAGTGACAATTGAGAGTATGAATGCTACTCGCTGACATTAACATCTGATATTTCTTTGACCGCTGTGACCTTATGGCTTGCCTCAGAAGAAAGTCAGAAGTGTTTTACACAATGGCCATTATAAACAGTCATAACAACCTGAAATAATGCCCCTGGTGAAAACATTTTCAAAACGAAAGTCACCTATTTTATTTAGTAATTTACTGGATTGTAATTTAACGCCATAGTCAAGAATTTCACCCATTGCAATATCATGGACTCATAAAACTGACCACGAGGGAAAATTCTTGAACATGATGTTCAGTAAATAAATAAATAAATAAATAAATAAAATAACTAAATAAACAAATACATAAACAAATAAATACAGCCCTGGTTTATAGCAATGAAACACTGCATGTCTTTTATTGATATATATGCATCGTTACATAAAATAAGTCTGATCATGGCATCCACTCGGGACTTGTTTGCAATCACAACCTAATCCCTGTTGTAATGGTGAAATATTCGTGACAATGCTTCGAGATGAAATAAGAGAAGTAAAGAAATATTGACAGGAAGAAAAACATTAAGGAACAAATAAATAAGGTACATCTGTGATGATAACATGTTGATTTGAAGATCACATATTCGTCAAACTCTTCTCTGATTAGTTAAATAATTACAAAATATTCATTTATATGACATGGAGCCCTAAATGAAAAGAATACAACTGTTCAGCTGGGCAGTGTCAGTTATCCTTTATCGTTCGCCACCACACGTCCATCAACACCCTGGCCAGCCCTGAAAATAAAGCAATGAAAGAAAATATATCCACGAATACGCCCATCAGAAATCGGGGCACTACAGGCCTTCCTTTTCTGAGACGCCCTGCGAAGGTTGAAAAACAAAAACCATCCAGGTATACATACCACAAGCCGCGGTCAGCCAAACAGGTTTTCGCGGAGCACATTGCCATGGGCACAGAAGATTAGCTTTTATATGATCATCAATAAAACGAATAAATGCCACTTGGGCTGTTTGATAGGCTTTTTTTTTATCGGCTCACGCGATCTGACATGGTTGTGAGCAGGAGCTCTTCAAAGCACTGATTAGCCTTAAGGCCCGAAACCGTATGAAGGCCGGGGGAGGTACAGAGATATACACAGATCACATAAAACACAGGTTCCAGGTAGCGAGTTGGTGGCTATCTACTCGGGAGTCAGTATTGTTTCAGAGAAGGGAGAAAGAACAGCCTACCAGACAACATCTAAACCGCGCAACATCATATATTACGCTGTATGTGTATCAAGTCCTACTGCAGACAGCAAATTCAGAATGCAGATAACAGCCCAGATGCACCTCACCAGACAAATATGTAACCCGTTCAACATCTTACATAACGCAGTATGAGTATGGAGCCATATTCAGACTGTAGATACCAGCCCGGATACACCTTCTAAGACAATGTCTAAAACGTACATCTTATATAACAAGCATGAGTATCAAGTCCAACATCAGAGACGAAGTTCAGACAGATAACAGGCCAGATGCACTTCAACAGGTGAATGCAACCAGCACAACATCTTATATAACACTGTCTGTGTGTCGAATCAAACATCATAGAGGATGTTCAGACTGTAGACAACTGTCCACATACACCTCACCAGACAATATCTAACCCCTACAATATATTATATGACACAGTCTGAGTATGGAGTCAGACATCAGAGGACAAGTTCAGACTGTAGAACATAGTACACAGACTTCAGGATAATGTGTTTAAGTCCTCTAAGGGTACACGGACCGCAGGGTGATGTGTTTATGTCCTCTGAGGTGGGACTCGGGTACACACACTGCAGAATGACCTGTTGATATTTCCCGAGGTGTAACTCGGGTACACAGCCTGAAGGATTATGTGTCGACGTCCTCTGAGGTGGGAGTCGGTTACATACGCGGCAGGATGACATGTTGGTGTTCTCTAAAGTGGGACTCGCGTACACAGACTGCAGGATGAATTGTTGATGTCCAGTGATTTGGGACTAGGGAGCAGTGCTGATATCCTCTGAGATGGGACTCGAGCACACAGACAGCAGGATGATGTGTTGATGTCCTCTGACGTGGGATTAGGATGCAGTGTTGATGTCCTCTGAGGTGGAACTAGGGTGCAGTGCTGATGTCCTCTGAGGTGGTACTAGGGTACACAGACGACAGTATGCCTCCAAGGGTAGTGGGTACGGCACACCTAGGATGGTTTATATTCAGTGGCCCTCTAGTTACACTTTCTAGAGCGGACAGGTAGACGATAGCTTACGCGATGCCGAGCGAACGGTGTATATTTACTCGGACATATAAATTACAGTGTAAAATAGTATTGAAAAGTACGCAAACGTACAAAGCGACAACAAGCGATGCAAGCTCCAAAATAACGTCCGCAGAAAAAAAATAGCTCGTGGTGAAACACCAGCTCACACAGTCCTACGTACCAAAAAATGGAGTACAAAATGACGAATGTCGAATGGCATGAAAGCCTAGCTCCAACTATGATCCCTGAAATCCTCAAGTGAACTTCTCTAACTTCGTCGCTCATATTTACAGACTAACGCAGAGATAATTCTGGACGGTTTGATCGTAAATATATTTACAGCACGGATACATCTTTCGAGGATGTACGCGCTATGTACAATGACACGAAACTCATAAACACAGAAGCATCGAGAATGCTGGATTGAATTACAGCGCTCGCTATAACGTATACAGACGTCAAAATGTAGGTCAAACGCTGACCCGGTGTGCTCAAGAAGAAATAAAAAAAAAATACAATATTTCGAAGTCCTGTAGGCAGGACTCAAGTACACAGGCTGCAGGATGATGTGTTGATGTTTTCTGAGGTGGGCCTCGAAGGCACAGACTGCAGGATGATGTGTTGATGTTTTCTGAGGTGGGGCTCGAGTGCACAGACTGCAGGATGATGTGTTGATGTTTTCTGATGTGGGACTCGAGGACACAGACTGCAGGATGATGTGTTGATGTTTTCTGAGATGGGGCTCGAGTGCACAGAATGCAGGATGATGTGTTGATGTTTTCTGATGTGGGACTCGAGGACAGACTGCAGGATGATGTGTTGATGTTTTCTGATGTGGGACTCGAGGACAGAGACTGCAGGATGATGTGTTGATGTTTTCTGATGTGGGACTCGAGTACAGACTGCAGGATGATGTGTTGATGTTTTCTGAGATGGGGCTCGAGTGCACAGAATGCAGGATGATGTGTTGATGTTTTCTGATGTGGGACTCGAGGACAGACTGCAGGATGATGTGTTGATGTTTTCTGAGGTGGGGCTCGAGGACAGACTGCAGGATGAGGTGTTGATGTTTTCTGATGTGGGACTCGAGGACAGACTGCAGGATGATGTGTTGATGTTCTCTGATGTGGGGATCGAGGACAGACTGCAGGATGAGGTGTTGATGTTTTCTGAGATGGGGCTCGAGGACAGACTGCAGGATGAGGTGTTGATGTTTTCTGATGTGGGACTCGAGGACACAGACTGCAGGATGATGTGTTGATGTTTTCTGAGGTGGGACTCGAGGACAGACTGCAGGATGATGTGTTGATGTTTTCTGAGGTGGGACTCGAGGACAGACTGCAGGATGAAGTGTTGATGTTTTCTGAGATGGGGCTCGAGGACAGACTGCAGGATGATGTGTTGATGTTTTCTGATGTGGGACTCGAGGACACAGACTGCAGGATGATGTGTTGATGTTTTCTGAGATGGGGCTCGAGTGCACAGACTGCAGGATGATGTGTTGATGTTTTCTGAGATGGGGCTCGAGGACACAGACTGCAGGATGATGTGTTGATGTTTTCTGATGTGGGACTCGAGGACAGACTGCAGGATTATGTGTTGATGTTTTCTGAGGTGGGACTCGAGGACAGACTGCAGGATGAGGTGTTGATGTTTTCTGAGATGGGGCTCGAGGACAGACTGCAGGATGAGGTGTTGATGTTTTCTGAGGTGGGACTCGAGGACAGACTGCAGGATGATGTGTTGATGTTTTCTGAGATGGGGCTCGAGTACACAGACTGCAGGATGATGTGTTGATGTTTTCTGAGGTGGGGCTCGAGTGCACAGACTGCAGGATGATGTGTTGATGTTTTCTGATGTGGGACTCGAGTGCATGTACACAGAAGGCAGTCTGATGACTTGCTGTCTTCTGAGACAGAACTCTGTACCTGTACACTTTGAAACCTTTTTTCATAAGTGTGGTGCAGCAGTACAGCCACGCAGTACCGAGACCATTTGCGGCTGAAATGATCAGTTCACTTGTGGAAATTTCAACAAAAGATTTCATGATATACATGTTACCGGCAGAATTTGGTCGTTATACACACAAATTGTACGTTGTCTAGTATGTAGCTGTATAGCACATGCCATTTTGTCTCACTGGCGTTTCTATTAGCGATTAGCATAAACGCGTTAACGTCATCCTGTATCATTCTTTAGAACTTGTTCACCTGTTCACCTATCGACCTGAATAATTGGGGTTCATCATGTCTACAGGGTCCCTTCATCAAACAAGGCTGATTTTTAGCCCCCCTACCCTTAAGGAAACTTTTGAAATTTATTCATGGACGTATAAGACCAACGCCTCTTTATTCGAATCGATTTAATCAGACATTGTCTATATTTTCTTATTGTCTTTGTGGTTTGTGTTATTTGCCGTTTTTTTGAAGCTGGTCTTGCGATTATTGAAACGGAACTCCCCTTTTGGTTGACGGCTGGTATACGAATGCCGGTTTGGACGCCTAGGTATTGATCATTAAGAACTGCTTAAATATACCTAAAGGAGAATCCCACAATTCACAAAGAGAATAGGATATAACCAGACAAAATGTGTAAACATTTTCATTTCGGTACACGGTACACGATTTTATCAATATCTGTTCATAACCTTTTCCGTGATCACCAAACCACCACATCCGGATCATCACCATGCTACCAGATCACCACCAAACTACCAGATTTGGATCACGATCAAACCACCACATTCGAATCATCACCCAACTGACAGATTCGGATCACGATCGAACCACTATATGTGGATCACCACCAAAGCACCAGATCCGGATCACCACCAACACAATACACGTGGATAGCATTCAAACCACCACATCCGTATCATCATCAAACCACCACATCCGTATCACCACCAAAGCACCAACTCTGGATCACCACCAAAGCATCAGGTCTGGTTCACTATCAGTTCACCAGATCACCACCAAACCACCAAAACTGAATCGGTAATGTATCTGTGCACAAAATTTCATCAAATTGCGAGCTTCTCTACAAAATGTGGAGAATGGGCACAATTGTTTAATGAAACACCCCAAAACAAGGCCTCTCCTTGCGGAGGTAATGATGGTTTGGTTCTCAAGACTGAGTACACAGTTCAGCAAGAATTGAACGTAAGACTTGAGGTTCAAAGACTCAGTTTGTCTCAAAGCTGTATTTGTCGATAGGCTATACCTTCAAATAACTGACCTTGCATTGAAGTCTTTTATTTTATTATTTTATTTATTTGATCGCAGATTTACACGGGAATATTTCACTTATTTGCCGGCAGCCAGAATTATGGTGAGAGGAAACTGGGGAAAAACCTGGAAGAAACCCACGACCTTCCCCAGGTTACTGTCTCCTTCAGTATTACACGTCACGAGTTAATCACGAGTAAATCTCCTCTACCCGATCGCCTCTCCTCACAACAAAGCAATTCTGCAATCTACAGAGGGACAGTAATGGGCTGTACTTGTGTACTGTATATTTTCCGTATTCACTGGAGCTACGATAACTAAATGGTAGTCTTTATTTGTTGTAAAATAACAAGCTTTGTGTATTGGGAGTAATTACACAAAGTAGCATTACAATAAACTGTTTTACATTTTTATGGGCTTAGTTAATTCTATAACAGACGGTTGATGAAAATGTTAGGGTATTAGAGTTAAAATAGATTTAAATGAAATATCAAATTAATGGATTATCTTCTGGATATGGAAGTGAATATCGTGGAAAACGCACCACAAATCAATCGATACAGTAAATATTAACAAGATCTTCTTTCAGTGTACACATTAAGATTATAGAAATTAACAGCCCAATGAAACTTAAACAATCATCTAGCCTTGTCAAGGAGAATTATCACACTGTTTGTCTTGCAATAAACTTTTTCTATATTCATTAATGAATTATAGGTGCGGCTGCAGTGGTTTAGGCCAGTTAATTGTATGTATCATACAATATGATTCAGCATTCCGAAATCACATATTTACAATATACCACGTGGTGAAGAAAAATAATGCCAACTCTTCACAGAGTTATATAACCGTTACATCAGATCAATTACATGTGCTGTTGATCATTTACAGAGTTACATAACCGTTACATCAGATCAATTACATGTGCCGTTGATCATTTACAGAGTTACATAACTGTTACATCAGATCAATTACATGTGCTGTTTATCATTTCAATTAAACAGATCCGGAATATAAGGATGCATATTAGCTGTATTTCTCAGCTTTTTCAATGTTTGATAGCAAAAGATGACTCATATGATGTTGACGAATGTTTCAGTTCATAAATTAATAATACCAAAATGTACAATAAATTAATTACGTTTAGTAGTGACAAAAAAAATCCAAAATCAGGGTAGTACTGAAGACAGCAGTGACGAGTTATACCTGTAATTAAGCGATTCTAAATGACGCCAGCGGCATATATAAAATTTTACAGAAAGCTGGACATTTGCAACATAACATAACTTGAAATCTAAAAATTCTTACTGAAAGCATTTGAAAAAAATAACAATTTAAATTACTCCAAAGGGCATTTGGACTTCCTAAATTGTTCTGTTCATTTTCTTTTATTGTCATTTTATGAATTTTCATTATTTATTTGGCGGTCATTTCAGTATTGTTTTACATTTGTATGTTAGCCATGATGATGTCCATGGCGTACTTGTTCTATCCCCAAACGGTGTATATTGTAAAATGCTTTTTGGGGTAACCTAGAGGTATTTTTAAACAGTGAAGATGTGGAATAAAAAAATAACAATGGTTAAAATACAGTGTCGCTGGAAATGGGCGTGGTCTCAAATGATCCAGTGATTAAGACGCCTTTGTATTTTAATATGAATAAGTATGAAAATGTAAATTTAGAATATATTGTTTAAGGGCCGTCTGTCCTATGTGCAGCACGGCAGAATTGTTAGTGGAAAAGAATAGTTATATATCCATATAGCTGTGTGGAAAAAATTCTTAATTTATGTGAAAATAATTGAACCGCACGGCCCTTGGTATAAATACTGTTTTCCTTCATGAATCCAAGATGTATGTCGATATCTATAACACTACTTAAAAACAAGGTATTCAGACTACCATGACACGAACTATGAATTTTAAAATTTAAATAAATAAATGGTGATAAAGAGGATTATGTCGCGATATGGCACACATTTGTTAACTTTGTTTCTTATATATGTATATAGCTTGACTTGCGACTGTTGAATTCTGGGCGATCATAAGGAGGGCAGAGGATTTGGCATCACCATTCATCATCTATATACATCTTTGTATGTTTTTACGCCATTGTAAGTGAATTAAAAAAATGAATGAATGATTATGGCTTAACGCCAAGCCGGCAATATCCCAACCAAATGGTTGTTATCCTTGGAAGAAATGCAATATAAATTAAAGATATGGTAACAGCAAACAAATATTTTCAATTGAAATGACTGGATTTTCAGCTTATGGATCAGACCCAACAAAAGTGTGTGTAAGACATAGAGACACTGGAACTGTATAGCAGTGTTTATAACATGGAGATTGCATGATTTATTTATTTATTTATTTATTTGATTGGTGTTTTACTCCATACTCAAGAATATTTCACTTATACGACGGGGGGGGGGGGCAAGCATTATTGTGGGAGGAGCCCCGGGGGAAACCCACTACCATCCGCAGGTTGCTGGCAGACCTTCTCACGTACGGCCGGAGAGGAAGCCAGCATGAGCTGAACTTGAACTCACAGCAACCGCATTGGTGGGAGGCTTCGGTCATTGCTTTGGGCTAGCGCGCTAACCGACTGAGCCACGGAGGCCCTCGTATGATTTATTAGGATTTCGCCTTACCACAGGTAAATTAATCTTTCCATACCCTGGCAAAAATCAAAATTTTAAAAACTTACTTCACAGCAGCACATCTGTAGGCGAGGAAAAAAGACTATCTGTAGTATGAAGCCTTTGAAAAGTAAGATTGAATAGTTACTCCACAATATAGATATCATTTCATGATTTGTCAAACCTTGTTTAATCTCGTTTCATGTATAACCATTCTCTACACCTGGAGAAAACTAAATGCGAACAACTATAGTCTAATACAAAATGATGTACATGCATACTTTTTTATTTCCCTTTCAAGTTTATATATAAAAACCATGACACACAATTCTTACAGACAGTATGTCTATACACGCACGTGACTGTATTTTCTGGTCAACACGCATGTGCTTTAATGTCTGAAGTAAATTTAAAATTCAAATAAGATTTGACTTTGCACTGTCAAGGTCTTGTTTTCGTGGTTAGACGGTTTGTCCAGACGCCATGAATATTGTGATCTTCACCCCTTACACATACATACATATGTATAGTCGGCATAAATGGACGTGAAAGTCATTGCAAAGGCCTCGTATGATTATATTTATGATTTTAAAACAATGCCTGTCAGTACCAAGTGATGTTAATGGATTTGCTAAAAGTCAGCTTATCATTATTGTAATGTTAAATGTTCACGATAAAACGTTGCATTATTTTTAGCTATATTGTGAACACGATGAACTGAAAGCTGCTAGCAAGGATTTAGACAAAGAGAAACGTTGTTTAGATAAATTTTAGCCAATTTGCAAGCGTGATGAACTTATGACCCAAGACATGCCAAATATATGGATATTGTACTTCACATTTGTAAAATATGTGTGAATTTGAGGCTGTGAAAAAACAACAAATCTGGTGTTATAGAAGGCAATAAAAAATAATAATAATAATAAAAAAAACACAACACAAGAATACTTGTTGAACTTAAGATGAATTGAAAAGGTGCTTGGAATGATTTCTTGGAAGCCGATGATCTGTCTGGACGTTGATCTGTCTGGACGTTGATCTCTCTGGACGTTGATGGTGTGTGTATAGAAAGGTGGGCCATTTCCCACGGAGCTGGTGTGAATAACACAGGATTGCGACGAGCTTGAGTCACTATGTACAAGCCCCCATACTTGTGGTCATTGCTCATTCTCATTCGCTATGTTCCTTTATTGTGCTCGCTAGAAAAAAAATCTCTATAAAACATACGAGCTGATTAAATATTAAACATTTCTTTATCAAGGTATGTGATCAGAAGCACCTTCATGGCTAGATAACATCGGCAGATATTCCAATTACTTAGGCATTACATCCTTACCGGTCGCCTTAACAAATGCCCTCAGTATGTTTCTTTCGGTGCACAACTCATTAATATTCTATGTACATAATTATTCGCTGGCTAATCTTCTAATCTTTGTATTCAGTCATGTTGTTAATCATTTACAGATATATCAACGGTAAATAACATACAGCGTCGGTGTTAAGACACGAAAGCCTCTTATAGAGCATGCGTCAAATACTTTGGGAACAATCCACTTTGATGTTGCGGAGGCTGTCTTATGAATACATAATCCCCTACTTGTCTATTCCGACATGAACCAGTCATGAATTGAACCGGTAAAAATCCGCCTTAGATCGTCATTAAGGACAACTATTAGTTATTCGACATCGAATTGCTAATTAAATTATTGGCTTAATTACCGCTATCTATTCACCAGCACCTTTAATAAACAAATATAGCCGTGTTACCAGGTGCAGAGCTGTTACGCCTGGAACCTTTTGTTTTGCTGATACAGTTACATAAATGCAAGCTTCATGGGCTTTTTGTTTGTTATCTATATGTAGCCTACTTATCACCAGTACCTTCAGGTATTATATAAAGAACCACGCTTTCACTGTGTTTTTAGTCAAGAAATACAACTCATGTATCGCTTGTGTTATCTTTCTATGTCTTTCACTGGTAACCAAGTGAGTTGTAACTATGGTGGTAACCAAGTCAGTTGTTACTATGGTGATTCTCACCAGTATAACTCTGTCACAAACCACAGCTGGCTGATTTACCACAGACTTTACCACTTAAAGTTGAGAACAACCTAGAGACGAAGCAAACTTCTTCTTAACACCAGCCATGTTGCAAAGGCGTCTGTGAGATTATATAACATCAGAAGTTTTACCCATAATTTGTCACCACTAACAGTTCCACAAAGTAAACTGTAACAAACCACAAGTTTCTGGCTGTTTTACGCCGTCCGTTACTCTCACCACTTGCTTCATGTGCACCTCTGATTTTCTCTTGTAAATGCGCACAAGCCACATTTTTACGGTTTCCAAAAGTTATATGTACCAATGCGCATGTGTTAAACCGTAAGTTAACCTAGCAACTCCCACCACTGACTTCCATCAGCAACTAACAACATCTGGACAAACATTCAGCTAACGAGTTGTGATTTTGGAGGTTTGTAGATCAATGTCCAAGAAAATACAAAATCATTGCAAATATCTTTTCAGCACAAACGGCTTGCATTTATCTTTTTGAATGGGTATTTACATATTGAAGCGATTAAGCCTGGCTAAAGCTTTAGTGAAGCTACATACACCCATCAATCGCTCATCATATCAAGTACCTGATGTGCACAGCAACAACCATAGCAAGTACCTCACATAGGTTATTCACCAGTCTGTGATAAGAGCGTAGGAATCATGATCCTAAGGTGGTGGGAGAACTACATAGTGAACAACTCAACACAGTAATCCTCAGTTGAAATACAGCAAACAATATTTTATTCAAGAAGATGACACAGGATCTGCTTGTTTGTGCAGGTGTTTTGAATTCTGATGGTTCCTCCCACTCGAAAATTATTCACTCTCTATGTGCGTTCCTTTTGTATGCAAGCCAGTAAATACAGTACGCAACGATTTCTTGGGGTAGGAGTGAACAAATGCTGTGAATCATAGATCAGTGGATTCTACTGCTACCCAAGCTTTCTTATATTATTTACAGCATTATAATGACCCAATCATTTCAAGAGGGGTGGCCATGAACATCAAGGAGAGCACACACACTGTCTGGCTTGCACAAGTACCTGACCATTTCACGGGGTGACCGTAGTACCCGATGATTTCACGGGGTGACCCCATGGATTTACGGACCAGTGTAAGTAGAGACAGTAATTTCCCCATGAACTACTAATATTGCAGACATCGGGGTTGAGATATTCATAAATGCCTTGAAACTGTTATAAGAGAATCGCCCCATGGAAATCTGCACGTCTGTAGTAACCCCAGGATTTCATATTAGCACTGGAGACCCATGTTTACAGAGGGGTAGAACTGACATACATAGAAAACAGGACGTTTAATCTTATAATTTTAAATTAAAACAGATTGTAAGGTAATGACAAAGGCTCTGTCATACCTCAGGTGGATATACTGCAATCCGTGGTCAGGTCAATGCGAAGAAGTCAAGGTGTGGAGCCAATATTTCGGATCGAGTCCATGGGTTACTTGAATTTCCCGCCTTTATATACAATTACTCTCTGCACCAAACTGGGATTTCATTAAGGGCATCATTAGAATGATGGTAGACCATATTTCATTTGATTTCACATAAGTCATCCGGAATAATGAAACAGTTTCCTACTTTCTATCTTTGAGGCTTGAAGCATGTGTAGATCTTCAGATAAAAGAAAACCCATCTATTAGAGAGTTATAATGCAAATAAACATGGTCGCTCCATGTAGCATGCACATATGACATGGCACCGTCTGCCAGTTTAGGGCGAGAAGTACACAGAGACTGTGTCCAACAACTGGTTAAAATGACAGGTAACAGGTTATCCTTACTTGGTATTTAAGTTTTAGCTATGTAACAAATATCGCAAAATAGTAATTAGTCTACATAACAATCATTCACTACAACAACTACCACATATATATTATTTATTTTGCTTTATGTTTTTGATATTTTACGCATCTACTGTTTGCTATAGAATCCCAGAGATATCAGCATGTCTGCTACATATATTAAGCATTATATGGACATGAAGACAGTTATATCAGAACGTGATATTTTTTATTTACGAAAATAGCATGCTTTGAGAGACATAATTATATATAACAACAGTCCATTTACCGATAATTTATGTTATATTAAAGTAGGCATTGCCTAACATGTTGGTAAAATAATCACCAAAACTATTTTTCTCCGGCTGCACGTGGGAAGGTTTGTCAGCAACCTACTGTTGGTCGTGGGTTTCCTCCGAGCAACGAGATCTCTAATCAAATAAATAAATAAATAAAACTGTTTCTCTGATATTCCATGCTGCATAGTAGAATAGACATGGGCTGATATTTTGTAAAATGACCAAACTATTTTGTTGATAATTTATCTTTCCGACAAAATATATACACTGCCTTGTTTAGTGTTTATATACCCCCCCCCCCCCAAACAAAATAGATAAACCCATTCCTCCGTTATTGGTTATCCTTTGCATGTTTTTAGTACATATAATGGTCAAAAGCAATTTACTGGTCATTTTATATTACATATACAGTATAGAGGTTATTAGAATAAATAACACATAGCTAATGTGAATAGGTTATAGAATATAGTATCCATTGCTTTACTAGATCATGGTAAAATTATGCCCAAAATTGTAATTTGCTAACTTTGATAAAACGAAATGATGACGAATTACCAGGTAAATGAGCCTCTGTATATTTTTGACTGTTTAGAAGGTATGCATTAGTATCCACTGACCTTGCTGTGATTAAAACACGACCTTGTTGTATTTGTCTGTTTTGGACACTGTGGCACTATATGACCAAGTGTTAACTGGCCTAATTTACAAAGCAGTCTTAGGTTAAACAGGCTGGAAGTGCTGTGCACAATTCAATGTAATAGATATGTATTATAACAATAGTTACAATCAAGATTTATTTAAGAAACATGACACCTACCTGAAGGATAACGTTGGTTTCTCTCAGTTCATAAATAATGTTTATCTTTAACACAGAAAACATTATGTATGTATGTATATATGTATCTATGCTTGGGTTTTAAGCGGTACTCAACAATTTTTCAGTCATATGACGACGAGGAGTCTAGAATTTTCACATGCTGTGTCTTCTTGTGGCAGGGCGACTCCATGCCGCCAAAGCGCTGCAGGCACTGGAACGTCATGCCGGTGACACAAGGGACGACACCCAACCCAGTAACAAATTACTGACACCGAGCCTACCAGTCATGTTACGTTGCTCTAACATCTCAATGCCGAGGCAACGAGACAACAGCAGGTACCATTTTTATACCCTTTGATATTATTCGACTCGGGATTCATTCCGGGTCTTCGTACCTCGTACAGGACGCTGTAACCACCAGGCCACCGATGTGGTCAAACAACCTTATGAGATCACCAGGAAAAATTATGTACATGGATGTATATACTCTTGTGTTTTGACAGATATCAATAAATTAATTACCCTATATATAAACCGGAAAGCGCTCTAAACAATAACAGAAGTAAATATTTACGAAACACTAATTAACATTTGAGCTAATATCTTTGGTAATATCTTTGCATACATAACATGGTTGTTTGATGCGTGGGAAGTTATATTCTGTTACATAATTGCTAACATATGCTTGCAGCATCAAACGAATGACCTGTAAGCACACATGGGGTACGATTGCAGAATTGTATCAGTACTGATGGTTTACGATCGGATTATTAAATGAGCATTGATGGTTTACGATTGCAGTATCACTTGAACTTTGGCATTTGATCACAGCATTCTTGATGAGCATTTGTATACTGAGGGCGCTATATTACACGAGCATTGGTGTACGATTGTAGTATTATATCAGTATGATATTTTGGTTTTCTATGTCATTATCAGATAAGCACTAATGGTGTACGATTGCTGCGTTACACGTGCAATGACTGCGTAGTATTGCAGCATTACTTCAGCAGCAACGGTGTACGATAGCAGTATTAAATGATTGCTGATGATGTACTATTGCAGTATTATTTGAGGACGGATTGTGTACGGTTGCAAAAATACTGACGTACTGACGGCGCAAGTTGGCGTATGTCTTATGTGAGCATTAGCAAATCATTGCAGCAGGCCTATTGTGTATTACTTGAGTACTGACGGCCTACATTTGTAGTTTACATGAGCACTGATGTACGATTGCAGTGTTTTGTGAGCACTGACGATTACAGTATTACTTGAACAATAGAATACGGTTGTGGTATTACTGGAAAAATGCATGGTGTACGAATACAGCATTACAGGAGTATTGGCGGTGGATGAATGCCGTATTACATGAGTATTGACGGTGGATGATTGCAGTAATACATGACTTTTGACGGTGGATTACTTGCAATGAAATAATATGAGTATTTCTTTAGATAGTACTTTCCGTTCTTGCCCAGACTGTTTTGCATAAAGATTTTCGTTTTGCGTGTAATCTCCTAAATTAAGCTAGTATTTATGAAAGAAGAGACCCTGTGTGTCTAAACAAGCCTGTAATTTGTTATTTGGTTTGATTTTATAGAAAAGTTTTTATTCAAAAGTATTTATCCATATACAGAGGCTATATAGTTATTTTTGTGACATCAAGCAACTTGTAAGCAATGAAAACCGGAAAGACGTAACTTCCTATTGTTAGTGCGTGTTTATGCTGGATGGTTTTATTGCAGGGGCAGGGACTTGGCGTGTATGTTAACGCCGGCTTTTATTTTTAAAGAGGGTTTTATTTAATGCGAGTCATGAAATGATATCAGTCGTTTTGTCGGGAGCGGAAACAAAAGGAAAACGAATCTCGTTTCAGAAGACGAACCAATCTCGATTGATGCAGATTCTGCCCAAACAGGCAATTACTGTGTTTGGGTATAGACTGTACTGATAAAATAAGAGGCAACGGGATGTCTCTTTGGTTGTTTACGGCCTGGCATGACGTAGTCATTCAAAGACATTTTTCTCCCTGTATTAAGTGCTCATGTAACGGATTTTCTCAATGGACCGAGACTGTATCGGTTAACCAAAATCTGTACAGAGTATATGGTCATCAATCACAACCTATATACATGACAAGCTTATCACCTCATGCGTTCACACATAAAACACTGCTTCACTTCATTAGCATAGTAATGAAATTTATCGGCCAGTAACACGCTAAATGCCATCTTTAAAGTATCTTAACACGTTTTTATCAAAAGACTTATGATAGAATCAACTACAGTCGCCACCCTTATTCACGAATCCCTCCCTTGTCCCCACTGGCCTCCTCCGCCTCCCCCCATCCATTAGGGTCAAGAAGTTCACCAGGTACACATGGTTAGCTGGAAATTAAATCTCGAGCTATTCATTTCGGAGAACTTATCACTTAACACATATAAACAACTGTTCAGCACTTTCATCAACAGGACCGGCGCGTTGACGAGATTGATGATAGCTATTGTCAGAGGCGGAAAAATCATTAGCCCCTGAGCAATTATATACATATATATGTACAGTTCGGCTAATCAACAATATACCATCCCATTTAATTAGAAATTTTTTTTTTTCAGTCCGTGAAAAGATATCTGCATTGAATACATTACGTCATTACACGGGTTTCTGGCTTCTTATTTAAACGAATTAATCACTTTTCTGACTAATCTAGTGCAGTATATACATACATACATTGAATTGTTAATTGATTTTATTTGGGGGGGATATGATGGGATGACCTCGTTACTGGGGTTCACGAAGTATAGTTATGTCTATAACTTTACACCCACATGACCTGAAGAATTCAAGAATATATTAAGCTCAAAAATATCAATCAAAAATCAAAGTACACTCACTGCAGGCATATTAATCGGTTAATCATTACACAAGTTTGTATAAAAATACAGATATATTAAAAATTGTCACTATTTAAATTGTCACCGCTAAGGCGGTGGCAGATTACAAAACCGTTTAAATGCACTCGCTATTTAAAACCGTACCAAGTATACCATTTGTTTCGGAGGTTATTTGGTTAAGTTTGGGTTGATGGAGTAAAATGCATTTGGTATTAAGAAACCTGAGAAACTTTTTTATGAGTATGTGGAAGGCATTGGCATGACAATACTTGTACTCTAAAAACATCTTTTTCGATTTGAATCAATTTAATACTGTGTTTATTTTGATTTCACAGTTTTTTTCTTGTTTATTACAAATACAACAGATACGAGGTTCATTAACACAGCCCATGTAAATTATACGATAAGAGTTGAATTTTCATTCTAATAATTAACTGTGTTAAAATCACCTCTATATGTACAATCGCATCCCATCGACTTGCTATTATCGTGCGGTGTTTAAAGACTGTAGTGTACTGGACAGAGTGCAATTCCATTTTCGCACATTGGCGGGAAAATGCTATAAGCCTTACACAAAAAACCCTTTCTTTGAAAGCGTGCAATGAAATTCTGTGCGATAATGAGTACATTTCCATGTAGGGCCACGATGTCTAAACCACATTCACTTACAAAACTGCCTTGGAGTATCCAGGACGTGCCTTCAAGTCCAGCTGTCGTTGCATCCGATTCAAGTGAAAACACGTTTTAGATACCGGTACTTGGTTTGGCGCACTGGTTTCTGTGAGACTATACCCAGCTCCCCTCATCTCGAATAAGGTGTAAACACGGGTCAAATATATAAAAAATGGGTAAATATAAAAAAAAATATAAAAAAATATATGCTCTTATCCCTCACTCAAATAAATTATGGTAATAATTAATAAATGTTTATATTGCTGCAAAGAGCAATTTTTACTTTTAAGTTTAATCAAAAGCGTTGAGTTAAAATGGAAATAGTAATTGTAAATATTTATCATTATTTTATACATTGATTTATTCCACATCGGTTGACCAACTGCTTGACTGTTGTTTAATGCCATGCTGAATTTAACAAAACGTTACACTCCACTAAACAAAGATATTGTTATTATTTTCAGCTCTTTTTTCGCACGAGGTCTAAAACTATTTTTGGCCCACTAGTATATAGAGATGAATATATATGTAAATATACAGTCTATTAAGATTTACAAACGTTTACCATAAACATGTTTACATCTGTTGTTTTATGGTAATCACAGACAAAGCGGTATATTTATCCGCGATAACGTGTACTTGTGATTAACATATGAAAGTAATTCCAGTATACGCTCAGGTCAATATGGCTGTCTTCACTGAAAATAAAATAGAGGTGTTTGTCTCTTAAGGGATATACACGATTAATTTATTGCGTGGCTATTAGAGTTATCCCCCTTTAGCCCGCGCTGCCGCTACGTGGCGAGGTCATATAGATCAACCGGAATCTTTTGCAACATTTCATCGAGCCGTTGAGATCGACGCTCAAATTGCTTTATCCAACCCGTGCCCAGACGTAATGATCTTATAAATACATGGTTGTATGTCATAACTTAATTCTTTTTTTATTTTTATTTTCTAGACTGATTCATGACTCATATTTCATGATGATGATAGTGTGGTTCTCATTTCCTTTTATATTTCTCCAGACGTAACGGTTTTCATTTTAACTTCACAAAGAAACGAGTATTCTTCTCTCTGAGGACTCGAACATATCTCGGAGATGAATATTACATGAAAATACAAATTTCTTTCAAGAAAATTCTTCGATCGCCCACGGAAATATATCATAGTCACAAAGTCACTAAGGGAAGTCCAAAACACAACCAAGACAAAACCGCAAACTTGTGTGCACAGTTGTAGGCCTAAAATAACGTTATGTGTTTGTTTGACATGTATTACATACCCGAAACGATTTGTTACTTATAAAGCGGAGGTCAGGTGTTGGGATTAAGGAAACCAGGCGGAGAAGATCTTATGAAACCACCACCATTAATTGGTTAAAGCATTTAATTATTTATTTACCTGTTTATTTATTGTATGACGCTATACTCAAGATTTTTATTCATTTATACTGGCGAAGGAAACCCGTGGCAAAACATGGACTTCTTGAAAAATTATAGATGACGTACAAAATTAACAGCTTATTGGTGGAAGAGATGTGGCAATTGGCCTGCATTCAAAACCTTCCCTTGGGTTAATTCTCCCATATTAATGGTGAGCCCTCTGTGATTGCATACGACGTATAAATCTTGTAAATTCTTATAAATCTTTATCGCAACGAAAGAAATTTATGTGCAAAGTTGCGAATTTGAGAGAAAATGATTCCTTTAATTCCGAGAGTGTTTACTTTCCTCAAGACTTTACTAACTTGCGATATGGAAACGGTGTTTATGTCCACAAAGTGCAAAGGGCAAATTCTCGTATGTTTGTATGGAATCTGTCCGATATCGTTTGTCTCTTCTTATCATCTCCAACCATCGATTGTGGCTTTAGGGTTTTGTATTTATTTGGGAATAGAGAAGGACTCCGCCGACTGCAGAGTAGGACATACGCTTGTCAGCTTGCTTCCTTTTGATTTCAAACATCAAACAGTGAACGTTGGATAACCATGTGATTGAAAAAGACAACCCCCCCCCCCCAAAACAACGAAACAACGTGCATTGATGAGTAAAAATGAGCAATTACGGACGTGAAATAACCTACGGATTGCATAGTCATTCAGGCTATTCAAGGAGAACGTTATTTCACTGGATAAAAACTGATCTCGCGTTGCTTTGTGTTGACTGTCTCCTGACAAGGGAAGTAAGTCATCGCAGGCCTATTAACGATGGACTCCGCAAACTGCCACACGAGACTCTTCGACTTGCTATTGTCACCAAAGATTCCCTAACTGCGATCGAGAGCTGAGAAATCCACAAATCTAGAAATTCCTCTGCTGAGTCAGCAGTGCACTCTGCTCACTCCCTCCCCTCTCCTTCATTACATTCCCCCCCCCCTCAACCTACCCACAAAGGCATCCTAACAAGTCACACTGCTACGTGAAGCCATCAACTAGAAGTCCACCGAAGGCCCGAGTTGAGGGCTTTCTTATTAAGGCCCAAATATCTGATGTGTATATGTGCATGTTTAGGCCTATGTATATACAATTTTTTATTAATCCGCCTTTGTTTACTTCTGAGGTTCGAAATCTGGCCCTACACCCGGGCAATTACGTATACACCGGTCTCGTGGGTGGTCGACTGTGTCTAAACCGCGCATGCATCCTCTGGAACAGTCGAACAAATGGACTGGAGCGTGGTTGGCGTAGAAGAATTCATCACTTTTCAGGCTTATCGTTTCTGTCAAAAGGTAATCGAAATGTATAATTCTTGACGACCTGGGTTCAGATTGATCCATTATTCATACTTAGAAAAATCGCTGACAGGAGTATTTCGTCGCATTTTAAACACAGTTACGTGCACTTATATAAGTTTCACGAGTTCTCGTTGATTTGGCGCTTTTGCATTTTTTTTAGACAAACTTTATTCATCAAATCCAGCAACCTTGATTGTCAGGGAAGGAAAGGGCAGGAATTTTGGTGTGAACGATGGATTGATGAAGATTGCAATAGATTTGGAAATTCGATGTATAATGAATAAGCCTGAGTATTTGCTCATTTCGACCCACGGCATCAGGCGGTAAATGTCAAGACTTCATAAGTTCGGACAACAACAACGGTATCCCTTCGCCCTTCCCTTAATTATGTGTATGGTGTGTCAAGTCAATCACTGCTTTGTAAGACAAGATTCTTCAAATCATCCTATCAGTGCCTTTGTTGTTGAGTATTCAATGTGCGATGAGGTTGTACAGAAAAGCTTCTATCATGGTTTCTATCGCATATAAATCGCAGTGGCGTATGCAACTGAAGTATTACAAAACTGGGCGTAAAATCGGGTAGCCAATAAACAAGTGAGATCACATGGGAGTCGTGGAAGACATGACAAAGGTCTTGGTCACGTGGTTGTTTCAAAGTTCGCTGATCGTTCCAAATGACCCAGACCCGCATAACATTTGTCAGTTCACGCGAGATTCCATGCGGTTTTGCTCCTCGGTGGTCCTTCTATAAAACGAACAATAAGCGCATTATACCTGTAGCTCTGCACGCCGGGGTCAGCGAGTTTACGCTCATTTCGGGCTGTCGTGCCGATGATTGCCGGCTGACAGTTGTTTACACCTGGACCTGAAGACAGGACAGGTAATACGTCAGGGTTGACAGTCGGGGCTCTGTCCCAGCCACCAGTCTCTCCACATGGCCGTACAGCTGCATTTAGCAGGTTAACACATGGACATATGTTTTCCCGCTCGCTTCCCACATCAAAACAAGTCCAACAAGAAAACAAGACGCAACCAAGAAGACAGAGTATCTGCCGGAAATCGCCGACACCTTGATTAATCAGCCACAATCCACAGCTGCATGGCATGGCACCGTTCCGGTTCTTGAATTATCGGGGGCGGCGACATCGGAAAAATTTGATTGAAAACTTTCTAAATACAATCACACATTTGTGCCTAGATAAATTCATCTACACTCCTTGTGCCGTAATGTTTGATATCACGCAACCGGGTTAACCACATGTATGTATGTAAATCAATTCATACGAAAATATACCGGTATACAAAAGCATTAGAACAATTTGCAAAAAGTTCATTTAATTGAGAGTTTCCCGTTCTCTTCTGTCACCGCACTTGTGACAACGTTGCGTTATATTTCATTTCCTTTATAAAACATGTGAGTTCTGAAGTACAGGTAACAAAATCTGTGCAACCTTAAGAGATGATAAAGTGTAAGCACTTAGCAGTCATATAAGCTAAAACACCCTCCTCAACAGTCGAGGACAAATGCTATGTTATCAACGTGTTGCCGCCTAATACTTTTGAAGTCATTTATTCTTGTCTTCAATTCTCTTCACTGTTCTTTGCTCTACCGTTTGTTCATGTCAATGAGATTGACACAATAGTTCGGTAATTGTTTGGTCAGCATAAAAAGCAAGGCCAATGAACATAAGATCTACATTAACCCTAACAGAAAAAACTGTGTGCACAATGCAGATTTCAAATGTTATCTGTCACAAAACAGACGAGGATTTAAACTAAAACTGGATCATTTATATTCATTTGATCGGTGTTTTAGGCCGTACTCAAGAATATTTCACGTATAAGACGACGGCCAGCATTATGATAGGAGGAAACCGGGCCGAGCTGAGAGACCTTCCCACGTACGAAACGAGAGGAAACCAGCATGAGCTGGGTTTGAACTTACACTGCACTAGCGCGCTAACACACTCAGCCACGGAGGCCCTCGCATAGTAGTTATGGGACCTGAGTCATTCGTATATGTGTATATCATGGTAACCATATCAAGAGCTTGGCTACTTAAAACAAGCCAGAGGCTAATATGTTTTATTTTTACCCATGTACATTTTCCACAGTCACTCGGCAAACAAAGGTTTATATGTTGTCCCACAAAAAAAAAAATTGTTTCATTTGTTATTGAATTACACCCTTAAGAAGTTTTCGCTTATACGTGTATGACAGCGGTCAGATTTATGAGCGACGGAAACCGGAGAGCCAAGAGTAAACCACTCCCATTAACTAGCTGCCAGATAAACCTGCTAAAGTCAAGTCATGTCAGAACTAGCGAGATGTGGTTTCGAACCCTTTGCTACTTATCAAACCCTTGTACACAATCGCTGCAAGCTGTTGGTGTGAATGACATTATGGTGGGAGGAAACCGGGCAGAGCCCGGGGAAAATCCACGACCATCCACAGGTTGCTGACCGGAGAGGAAGCCAGCATGAACTGGACTTGAACTCACAGCGACCGCATTGGTGGGAGGCTTCTGGGTCATAATGCTGCACTAGCGCTCTAACCAGCTGAGCCACGGAGGCTCCGAACTCGCATTTGACCAATCATTTTGACCAACACATTGGCTAGAGAGGTTCAATCTTTTACCGGGAATCGAATGAAACCTAGAGTTGTCACGGAAAGTGGAGGTGGGACATTGGATGCAGTGGATCCATCGATACTGATTTTCTTCAGCCTAGTTGTTGAACCATTGATCAAGCAGACGACAGAAGCAGAGTATACGTGTGTTATACGTGACGTCGTGCCAGTTGACCTCGGAGTTTAACAATTCACGTTGGACCATTCCTGTCAAGCGGAAGACTGAGAGCGTCCCCTATGAAATAACTCGGCTGTTTTACTGCTTTGATGCAATGTGACACAGTCAGTTAAGACAAAAGGCAGCACCAAGCCAAATAACAACATGCATGCTTTGATAAAGTATCCCTCATGAAGTTTATTCTTGTGCTTTTGCATATACGGTATGTCACAGTTTTTAGTAACGTCAAACGCAGACTTTGAAAAATCGACAGAGTTGGCATGTTTTGAACATCCCTGGAACGAAGCTGCATACGCTGACGGCACTGCCTGGACTGGGAAGTATAAAAGGTACAACCACTTTTGACTGTTTTCACCACAAACAGCTCCTTGGTATTCTTTAGCATTTTGCCTTCCGGAAACCCAACCCACATTTGGACTCTTTAGAGAATTGGATGGCGTCAGAATCCGAAATATGGACAATAATGTGTCTGATCCGATGTTCTGATTGCATCAGTTTAATTTCATGGGTACAGATGTTCACAGCATGCACTGAAAGTTGAAAAGAATTCAAATTTTTGATTGATTACGTGTACATATCGAATTTCCCTTAAATAGCCTGAGCAATTAAATACAGAAATGAAAATCACACCTTTCCATGTGATGATTCTCGGTAGACGAAGCTAACAATGTGAAGATTTTATCCATCGGGCTGTCAGCGGTAATGATTGCACAATCAATATAATTAACCAGTGAGGGTAATTAACAACGGACAAGATCTGAGAACACAGCTCTCCGTTGACATTTAATAAATGAGCCAATTTTGAAAACCTTCTGGTGTGTTTGACAACAGAAATTAATTTTTGGTCCCTTTTCGGTCACCACCTATTTTCGTATGCTGTCAAAAAACCCAGCTGATAGGGTACACGGTATATTAACAAAAGTATAGCACAGAATGAACCCTTTCATTTACGATTGATTCTTGCATAAAACAAATACATTTTGACCGAAAAATCAGCATGTAATAAACTGGGCTTCCTTTTTTCTGTTTCATCGCATTATATGGTTACGATGGCCATACGTTTATACATCGCACTTCAGGTGGAGATAGATATTTGCTTCAAGTGTGAGGTGAGAAGTGCTCAACAAAGTATTTCAGGCTGATGCTAAATATATTTTCAGCAGTGGTAGGTTTTCGCACGTGATGAAATCACGTTGGATACACATGAATTTGTGTTTCGGTGTGAGTTTGGATACCACAAAATGTAAAGTAGGAATGGGCTTCCTGTTCTTAGATCTTTCGTGGTTCACGCTGAAGGTTGTTTGAGAATTTGTTTTTGTCATCATACGCGGGGAACGACTGTTAACCGTAATGGTTGGTACACGCCTATCTAAGAAGGCTAGATTCAGTTTTGAACGCAAGTCGGTTTCTTGCCATCATCATCAGTTTTCTTTGGTAGGAAAGTAATTAAAATGATGCCAAGAATTTTGCCCAGAAGTCAACATCAGTCCATACAGCTTTGAAACTTTCTGACCAACATATCGTATATTATTTATTTATTTATTTATTTATTTGATTGGTGTTTTACGCTGTACTCAAGAATATTTCACTTGTACGACCCTTTGAGGTACCAGGACCATTCCCCTCGTCACGGAGATCCCAGGTATTATATTACACAAAGCTGCTAAATCGTCGTTGGGTAAGTGCGGAGAATAAGGTTATACTTAAACGTACAATTCTGATTGCAGACCACAAATCAACAGATTGATGGCAAAAATGCTAGTTAACATTTAGAATTCACAGATTATTGCATATGCAATTTATCCGAATGCTTTCGAGAACTTTGCACGGATGATATTTTTATCAGATATTGTTTTCGTTCTTCTTTAGGAAAAATCAAATACTTGATTAGTTAACCTAATATAGATTTTAAGTAGATCACGAATTTTCACGAGTCGTTTTTATGAGCCTGATCCATAAGTAGGAGCATTTGCATTAGTTAACAAATGCTGGCCGACTTTGTAATAAAGAGCACATTATATGAACATAATTAGATAAACTGCCGGCGGAGAAGCCTAACTTCTGAATACATGCCCTTTGACGGATAGTTACATTTCTTGGGTAAAAACACAGTCAAGGTATTTAATTAAAGTTATCATCAAACGTATAATTTTCAATTTATTTCGCATCAATTTCAAATGTCGAACAGGACTCCCCGATGGCAATTGTGCAATGTAAGTCAAAGACGAGCGTATTGCGTCTATATTTAGTACTGTTCTTTCCGTTTGCGCGTGTTGTCTCCACCTGTAAACGATTTGGCCATAATGTACTATTCGCCCAAAAGGCAAATAGGCAGAGTGTTTTTGCTATTGCCAGGGGTGAGACATGTTCGATGAAAACCACATTGATGTCTCCTGATTATCAGTTTTAACAATTTTGTTTTACTTTCATTATCATTAGATATATAAGGTCGCAATGACCTTTATTTACTCTGAGATAAATAGCCTTTCACAACTTCTGTCTGACCTTTGTCAACTTCCTCTAGTGGCTCCCTCTGCTTGGCAAGCCATTGCACATGATTTTACTGGATGAGTCTACGGTTTTTTCTTGTAGAACCACAATTTTTACTAACGTTCTATCAATAATCTCTCATTAGGAAGCATGCATGATTCCAACGAACGCCATGTAAGTTGAATTCATGCTAACGCTGAATGCAAACCCCCATACCAAATTCTTACTACTTACTTTTTTTATTCACCTACAAATTTATTCGACGCTTAGAATGTTGATTACATACTATCTTCCTTTAACGCTTAGTGTCATGATTCTTACTAATGCCCCATGAACTGACCTTAGGCACTATCTATAAGAAATAAGGTATAAGATATCAAAGAAATCCCTGCATATTAGTTCTATAGTCATATAAAAGCCACTCACGTATTTATATAAAGACTGATAATTGTACTTATGCTGACATTTACCTACCAGTTTATTAATTTAATAACCGCTGGATAAAACAGAAAACAACAGCAAAACACTGAGAGTAATTTAACACATCCCACACTATACGGGCTGTGATATACTTGCTTTCAGAGTTTGGTGACGTGATCTTACGTTGATATGAAAGTACGTTGTACTTCCCCCATGCATTTTATTGCAGTTTTGTGACAATTAAGCACTGTGCTAGGTTGCTAAAGTTTAGCGGTTGTCTGTTAACATGGCACGACCTGTCGCCTAAGTCTTTGACTAGTATGAACAGCCTGGAGGTAAATGTTCTCGTGTACACTTATTTATGAAGCTCGCTTGTTGATTAACAAGGTTGTCCATCAAGCTGGAATATTAACACTTAAGGACCTTGTGAAAAGACATGCTGCCGAAGCCACACTGGGGTCATCTGAGAACACATCGACAAATGTACTCATAATCTAGCCACTGTTTATTGGCAGTTTTCTCTCTGTAATTTACCGCCATGGTATGCCCGAGAGGAGTGTAAGTAACATTCCGACGTGAACGGCAAACTGGGTTAGACACCCTCCAAAGTTCAACCTACGGCCAACATAAGAGGTTGTAATTATATATATAGCTACTATATATATAAAAATGTTATTTATTTGTACCTTTCGTCTTGAAAGTAATTTAATTCAATATTGAATTCTAGAGTAGTTTCTATAAACCGCATTGACTTCACCATAAAATGTTAACTTGAAATTTTGGGAGGCAAGCATTTAAAAATGTTCAAGGATCTGAGTGTTAAGAAACGTCCATGTGTGAGACAGAACAACATGCTCACGAATTATAAGACATTTCAAGATAACACAGTCAGGCAAGCTATTAATGACATTATCAGGTATGATAACGATTTATGCCCGCATATAAATATGAAATATATATCCCCAAAATTTTTGTATCATTTAATCTTTTATAATGACAGATATTTGCAGATTTTCTACGTTTATTACCGTATTCGTCAGTGCAATGGTACATGATGGAATCGATACTTTAAAGATGAGTCATGTAAAATTTCGTAACATGCGGATGTGGTTTCTATTATCTTAATATATTGAACCATGCACACTTAAGCCTTCTGAGGAAAACCTCCGCGCAGAGGTATTAAGGTCTGCGGTAATCGGCATAAAATAAATCACGCTCCATTGCTTTTTGCTCCAGAAGTCGTTGTATTTTATCAATCTGTTGAACATTTCTCCAGGCTACACTCGCGGTTTTAAAGAAGGGATGAACTGAGTGACACTCTATTGTGCTGTTTTTAGCCCCTTTGTACAAATAGAACATTAACCAACCTGACAATGTCCCTGTTAAAACTCCGGTTGACATTAAGCTGGCTAATCCATCAAACTCGGTTTATACTCCTCAAACACAGCCCGTAAGTCACTGGTTAAACAAGTTGGAAACAAGTTATCTGTGAGGAAGATTATGTTCGGTTCGCCATTCTGACAGTCTTCACATACATAAATTTTCAGCCTGAAACTCCCACGCTCGTATAGATTACCTTTGCACATGTTTTAACTCCCTGCCCAATAACATCTTTTGCAGGTAGACGAATTTAAAAGAACGGACGAGATATCAGAAATGCACATTCTATAGAACACAGATCTTCCAGTAATAAATTACGGTCCGAAGATGACAACACAGATTACATAGCAGCACGAGGGTTGTGCCTACTTAGTAAATTGGCAATTTTCAAAACCTAGAGATACATGCATGACCCAGCTGGAATTAAACCCCAATCCGTCGGTGTAAGGCTCAAACGCCTAACCTCTTGACTGCCTTGACTTGAAAAAAAATGTCTTTCGTGCAACGATGGAAGTTTCAGCTAGCTTGAATTACAATGAACGTGTTTGCAGTTGGTATAATCTGAGAAATTAGTTACCAAGAAAGTAATATATACATGTGGCTTGGAATAACATATACTTGATCTAAAATGACAGAAATCGTTCAATGTAAAATTACCAGCCTATAACGTGAGGAAATCGAGTTTGCAGCATCATTGTTGGAAGAGAACTAAAGGTTTCCTGCAATCAGCCAGGCTCAGTAATGGGACAGCCATGTATGACTGGTACACTGTTAAAAAACATGGTTAGTGGAAGGTTCTCAGCGAACAGAAATGGTGTATGGTAAACGTTCATGCAAATCGGCAAACGGTTCCCTTTATCTTACAGGCGGACAGATTACCAGATGCAGGGTTTGAACTGGTGAGTGCAAGAGGGAAATCCCCTTCCTCACTGTGACGAAAACATACTTCTGCACTTTGGCAATGCTTTCATTTGTAGACTGACAACTAGATCTTGGGAAAAGAAATAGAATTTCTATCATGATGAATGGACAGTGAACACTAGGCAGTTCTATAGACCTTACAAGAGTTCCCCGAGGAAATTGCTAAAGTCCTCAGAAGGTAAAACACCATAAACGATTCCAAAATGACAGAGGTTCAGTGTTCAAGAAGGACTTCCCCACTGCTTCACGTCAAAGAACTTCCTAAATTGCATGATATGCATACTGTCGAAGACAAACATTTTGACATTCAAATAAACATAAGTTTCGGCTGGCTTGATATATAGTTACTTTAAGTCGTAGGCATCGTAACTCCTATAACCTGTCACCTTTTGAGTTTGAGAGTTTGATTCCAGTTTTAGCTGCATGGTCTATAGCTGAAGTAAATCAAAGTGACACAATTAACAAGCAGTGGGGCTTTTTTCGTGAATTCTTTCCATTTACCCTGCCCCCAACAAAATACATGAAATATTCTCGAAACAATGATTATGATTTAACGCCACACCGGCAATATAAGATATTTGGGAGCGCAGTGCATTATGTCACCCCCAATGACGTTAAGCTTTGTTTATTTATGGGACGAACTAAAGGTAAGAACGGGACATTTTATTAAGAAAACAATAATACCAAAAGAAAAAGCTTGCCAGTACCCCAGAGCTCGCCGTGACATGTGTCTTTAAACGGAAGCCGTCAAATGCCCGGAAGTTATCCGTTACGTTCCCTGTGACACATTCAAAAGAAAAAAACGGATAGCATAGATTAAAATTAAATGAATAATTTATGCTCTGCACATCCAGTGGGTCTTACTGCATTTGACGAGTTGCCTGACGCAAAATTATGATTGCCTGACGTTACCAAGCTACATGTATAACATAATAATAGCCTTGCTCATCTGGGCTTCCTGTACGAGACTACGAGACCTGACGGATGTCATCCAAAGTAATCATCGTGTTCTTGGAAGCAAAGACTGTTTTATTCTGCAAGGTTTTCATAGAAAAAAAAATTAGTTTCACTCAACTAGCTATGATTTTATTTCCGACCTTCTTCCGTAATTCTTACGCAGCGCAAGCTTTATAGTATAATGTATTGTTAAAGATCTGAGTTACAGTGTAGAGTTTAACTACAGTCTGCAACATATTAAACTCTCAAAAGGTGTTTGTATGGTGTACAGGCTTAAAAACAAAGAAATGTCCTCTAAATTGTTTTCAATCTTATAGATACTCTACACACCCTTAACGGCTGGGCACAGATGCTATTAACTCCTTTTTTGTTATAATAATAATGAAAGTTCAAGGCACCACCACGTATGTTGTTTCATATACTCATGAGCTTTCGAACTACATGCCGAGGTCGCCATTTTTATCCGCCAACATCATAAAAGCCCACCCGGGCTTGAACCGATGTACAGATCTGTTACATTTCTCCCTTCTATATAGACTATCGCTGTAACCATATGCCAATAACAGAACAGGTGCTTGGATTAGGATGTCGTCCCTTTGTTTCACCTAATTGCTGGCTAGCATTTTTTGCAGGCTAACTATTTCCAAACACAATTTTCTGTTTACGAAAAAAATAATCCACATGTCATAGTTTACAACTGCAATATAGCAGTAATCGTTTACCAGTTTGGTGTGACAATTAGTTTTCTCTTATACATTCTAAAGTAAGGTCTTCGTTTAAGGCAAAAAAGCGGTCTTATTTCGATATCCGGGATTTGAACTCTTTATGGGCCCACGTGGAAAAAGGTGAATAAGGCCTCTCAACTTGTCCTTACAGACAAAACAATGTAAAATGTAAAAAAGTATTCAGAAGTAGTAAAAAATTTTTCCGATTGTGGATATGGCAAAAAGTTTTGTTTGTTAAAATAACATGATATGATTGATGTGAACATGTTAAATAACTGCTTTTTTAACTTGTCTCTCTGCGAACACCTGTGCATCAATTAATTACATTTCACCCGATGGACTTTTGTTTCGTTCGGGATATGATCTTTATCCATATTTTTCTTCTTCTGAGTTCTATAACTGAATTTGGCAGTAGGATTTATCTGTATGGTCTCTTGCATCTGTGCTCCAAAGCATCTTTACTGAATCATTAGACGAGATGAGAGGTTTATCTTGCCAGTCATGTCACATGCCCCATATGTTCCCTCCTTTGCGCACTATCTGTCCTTGCAGAAGATGATGTCAATGAAGAGAGATGGGCATATCTGAGCACGAGTTATTTAACCTTTCTTTCACTCTAAACTCATACACTTAACCAAGGTAGCACACTTCAATATCACTAGTTAACACACATAAGTATTCTTCATTTCCGGACCATGCCTATGACAACAATCTCAACTCTATGACCAGCCTGTCAAAAAAGTAAATAAATGAAATTTGGCGAAAACAAAGTATTAACAGTTATGTCAATTTATGTTGATATTCCCCAAAATATAATATGATTATATAAATATGAACCAACAAGAAATGTGGTTAGGCTATTAAGGTAACTGGCTGAGGGGATTTCTAAATCTCTTTTCGATCACCAATAAAACGTGTTTAAATATGACACTAGAGATTGTATTTTGGCATCTTCAGACTCTCACGTATACAGAGTAATGTTAAATATGCTGGGAACATCTTGTCTTATTAAACCTTGCTGAAATCATGTTAGGGCTGATAAGAAGGAGTTATCATTGATAACAGTGTATGAATAATACGCCACACTTGTCAGTAACAGAAGCCCTGTGTGACGATGTGGAAGAGGTAACAGAACAATCTCGCAAAAAGTTACGGTAGGACACTTCAGGATGTTAAGTTAGAATGTAACGATGTAGCAGTACAGGGGAAGTAAGAAAACTATACTCACGGTGTATAAACTAAACGAGAAGAAACTACAGTATATACATGGCAGGGGAGAGAAACTAAGAGAATGAGATGGCAAAATGTAAAGAAAAATTCGCGCAAATAGCCAACATATCAGAAAACAACGGGAAGTGGTGAAGAAACTCATGGAACTGAGTTGCAGTGTAAAACTACTAGCTGACAGAATGTAAAATGAACAAGAAATCTACCAGACAATCTGCCTCTGGTTCTTCTAACTTTTTTGTAATTTCTGGTCTGCACTTATTAACAGATATACATACATACATGTGTGTGTATGTGCGTGTGTGTGTGTGTGTGTGTGTGTGTGCCTAATTGTAACTGGAACAGAGTTTCACTTGTTTCTCTCTCTCCCATTTTTTGTCCATCTGATGAGCAACATATCAATATTTTTACTTTTCTGAAAAAGAAAAGAAACCTGAGAGAAGTGTCATTTATTCTTTCCTCAGTTCTAATATCGGTCATAAAATTACAATAATTACTATAAGTAAGAAAACGATAATTTAAAAAAAATCTAGAGCAGGACAAGTACACGGCAAAGTAAATTGTTTAATAAAATACGTCATTGCGTAGGTAAAAGAAAATACAAATAAGCAAGGAGGACAACAACTTGCACACAGAAGGTCAGTGAAAACAATATTAGGATATTAGTCAACCGCAAAAAGTAAAAACCGCCTGACTTAGTAATTCTGAAGTTCAAACTGCACATTCGTTGCCTTAATATGACGTAGCAGCATCCTGCTAATAACACTCATATGGTGGTTAACTAAACGTCTCTTTCTCATAGCCACCTCAATATTACAATGCATGTATGGCGTTGTAATTAGCAATAAGTACAGCATTCATCACAGAAAACATGGCAACGTATGGAGCCGCTTATTGATAGTTTCATAGATGTACTCTAGAAGGTGTAACACTGGACATTTGGGTATGGTAGCAAATTTCATAAACATAGGTGATTGCAGGACATCAACTGAACTCATTCAGGTTAATGTGAGAGATTCGAATCGTCTGAGAATAAGGGGGAATAAGTCTATGGCCATCAGGGCCATGGGAGTAGCGTCCCCTGACCAGTACCGGTTTGTGAAAAGACGTAATCTTCGCTCAATGGGCTGACATGATGAGTAAATACAACACAACAACTTGCAATAAAGCAAGGAATATGGGTGAATGTATGTATAAGTGTGCGTTGAACTATTTTCCAGGATTGAGATTGACTATACATTGATCATATTTCATCCACAACTAATTTGCCAGGCCCATTCATTTATTCACTTGATTTGTGTTTAAGGCCATACGTAAAGAGTTTTCCGTTTATGTGAAGGCAAATAGCTTTATATGCCACACAAGTTGTATGGCACACTTGTATGATTCGATTTAACCGTATGAGGGTTTATATTATGTTTATAGAAATCATAATTAAAGGAAACAGGTCTTCGAAAAACAAGACGAATCAAGAAGGTAAATGTGTTGGAGAATTCTTTCCTAAAATGTGTATTCGCAGCAGCTGTGGGGCCGTGTTTTCTGCGTGTTAAAAGTTTGTTTTGGGTAGGTAAAATAACTAGACTCACATGGCAAACGCTGAAAACGGCGGGGGTCCGGAAAAGAACATGCTGATTAGATACATGTGGACTTTTTTGTATATCAGTTGAATTCATGTTGTGGTGAAGGTTAATGCAAACTTCAGTAGAAAGCGTCTGAATAGTTCCCTGTAAATATGGTCTTTTTCTGTTTAAGGAAAAATCGACATTTGAAAATAAGTTTGTTTGATGGGTACTTGAAACCTTCTCTTGGTATAGCTCCAGGTAGCTTGGGAGCAAGAGTGCATAGTTCATTTTTTTCTATTTCCAAAAGTAAGATTGTGACAACTAGCATGACCCATTGGAATAACTTGCGACTCTCCAACATAATCATATTTTATGATAATGACAATTCCCTCGGGGAAACGCCTTAAAATAGCTATCTCTGCTTACACCTTACTTTCGTCTTCTCATAGAGGGTATCAACCACTTCACTCCAATTGTACTTTAGATTCAAGTAACATTTATATGTTTTTTGCACACACAATACCACTGTGGGACGATTTCCAATCAAGTTGCAAGAGAATCTTCACAGTTTCGGGTCATAACAGCCCCTCTAGTGCTGGAAATTGACTGTAACCATTCCGGGTTTCGAAATAAAGACCTCTGCTATGTCGAGCTATGCAAGATATGCCGTTTACGACCGCTGGATGACGAATGCATAGTCGCCGTACAGTCTACTTTTGAAATCTACTTCCGCCGGAGGCCTCTTACACCAATATTCCTAAGAAGTGTAAATATCATTTTAAAGTTATTTTTCGATAACAATTTCCAAGTGACATCCGCAAATCTGAACTGCGATTGATTATTTAGATAAAATCTTTGCTACAGTAAAAATCACATCCACGGCAGTACTCCTCTGATGTGAGTTAAGTTGAGAGGCTTCCTTTCACCCCTAAATATTTGAACAACAGCTCAACCTGTCATGCAGTAGTCTATGTCCATACCATATACGTTTAGTATTAGTCGTGTACATTTTAGCGAAGCCTCTGGAACAAGCTCCAACCTTCAGCAATGTATTTGTAAGTACCAGTGCACTCCAGTTACAGTAAGAGACCACCTTTAAAAGAAGTACACATGACCTGCAATACCATTTTACGCATATTCCAAACATGCTTTTCATCATATTTTAGCATTCATTTCACAGTGAAAACAATGCGAAATAGAATCTGGTCTTACCATCAAGCTGGAGCCCAGTGACGTCACAGATTCTTTTTTGCTGTAAACAAGCTGTAACTGTTATATTTTCAGATTAAATGGAAATACATGCTCATATAGAATGTAAGCATATAGCGATTAGAGCCTTTATCTTGAGGCTGGGAAACAAATGATACCCTAATTAATTAAACTAAAGTTGAAATACACTCAACAAACACAAGAAGTGTGGATTTTTTACTTGCCGAACCATTTATTAAAATTGACAGGGAGTGTACATTGTCTAGTGTATGATGTGGGGTAACCAAAGTGAGGATGTCAGGGTGTTTACAGACAGAACTGGTCAGGGTATATCACCATAACAACACATACCACCATATGCCCGTCATTATGCAACGTCACGGAAACCGTGAATGTTCTGACCCTACCTCCACCCGGAGTAACCCAGTGTGCAACAAGCACAGTCATCATTGCTAGTACTAAATGTACCATATCATCACCTTTTTACTCAACGTGGTATAATGTGATTTACTATACGACATACTACCCGTCCAGCTATACACCTGGTATAATTCTTAATAGCACGAAGCCTATGGGAACGTCTCACCCAATTATACTCCCATTCTTGTAAAATGTGATACCATCCGATAACCCGAATGTTGTTGTGGCAACACAAGTACAATATTCCAAAAACATGCTCACTTCAGGCCACGTGCGCATTTTCATGCACACATCCTCACCGTTCCCACAGAATGTGGCCAGCCAAACGAGATTGACTTCACAACACGTCTAGTACTGCGCTTAACTCAACTTTAAAAAATATCATTGCCGATATCAGAAAGATGTACACCAACATCTCTGAAAAGTCCTGTTAATCTGTGAGTGATTAATTCATGCGAAACTACACTGCCCTTTAACAGTCTGCACTTTTCACTGACTATCTCACTTATTTTTCTATGTGCTTTGTCTACTGCGAGATCATTTGCTCTAGCCCACACTAGTCTTGGTATCACACAAGAGTATAATATGGCCACCTAGCAACACTTGACTTATCTTCTCTAGATATCGCAAGATACTCTAAAAAAGGTTGAATCGACTTGCCCCCAGTCAGATCATTAGCCCCTAGATAGATGACTATAATATCAGGAGTGAACAAAATTGTCTTTCATCAGGCGGGGCATTCGTTCTCTCCACCTCACCCCCGGTGGCCTAAACAACGTATGGTGTTGTATCCTGCCACAATCTTCCTGGTCTTCCTTCAGCCCAGTATACGAAAGATGAACCACATATCGTGACCTCATGTTTACGGCCTGAAACATACTAACACTACTGAACACACAAAAAGGTTTAATACAACTGTCTACAGAAACAAAATTGGTACAGTACAACTTGTTACACTTGTGTACGACTATACAGCCTCACCGGCCCATTGATTTTATATCAGTCCCCAAATGGCAGCCGTAGTAGCAGCTCCAAGTCGGAATACATGTGTCGCGTAAGTATCTCATGTTATGTTTGCAAAAGTTAGGGTTTTCTTCAACAACAAAGTTATCAGAGTGACAAAAAACGCAGAGGCATGAATTGATTGGATTAGGAACGTTAAGGTATTCCCACATTACTAAGACTGGGTATAATTCTTTATTGTCCAATGGGTGAAAGAGGAGATGGGCCTGACTGCCATACTGGTCCGCCTTTAAAAACCTCAGTTGCAGTGATAAGCACCAACCTAAACCTCTGTTGATAAAACTACTATCAGTAAACACCAATGCTCTGAGGGAAACATTTATGGCAATGCCGGGAAACCGAAAAAGGCAAGCAGGAACGCTGCTCTGAACAAGAAATTCATAAACAGATGTACATATGTGAGGAAGAGCCTCAACTAATTTCATTAAAATATGAAATGTAATTGGAGAGTGGGTGTCACGGATTTACGCCTGAAACCTTCGAGTAACTTTCTTACTATAAAATGCTGCGTACGGCATACCAGCTAGGTACGTTGTTGCAGGCGGGGGAGCAGACACATTTGCTGACAGGTCTGCAATAAAGAAAACGACAGGACTGACTGGTGCTGGCCATTGCTGGAGATATTCAGACGCCTTCTTAAAGATATAAATGAATGAAGGCCAAGTAGAATAAACTTTCCGCTTTTGTGCTGCCATTGCATTATTTAACAATTTCCTGGTCTCTACTCACAAATGTGCCATATTGTTGAGGGGACTTCCGTTGCTGCCTTGTCTACCATAAGTCTTAGCCTTAGGAATTTGGCTAACTATATAGCAGAAAGAGAATCAGGAACAATGCTCTCCACTCCAGGGACATGAACAGTCTTCAATACTATGAGTCATACACTGCAATGTAATGAAACGAACTAATTTCACAACTCGCGGGGGCTTCGAGAGCGCCTTATTTAGAACAGTAACCACAGTCTGATTATCACATCGAAAGACAACTTCCTTGTTGACAAGAACATGTCCCCAAACCGTAACCAGCAAAGTTGTTGTAAATATTTCTAGAAGAGTAATTTCCGAGCAGATGCTCTGTTTTATGCAAAAGCACTTGCCAACCGCCACACATCCATTTGCCATCCAAAGCTGCACGACCCAGATGCGTCTGTAATAAGCAGTATGAAATCGTTACACAGCCAAAATACGTCTGAAAAGTACAGAGTACCATTAAACCTTTCTAAGAAATTCTGCCACATGAGGAAATCGGCTTTCATTCCTGACTTACCTCGAATAAAATGATGTGGCTTCTTAACATGAGAAATGGCATCAGTTAATCATCTACAAAATGCTCTTCTCGATTTAACTGCTCTGCAAGCAAAAGTTTAGGGTCCCTATCAGAGATTGTAGCTTCCTAAGTCTCACGCACAAGACGTAACTATAAGTCCAAATTCAGCTGTTCCACCTTCTGCGATGGCAGGCGCATCTGACAAAGAAAAATTCATCTAGATAATTAGCATCACCCGGCTTACCTGACATGTGCGGCAGAAGATATCGAAAATCCCGATGGTAGAATCTTGTCTACATAATGGAAGCCTTGGAATTTAATCCCTAGCTGGTTAAAATCTTTTGGAAGCACCGGAAAAAGTCTGAAGGCTGATTTAATATCTACTTTCGCCGAATAACATCACCACCTATCTGCTGAATCAAACCGACTGATAATGAGCCAGAAGCCTCCAACCAATGCGGAGTTCAAGTCCAGCTCATGGCCGCCGTCGTATGAGGGAAATATTCTTGAGTGCGGCGTAAAACACCAAATAAATAAATAAATAAATAAATAAATAAATAAATAAATAAATCAAACCGACTGCATTGTCAATGATGGAATACCGAATCGACCACTTTTCCCGATGTACATAATCATTAAGGGATTTAGCCTCTGGATAGGATAAGTGATGTATTAGTTTAAATTAACGCTCCGCCCTTTTTGGAGCTAATCTAACTGGGGAGATTCGTAGAGAATCAAAGGGAAGTGTAAGGGTACCAACATCGGAGAGGAAAAATGATAAACAAATTGCTTGTTCAATTCTCAGACAGCAGTAGGCCTTACACAAGATCAAAGAAAGAAACACGAAGACGCTTGAATAAGTTCAATACATATATTTGAACAAATAGACAAATAGTGCAGCTGACAATAATACAAAAAAAAACAAAACAAAAAGCAATTCAGCTAATTAAAAAAATATATATTTTCTTACTGGTGACAGCATCCAAATCCGGATGGAATATTCCGGCTTTCAAAGGCAAGTCAGTCCACGTAAATATGGAATCCACAGTCTTTGTGAATTCTCAAATCCAAGGATGACAGTCCTGTAAGAGACAAGCAGCAGTGGGCACGGTACGCCGACGATTGTATATACCCAACTGACCAGCATGGTGCAACTTTCCTGGGCGGACGGGTTGGCAATAGCGTCCGTGATGCCGAACTGGCGATGTATGTTTCAGTCCTCGGAAATATACACAAAGTCACTTTCAGGGTAAACTGGGATGAAATGTACGTAATCGCGCAAAGAGACAATGGGCAATACAAACTCCAAAAGAACGTCTCAAACAAAATAGCAAATTGGCGAAACACAACCTCACAAAGCGATACGTACGAAAATGGAGTTTAGAATGACATATGTCGAATGGCATGAAAGCCGATATCTCCAAATCCCACAAAATCCTTCTAAGTGGACGACAGTAAATATGCTCTAAAGTGGACCTAAGTAAAACAGCGAGATTTACAACTTTGTCGCTCATATTAACGTAATTAGACTAACGTAAAGAAAATTCCGGACAGTTTGATCGTAAACATGTTTACAGCATGGGTAGATCTTCGCAGAATGTACCCTCTATGCACAATGACACGAAACACATAAACACAGAAGTCACGAGAACGCAAGACTGAATTTCATTGCAGGCTACCACGTACGCAGAGGAAAAAAATGTAGGCCAGACACTGACCCGGTTACCGCTAAAAATATCATATAATATTTTAAAGACGGAGTTCGTAACAGAGGTAACTGAAAAGGACCAGCTATCCTATTTTCTCATATTTCCTTATTTATCTTTTGTAACGCTATTTCAGCATTCTACTTAACTGACTAAAGTTGAGGCCTGAGGCCCATTATAATCCAAAGGGAATTCAAATTTAAATCCCTTTAACCAGTACTTGGTATCTTGCTCATTGGAGTAATCTTTAAGTTGACTTTCCAGCTCTTCCACCTTAATCGGTGTGGAGGTCAGATCGAAAGAGCAGCTTGCTGTTCTGGGGATTCCCCTTGGGGTCACCAGCTTTGAAGCATCTTAGTTCAGGGTGACCTAATGAACCACAAAATTTGCATGCATGCAAGCACTTTCAGTTAGTATATTCACATCTACCCAGTTTGTAGCCTATGCACACTTCAGTGCTTTTTAGTGACACCAACTGAGTGCTTTGTCCGACTGGATTTGTCACTGTCATGATTCATAACCGTGTCACGTGATCTACCACTACTCACGACCTTAATGAATTCTTTGCCATTCTCCAGCGGAACTGCTCATTATGTCTACACCAGGCCAAATACCATGCCGAGGAGCAATTGTCCTACCTATAGTCATGTATTTTAACATACCCCTGACCTTAGTGGGGTACCTCTGGGGAACCACATCCGTGAAAATAGTGAATGCCGTGCCCCATGTAGTGATGTCTTTGAGTTTAACTGAGTATGAAGGCTCTAAAATATCCCTGGTCGACTTTACCAATACCCCCAAATCAGCAAAATCAGATTTCGAGATTTTTTCTTTCTTGCTATCAGGGATGTGATAACTCAGTGTATCTGAAAGGCTATGCATATGGGTGGGTTCATGCTTAAGCAACAGATTGTCGGGTCTGTTTATAAGCTGACCGGGGTACCCCAACCCAACAACATCAGTCGAGCCTGACAACAAGGAAACACTGGACACCTGACACGGTTGACTGCCTATTTCTATGCATATCTATATGCGGCCGTGTTTCTTCAAGCATTGAAGAAATTTTCCCCAATTTATTTCACGCTTCAACAAATTGAAAGTTACATGTACCATTACCACTGCCTCAAAGGCTTCCAGTACCTTGGGTATCAGCCTTACCCAAGTTGAATGTGTTCAATTTTCCCAGCAGGCCCCGTTGCTTCTTGTCTCCATGGTGCTGACGTTGTTGTGGTTCAGACATGGCCTCCTCATGGACACCCTCTGGCGGCTAGGCAGATGTCTTTCTCGGCAGCTCACCCTTAGCCCGCCCACATCTAGAAGCTGTATCCCTCTCACTGTCAATTCTTTTCCGCGTACCTTTCGCGCGAGGCATTGTACTAATTAAGGGAGCCACAAAAACGAGCTACACGAAGCAAAAGCCAATTTCCAGTGAACGAAAACTGGCTGTTGTGGGCGCTGATGATGGGAAAAAGGGGTCGTTAGAGTACTACAGCTATTAAATACACCACCGCAATATCCCCCAGCCACGAGTTGCAGGTTCATCCAAGACGAACAACTCGCGTCAAGCAGTGTAGTTACTTCCCATTACTCAATAGATACGGATATGTCTGCTCAAGATAACACAATTCAGCGTTTAAGTGTAGAACAAATTTAGCAGTTGAAACGAATGTGCCACGTCCCAGTGCTTCAGCCTTTTCAGTGTGACGCACATCAATCTTTATTTCCATTTTAATCATGCCAAAAAATGCCCTAATTAATAATATAAATTTGGATTTAGCACGAAATGCTAAATTTAAAAAAAAATGCGTACTTCAATTAAAGGTACTCTGTTATTTTGACATCAATCTGAGTAAGAAACTGAGCTCTATCAATGTGAGATACAACTTTATTTACAATGTTGGTTCTAAGCGACTCCATCCAACTGGATTCCTCCAAAAGCAGTGCCACCAAAGTGCCATTTGCTGCGGAAATTGCCGTGAGGAGAGGCATTGGACATTCAGATACAGACTTATTCACACAGGGTGGTAATGTGCCCTGGAGATACAAGAGTCGATAACACTTATATTTTCCATTATGTTTTTGCTTAAATTAACTGGATATTTCATATTTCTAGTACTTTAGCGACACGTTGTCGTCACGAAACTAAGAAACAATGGTAGTGTATTGGGGCGTATATTTTTCTAGAGTCAAATCAATATACAGACGTGTACAAGGATTATAGTGCTGTGGGGAAGTTAGATTTGTATTGCGGAAACCTGGGGCTTGTGGTGTTGTCAGCAAGAACAGTGGGACGCCTGTTGTTTCCACAATATTTATAATAACCTGTACATTCGAACAGTTTGCACCAGCAGTACTTTACTCACAACTTAGTGGGAATGTCAGAAGACCTTCAGTCATGATTTTCTGCCGGGGCAATTAGGTTTGTTAGCATTAGTAAGTGGTTTGTTAACAAACAAGGCTTCTTCTGAAGTGATTTTTATTTATCTAGACGTTCGTTCGGTAAATGAGCTTTAAGAGTTTTTAGCTGAAATTAAATTCATCACATTATTGCAGCATCTTTGATATATCTGGAAATCAACTGCTAAGAAGAATAGTTCAAGACCTTCGTGATTTGACTCGCGTTAGCAATGGACGAAAAAAAAATATTGAATTATTATTGTTGAGGCCACATCGGCAATTTTTCGGCCACATCTTGACGACAACAGACAAACGAAATCAATGATTTAAAACATATGCCTTGTATAATAAGGTAGATATCTAAATTCTAAATTGCAACGTAAATAGTAATTATTTCGAAATAAAAACCTGTTTCCAAAGTTTAGAACACACAGGAAAAAGAATGTAGGTATCAATATCTGACAAATGTTATCCGCCGGTTCTGTTTTAACAAGCACAGTTATATATTTTATGTCGGGAGGGGGGGTATTTTAACACTATTGTCACTTATGTGTATCTTATTTGACGAACGTAAGATTTATGAATGAAGGCAAGAGAACAACAGTTGTTCGCCATGTTCTTTACAATCCACCTGGTTTGCTTATCTTTCTGTTTCATTATTGCTCAGAAAAATATTCAAAATTTTTGCTTCTTCAAAGATGGTCATTTGAACTGGTGGAGAATACCACAGGTTTGGCGCGTTGATTAATCTCAAGGCATCTTTATGCAGGATCACACAAGAGAACTCCTTGCCTCACGTTCTTCGACACTCTGCATTCCCCTTCCTCACCCGCTTTATACGGTAACAGGTGATGCCAGCCTATTTTGTAAAATGAAACTTTTTGTCATGGTTGTACTACACTTTTGCATTCTTGCTCTTCGCTATGTACTTTGCTTACGTGAAAAATAAAGTTCTTTGCTTGTATTGTTAATTTGCTAAGAACAGCTTGTCAATTTCCCTGATTCAAAATATTGTTTATTTTGGCTACATGTTTTATCCATTCTTTAAATTTTGTCCAAAAATCTTTAGTACTTGACCTAATTCTTTGTTAGTTGCATAAAGTTAACGTATATCATCTTCTTAAAGGCAAATTTTAAGAGATATACAACTTTTCTTGTAATTTATATCCTGTGCAAAATTTGGAAGAAAATTGCGTATTGACATGAGGACGATTATGGCTTAAATGATACTAAAAAATCAGGTTAAAATTATTATTATTATTTTTTACAGCTTTTGCTGGTATGTTTCTGCAGCGTTTAGTGCATCTTTTCAGAGTGAGCTATATGTTTATCTGACGTACTACTTCTCGTGTTGTTGAATTTTTCATACGCGTAGTTGTGGCTGTTAAAACTTATTCGTTGCGATGTCATGGTAACTTTGTGCCTTGAAACAGTTTCATCAGAATCCTTGACTCCTCAAGATTCATTTGACGTTTGCCAATAGCAGCCGGTTGAGTTAGAAATAAAGCCCTAGCTATTCACTGAGCTTCCACACATGAAATGAAGTATTCAAACCCTATGCTATGCTGTAAAACCTGCACGATTTTACTTGCACATATACTGATTGATTGTCACTGTTCAGTTTTACAGCCTCGGTAAATTTGTTGTAAGGAATAAATAAGTCAACTGACATATTCCTCCGAGACAGCAGTGCATATTGACTATGACGCGTAAACTTTCTGCAGCTTTCAATTAAAAATCCTTTGTTGAGTGTTTTCCCATTCGCCATTCAACTGATTCTTCTGATAGCGAACGTTTCTGTATTTAACAAGAAGTTTATTTACATTGAAGTATACTGCAATTGCTTCTACGAATGGTGCATGTTATGCTCATAGAAATCTTAAAAAATAACCAGCTTGGAATGTGGATCCATATCCCAGTGAAACGTTAAGAGAGGCCAGTCATGTGGTAGTTAGATGTGACGAGGAGACAACTTCCATGGCTGACTAATATGTATTATAATTTATGTATTTTTACTTATTAAGTTTTATCGGTGGAGAGAAATGATTTAAAGCCCTCAAACTATCCCCTTTCGCCGATAGGACATTCCAGCATAAAGCTCCATACGTGGGAAGATCTGCCAACAACCTGCGGATGGTCGAGGGTTTACTCCGGGTTCTGTCCGATTTCTTCCCACCATAATACTGTCTGCGGTCGTAAAAGTGAAATATTCTTGAGTATGGCGTAAAACTTCAATCAAATAAATAAATAAATAAACATAAAGCTACAAGGAAACCAGCGCGAGAAAACTGGATGCGAACACACGACCTCACTGGTCCAGGACGTATCAGCCAAAAGTTTTTTGTGCGCATTATAACTAGATTGAGACATATATATGCCCTATATACATATATACATCCTAATACAAGCCTTTTGTTTGTGTCTTTCTGATTCCCAGTCGATTGTTGTCTGCTTAAATGTCAGGGCACAATGACTCTTCCGATGTTCTCACGTCCATATATGATCTCAGCTGATCGTGTCATTGTTATAATTTCAAGATTGTTTTATAATAATTGAATTCTTTAGATTAATCACAAATCAACGTCTTCTGTTATTCAGCTGTTTGTGATTAGAGCTGAATTCTATGGAGCTCTTGCTGCGAGTGGACAATGTGAACATAGAGTGAGGAGGCACGAGTGACACATGTGCTCCTTGGGAGACATTTTAGCATCGGCTACAAACGTGCGCTTCCGCCAAACAGCGTGCCCAGAGGCAATTAAACAAATTGAGGAGGTAGTCAAGCAGCAACTCAAGGATTAACTCTGATGCGCTTTCCGATTTTATCCTTTGCCTGATGGCAAACATTCAATTCACCTGGCAACCACTTATCGCCATCATGAATTTTAGTCATCTAATCTAGTTCTGAAGCACATGGACTGAGTATAATCTGTCCTGCTTCGACGAGGCGCGGCACATATTACACTGTAGTGTGTACGTTGCTCAGTGTTCTTGATTATGAAGGCCAGCCTAAAGCAAAGAATATTTTTAACATTTTGTCGTGTCTTTTCCACAAGGATCTGGTTTATTTCCCACTGTTTTATACAAAGACGAACTTATTGCTATTCTGACCGTCTGCATTATGTACATCTGTTGAAAAGGCCTGGATCAATTTTAATTATCATGTTTGCGAAACGTTCAGCTCAAGTAAATAACAGACCATAGATAAAAGCCTGGTGTTGTGAGACTGGAGATCGAACATGACAAGTTTGGGGAGGTTATAGTGGAACAGGTAGGCGGTCAGACGGACAGCCCCGCATAGCGCAGCACCGCTGACAGGACACAGTCAAAGTGGGACATGGCAAGCCACATCCGCATCGCTGTGACCGGCCTCCTGGTAACTGGTAAGTCGGAAATGCAATTTTTATCAATTAATTTGTGAATGAATTGTAATCTTTCGACCAGGACCGTCTAAGTTACTGCTGTTTATGCATTTACACGAACAGTGTAATAACAGTGCAGAATAAAACCTTAAAAAAGATGTTAACTGACCTTAGGCCAGTTTTCACGTGTTACGTGTGACATTTGCCAGCCATCACGCTGATCGTTGATCCTCTGGTTTTACCTTCCATACTGATACCCTTTTATATGTTCAAGTAATCTAGCTGCGGGTCTTTCGCTAACCACATCAAAGACAAAATACACACCGCAAACGACATATGACTGGAAGAAAGTATTAAAAGAATAATTTACTGTAACATTGTTGGTACTAGTTTTTTTAACGATGAACGTGTGGCGTCTTTCCAGATCAAATGACTTCCAAAGCCTTAAGCAAGTTTGTAAAGTTTGATGTGTGGCCTGACACGGTCTATGCAGATCTCGATTTCAGCGTTTTTGAAACTGATTAGATGAGAAGCACTTCAATAATTCAAGAATAAACAGGAAGAATAACAAGAATGTCTTATGCGACGGTCACAGTTTTAGCGAACATTAACGCAAGCAACATTTTGGGTTGAAGTGCTTCTTTTTGTGTGCACTTTTTGAGGTTTTACATATGGTAAGTTTCATCGAGGAAAATATTTAAAGAAAATCCCAACGTATGGAAGGGTGAATGTAATAAAGAATTATACTTCATATGTGGAAATATTTATCGATCCTTAAATCATACACAATCCCTATGGTCCAGAAGCAAGTTAATATGTACACAGATCTTACTGTGTGGGGAAAACCTTGCATGTTATGCTTAGCAAAAAAGTTATATGAAGGGCGCCAATAATACTTGCTGAACGTCTTGGCTGTGCATATGTAGCAAGACTGTCATTAAACTCTACTTTTACTTTTAAACAGGAACAAACTGATGCAAACTTGCTTCCTATACATTGAGGGGATACTTTATCCAGGGATCAGTTAAGGGATGATGTATCTCTGGATGTGTGGGCACCAATATGTTTTTAGTATGTCATATTCTTCTGTTCAGGTTTGTGCTGGCTAACCTCTGCACATGACACTATTCCTGACAAGCTGTGGCCTCTGACGAATTACACGAACGGACGGGAGATGGTGAAAGGCGGGGAAGACTTGGCCACATTTTCTGTCCGCCGGTACCAAGATGGTGAACCAAGACTGGGCTACCGAGCTCTCGATCTAAACAACAATTCTGTTATGGTAACTCTAAAGGAAAATGTCCGGTGTAAATTTATGCTGATGGCCATGTTTTATATTAACCCTAAATCTCCAGGATCTCAGATTTTCCAATACCAGTACAATTCCTCTCCAAAATTCACCATATTTGTAGCAGCCTGTCATTTAAACATTAAAGGTACCGATAGTAAAGTGATAAAAGGTGATATAAGAACAGAGGACTGCCGTAATGAGTACGGATGGTACACTGTTGCCATTCGGTGGAAAGATCATATGAAAGTCATGTTGGTTTACGCTGATCCCGATAAAACAAAAGGCAAGACCGTCTTAGAGGTGGAAGCAAAGGACGTGTTCAATTTTCAGTGGGTTGAAAATCCTGGGAATTTGACTGTCGGTCCAATCGACGGAGGCCGCGTGTGCTGTCTACGAGTGTACGACGAGGAGTTTGATAAAGGCCATGTCGAGGAACAGATGTACGAGGACTGTGCAGAACGAGGATTCTGGAAAACATCAGGTGTGTTCACTTTACACGTGTGTTGATAGATTTGACTGGTGTTACCACACTGTATTCTGTTACAGATATATAAAACCCTATATAAAAGGCGAGAATCCTTGTTAACTGGACCTTTATTATCTTTAGCTTCATAAAGCATAAGGCGTGATAGGAAATTCCATTTGAGATGTTCAAACTTTATCTAAGACATTTGGAGACTTTTGCATTGTAAGCAATTTTTTTGATCGTGATTGGAAAATTACAGTACTGACGGTAGGGACAATGGCAAGATCTTGCAACAAATTTAAGCACAGTGTATTCAATTTCAGATTCTGATGATATCAGTGAAAAAACAAGTATGATGGAATTAATCATTTCATGGATTCATTTCTCTCAGAATGTTCTGCCAGCAAGCTTGTCGTGGGTTTTCCCTGACTCTGCCTGATTTCCCCTGATTATATTGCTAGCTGCGGTCGTGTAACCATATAAAATCACACAAAACCTACTGGGGTGCGCCATTATTACGTAAGCCACACCATTCTCACAAAAGGCACATCGTTGATATAGCATCATTACCGCTGACGATGCTATTTTGGTAACCAAATTGGTTTCAGAACGGACACTATTAATACAGGCGGCACACCAGTTCCAATAAGTACGGACAAAGCTCAAAAGACAAATTTTAAGCGCATCTAATTGTTGTCCTCTTCTATTGCCCACTTTCACTTTCCAACGCTTTAATTTACCCCAAGTGGTTACTTAGTTGTCAAAGCAATTATCAAGAGATCACCCTGCTCCAATGAAAAGACACAAAGATACTGAGTTTGCCTGGCAGCGACATGTTTCGGGAAGATTACTTCTCTGTTGCACCACACACAAGATTTAGAGAGTGGAAATCGATGCCAATCGATACACGTAGCGTGTATTTTTTCATGTTCTGTGTCTTTTTGCGTTTTATCTGCTACTGTCAGATATATTAGTCACTTCTTCCGCTTGTTAATCGGTAGGTCATTCGAAGTTATGATATCGAACCTCTTTCAACATGCATAAATCATTCACTTAGAAACGACGGGCGTTAGTGCCTGCTTTTGTGTCGCAACTTTTGCGATTAGGCATTCCGCGAAAAACTAGAAATCATGAGAAGACAAGTTGTAATAAATAACTGACTAGTCCATTGACAACCAGTAGCAGACTAACATCACCTGTGCGGAGAAGTTCAGCATTACTTTACATGATGAGTACTTTCGCTCATTGATTAATAGTAGTGCAACTTTAAAAAACGAAGACATCACTGTGACTCAATGTTTGATCCCCATCCTTGTAGCGTGCGGTCAGGTCTAACGATGCCCATCCCTATAGTGTGTCATCAGACTTGACGAGCCTCATTCCCGTAACGCGTGGTCAGGTTTGACGAGTCTCAACTCTGCAGCGCTTGGCCAGGTTTGATGATCCCCGTCCGTGTAGCGCGTGGTTAGAACTGACAATCCCCATCCCTGCAGTCTGGGGTTCTGACGATCCCCACGGTCTGACGATCGCCATCTCTGTAGCCTGCTGTCAGATGCGATGATCTCCATCCCTGTAACGCGTGGTCAGATCTGACGATCCCCATTCCTGTAGAGTGCAATCAGGTCTGTCGATCCCATTCTCTGTAGCCTGTGGTCTGGTCTGACGATCGCCATCACTGCAGCCTGCGGTGAGGTCTAGTGACCTCCCTGTAGCATGCAGTTAGGACTGACGAGACTCATCTCTGTAGCCTGCGGTCAGGCTTGGCGATCTCAAACCCTGTAGCGTGCAAACAGGTTTGACGATCCGTATCTCTCTTACACGTGGTCAGGTTTGACCACACCTATCCCTGTAGCGCGTGGTCAGGAGTGTTGAGCCCCACCACTGTAACCTGCGGTCAGGTCTAGTGATTCCAATCCGTGTAGCGTGTGGTCAGGTCTGAGAATCGCCATCTCTGTGGCCTACGGTAAGGTCTAATGACCTCAATCCCTGTAGCGTGTGGTCAGATCTATTGATCCCCATCCCTTTAGCGTGTGGGGATGACTGACGATCGCCATCTCTGTAGCCTACGGTCAGGTCTAGAGACCTCAATCCCTGTAGCGTGTGGTCAGGTCTAGTGATCTTCATCTCTGTAGCGTGAGGTCAGGTATAGTGATCCCATCCATGTAGTGTGTGGTCAGGTCTGACGATCGCCATCTCTGTGGCCTGCGGTCAGGTCTAGAGATCGCCATCTCTGTAACGTGTGGTCAGGCTTGGCGCTCTCAATCCCTGTCGCGTGTGGTCAGGTCTAGTGATCTCCATCCCTGTAGCGTGCGGTTAGGACAGTTGATCTCCGTCCCTGTAGCGTGTGGGGAGGACGATTGCCATCTCTGTACCCTACGGTCGGTCTAGTGACCACAATCCCTGTAGCGCGTGGTCTGTCCTAGTGATCTCCATCCTTGTAGCGTGCAGTCCGGTCTGACGATCGCCATCTCTGTAGCCTACGTTAAGGTGTAGTGATCTCCATCCCTGTAGCGTTTGGTCAGTTCTGTCGATGGCCATCCCTGTAGCATGCAGTCAGAACTGACGAGCCTCATCTCTGTAGAGTGCGGTGAGGCTTGGCGCTCTCAATCCCTGTAGCCTGCTGTCAGGTCTGGTGACCCCAATCCCTGTAACGTGTGCTCACGTCTGACGATCGCCATCTCTGTAGCCTGCGGTCAAGTCTGCTGACCCCAATCCGTGTAGCGTGTGGTCAGGTCTAGCGATCTCCATCTCTTTAGCGTGCGTTCAGGTCTGACGATCGCCATCTCTGTAGCCTGCGGTCAGGTCTAATGATCCCCATGTAGCGTGTGGTCAGGCCTGACGATCGCCATCCCTGTGGTGTGTGGTCAGGTCTCGTGACCCCAATCCCCTGTAGCGTGTGGTCAGGTCTGATGACCCCCATCTCTGTTACCTACGGTAAGGTGTAGTGATCTCCATCCCTGTAGCGTGTAGTCAGATCAGGTGATCTTCATCCCTGTTGTGTGTGGTCAGGTCTGACCATCGCCATCTCTGTAACATGCAGTCAGGACTGTAGAGTGCGGTCAGGCTTGGCGATCCCAATCCCTGTTACACGTGGTCAGGTCAATCCCCAATCCCCTGTAGCGTGTGGTCAGGTCTGACGAACCCCATCTCTGTTACCTACGGTAAGGTGTAGTGATCCCCATCCCTGTAGCGTGTAGTGAGGTCTGATGATAGCCATCTCTGTAGCGTGCGATGAGGTCTAGTGATCCCATCCCTGTAGCGTGTGGTCATATCTGAGGATCGCCATCCCTATAGCCTATGGACAGGTATAAAGGCCCCAACCCCTGTAGCGTACAGTCCGGTCTGACGATCGCCATCTCTGTACCCTGCGGTCAGGTCTAGTGGTCTCCATTTTTGTAGGTTGCGGTCAGGTCTGACGATCGCCATCTCTGTAGCCTACGGACAGGTCTAGAGATCCCAATCCCTGTAGCGTGTGGTGAGATCTAGTGATACCCATTCCTGTGGTGTGTGGTCAGGTCTAGTGACCCCCATTCCCTTAAGAGTGTGGTCAGGTCTAGTGATCCCAATCCCTGTAGCGTGTGGTCAGGACTGACGATCGCCATCTCTGTAGCCTTCGGTCTGGTCTAATGATCCCCATCCCTTTAGCCTGTGACCATCGCCATCTCTGTAGCCTACGGTAAGGTCTGGTACCCCGATCCCTGTGGTCAGGTCTAGTGATCTAGTGTGTGGTTAGGTCTGGTGACCCCTATTCCCTTTAGCGTGTGGTCAGGTCTAGTGATCTTCATCCCTGTAACGTGTGGTCAGGACTGAAAAGCCCCAGCAATGTAACCTGCGGTCTGGTCTAGTGATTCCAATCCGTATAGCGTGTGGTCAGATCTAACGATCGCCATCTCTGTAGCCTACGGTCAGGTCTAGAGACCTCAATCCCTGTAGCGTGTGGTCAGATCTAGAGATCTCATCCCTGTAGCGTACGGTCAGGACTGACGATCGCAGGTCTTGTGATCCCCATCCCTGTGGCGTGTGGTCAGGCTTGACGCTCTCAATCCCTGTCAGGTCTGACGATCACCATCCCTGTGGTGTGTTTTCAGGTCTGTCGATGACCATCCCTGTAGCATGCAGTCACGACTGACGAGCCTCATCTCTGTAGAGTGCGGTGAGGCTTGGCGCTCTCAATCCCTGTATCCTACTGTCAGCTCAAGAGACCCCAATCCATGTAGCATGTGGTTAGATGTAATGATCCTCATCCCTGTAACGTGTGGTCAGGACTGATGATCGCCATTCCTGTGATGTGTGCCACACAGGCCGCGACAAACAGCAAAGTAGGCATTACGTTGCCAAGACAGGTGCTAAGATGGACGGAGGTCTCGTTAATTTAGTGGAAAACATTTGATGATGGCTTCAGATGAAGAAGAGAAGAAGGCCAAATTCTACAATACGACCAGAGATTCATTTATCTGGTGTTTTACTTCTCACTCAAGCACATTTAACATATAGAACAGCCGTCATCATTTTGATGGGAGAAAACCGGGCCGAGCCTAAGGGAAATCACTGATTTTTTTTCGCTAAAGATCCCCTGCTGTATTTCTATGTTCTGCGTTAATATACATGTACTAAAACTTTATCTGGATCTGTGGAAATATAACGGTTTCTGCCTGTTTATCAACCAATAGGAAGTTGTGACGTCAACGTGCTCCAACCTGTTCAATATAGTCCACAAAGTCCATCGTAACACCCAAATATTTGACTCAGTGTGGTCCAAAATGTCCACAGTTTTTTCGACAATTTTATTTGGAGTAAAAAGAATTTAAAAAATGAAAAACTTTTGAGTCCTCATAATATGGTATTTCAGATGATGTGTACAGGCACTTCATGTAAAGGTGGTATCTGTCTTTAACTACACCAGAATTATATGTCTAACGTGTTCTTAGACCACGGTAGTTACAATCGACTTAGCACACCGTTGCTTCTACGTGTATCCAGTTATTGTTTTCTACTCATGTCCTCATGGCATATAAACAGATACTAAAAGATCTACCAGCCGGTTGCGTGTGCGTACCGCCTGGTGTTTCTAAGAGAAGAGTAATATTTTCAAGAGGCTGCATTAGGTGTATTTCTTGTGTGTTTGGCGAATGTGGTAGCTTATTTAAGATGGACTGACCCATCAGAAGCCTAGAATTTTCTCTGAATTGTGAGAAATTAAATTACCTTGTATTTTTCCGGCTTCTGTAGTAAGCACTCATTTTTTTGCACGCCGAGTCTTTACTGGCTGCTATATTCCGTTATAGTTCACGTTATAGGCGTTCTGTTCACTAATCAAATGCCTCAGTAGCCTCCTATGTCTCTCAGGATAAGCTTAGTGAACAAATGTGAGCACTTATCTATTACTAGAATCGATTCTTCATTTCCTGTCTGTAGCTCCAAACCCCTGTCGTGAGACCCCATGTCAGTCAGGAGGGACCTGTCTAGTGAATGCAGACAGCTATACCTGTCTCTGTCGACCCTGGTACACGGGAGTAAACTGCTCTACAGGTAGGGAAGTCGTGGTCACACAGCTCATACTGGTACACACGCCACAAGTAACACTCTGGAAAACGTCATATCAGATACTGATTACACAAGTCATAAACGATACATGTTTCATACCAAATACCAGGTAGGCTACATATATCATGACAAACACGATACAAAAATCTTATCACATACTGGGTACACATATAATATCAGATACTGGGTACACATGTCACATCAGATACTTGGAACCAGTACTGCACACGTTATACCAGATAGGCCTACTGGGTACCCTGCACGTCATACCAGATTCTGGGTACACACATCTTACCAATACATATGTAATACCAGATACTGGACACACATAATAATACAGGAGAATACGAGGTACACGTAACACCAGATACAGGGTATGGTACACGTCATACCAGATCCTTGGTACGAATGTCACACCTGATAGTGGCTACACATGCCACACTAGATAACGGCTACGCATATCACACCAGATTTTAGATACTCGACATGTCATACCAGATACGAGGCACACTTCATACTAGTCAGTACACATCCCAATTCACATCCCAATTCAGACACGGGGTGCACACAGAGCTTACCAAAGAACTAGCCCCTACGGTTCTTAATTACATTGTATTTGCCAGAAACTAGGGCCACCTGATATCCAATGGAACAAGCAGACGATGAGGTGAGGCTGGATATTTGATAGGCTCCGGTACACATATGTGCCATTTGGTTTATGCATGTGTTTGTGGCTTGCGGGTCGTCATCTGTGTTAGCCAAGTAATAACATGGCCTTTCCACTCCGCTACAGCACCATGGGAAGGTCTCATTGAACACTAACAGCGCAAACTCGGCCACCTCCCGTCCAACTTTCACCCGACCAGATCTGGGTGGCATTTTTCTCATCAGGTTGGATCCACTACAATTTCCGACCCCTAACACCCAACTGTTAAGTCATAATAAAACTCGAGCAAATTCTGTTTTGCTAGATACACACCAGGGTTTGCCAAGTCTGATGAAGCCAAACATCCCGATCTTGGGCTCTTTAAAATTTATCCTGGGCACTTATGCTCAGCTGTTTAACATCAACCTGCGAAACCGTTGGTGCAAACAAATGTCAAAAACTTCAGACGTTTGTTAAAGAGGATCAAATGTCGCCATCTTTTGCTCCAAAGAATCAACAACTTGCTATAACACAGTGTTAATCCTAGGATACATACGAGTATTGTTCCCATAATGCTTTGCGTCATCAAACTTGGCGCCTTCGTGCTTTAACTAGATTTAGGTGGAGTTTATTATGATTATTTAGCTCGAGTTTATTATGACTTAACAGTTGGCGTTAAGGTCGGAAATTGTTACGGATGCAAAGTATCCAACCCTGAAAAGAAAAATGCAACAGAGAAGCAGAGCCGGGTCGGGTGAAAGCCGGGCGGCAGGTGGCCGAGTTTGCGTTATTTGTGTTCAGTGGGACCTTCCAATGGCGCTGTAACGTAGTGGTAGGAGCATGTGGTCACTTAGCCACGTCTGTGTAGGTCGCGTTACATCATACAGCGCCAGTTAGGCGCCATTGACGGCCTTGAGGATTCCACGGTTACCATTGGACGGCTACATACCAGTTGTCATCGAGTGTAAACCTCGACCTCGCAGCGCTCTGTCTCCGTGCTTGTCCGCCATTACTGCTACCCTGTCGTAACCTACATGTCACCAAAAGTTTACCCCGGATTTTGCCCCAACCGTGGATAAAGACATGAACAAGTACTACATACTTCACTGCTTTGCATGTGCTATGACCAGTAGAAAAAAAGCATCGATCTAAGGTCACGACAAGAGTGTCCTGGCCATGGTTGTTGTTGTATAGGCTCGGCAACAGTCAATTGAAAGTTTAATCGAGGCTAGTTGCACAGAACCCTTGATATAACATTTCAACTGACTGTACAGATTTATTTGAGGGAAGGAGTAACAAGAAAATGTGAGAGAACCGTATGGTAGCCAACTGGGCCGGTGCAAAGGTAACTGTTGAAACATGGGTCACTAATGGCACCTAACTATGGCGATGTAGTGATGACGTAAAAGTAATGTTTGAACTTGGCTCGAGCGGATATACAACGCATGGAAGTTTCGACGTGCTTGCCGTTAGTGCCAGCGCTACCGTGGCTTACTGCACACCGGTATGTACTACCCGGACTTTTCACACTTTATTTAGGCTTCATGTACACGTAAGCTAAATGCTCAAGGACAAGTAAGTTAATGCTCATAAACTTGTATGCGATGAACAGTTTGTAACACAAACGACGCAGTTTGTCAGTCTAAATGGGTTCATTGCAAGCTACATCCGGACCTAATTATAAACTGGATCAACGCGCTTTCGTTGCTTTGATTGGACTAAAGAATCTGATTTGTCACACAATCTGCCAAACCGGAAGCCTGCACTCTGCAGGCTAGCAGGCTGAAGGGTTGTCACGGATTGACTTTTTAAGTAACGGCATGTAAAACCTTAGGAAAATAAATCCTTAGAATTTTGAAATCTGAATACTTTGGTCTCGTTAAAGCCAGATTATCAACTCTGCTAGCTGTTTATTTCTAACAATTTTAGAACTACCTAAACCATATGTGAGTGATACAAAAACAGCTTGATTGATCTTCCGTTAACCGCTCTTTTCTTGACAGAGTTATGGGTCACTAAGCTCGGCTTCAAGTTCCTTGGCTACGCAAATTTGACGGGGAGACTGGATCCGATGTCGGGTCTGGAAGACATCTCTGCCCGGAGCGTGATGGAATGCAGCGGCCGCTGTCTCCGGGAGAATCTGTGTATGTCCTTCACCTTTGGTCAAAAGCTCTGTACCTTGTACTATGACACTATCTTGGATTTTGATGACGGTTCCACCCAATATTTCGTAGAGCGTCAAACCAGCAGCACCGGTTAATTAGTTTTTGTAACATGTGGAGTGGATGGAACATTTTCTATTACTTTGATTTAAGTGGTAAAGGTAAAGACCCAGTAAAAAGGAAGTTATGATGAGTAAAAACAACCATTGAAACTATATCTAAGAATACCTACACTAGTTGTTTCCAGACTTTTTCAGCAAATTAAATGGAGGTAATTGTTCTGTTTGTAAGGTGGAGTTTATGAACCATACTGACAATGCGTGTCAACCGTGACTTAAAACAGTTATGTGCTTAGCTCTCAATACAGTTCAGTTATTGCAGACTTATCAATTGAGTTTCGTCTGACACACGCCGTTACAACGACGAGCCAAGAATGCCCACCTCTGCCCTTGTCCGTATTGACATGAACAGCTAGAATAATTCCTAGCTGAAATGCAGTTGTCACGTGAGCTTGTGTCAGTGGTGAGGTGTGACAAGCTATTAAACTGTGACTGCTACTTTGGTTAAACTCACACCACATAGTGCTTCGTGTATCGGACTTTTTTTGTTGTTGTGGCATATACTCAAATTATGGTGACACTCTCAGACATTCCAAATACGAGTACTGAAAAAAACAAAAAAAAAAAACAAAAACAAAAAACCCGGTAATATTGTAAACAACAGACTTGGAACATGTTTTTTGGAACAACTGGTGACAAAAAGACATCTAAAGAGGTTACAGTCACTACATGGAATGTCACTTTCTCGATAGGTTCACTTGCAGCCAACAGGTAAAGCAGCATGTCGGAGATGCTGTCAGACTGAAAAGGGATTCTATGTGATAAGGGACGGAGAAATAGTCAGACAGTTGCACCACACTACCCCGTAAAGTTCTGCCCATCTCAGTTCAACTTAAAAGCCCAATCAAAACACGCATTGGACAGGGACTTTTAAATTTGATCATAACGGTTTATGCAAAGAAATATCGTCACCATTAAATCAAACCATCACCATGCTTTCTGTCTTCTTTGTAATCCACACAATGGCTGATTAATAGTTTATTTTAGTTAATAAAGGCCAATGCACACCATCTGTTTTTTGTAATATGTCTTACAATTCACGTGTACTTATGGAATTGGTGTTCTATCGTACTTAAAAGTAGTTTAGTTTGCTGAAATACGTCTTATAATTCAAGCTTATTTATGCAATTCGTGTTTCGTCTTACTTGAACATATTTTACGTATATCACGGCGACCAGGCTAGAATTATGGATGAAAGTGCACGTATTACTACTGCTTTGAATCAGAAAGGTGAGTGTTCCTTGTGGATACTGGTGATGAGAGGTCGAGCTTTGGACTTCGAGGAGTGCAGATGTGGTATCAGGAATCAGCACATTGTGAGGTTATTTCAACACTACCTCTGCTAATTCCTAACCCTGTGTATATGACTTGTATATATTTGAGCTTGTATATATTATAATGCATAAGTTTGTAGACACTTCTTCTGATATTTAAATGTGGTTGTTTATCGGAGTTGAGGCCGGTAGTGGCCCGCATTTGGCCATATTCTCCCTTCCACTCTCTAACACTGTGTAATTAGGGGGGTGTGTGTCTTGTGTTTGAGTGCATGTCTTTGAACGTGCATTCTTACATATAGACGAATACATAGCCTCATAAGACTGATAGTGGGTGTGGGGCTCTGAAAACAAATATTTGTGTATATACATATTAAAAACTGTTGGAAAATCTTCCTTTAGAGTAGGGCTATAGCTCACTATACCTTACTTATAACGATAGCTTTGTACTTATAGAGAAGCCTGTACTTGTACTGTCACTCTGCCATACTAACAGAACGCCTATTGTTTTGTCTCTAGCCCGGAGCAGCTCCCAGGCGACCCCTTCGTTCTCGTAATAGTCATTACGTAATAATCCCCGTTGTCCGTATACACCTATATTTCTTTATTTACCCACGCTTAAGTTTCCAGCATGAGCGACCCCGAGGGGGCGAGGAAACCTCAATGGAATTTGTACAGACTCGCTCTACAACTAAACGCAGTCGTGATCTCTCGGTTGAACGTACCAATTCAGATGGGAAAGACAAGATAAGACAATCGAGTCAAAAAATGAGGGGTCTCCCACTTTCGGTTTGGAATAATATAGAGTTTAACCAAGCCATACAAAAAGCTATAGGTAATATCAAGGAAGTATGGTATGGATGATCTACTAATTATATGCTCAGGTCCTGCACAAACTAAAGAGATTTAAGTTTAACTATACTTATGGGAAGGGATGTACAATGCCAACTGCAGTCATCGGCCATGTCTGTTCGGGGAGTTATATGCAGGGTGGGTGAAGAGATGACGGTTTAGGTGCTCTAAAAGAGAGTAAGTGTGTTAAAGTTGAAAGAATGTATAAGGGAAAGGAAAAAATTGAACCATTGTGCAAGTTATTACTCTTCGAACTGGAGGAGCTGCCCATGGAACTTACTTTGGATTATGAAATTTTTCCAGTTAAACCATACATCCCCCGGCCTTCGTTGTTTTAAGTGCCAGGCCTACGGACACATTTCTACTTCTTGTGGGGGCAAGAGAAGATGCCCGAGGTGTTCAGGTGACCATGACTTTGAGCATTGTGACAAATTAGATAGGCCACCATCTAAGTCAACTGCGATTCAACAAAAGATCTCGTTTTCTGAAGCCCTGAAAAATATACAGCATGAAGACAGACAGCGAGGACACTTCACCCTCACCTTCAGCACAGCCAACTGCAATACAGCCCATACCTCAATTTAAACGTGTCAAACCTTTTCATGAAGTCTGCTTGAACCCAAACTGAACCCACCTCCTCCACACAAACAGAAGATCTGTGTGTTAATATGGCCACTCGTATCATTGCCTTATTTGCTGAAATTATGCTAACAGTCTTTGACCTGAGTGACAACAAGACCTTCGTTTCAGAAATACTTTGCATCACCCAGGCACGTTTTGGACCCGAATTAGTCAACTTTCCTCGTGTAGCTTCTATGTTGAACAATTTGGCGGAGGGCAACCATTCATGATGTATGATTTCATTAACCCGAGTTTGTCTTTTGTCCTGCTCTCTTTTTTAACATTGGCTTTTCATCTACTTCAGTATAAGGCATTGGTACACACGGGCAAGAATTTAAATTCTACGTTTCTAATATGAATCCTTCACCACATGTCATATGTTTACAAGAAACATTCTTAAAATCACACCTCAGTTTCACCTATCTCGGCTAGTAGCAGAGTTGACAGGCATATAAGGGATAAGGGGGGCGTTGCTGTATTACTTAAACATGGACTTTCATACTCTGGATTCGAAATTCCTCAACTTAAGAATATTGAAGCCCAGTGTTTGAACATATTTAGGTCATCTGGCCCTGGTGTCAGTATCGTAAACATGTACAACCCCTCCAAACATGTCGAACGGGACAATCTTAACGTCATTATGTCTGTTGCTAGCTCATCGTTTATTCTATGCGGCGATTTTAATGCTCACATTCCGATTTGGGGATCTTCTACCACTAACTGTAATAGGAAAATCATCTTCCATTTTTTCGATGGCTACAACATTTGTGTACTTAACGATGGGACAGGCATTCGGATTGACACCCACTTCGGCATTCTATCCCACCTTGGCCTCACATTACGCTCATCAGACATAAACCTATCGTTTGACTCGTCAGTCGAACTGACTTCTCGATCTGGCAGCGACCAACTCCCTATTTTATTCTTATGTCAGATTACTCCTCTTGTTAATGAAGTTGGTCAACCTTCAAAGTTTAGTACTAAACGTGCCAACTGGCCTGTTTACCAGAAAGAATGTATAAAATCCTTCCCCGATGTTTCCACTGATAATGATGTAAATATATTTTATGATAACATCGTCGATGCCATTAATACAGCAGCCGCTAAGGCTGTGCCGAGGTCAGTAGGAGGAACTTTCCAAAAAATGCCCGTCCCTTGGTGGAATAGAGATTGCTCTAGAGCAATCAAGGAACGAAA